>CM057473.1:93514998-94714998 GCA_030035585.1 Dugong dugon | reverse complement strand
GAAGGGAGCACAGATCCCATAGGGCCCTGTGGGCCTTTCAAGGACTTGGGCTTCTACTTTGAGTGAGATGAGAAAGGGGAAGTCAAGGTGTGTCAGGACCAGAGCTGAGTCTGGAACCCTGGCATCCTGGCTCCCAGCCTACACTCATTCTCTTCTATCATTCTGCCCCTCTATTTCTTGGAAAGCTGTCTTGCCACTTTGGGTTATGTCAACCTATTCTAAGTGTGATTCTTCAGGGTTTTGAAATATATGTATCAGCAAGGCCCACTCTCTAAACCTCACTAATCTCTCCCACACTGCTGTCCTCAGTGATGAGGCCAAGCATCTCAGGCCCGCCTATCAGGCACTATCAGGAAAAACAGCCACTCCTCCCCTGGGTCTCATCAGGCCATGCCAGTGGCCCTTTTGAATGGTGGGCAAAGGGGGGACCCTTGGAAAACTCTGGAGCAAAAACTATGGTAGTTAATTATAGTAGCTATTACTGCAGAGATTATAACGCACCAGACACTGTGCCAGATATCTGTCATAAATTCTCTCACTTAAGCCTCATGATATCCTACTGATATCATTACATATGAAGGAATTGAGGCTTGGTGAGGTAAAGTAACTGAAAAAATTAACAGAATTCTGAACCACCAGCAATAACCAATTCAAAAATATTATAGGAAAAATAAGGTCTAATTTGTGATAACATAAAAACTACCAGAGTCTGAGGAAAAACAAAAATAAGAGATAATAAATAGGGAGAAAATATTTATAACATATACATTTATAACAGGTGTTGGAATCCAGACAATAAGAAGTTCTACCAATCAATTTAAAAGAAAATAGGCAAAGATGATGAAAAAATAATTAACAGAAGAGAAACTCTAAATTCTAGTAACATAGGATGCGTTCAATGTGATTCGTAGCAACAAAAAGGAACAAAACAGCTGTTACATACGAAAACATCGATGTCTCAAAAACAAGAGTATGTATGTACTGATGATTCCATTTACATGAACCTCTACAAGCGAAATTAATCCATAATGAAAGAAATCAGAACAGTGGTTGCCTGTGGGAGGTGGGATGCATGGGTGGGTATTGAATGGGAAGGGCACAAGGGATTTTGGGGGTGATGAAATATTCTATATCTTGATTAGAATCAAGATATGGTGGTAATTGCATGGGTCAGTTATACACATTCATTAAAACTCATTAAACTGTAAACTTAAGACTTCTGCATTTTGCTGTATGTAAATATACCACAACAATTAAACAAACTGTTTGAAGGCATTGGGGAGCTACCCAGATAGTGAAAAAATAATGGAGCCAACATTTGGTAGTAGAAGAAAGGCTAGAAACCTAGAAAAGTGAGTCTGGCATTTGGTGTCACTTTTTACCCAGACTTGGGATGGGATCCTGGAAGACTATATCATAGGAATAAGGGTGAGTAGAAACAAACTAGCCTTAACAAGGACAGAAGCCCAGTTATGAATTATCTCAATTCCTGATTGGATTAAAAGAATCTGAATTACTAGTGCGCCTACCCTAGAATAAGATCCCTAGGTGACACAAATGGTTTGCGCCAACCTAAAGGTTGGCAATTCAAACCCACCTAGTGGTGCCACAGAAGAAAAGGCCTGGCAATCTGTTTCTGTTAAAGATTACAGCCAAAAAGCCCCTATGTGGTAGTTAAGCTATAACACACCGGGTCATCATGAGTCAAAATCGACTCAGTGGCGACTAACAACAACCAGCCTGGGAAGTATAACTGACAAATTAATATAAGAAAAAATAGAACAATAATTTTTATTAATCCAAAAGAATGCTAGAAAAGAGAGAAAAGAACATAAAGCAAATAGCAAAATAGAAAACAAATACCAAAATTGCAGATGTAAACCAAATGTATCAGTAATTACATTCAATATAGATGGACTAAAAACTTCAATTTAGACACAAAGATCATCAAATTTGTTTAAATATAAGAACCACAGAAAAATTTTAAAAATATATACCATGTAAACACCAAGGAAAGCTGGTATAGCTTTATTATCATCAGACAAGACCAAGGCAAAAAGCAACAGTGGAGTTAAAGAGAGACTTGATAAAAGGGTCAACCCACCAGGAAGGTATAATTCTACATCTATGTGCATTTCAATGTAGCCTCAAAATTTATGAAGCAAAAAATGATAGACTAAAAGCAGAAATAGATAAATCCACAGTCATGGTGGGAGATTTCAATCTACATCTCTCAATAACTGACAGAGCAAGCAGACAAAAATATCCACAGGGACATAGGCAATTTGAACAACACCATTGACAAACTACCCCAATTGACATATACAGAACACTGGACCCTGCAATGACAGATTATATACATTTTTTCAAGTTTATAAGGAACATTTAGCAAAACTGACAATGTGCTGCATCATGAAACAAATACCAACTAATTTTGAAGAGTTACTGTTCTCTGCCCATAGTAGAATTAAACTAGAAATTAATAACAAAGAGAAAGCTACAAAATTCCCCAAATATCTGGAAATGACACATATTTCTAAATAATTTATTAGTCAAAGAAAATAAAATCTCAATGGAAATTAGAAAATGTTTTGAAGTGAGTGAAAATAAATATATAATATCCTTTGGGATGCAGCTAAAGCCAGGCTTAAAAAGAAATGTATAGCTTTAACTGCGTGTATCAGAAGAGCAAAAGGCTAAAAGCCAATGACATAAGTATCTATCCCAAGAAATTAGAAGAATAGCAAATTAAACCCAAAGAAAGTAGAAGGAAATAATAAAGAGCAAAATTTAATGAAATAGAAAATAAACATACAATAGAAACAATGCAACCAAGATTTGGTTGTTTGAAAAGACTAGTAAAATTGATAACAACTGGAAAAATGATTAAAGAAAAAAGAAATTTACCAATATCAAGATATTATGCACAACTTTATGCCAAAAGCTTTAAGAATTTATATGAAACGGACAAATTCCTAGAAAAACACAACTTATCAAAAAATCTGAATAGTCTAAAATCTTTTCAAGAAATTGAATCAATAATTAAAAACTTCACAATGAAAACTCCAAGCCTAGCTGGCTTTGCCAGTGAATTCTTTCAAATCTATGAGGAAGAAATAACATTAATTTTATATAAACAACTCACGAGAATAGAGAGAGGGGAAAGACTTTCTAACTCACTGTATGAGGCCTGCATAACCTTAATATCAAAATTTGACAAGGACCCTACAAAAAATGAAAATTTCAGGGCAAACTCTCTCATGAATAATGTAAAATTCCTAAACACAATATATTAGCAGCCCAAACCTCGCAAACTATAAAAAGTTGGGTTTGTTTCAGGAATGCAAAACTGATTTAGCTTTCAGAAATCTATCAATGTAACTCACCACACAAACAGAAAAAAAGAGATAAGAATCATTTAATCTTATCAATAAATACAGAAAAAACATTTGATAAATTCAATAAAAACTGTTGCTGCCGTCAGGTTGATTTTGACTCATGATGACCTCATGTGTACATAACAGACCTACTCCATAGGGTTTTCAAGGCTGGGACCTTTTAGAAGCAGATAGCCTAGCTTGTCTTCCGAGGCACCTCTGGGTGTGTTTGAACCACCAACCTTTCCCCTAGTAGTCGAGTGCTTAACCAGTAGGCACCATCTAGAGACTCTTAGCGAACTATATACAGAAGGAAATTTCCTTAATCTGATAAAGGTATCTACAGAAAAGCTATAGCTAGCATCGTGCTTAATGGTCAAATATTGAGAGTTTTCTACCTGAGATTGGAAGGAGAAAAGAATGTACACTATTTCACTTTAATTCATTATTGTATTTGGGATCCTAGCCATACAGTTAAAAAGAGAGAAAAAGAGAGTATAAAGATTGGGAAGAAAAAATAAAACTCATTATTCATAGGTATCATGATTGTGAATGGAAAAATACATAAAAGATTTCACAGATAAGAAAAATTAATAACAAATTTAACAAGGTTGCTGGAAACAAGGTCAATAATACAAAAACCAATTAATGTCTATGTATCAGTGCATAGAATTAGAAAATGAAAAAAAATATAAATGATACCACCTACCATAGTATAAGAAATAACAAATACCTAGGAAAAAATTTTTTAAAATATGGCAAGTCTTCTACACAGAAAATTACCAAAAAAACTACAGGAAAAAAACTAAACAAAACCTAAATAAATGGGAGGATAGACCATGCCTGTGGATTGGAAGTCTCAAGATGTTAGTTTTCTTAAAATTGATCTAAAGCTTCGGTGAAATCCTAGCCAAAATCTCAATAGTCTTTTTTTTTTTTTTTTTTAAATTAACAAGCTGACTCAAAAATTTATAAAGAAATGCAAAGGGCCCAAAATAGCTAAATGATCTTGGGTAAGAAGAACACTATCAGACATTAATATTTATTATAAAGCCTCAGTAATTAAGACAGGGTAGTATTGGTATAAGGAGCCATGGTGGTGCAATGCTTCAGCGCTTGGCTGCTAACTGAAAGGTTGGTGTTCGAACCCACCAGCCACTTCACAGGAGAAGTTTGGAGATCCGTTCCCATGAAGATTACAGCCTAGAAAACCCTATGGGGTGTTCCGCTCCGTCAGATAGGGTTGCTAGAAGTTGGAATCGACTCCAGGACACACAACAACAACCAATATTGGTATAAGGATAGGCAAATAGACCGACAGAATAGCAAGTCCATAAACAGATCTACAAATGTATGAACACTTGTTTTAGGACAAAGGCGACACTATGAATAGTCAGGAAAGGATAGTCTTTTCAGATGACGTTCGGCCATTTTGGAGAGCCAAATGAAAGACAATGAATCTTGAACTCTACCTCATGCCATGCATAAAAATCAGTCCCAGGTGGGTTGTAGATCTAAAAGATGTAAATGGCAAAACAATAAAGCCTGTAGAAAATAAGATAGACAAATACATGAGGTAGGTAAAGATTCCTTAAAAAGGACTCAAAAGACAGCAACCATGAAGAAAAAGATTGATAAATTGGACTACATTAAAATTAAAAATTCATTCATCAGAAACATTATTAAAAGAGTGAAAAGGCAGTCCATGAACCGAGGGACTTACTTTCTCTCTTTCTTTCCCTCCCTCCTCCCCTCTCCTCCCCTCCCTCTTTCTTTTATTTTTTAAAGATGAAGCATATGTTTAAACATGTTAATAATCATGACATCTGAGAGATGAATACAGTGGTGTTTATTATATTATTCTTTGTACATATTTATTAAATTTCTAAATGAAGTAGCAAAGAAAAAATATATGCCACATTTTCTGACCACAATGCAATAAAAACAAAATAGAGACTGGAAATTAAAAGATACTCAAAATTAAAATCATACCACATAATTAAAATTAAAAATTGAAAAAAAGTTTTTTACTTTTTGAAATTGTGATTTAGATGAAAGTTTACAGAGCAAATTAGTTTCTCATTAAACAGTTACTACCCAAATTGTTTTATGACATTGGCTGCCAACCCCGTGATCTGTCCACATTCTCACCTTCTCCACCCCAGTTTCCCTGTTTCCATTCGTCCAGTTTTCCTGTTCCTTCCTGCCTTCTCTTCTCTGATTTTGGGCTGGTGTGCCCATTAGTCTCGTATGTATGATTGAGCTACGAAGCACATCCCTCACATATGTTATCGTTAGCCTACAGACCTGTTCGATCTTTGGCTTAACCGTCAACCTCAGGAGTGATTTCAGTACTAAGTCCAAAAGGTGTCCAGGGGCCATACTTTTGGGATTTCTGCAGTCTCTGTCAGACCAGCAAGCCTGGTTTTGTGTGTGCGTGTGTGTTTGTGAATTTGAATTTTGTTCTACATTTTTCTCCTGCTCTGTCCGGGACCCTCTATTGTGATCCCTGCCAGAGCAGTCGGTGGTGGTAACTGGACACCATCTAGTTGGTCTGGGCTCAGGCTGGTGGAGGTTGTGGTAGTTGTGGTCCATTAGTCTTTCAGACTAATCTTACCCATGTGTCTTTGGTCTTCTTCATACTCCTTCACTCCAGCTGGGATGGGGACTAGTAGATGTATCTTAGATAGCCAGGCTTCTAAGATAGCAGGCTTTTAAGACCCCAGTCGCTCCTCACCACAGTTGAATGTACATTTTCTTTATAGATTATTTTATGCCAATTGAGCTAGGTGTCCCCCAAGACCATGGTCCTTAGCCCTAAACCCAGTAGCTCGGTTTCTCAGGGTGTTTGGGTGTGTCTGTGAAGCTTCTATGACTTTGTCCTGGTCAAGTTGTGCTGACATCCCCAGTATTGTGTACTGTCTTACCGTTCATCAAAGCTACCACTTATCTACTGCCTAGTTAGTAAAAAGTTGAAAATTTTAACCTTCTAAATAACTCAGATCAAGGTAGAAATCAAAACCAAAATTCCAGAATATTTAGAAAAAAATGCAAAAATGAGATCGTTACATATTAAAACTTATGGGATTTGGCCAAGTTGTACTAAAAAGCAAATGTGAGTGCTTTAATGTTTTTCATTTAAAAAAAAAAAAAAAGAAGCTAACTACAGTGTGAGATCCCAGATAGGATCCTGGAACAGAGAAAGGATATTAGTGAGAAATTAGGTGAAATCTGAATAAAGTCTGTAGTTAGTATTTTGGTACAAACGTTAATTTTTAAATTTTTACAAATGTATCATAGTTCTGTAAGATGTCAGCATTAAGGGAAACTACATGAAAGGTATTTAGGAACTCTGTAATGTATTTGCAACTTTTCTATAAATCTAATATTATTCCAAAATAAAAATTTCAAAGAAAAAGACAGCCTAGCAATCACACTCCTGGGCATGTATCCTACAGAAATAAAAAATGTATGCTCACACAAAAACCTGTACATGAATATTCATAACAGCTTTATTTCTAATAGTCTCAAACTGGAAACAACCCAGATGTCTTGCAGCAGGTGAAAGGTTAAACAAACTGGCACATCCATACAATGCAATCCCACTTATACGTAAAAAAGAACAAACTACTGACACACTCAACAATTTGGATCAATCCCAAGGGCATTATGCTGAGAGAAAAGAAGCCAATTTCAGGGTTACATACATTATGATTCCATTTGTATAGCATTCTCTAAGTGACAAAATCATGGTGCTGGAGATCACGTCAATGGTTGTAATGAGTCAGGGTGCGACTATTAAGGAAGAACATGAAGGAGTTACTTTGTGTGATAGAACAGTTCTCTATTCTGATCTGGTGATGATAACGCAGATCTACATGTGATGAAATTTCACAGAACCATAAACCAAAAAAGAAAAAACAGTGCATGCAGAAACTGATGAAATCCAAATAAGATTCATAATTTAGTTAATAGTATTGTACCAATGTCAATTTCCTGATTTTGATAATGTACTATGGTTTTGTAAGATTGAGGAAACCTGGGTTAAGGGTACACAGGAACTCTCTGTATTATTTTTGCAACTTCTTGTGTGTCTTAAACTATTTCATAATAAAAAGTTATAATTTAAAAGAAAAAAGATAAATAAAAAAACAGAAAAATATAACTGCAACATATAGAACAGAAAAAGAGATTCTAAAAAGAGATCCAACATATATATAGCTTCTATAAATCAATAAGAAAAAAATGAATGACCCAATAACTAAATGGGAAAACTTCAAGAAATTCAGAGAAGAAATACAAATTGACATTATATGAATGTCCATATGGCCATATTCAATCTCACTAATAATCAAATTCAAATTAAGACAAATGACATATTAGTTTTCAATGATAAAATGGGAATATTAAAAAGATTGATGGCTAGGATATACAGAATGGGTCTGTCGTACAATGGGTTTTTCCTATATGGCCTCTCTGGCCCTGGGTTTGTAATTCTCCCAGAATCATTGGTCAGGCTGCAATCTTGCAAGGGATTGGTCAGTTTACCATCTACATAAGAGGTTTGCAGGGATTGGTCACTTTACGATCGGCATAGGCGGCTGGCAAATCCACTCAATAGGACTGGTTGGTTTACAATCCACCTAACGGATTGGTCGGTTTATGAAAGCCAAGCCTTGCAAATGACAAGGAGTTATCCTATATAAGTGGTCAATTTCACAGAGGTTTTTGGGGATTCCTGGTAAACAAAAGCCAGGTGAGGAGCCTGTCCTTTGGACATGGTCCTTGTGCTGAGACTCTTCTAGAACAGCTGTAATACAGGTCAAGGATGGTAGCAAGGAGCTGGTAATACCCACTGAGCTAATAACACTGAAGACCAAGAGAAACCACAACAAGCACAGCAGAGTCTACTGGCAGAGAAACAGCTGTAGCACTGCAAGTGGCGGGAACCATGAGATTGGCAGACAGCAGTGATGGGCAGAGTAGGCCCATGAGAAGACAGCAGTGGTGGGTGAACTGGCCCATAGACCAGAGCGGGGGAGCTCTGGACAGGATATTACTAACGGAGCAGGGCACCTCCATGTAAGAAGTTCCCAATGGAGCAGATGTTTGGGCATAAACTGCACAGGAGTTGACGGTAAAAGTTTTGTCTTGAGATCTGTCATAATGCTGGCATAACCCAGGCACTGGCCCAAGGTTGTCCCAGAATTGCTGGTTGAGAACTGGACCAGCCAAAACAGGGGGCCAGACCCTGACATGGAGACAGAGAGAGCAAACACAGCCATGCTGCATCTGACCTGACTTGATGACACGCTGAGAGAGAGAGAGAGAGGCACCTGTTGACACCTGGTCCGTGGCGTGTTATAGTATATAAATCTATGAACACAGCATTTCTCAAGCTGAAAGAACTAAAGAAAAAATTCAAGCCTCGAGTTTCAATATTGAAGGATTCTATGGGGGAAAATATTAAACAACACAGGAAGTATCAAAAAAAGATGGAAGGAATACACAGAGACACTGTACCAAAAAGAATTGGTTGACATTCAACCATTTCAGGAGGTAGCATATGATCAAGAACCAATGGTGCTGAAGGAAGAAGTGCAAGTTGCACTAAAGGCACTGGTGAATAACAAGGCTCCAGGAACTGACAGAATACCAATTGAGATGTTTCATCAGACGGATGCAGTACTGGAAGCACTCACTCATCTATGCCAAGAAATTTGGAAGACAGCTATCTACCTGGCCAACAGATTGGACAAGATCCATATTTGTGCCCATTCCAAAGAAAGGAGATCTAACAGAGTGTGGAACTATCGAACAATATTAATATCACACACAAATAAAAATTTGCGGAAGATCATTCAAAAGTGGTTACAACAGTACATCGACAGGGAACTGCCAGAAATTCAGAAGAGGACATGGAACAAGGGATATCATTGTTGATGTCAGATGGATCCTGGCTGAAAGCAGAGAAAACCAGAAAGATGTTTACCTATGTTTTATTGACTATGCAAAGGCATTCGACTGTGTGGATCATAACAAATTACGGATAACATTGCAAAGAATGGGAATTCCAGGACCCTTAATTGTGCTCATGAGGAACCTGTACAGAGACCAAGAGGCAGTCGTTCGAACAGAACAAGGGGATAGTGCGTGGTTTAAAATCAGGAAAGGTGTGCGTCAGGGTTGTATCCTTTCACCATACTTATTCAGTCTGTATGCTGAGCAAATAAACCGAGAAGCTAGATTATATGAAGAATAGGGCATCAGGATTGGAGGAAGACTCATTAACAACCTGTGATATGCAGATGACATAATCTTACTTGCTGAAAGTGAAGAGGACTTGAAGCACTTATTGATGACGATCAAAGACCACAGCCTTCAATATGGATTACACCACAACATAAAGAAAACAAAAATCCTCACAACTGGACCAGTAAGCAACATCATGATAGATGGAGATAAGATCGAAGTGGTAAAGGATTTCATTTTACTTGGCTCTACAATCAACGCCCATGGAAGCAGAAATCAAAAGATGCATCGCATTGGGCAAACCTGCTGCAAAAGACCTCTTTAAAGTGTTCAAAAGCAAAGATGACACTTTAAGGACTAAGGTGCGCCTGATCCAAGCCATGGTATTTTCCATCACCTCATATGCATGTGAAAGCTGGACAATGTATAGGGACGACTGAAAAAGAAATGATGCCTTGAATTATGGTGTTGGTGAAGAATATTGAATATACCATGGACTTCCAGAAGAACAAACAAATCTGTCTTGGAAAAAGGACAGCCAGAATGCTCATTAGAAGCGAGGATGGCGAGACTTCGTCTCACATGCTTTGGACATGTTATCAGGAGGGACCAGTCCCTGGAGAAGGACATCATGCTAGGTAAAGTAGAGGGTCAGCAAAAAAGAGGAGGACCCTCAATGAAATGAACTGACACACTGCCTGCAACAATGAGCTCAAACATAGCAACGATTGTGAGGATGGTGCAGGACCAGGTAGTGTTTTGTTCTGTTGTACATAGAGTCACTATGAGTTGGAATCGACTGGACAGCACCTGACAACAACAACATGGGCACTCTGAATATATTCAGTCAGAATATATTATTAAAAGTAGAAGTTGAATGATTACACTATTGAAATACAGATCTGGACTAACAAGGGCAAGAAAAGCAAAAAATTATATCTAGACAATAGAACATTGAACATTAGAAACATTCTTATATAAAATTTATAGCAATTCTTTTAGCTTACTCAGTCCCATGTAGCCAACTTTGGTTCCATGTTATTCTGGATTAGCAGCAACTTGAAAAACTCCATCAGTTTCTACATAAGAGTTTTAAAATCTTGATTTAGTCTAATGGCATTTATGTTCACAATATTATATTCTTCTTTATGAGTCTGATACAGTCCATTTTGTTGCATTTTCAATGAATTAGCAAGGTAAAACTTATCTATGAATGATAAACCTAAAAATGGCTATGGTTAGCATATAATAATGGTTTTTGGTTTTTCTAAAATGAAAAGCCTTGAGATTTAACTACAGAAGTAATGTAAAACTAAATAAAGTTAAATAAAATCTTTAGATAAAAATATCTCTAAACATAATGATTAACCTTATTTCTAAAGAGCTTTAGATATAACACAATTTTTTTTTATTATTATTGTACTTTAGGTGAAGTTTTAGAGAACAAACTAGCTTCTCATTAAATTAGTACACATATTGTTTTGTGATATTGGTTACCAATCCCATAACATGTCAACACTCTCTCCTTCTCAACCTCTGGTTCCCTATTACCAGTTTTCCTCTCCCCTCCTGCCTTCTCATCCTTGTCCTTGGGCTGCTGTGCCCCACTAGTCTTGTTTTGTTTTATGGGCCTGTCTAATCTTTGGCTGAAGGGTGAATCTCAGAAGTGACTTCATTACTAAGCTAAAAGTGAGTCCAGGGACTATACTCTCGGGGTTTTTCCAGTCTCTGTCAGGCCAGTAAGCCTGGTCATTTTTTTTGTGATTTAGAATTTTGTTCTACATTTTTCTCCACCTCTGTCCAGGACCCTCTATTGTGATCCCCGTCAGAGCAGTCAGTGGTGGTAGCCAGGCACCATCTAGTTGTGCTGGACTCAGTCTGGTGGAGGCTGTGGTAGTTGTGGTCCATTAGTCAACACATAATAATTTCAGACATTGTATCATATAGTTAAAATATATCAAGAATATATTAAGCTAAACATTTGAATGGTAACAAACATTTTATAAGCAAATTATGTGAATTCTCTGATTACTATTGGCTTGATGATGCCAGATTTAAAAGAAACAAAGTTGTGACCAAAATAGCAATTGAAATAATAAAATTATGACATAATATCACGTGCTTGTTGTTTAGTATCAGGCATATAAATTTTAACTCAAAGAAAACTGAATACTTTTTCTCATTTGATAACATGTTTATATGATTCATAATATACTAAATAAATTCTTTTTTATTTTTTATAAAACAGAAACAAATCTTTTGCAGCTTTCCAGGAAGTTTTAAAGTTGTCCAGAGTTTGACAAAGGTCACTGAGAATCAAACTTAAGTTATTTTAAATAAAAAATTTTAAAGGTAACAACCTTCGTTTTTTCAAAGCCATTCAGCTTTGTTTTGGCTCAAGAATTTTTTTTCAGTTGTACTTTAGATGAAGGTTTACAGAACAAACTAGTGTCTCATTAAACAGTTAGTACATATATTGTTTTATGACATTGGTTAACAACCCCATGCCGTGTCAGTACTCTCCCTTCTCGATCTTGGGTTCCCTATTACCAGCTTTCCTGTCCTCTCCTGCCTTCTAGTCCTTGACCCTGGGTTGGTGTGCACCTTTAGTCTCATTTTGTCTTATGGGTCTGTCTAATCTTTGGCTAAAAGGTGAACCTCTGGAGTGACTTCATTATTGAGCTAAAAGGGTGTCCGGGGGCCATATTCTCAGGGTTTCTCCAGTCTCTATCAGGCCCGCAAGTTGGTCTTTTTTTTGAGTTAGAATTTTGTTCTACATTTTTCAAGAACTTTTTCTTAATGAGAGGCCAAAATCTTGTCTTCAAGGCAGGTAACATAAAAAATAAATTAATCTTTTAACCCAGTAATCAAAGATTTTGTTATTTTAACAGTGAGAAACCTAATTTCTTTGTCTTATATGTTATTTGATACTAAAAGTTCTTAAAAACTTCATAAATTAACTCCTCAAATTTTAGCCAAACAAAAATTTTGATTATATCTTTTGTACAATTCTTTAAGTGACAACAATGAACATATTTATCAACAGACCTAAATATATATATTTTTTTCCTCTGTGGCATAAAAACAAGAGTATAAACTTGGATATTAATTTATTATTAATAGGTTACTTAAAGGTCTTAGAAATTATTTCAACCTTGTATACTATAAAACATACTTACTGTTGAAATAAAAATTTGTTTAAATCATCTATATTCTTATTTAAACCTTTGCTATATTATTGTATGTGTATTGCCTTGTAATTTTTATGTTTTGGCTTATGGTTAAAGACAAAAATTGGTTATCCACTTTATTTTCAGATGTTGGAGCTGGTTTAGGCATTTTGAAAGACAACAGATAACTAAACTTTTTTTTTCTTTTATTACTCTCTTAGTAAACAGTTTTCCCTTTTCTTTATTACTACTTTTTATTTACTCAGTAAATACTAAAGCTTTTTAGTAAAAATGAACTCATTGAGTCTTGGAAATTACCCCTTTTCTTCAAATAAACATATTTCATATAATATCTAGTTTAAGTTATTTAGAAAGGTTTTGATTTAAAGATTGACGTATTACAGAACATAAAAACCTTTGCTAGAATAAATTTACCTTTATTAATTTTTGGAAATATTTGGACTTATGAAACTTATATAAGTGCTTATTTATTATTAAAATAATTAGAATAAGTTCTTTAATAATCCTAGAAGAGTCATGGCACCAGGAGCCCTGGTGGTGCAGTGGTTAATAGCTCAGGCTTCTAACCAAAAAGTAAGCAGTTCGAATCTACTAGCTGCTCCTTGGAAACCCTATGGGGCAGTTCTACTCTGACCCATAGGGTCACTATGAGTCAGAATTGACATGACAGCCCTGGTTTGGTTTTTTTAAGTCTACAGGTAGGAAGTTATTACATTTTTGTAAGCCTGTCTTCTGTACACTTGAGTAATTTAGAATAATTTGTCCTTTCTAAAGCCTTGTTGTACTAATTAAAATAAATAATCTATCATTTTTCAGTGCACTTTTTAAAATAGGCTAATTCATATTAAAGTTTTTTGGAGTAGCTACTAAAGGCCCAGGTAGATAAAAACTAAGTCCCATGAAAAACAGTAACTGAGGCAAGCTCTCAGCACAAAACAAAACAGAAGGCACCATGGCAGGAATTTGGCACTGCCCTTTTTTTTTTTGGCAAGAATTTAGCAAATGTGCACTCAAGGAAAAAGAAAAATGGCTGTGAGGAGCATTACTTTTGGTTTCGCACCTTTTACAGTAACCTCTATAATGCCAAATTGTGCACTCCAGCCGCGAGGACCATTATTTTAGGTCTCTCACCCCTTAAAGTAACCTCCACAGTGCCAAACTGTGATGAGCAACCTCAAATGTGCACCAGACCTAGGTCAAACAAATTTTAACCTGAACTTGCAAGTGGAAAAACTTAGTAGCATGTGCCACACATGGCATCCCCCCATCTTATTAAGTAACAACACATGCCAAGAAAAGAAAGGTGCACTAAGCTAAAATATATCCTTAAAGAAACACAAGGAAAGGTTTGTGTGGGGAGTCATACTGTTCTTCTGCTAGTTGGTGGACTTGTCATGCTCAAAGTTTCAAACTGCAAACAGAAACAAAAGACCAAAAGCTTGGCATCCATTCAAACCATGAGCAAACCAAAAGTAAAGAGACAAGAGGCCATTTAACAGATGTTGGCAGAGAATCAATGGAATCTGTCAAACAGGTTTGGTAGCAAACTGAAAGGATACAACAGAACCCGTCAAACGGGTTTGAACACACACCTTCAGCAAGCTCATTCAGCTGCAAATGGGAAAGTGAAAGAGGACCTTTACTAGGCACCTGAAACTGCAGCTTTTCACTTAACCTGTTGATTTACTATAGAGCCCCTTGTTTCTAATCCACTGTGCAGAAAAGTTAATTTTACTAAGCTCAACATTTTCCCAGACCAGCCATTTGGTTTGGTTCCTAATATCTGGTAAGTGCATGTCATTTCTCCAGCCAGACAGCATTCCCCAGCTTACAAGAGTTCAGTATGTGACCTTAAATTCCAGAAATCTGCAGATACAGCCACTGTGTCACTAGATGGCATGCAAACTTCACCTTTGAGCAATCTCAGAGACAAGCCACCCATACAAAGAAAATTGCCTTCAGTTTTTCCCAACCCACAAAGAAATATTCTTTGAAAGTAGATTTACCTCTGTACCAATTGAGATGCTCAAATTTAGACAATACAAACAAGTGAAACTTACCAAGACATCTGAGAGAATTGGAACAGAAAAACAACAAAAGGCTTAATAAAAGATCTCAAAGAACTGTGTCATAAATTATGGAGTTCAAATCCAAGAATGCTTATCTTTGCGAGGTCCCCAGGGTCCATGGAAACGGTAGGCACAAAAGGCCCTGTTGCTGGCACCTGCTCCGTTTCTTGGCCTCTCCAGGGTTCTGCTGAAGGAAGACAGCTTTGGATCCCATCCTCGTCGCCAAAATGTCATAAGGGAAAAAAATACTCCAGACTCAAATTTAATCAACAGATTTTTATTAAGCCAAGAAAAGATAAAGACAATCATTCAAATGAGGGAGACCATCAGCATGTACCCAATACAGAGGCCAAAGGAATCTGTTGAATCATAGTTATGGTGTCCATTATATACTACAGAAGACAAAGAAAATCACCACAAGGTCATGATTGGTAGCAGGTCAATTCATCACTGTTGTAGGTGGGACTACAGAAGTGGGGAAAGGACCATGACTAGGATATGTACATAATACAGATTTAAAAAGGTTACAGGATTGGTTCTGGAGTTTTAATTACCTGGCTACATGGTGGCTGGGGTCAACTCATGATCATGTGACCCAGAGTCATAGTCACAAGGTGGTTATAAGACAATACCAGGAGCCTATCCTTTAACAGAAATCAGATAACATGTGTCACGGAGCATTTCCTTCTCTGTTTTACTTAGGTACACTTATTTATTATTAGCTGATGTTAGATGAAGGAGCCCTGGTGGCAGAGTGGTTAAAGTGATCTGAAAGGTCAGTGGTTTGAAACCACCAGCAGCTCCATGGGAGAAAGATGTGGCAGTCTGCTTCTGTAGAGATTTACAGCCTTGGAAACCCTATGGGGTTGCTATGAGTTGGAACTGACTTGACAGCAGTGGGTTTGGGTTTGGATGTCAGATGGACCTTGGCTGAAAGCAGAAAATACCAGGAAGATGTTTACCTGTGTCTTATTGACTATGGAAAGGCATTCGACTGTGTGGATCATGACAGATTGTGGATAACATAGCAAAGAATGGGAATTCCAGGACCCTTAATTGTGCTCTTGAGGAACCTATATATAGATCAAGAGGCAGTCATTCGAACAGAACAAGGGGATAGTGTGTGGTTTAAAGTCAGAAAATGTGTGTGTCAGAGTTGCGTCCTTTCACCATACTTATTCAATCTGTATGCTGAGCAAATAATAGGAGAAGCTGAACTATGTGAAGAACGTGGCATCAGGATTGGAGGAAGACTCATTAACAACCTGTGATATGAAAATGTCACAATCTTGCTTGCAGAAAGTGAAGAGGATTTGAAGCACTTACTGATGAAGATCAAAGACCACAGTCTTCAGTATGGATTGCACCTCAACATAAAGAAAACAAAAAGCCTCACAACTGGACCAATAAGCAACATCATGATAAATGGAGAAAAGATTGAAGTTGTGTCAAGGATTTCATTTTACTTGGATCCACAATCAATACCCATGGAAGCAGTGGCCAGGAAATCAAACGACGTGCTGTATGGGGCAAATCTGCTGCTAAAGACCTCTTTAAAGTGTTCGAAAGCAAAGATGACACTTTAAGGACTAAGGTGCCCCTGACCCAAGCCATGGTACTTTCAATCACCTCATATGGATGCGAAAGCATATAAATAAGGAAGACTGAAGAAGAATTGCTGCCTTTGAATTATGATGTTGGTGAAGAATATTGACTATACCATGGACTTCCAGAAGAACAAACAAATCTGTCTTGGAAGAAGTACAACCAGAATGCTCCTTAGAAACAAGGATGACAAAACTTCGTTTCACGTACCTTGAACATGTTATCAGGAGGGATCAGTCCCTGGAGAAGGACATCATGCTTGGTAGAACAAAAAAAAAGAGGAGGACCCTCAATGAGATGGATTGACACTGTGGCTACAACAATGGGCTCAATCACAACAATTGTGAGGATGGTGCAGGACCAGGCAGTGTTTCATTCTGTTGTACACAAGGTCGCTATGAGTCAGAATCAACTTGACAGCACCTACCAATGACAATTCATTAACTAGCAGAGAAAACTGTTATGCCAGTTTTCTATCACATAATTAGGGGTAAGGAAAACTGGATCTTATCCTAGTTTTCCTTATGATAACCAAGCCCTATAAGATTTAGGGGGTTTCCACTCTCCAGATCAACCTGCACCCTTAACCACTATGCAACACTTCCATGTACTAACCTAGAAGGATGTCCAAGGCATATTATTGAGAAAAGCAAGTTGCAAAGCAGTATGTATAGCATGATTCGAGAGTTTGTATATAAAAAGAAAAGATCTAGACAGATCTTGGGGACTTGATATTATGGGAAACATTTACTCTCTTCTTTACACATTTTTGGAGTCCCTAGGTGGCACAAATGGTTAAGCGCTCAGCTGCTAATCAAAAGACTGGAGGTTCGAGTACACCCAGAGGTGCTTTGGAAGAAAGACCTGGTGATCTACAGGCAGTTCCTGGGTTACGAATAAAATCCGTTCCTAACTGTGTCTTTAAGTGGAATTTGTAGATAAGTGGGAAGGTTCTTATTTAGCCTTACTTTAGTGCAAGAAAAGGCTGGAAGCCTTTCCAATGATTTAAAACCTGCACATGCAGCAAGTGAAGGTGATTGTGATGAATTTGTTGTGAGGTTGGTTCAATCATTTGGCAAATTTACATACCATTAAGGGGCAAGTATGTAAGTAGAATGTAAGTAGAATGTTCTGACATTTGTAACCCGAGGACTGCCTGTATTTCTGAGAAATCAGCCATTGAAAACCTTATGAAACACAGTTCTGCTCTGATACACACGGGGTTGTCATGAGTCAAAATCCATTTGATGGCAACTGACTTTATATATTTTTATATTTGAGTTTTTTACAAAAAAAGGAATCATTTTTACATTAGAAAAACAATAAAGGTATGTAAAGGCAATAGGCCAAAAATTTTAAAGGAGAGAAGGAGGGGGAGAGGGGAAAGTGGAAGAGAATGGAGGAAGAGGAGAAGGAGAACAAAGACAATGAAGAAGGAGAAGAAAAACAACCAGGAATTTTGCATTGGGCATTCACTCCTCCCCCTCCCCAGCCCAAGGATGACTGTCTGGATAGTGCCTCTCCTCCAGCTGGGGCTCTTTCTCCCCAGAGGCTGAAGGTGAAGCCTCATTGGCATCGGAGATGTGGCATGTGGTATGGTGTCCTCCCCCTCCTTGAACTCCCTGGGTTGGCCCTTCCCTGGGGAGGTGATAGCCCGTAGGGGAATATGCTGTCAATGGGCGAAGTAAAACTACTTCAAAAGAAAAACAGCAAACTGGATTACAAATACCATCAAAAGTTAGAGATTAGAAGGGACAGACCAATAATTTAAACAAACATACGGACACCTACGGATCTATAGATTCTATTAGGTATATCTATAAGAATCACGTTACACAGCTGTACTTTTAAAATGCAAATAACAATATTTGCAACATAGTTGAAATTATATCCCGTGTCTTAGTTATCTAGTGCTGCTATAACAGAGATACCACAAGTGGGTGGCTTTAACAAACAGAAATTTATTTTCTCACAGTTTAGGAGGCTAGAAGTCCAAATTCAGGGTGCCGGCTCTAGTGGAAGGCTTTCTGTCTCTGGTGACTCTGGAAAAGTCCTTGTTCCTTGGTCCTTTGGTGATTATCATGTGGTGTGACATCTCTCTTCCCCCGTCTCTGCTTGCTTCTCTGGGCCTAATCTTTTTATATGTCAAAGGCTTAAAACACACCCAACACTGATATGGCCTCTTAACACAACAAAGAAAACCGATTCCCAAATGGGTCAAGGAGTTAAGATTTACAACACATATTTTTGGGGAACACAATGCAATCCATAACACCCTGCAACTGTTTAAATTTAGGATGAAAAGAATTCAAATGTCAATTTAAACATGTGCAAAGGGGCACACTACTTTTCAGGATCATTTTAGGGGTAACCTGTGCAAAAGAAGACCACTGCTTCAAAACGCTCTGAGACCTGCTGGCCGCCTGATTCACAGGTGCCCTGAAGACGGCCTCTCAGGGCTGCCATCCCTGGCTGCTCTCCAGTCTGAATATTCTGTACTCACTGCTTCTGCCAGGCTGTGAAACGAGAATTGTCTGAATTCCTTTGGATAGAAAACAATGTCTTGATTGGGATCCAAACCTAAAATGTATATTCCTGCTCTGGGAGAAATGGGACATTGTCACAGTTTGAGTTAATATCATTAAACACCTCCACCTAGTTGTCCCCCAGGCTTCCTGCTTCACCATTTCTTGCCCATTGTTGAGCGAGGAAGGAGCCCTGGTGGCACAGCGGTTAAAGCACTTGGCTGCTAACTGACAGGTCAGTGGTTTGAACACACCAGCTGCTCCGTGGGAGAAAGACATGGCAGTCTGCTTCTGTAAAGATTTACAGCTTTGGAAACCCTATGGGACTGTTCTACTCTGTCCTAAAGTGTTGCTATGAGTTGGAATCGACTCGACAGTGGTGGGTTTGGGTCGGATGAGGTAAGTATAAATCGATTAGAAAGTTTTAGCTTCAATGGACTACAGCAAAGCAAGGAACTTCTACCTAGATTTGTAGATGTGACCCTGCTGTGCTGATTGCTTGGATTTATGGTTGAGTACAATAATAACTAAATAAGAATTTGATTTGATGTTAATATTAATGCAAAGTTTTAGAGGACTAACATTTAATCCAAGAAGAGACAACTCTTTCTAGCAAATGCTAGTATTCTTAGAACAATGAATAGGTGAATTCCAAAGAGTCCTCCCTGCTCATTTAATAGTAGAAGTTGGGGCTTTTGACCCCAGCTCTGGCACTTATCTCTGGGCCGAGACTATGCTTGAATGCTATATAAGGCAAGGACATATTCGGTTGGAAAGCTAACTGTGGCAAGGACAATGTATGTGAGTTCTCTGGAAATGCCTCCTGGGTGCAATTGGGATCCACATCCAGATTCTTAACTACTGTACTATTCATCAATTCAACTGAAATACGCTTGCCTGGTGTCGCCACCTCCCTCCCCACCCCACCCCCGCCCCCACTGTAACCTCACCCTGACAGCCTCTAGAAACCTAGGATGTCTGCATTCAAACAGAATTGAAAATGTCATGGAACACTAACGAGGCAGTGTGACAACTTATTAGAAACAAACAGCTTGGAGAAAGCGTAGCTGTGCTGGTCGTGCATGTCCATGAGGACATGTCCTTTCAGCGTGGGGTGTTACTAGTCATTAAGTCTCAAAAGTTGTTGGGTGCCTTCAAGTCAATTTTCAACTGCCCCATAGGCTTTTCTAAGTTGTAATTTTTAAGGTAGCAGATTGCCAGGTCTTTCTCCCAAAGGTCTCAGAAGACAGATGGCAAATCAGGCTCATTAAATCAGACTTCTGAATAGCCTCACACACAGCTGCCAGATAGACTGAAGCTTCAACCTGAGTAGTAATTAGGCCAGGAGGGCTTTGGTGAGACACTTGGTCCCGGCCTTCTCTTCCTAATTAAGTATCCCTTCACTTCTGTGGGGAGTCCCCAGGTGGTGCAAACGGTTAATATGCTGGGCTGCTAACCGAGAGGTTGGATGTTCGAGTCCACCCAGAAGCACCTTGGAAGAAAGGCCTGGCAATCTACTTCTGAAAGATCAGCCACTGAAAACTCTGTGGTATACAGTTCTCCTCTGACACAGATGGGGTTGCCATGAGTCTGCTTTGACTTGAAGGCAACTGGTTTTGTTTTTTTCATCTCTATGGGGGGAAACCTTGCCCCCAGCTCATGATCACTGGGAGGTACAGCAGGGCAAGCCGATTTGGGTGGTAGTGGGCTGCTTTTGCTTTGCTCGTGTGCATTGATGAATAGTCTACAGGCAATGTGAAGGAGATAAAAAAGGGATGGGGACAGAGGGAGCTGGAATAATGACTATCAGGGTTGTGGTTAAATGGGAACCTGAAGTGAACTGAAGCAGCAAACAGGAAAATACAGCTTAGGTTTTACATTTCAGTAAACTAAGAGAGGCCTTTCTCAGCTAGGCTAGCTAGAAGAATGGAAATGATGGAAACTTCCAGATGAGGCGCTTTCACTATGTTGTTGTTGAGTGCCCTTGAGCAGACTCCCACTCATAGCGACCCCATGTTGTAGAGCTGAACTGCCCCATAAAGTTTTCTAGGCTGTAATCTTTACGGGAGCAGATTGCCAGGTCTTATCTCCAGCAGAGTGGCTGGCGAGTTTGAGCCTGCCTACTTGTTGATCAGCAGCCCTATCGCTATGAGTCGGAATCGACTCTACGGCAATGGGTAGACTACCCTAATTAATCCCGAGAATTACCCTGTGAGGTAGGAATTATTATGCCCATTTTATCAGTAAGGACACAGGCTCAGAAATACCAACTAAGTTGTCCAAGGTCATCTAATAAGAAGTGAAACCAGAAATCAAACTTGACTCCAGTTTGAAAGTTCAAAACTGGTGTTGGAACCTTCATCCCACTCTAGCTAATCTATTCTAAAGGCAGCTAACCTTCTGGGAAGTTAATTATCATATCTTTGTAAGACTTATTCATCTGCTTTGGACTTCTCCCCCTCCTAAAGTTATTATTTAGCTAAAGTGTGTGAGTGGTGAGAGTAGCCTAGAGTTTTATCTCTCTCGAAGGAAACTTTGCCCTTTCCTTCCTTCTGTTCCAACCCACACCACCCACTAATTGTCGCATTTACGTCATTGGTCTACATCCGTCAGTTCAGAATAACATTAAAGCTACCTGTCCCCTCTGTCCACCCCGCCCCAGCAGCCTAGACATTTTACTAAGAAAGAAGTCAATCATGGTCCTGGTGCCACAGCGGTTAAGCACTCGGCTGCTAACCAAAAGGTTGGCGAATTCTAACCACCAGCTGCTCCTCGACAGAAAGATGTGGCAGTCTGCTTCCATAAAGGGTACAGCCTTGGAAGCCCTATGGGGCAGCTCTACTCTGTCCTAGAGGGTCGCTGTGAGGCCGAATTGACAGGAGGACGGACAATCTGGGAAAGAAAGGCTATTAAAGAAAAAGTTATTCAGTGGTAAGTCATCACGAAGCTGAGCTTGGCTGTTAGGATACAAACTATTAACCCTGGACCTCAAAACCTGTGGCCTTACATTTTGTCTTTCTCAAATCAATGCTTGGATAACCCTCTCCTTCATAGACTGGAAGGGGCAAAAACTGCAGCCTTCAAGGGAGGAGGCTTGGCCTCCTGGGCGCTGGAAGACGAGAGTGGAGGTTGCCGAGAGGTGGCGCCTTTCCCAAGGGGGCGGTGAAGGAGGGAAGGAAAGATGGCGTGGAATGAGGGGAAGGAGCTGTTTTTGCAGAAGGGGGAGGTCTCCTGGCAGGTTTTCTGGGGATGGGCGTCCGTTTTCTGGGGATGGGCGTCCTGTGGCTCACCAGGCAGACAGAGGGACAGGAGGGCAGAGGGAGGCTGGCCCAAGCCCACCCATAGCTACCAAGTCACAGTTGGGATGAAGTAGTCCCTCTTCCTGCCTCCGGTGAACGCATTTTCGTTACAGAGAAATCAAAGCACCCTGAGATGCCGAAAGAGCACGTAAAACTCAGAAAGCGGAAGGACGGGCTCTGCAGAGAGTAGCTTACTTACGGTTCTGAGGCGGGGTTGTCCTTGCTGCCCAATTACACACGTAGTGGGTGGGAAACAAAGAAACTCAGAGGAGGAGAGGGGCAGATAGCTGCAGAAATTAAAAATAAGCAAATAAATTCAGCTAGGACTTCACCTGCCAGGAAAAGATTGGGTACTGGGCTCCTTTTCTGAAAAGCCAGCTTGC
This sequence comes from Dugong dugon, assembly GCA_030035585.1. Classification (NCBI taxonomy): domain Eukaryota; kingdom Metazoa; phylum Chordata; class Mammalia; order Sirenia; family Dugongidae; genus Dugong; species Dugong dugon. Next base: position 94,692,297 of record CM057473.1, on the reverse strand, counting down.
CGCCTGGGCATTTCTATACAGCCTCTGTGAAACGCAGACACACAGAGCATCCCATTCTTAAATAAACCCCAGGGAGACTGGGGGGTGGGTGGGACGGGGGTGAGGTTTGGGGTCAAGGAGAGAACGGTCAGGCTTAGAGTCAAAAACGAAAAATCAAACCCGTTGCCGTGGAGTCTATTCCGACTCACAGTGACCCTGTAAGGCAGAGTGGAACTGCCCCACAGGGTTTCCAAGTAGTAGTTGGTGGATTTGAACTGCCGACATTTTGGTTAGAAGCCAAACACTTAAACCACTGCACCACCACATTATCTGGGGATCTTACTAATATGTAGATTCCAGTTCAGTATATCTGGGGTGGAAAGGACCATTCTCAGTAGGGGGTCAAATCAGAATGAAGCAGTTCAAAGCCCTGATAGAAACTGCTCTTGCCCCTTCCACTTCTTAAAAGAAATCGTCTTCAGTCTCCTTAATCCCTGCATTTGGGTCTTTTGCTTATCCTACCCTAAGCCTGGGAGCCCTGGTTTCCATGGTATTTTGATGTCAAATTATTATTATTATTTTTTATTGTTCTTTAGGTGAAAGTTTACAGCTTGAGTTAATTTCTCATTCAAAAATTTATATACATATTGTTTTGTGACACTGGTTGCAATTCCCACAATGTGATGTCAAATTCTTATCAACCAAAATCACCATTTCCTGATTTCAAACCGTAATTGTCTATTGCTGAGTAACAAATTACTACAAAACTTAATGGCTTAAAACAATAAACAGTTATTATCTTTCAGAGTTTCTGTGGGTCAAGAATTCTGGAGTGGCTTAGCTGAGTGGTTCTGGCTGGGGTCTCTCCTGAGGTTGCAGTCAGATGTCTGTTGGGGTGACAATCATCTGACAGCTTGACTGGGGCTGGAGGATCTGCTTCCAGAAGGACTCACTCACGTGGCTCTCAGACTGGTGCTTGCTGTTAGTGGGAGGCGTCAGTTCTCCACATGGGCCTCTCCAAAGAGCTGTGTGTCTGTCCTTATGGCACAGTGGTAGCTTCCCTCAGAGAAAACAGTCCAAGAGGTCAGAAAGGAAGCTGAAATATCTTTTATGGCCTAGCCTTGAAAGTTTCACACCTCACATACCATTCCTTCCACAGTAATCTATTGGACACACAGACTGGCACAGATTAAATGTGGGAGGGAACTACACCAGGATGTGACTACTAGGAGCAGGGGATCATTGGGGGCCATCTTGGAGCCTGACAACCACAGACACCAAGATTTCTCTTATCATTAAAACAAGCTGTTTAAAATAGCACAAGAGAATACAGTATTCCATAAATTAGCAAAATGTTATCTCCATAGGGGTGTATGTACAGACTTTGTGGTTGAAAATGTCCAGCACTTAGAATTAATAACCAAACTTGGGTTCTAATACTAGCTATGGCATCATCTATGATGTATTCTTTTTTTTTAAGATACAAAGTAATATTTATTTAGAATGAGAAAAGAAATCACCAAAATAACAAAATTTTTAAAAGATGACAAATAATAGAAAATATTTTTAAAAACCCCAGATAACATATTTTTTATAATTAACTGCCTGAAACACCTTTATATTTTCCTAAGGTTTTTGGCGGCCTACTTTTTGACCACTTCACATAACAACAATATTGTAATATTATATTTCTAAAGAATATAAACAGCGATTTCAATGCTGTGATCTTTTGGAAGTAGACTGTTATATGTTTCACTATTATTCATTAAGCACTTAGTATGTACCAAGCACTGTTTCTAACCCTGAACCAGCCACAAGTGAATTCTTTTTTTTTTTATTATTATACTTTAGATGAAGGTCTACAGAACAAACTAGCTTCTCATTAAACAATTAGTACACATATTGTTTTGTGACATTGGTTACCAACGCCATGACAAGTCAACACTCCCCCTTCTCGACCTCGACCTTCGGTTCCCAATCACCAGCCTTCCTGTCCCCTCCTGCCTTCTCATCCTTGCCCGTGGGCTGGTGCCCCTTTAGTCTCATTTTGTTTTATGGGCCTATGATGTATTCTTGATAATAACTTTTAACCAAATCTAATAAAGTCTTTAGACACCAACCAGAAAACCAAACCAAACCTATTGCGGTTGAGTTGATTCTGACTCATAGCAATCCTACAGGACAGAGTAGAACTGCCCCATAGGATTTCCAAGGAGTGGCTGGTGGGTTCAAATTGCTGACTTTTTGGTTAGCAGCCAAAAGCTTAACTACTGTGCCACCAGGGTTCCTTTAGACACCAGTTTATATTAAATAGAAACAAACAAAAAAACCCAAACCCGTTGCCATCAAGTCAATTTCGACTCACAGGGACCCTGTAACACAGAGTAGAATTGCCCCATAGGGTTCCCAACGCTGTAATCTTTAAGGAAGCAGACCATCACGTCTTTCTTCCCCAGAACTGCTGATGGGTTTGCACCAGCTGGTTAATATAGGAGTTAGAAAAACAAGTTAAATGGCACTATGAAGAAATAATCAGACAAATGTTTACTGCAGGACGTTCCATTAGATAACTGGCCTAGACTCTTGAAAAAGTCAATGTCATAGGAGGAAGAAAGTGAAAGAGCTTTTCTATTAAAAGAGACTAAAGAGGCATAATAACCAGACACAATGCATGCACTTAATTGGGTGCTGCTTCAAAAAAACAAAAATTCAACAAAACCCCAAAAACTCACAAATAAAACCCAATAAATTATAAAAGACATTTTTGAGACAATTGGGAAAATTTGAATATGTACTAGATATTCAGTGATATTAAAGAATTATGGTTAATTTTCTTAGTTGTAAATATGGTATTGGGTTATGTTAGAGAATGTCCTTATTTTTAGGATATACATACTGAAATATTTTAGAATTAAGTGTCATAATACCTGCAACTCACTTTCCAGGAAACAAAACGCCTCACATACACCAAACCAAACCCGCTGCAGTGGAGTTGATTCCGACTCAGAGCGATCCTATAGGACAGAGTAGAACTGCCCCATAGGGTTATCTATGCTGTAGAAAGATGTGGCAGTCTGCTTCCGTAAAGACCACAGCCTTGGAAACCCTATGGGGTAGCCCTACTCTGTCCTATATGGTTGCTGTGAGTCGGAATGGACTGTACAGCAACAGTTTCTGTTTTTGTTTTTAATCTTTACAGAAGCAGATCGCCAGGTCTTTCTCCTTCGGAACTTCTGGGTGGGTTTAAACCACCAACATATTGGTTAGCAGCCAAACAATTCTGACCTAGGTCTCCTGATTCCTAACCAAAAACCAAACCTGTCGCCATCGAGTAGATTCCAACTTATAAGGACCCTGTAAGACAGAGCAGAACTGCTTCATAGTTTCCAAGGCTGTAATCTTTAAGGAAGCAGACTGCCAGATCCAACTGCCTACATTTCTGTTAGCAGCCGAGTGCTTTAAACGCTCTGCCACCAGGATGCCTCTCCTCACATACAAAGAGGGAGATAAAGCAAAGACAGCAAAATGCAAACAACTGTTGAATCCTAAGTGGTGGGCCATCATTGCAGAATTCAATTTTTTCTGTATGTTGAAAATTTTTATAATAAAAACTTGAGGGAGACTTCGGGGACAGTGAGTTGATGTTAATGGGGGAGGAACAATTCGGAAAAGGAGGGTGAAACTGGTGACACAGTTTGAAGAATGTAATTAATGTCACTGAATTATACATGTAGAAATTGTTGAATTAGTGTATGTTCTGCTGGGTGTATTCTCAACAACAAAAAAGCTGAGGGTGGAAAGTCGTAGCTATGCAGTTTAACTACCTGTGACTTTGGGCAGTCTCCTTGACTCTCTGGCCATAGTTTCCTCACCAGCAAAACAGGGCTAAACGTATTTACCTCACACTGTTGGTGCCTGGATTAACAGTATAAAGCCCCTGACCCAGGTGCCCTGTAGCTGTGGGGTGTTATTATCATTATTATGATAATCCCAGCATGGTGTCTGGTAGAAAGTAATGAGTGGCTTTCGGACAATCACGTGAACTTCCCGGGTTTGTTTCTCGACCTGTAAAATCGTGGCCATGGGTTGACTACCTAGAAACCACCCCACACAACAACACACCGGAGAAAAACCTACCCGCGCCCGCTGCGTGGCCGACGGGAGCGCGGGCGCCGGAAATGGGGCCGGACTTGACGGGGGTGGGGCGGAGCGCGAGGCGCGCCAAGAATTGAATGAAGTGGAGACTTTCGTGAGGAGTTGTGGGAGGAACCGTCTCTCTTCGGGACCAATCATAGAGTAGATTTAAAAAACCCGCGCCGAAGGAAAAATGAGGAAAAACCTGGGAGGATCCCAGCGCTTGGGAGCAGCCCCCGAGTCTAGGGCAGGCCGAGCAGCGTGCGGCCGGCTGGACCCTGCGGCGTCACCTCTTAAGGAGACTGTACCCCCTGGGCCTGGTCGGACCCCATTTCCTCCCCGGTCTCAAGGGCAAAAGAGGAGGCGCTGGGAGCCAGAGGTCTGGCCTGGCCCAGTGGACTCATAAAGGCGTGACAGCCTGGCAGAGCACGTAGCCCTCTTGGCCAGCTTCCTTCTTTGTATACCGGCGCAATAATAATAACGTGCCTTAAGGGGAGGAAGGGAGGATGCTGAAACGTTCTAGAAGTTGGGAGGCGGTGAAGGGGAGAATGGTGACTTTTTTTCCCCCTGCCTCTTTATATGTACTCGTCGTTCCACATTTTTTACAATTGATATGTGGTGTTTTGGTAGTCAGAAAAAAACAACTAAAAATGAACTCATAATTTCTGACTACCTCACAAAATTATAGTCAGTAGAATAGGAGCTAAAATAAAAGACGGAGTTACCCAAAGTAGCACTTTGAATATTGATTATGTAAAACTTGAATGTGAATTGAGTATTAGATGACACCAAGGAATTAATTTTCAGATGTGATAATGACTATCAGCCATACAATTATCAATAAAAATATCCATTTTTTTGGAGATGCGTGCTGAGGTAAGGGTGAAATTGACAATATCTGGGAGTTGCTTTAAAAGAAATGCATACCAGAAGTTTTACTTGTTGCTTTTGTAAGAGTAAGAGGTATGATTGTCGTTAATCTTTCTCTAACTTGAGAATACTTTGAACACACGTATGTAGTACTTTAAGAAATGGAAGAAATAGATCTAGGTGGGAAGAATATCTTCCTCGCCCTAACGTCTATAAAGTATTATATATCTCGAAAAGGCTGTGTTAAAAGTGTCTCTCTTAGTGACAGGCCTGAGGGCAAACATCTCTGGCAAATCAGAAAAACCACATACAAACTAAACAAACTGTTAATAAGTTCATGTCTCCACCCTCACTCTAACGGAGGTTTTCAACCCCCTCTTCAAGCTGTTTACCAAAAAAACCCAAACTCATTGCCATTGTGTCGATTCCGACTCATAGCGACCCTATAGGACAGAGTAGAGCTGCCCCATAGGGATCCAAGGAACGGCTGGTGGATTCGAACTGCCAACCTTTTGGTTAGCGGCCGAGCTCTTCTGGCTATTTGGGGCCCAATAAATAGTAAATGAGTTACGGTTCTTCAGTAATTCTCTGAACATTCTCAGGATTTTTTGCTCTGTTTGCAGTTTTTTACTGGTCAATTAGTTTGTGTTACAAATGAAAATTCATGAACTGATACTGACTGCTAAATCCTCAGACTGGAAATTGCATCTTAGAACATTGCTGACGTAGGGGACCATGAAGTCTGAGAGCAGACAGTATTTCAGTTGAAAACTGCACTGAAGGCGTTCTCTCTGTATCATTTAAATTGAAGGTTTACTTGGTACTGGGCATTTTACGTGAATTATCTCATTTAATTATCTCATTATCGTAATAATAACCCCATAGGTTAGGTACAGTAACATGTCCCATTTACCAATGAAGGCACCGAGTTTTTAAGAAAGTCAGGTGACGTCCGAGTCCCACAGCAACTGGAGCCGCGGGACCCAGCAACCAGTGGTCCTAATCATTAGTCTACACTGTCTTCGCCGACCACCCCACAAGCTTGTCCTACCTTAGGGAATACTCTCTGGCCTTGCACCCCAACCTTGCGTTTAAATGGTCGCGACAATGCTTTCCCCCCTCTGCCAGGGTGTTTTACAAGTATTTGCACCAACCTCCTTGCAAATCATTTAGCTCAAACGGTGGAACAAATTCAGACAAGACACGTTTTCCGGGGAGGTGGAGCTGCAGAATCGAGACTCCTCTCGCGCTCCGCGGGATAGGGCGCGACGCGCAGAGCACCAATCACCGAGCCTCCTGCAAGCCAAACGGTTTTCGGGTTAAGTGCCCGCGCGCGCCACAGTAACTGAGACGAGAGTGGACTGCAACTTTTTCCAGTGGGACCCTCAGGGGCCTGGACAGCAGCGTTTCCGATTTAATCCTCAGCTCCTGGAGATCCCGGGGGGGGACCCCCGTGGGGGATCCCGGGCTTCCCGGATGTCCTGCTGCGAGCGCTTCCGCCATGCGCTTGAATCTCCCGCGTGAATCAGCGCTTACGCGTTGCCAAGGGTCCGATTGGTCTCATCCAACGGGAAGGCGGTACAGCCCCTTCTCATTGGCTCGCTCGCAACCTACAAGGGTATTTAAATGCTGCTGAAGGGGCGCGGAACCGCCCGTACCGCCTGATTTGTAAGGTCTCCTGCTCTGTCTGCCTGCACCTCGCCGACTCTCACGCCATCGCCATGTTCTCAGCCCGCGTCCCGCTCGCCACCATCGACCAGCAGCAGCTCCAGCTTTCTCCCATGAAGGGGCTGAGCCTGGCGGACAAGGAGAACACTGTGAGCGTGCATGTGTATAGGGAGCCCTGGCGGGGCGCAGTGGTTAAAGCGCAAGGCTGCTAACTGGAAGGTCGGCAGTTCCAATCCAGTAGCCTCAAGGTCGCCGGTTCGAATCCAGCAGCCGCTCCGCTGTAGAAAGATGTGGCAGTCCGAGTCTGTAAAGATTACAGCCTTCGGGAATCCGTGTGGGGCACTTCTACTCTGCCCTACAGGGTCGCTATGAGTCGGCATCGACTCCACGGCAGTGGTTTTGGTTTGGGTACATGTGTATGGCCGGGTGAGGAGCCCGGTGAGGAGCCGGGCGGCGGGCAGGGAGGAGACCCGCACCCCGCTCACCGTGCCTCTTCCCTGCAGCCCCCGTCCCTCAGCAGTGCCCGCGTCCTGGCCAGTAAGGCAGCGAGGAAGATCTTCCAGGAGCCGGTGAGTAACTGGCTCTCGGGGCGGGACAATGTGCTGAGTCCGCCTGCTCAGACAGGCCCAGAGGTGTAGGGGGCAGCCTTGCCGAGACTGGTCTTGGCGCCAACTTCACTCATTGTCTCTTCAGCTGTTTTCCCGCTTGCCCCACCACTCCACCACTTCCTCCCCCACCCCCGCACCCCTTTTCCCGCCAAAGTGCCCTTCCCTGTATATAATTTCCTATTATAGATAAGTATATTTCCTAATGTATTTCTATATTATACTCACTTTGTTACCCATAATACCTATGTGATGTTTAACATATTGTTTGATATTGATATACGTAGAACAACGTTTACATACTATTTAATGTATATACTTCACATACTATTTTGATATAAGTAAGGTTTATTTCCTGCCCTTGTTTAGGTCGAACCACATGAAATTGCCGATAACTGAGTGTGTCCCAAACGTTAAAATGGCCATTTCATATGGTTCAACCTAAATTTACCCAACATTTTTGTTGCCTTCTCTTCCAACAGGAGAACACTAAGGTACCTGCCTCCAGCGTGGAGGATGAACCATTGCTGAGAGAAAATCCCCGCCGCTTTGTCGTCTTTCCTATTGAATACCATGATATTTGGCAGATGTATAAGAAAGCCGAGGCTTCCTTTTGGACAGCTGAGGAGGTAATTCAACAACTTGCAGCACTGCCCTCAACTCCAGGAGACACCCTTAATGGTAGCTGGTTATAAATGCTTTGAAATCTGCTTTGCATTCCTCTTGGACACTTGCCCACTGAGGGTATTAGATATTCTAACTGGTAAAGGAAACTCTATGTAAAGAATATGTATTTATCAAGTGGTGCTTGTAGACTTCAAGAAAATTGAAAAGTTATACATGTGTGTTAGGTCCTGCATGTTTGAATCTCTTCCTTTGATGCTAAAATTGTGGACTTCTAAACTTCAGGTGGATCTTTCCAAGGACATTCAGCACTGGGAAGCTCTGAAGCCTGAGGAGAGATATTTTATATCACATGTTCTGGCTTTCTTTGCCGCGAGTGATGGCATAGTGAACGAAAACTTGGTGAGTTTCCAGAAAACATCTGCTTTTGTTCACTCGAAGATTTAAGATAGAAGTAATTTGTTTTCCTCATCTTCATAATTCTCTTACACAGAATGTATATGTATATATATCTATAAGCTATTTATGTTACATGGCATTTCCTGTTTTGCAATGTGCTTTGCAGTTATTTCTTCATTGTGATATTTTGCATAGAATCTCAAAAACAATGTTAAATGGCAGGTAATGAGTTTAGGCCTTATGGCTATCATATTTGCTCTCCTTTTTGTGGCTTTGCTGTTTTAATAACTTGAATGCATATATACCTCGTTGTAAGTGACTGGGTTCTTGGAATGAATTAGGAAAGAATAAATCAATACTCTTATAATGGTACAAAAGAGGAAGTGTGATGTGACAGTTACCCATTGACTGGGTGAGTAGCTGCTGGTAATTTTTCCTCAGGCTTAACTTTGATATATTTTACCACTAGGTGGAGCGATTTAGCCAAGAAGTTCAGGTTACAGAGGCCCGCTGTTTCTATGGCTTCCAAATTGCCATGGAAAACATACATTCTGAAATGTATAGTCTCCTTATTGACACTTACATTAAAGATTCCAAGGAAAGGTGAGTATTAGGGTGGTATGCCAAGGTGTTTAGGACTCACTAATTGTTCATTTATTTTAAGTTTTTGCGTTCATAAACAAACAAAAAAAAAGCCTGTTTCTGTCTGGGTGATTTCAACTCATGACGGCCCCCAGGTGTTACAAAGTAGAACTGCTCCATAGGATTTTCTTGGCTGTCATCCTTATGCAAGTAGATTGCGAGGCCTTTCTCCTGCAGTGCCACCAGATGGGCTCAAACCCCCAACCTTGAGATTGGCAGCCAAAGCAAATCGCTTGTGTCACCCAGAAACCTTTTTGCATCATTTGATTCTGACTCATAGCAACCCTGCATACAGGACAGAGTAGAACTGCCCCATAGGGTTTCCAGCCAGCGGCTGGTGGGTTTGAACTGCCGACCTTTGGGCTGGCAGCTGAATGCTTTACCACTGTGCCATCCGGGCTCCTTGAATATCGGGATAGAAAGATGACTCTAAAATTACTGAGCAGACAGTCATAAAAATAGGCGTAAAATCACTTTATTAGCCAGTCATTTAAAAACAAAGTTATTAGATGTTCCAGTTTTAGAATTGGAAGTATATTGTGGGAAATCCAGTCTAATGCCTTACTTTTGGAAAAAAAACATCCCTAGAGGTTGTCTGTGATGCACTGAGACCTGGCCCTGACAATCTTTACTCATGCAGCAAGTGGGTTGAGAATCACATTGTGAGGCTGAAGCAGGGCAGAGTAGTGGGAGGATAGAAAATAGAACATAACCTGCCTCTTAGGAAGTTTGCAATACAGTACAGAAAATAAAACCTAGAAGTATCTAAGTGCATTTGTAGACTACTTGGAAGAATGAAGAGGAATGAATGGTAACTCGAAAGGCTAGCAAATAGAGGAAGCTCTTTTGGGAGGGATTTGAATACTTTTGTATCCAGAAATGGGAGAAGATCTGATTAGGAGTAAAGAACCAGAAAGGGATAGAATCAGGAAGGTCCTGATGGTTAAGCTTCATAAGCAAGGTGGAGGCAGACACGGGTTTCTGAAATAAGGAGAACCTTGAGGTGGAAAGATAGTGTTTGATGACCTTGACCTCAGAAAACAAGGTCATCCAGGAAGGAACAGGCTGGGACATCAGTAGACTCCTGAGAATGGGTACTGGGATGAATGCGAGGCGCGGGGGAGGGTAGTAAGGAAGACCCGGGCTGACCCATTGCTATCAGAGTCATAGTGACTCATAGTGTCCCTGTAGGACAAAGTAGAACTGCCCCATAGGGTTTCTGAGGGGCAGCTGGTGGATTCGAACTGCTGACCTTTCAGTTAGCAGCCTGAGCTCTTAACCGTTGTGCCACCAGGGCTCCAAGGAAGACCTGGTTAAGTGAATTTATGTAGGGGTCAATCAGTTTACTTTTCTGGCTTGGGATTAACAGTGTAGCATAGAATTATAGTAGGAAGCAATCTTAGATCTTTAGTTTATTGGTTCAATTCTTTTATTAATACAAGTATAGAAACTGGGTCCTGAAAGGACTGATAGTGATAGTCTTTGGGGACTGTCTAGTGGGGCAATAGCATAGCTTAAGCAGTCCTAGCAGTTAAGATTTTGTGGTTCTTCAAATTTAAGAAGATGAGGCCTGTGAAATGTGTCACAATCTGGACTTGAAATAATTAAGCCAATAACAAATGCCCTTCATATAATGGGCTAAGAGCTTTAGTTTAGATCTTAGGACTCAATATACACTAAAGATTACCTAAATTTGTATCAAAACCCACTGCCAGTGAGTTGATTCTGACCCATAGCGGCCCTATAGGGCAGAGTTGAAACACCCCACAGGGTTTCCAAACAGTGGCTGGTGGATTCGAACTGCTGATCTTTTGTTTAGCAGCCAAGCTTTCAACCACTACACCACCATGACTCCAAATTTGTATTAGTATAAATCAAATGTTGATTTTAAAAATAACTATAGAGGAAAAAGCAAACCAGCAAAGAGAACATTTCAATTTGAGTTCTTCATTTGGGAAAAGGATTGGCCAGTGTTTGAATCTGGCCCCAGACCCATTGCTCTGTATCCAAAAGTTTGTAATCAAGGGCCTTCGCTGTAATTGCTGATGCTATCCATGCCTTCTAGGGAATTTCTCTTCAACGCCATTGAAACGATGCCTTGTGTGAAGAAGAAGGCAGATTGGGCCTTGCGTTGGATTGGGGACAAAGAAGCTACCTATGGTAAGGATACCCTTGGCGCTACTTAAAACTTCATTTTCTAAGTAATGTTGTGGTTTGTTGGCCCTTCCCAGAAAAGTAATACTCACTACAAATACTTTGATATTGATCCTAATAGGAGAGCGTGTTGTAGCCTTTGCAGCGGTAGAAGGAATCTTCTTTTCTGGTTCTTTTGCGTCGATATTCTGGCTCAAGAAACGAGGATTAATGCCTGGGCTCACATTTTCCAATGAACTTATTAGCAGAGATGAGGTGAGTCTAAATCAAAGAACAGGCGAATCTACACTCTTTAAATACCTACGACTCTCCTCGGGCACCATCTTGTATTCACTGAAGGGAACACAAGATACTGGCTTGCACTGTATCTGCATTTAACATGTGAATTCAACCATGTATTCAGCAAAGAGTAAAATACCTTAAATAATTAACAAATTATTTTACACATATTCTTGAGTATATTATAATGCATTTATATGTACATATTGCCTTATGGGCTTGACTGTAAAAAACTACAAGTAATTGATGGGATTTTTCAAGAGATGTTTTATTACAATTTTTGATTGATGTTTTTTCCTGGCATTCTTTGTGCTCCTACTGTACATCAAAGTTAGCTCAGCATAACTGTTAAATCCCAGAGTTGGTAAGCTTCCCAATGAAATGAGAACCCATTCAGTACCAGTATGTGCCTTTGAATGCACTTGGATTAAATTGAAAAAATAAAGATAAAGGTGCCCAGATTTTCTAATTTAAATCACATCTGGAAGGCAGGGAGCATGAACCTACCATACCTGGAGACCAATGTACAGATCAAACATTTGATCTTCTCTTGTAAGAGGATCTTCCCTTATAGAAAGATAAGGATTTGGGGGGGTTTAATGCACTAGGGGAAACCCTGGTGACATAGTGGTTAAGTGTGGCTGCTAACCAAAAGTGTGGTGGTTTGAATCCACCAGCTGCTCCTTGGAAACCCTATGGGGCAGTTCTACTCTGTCCTGTGGGGTCACTATGAGTTGGAATCGACTCGGCAATGGGTTGGGTTTGGTTTGGTTTAATGCGCTAGGACTTACAGACTTGATTCACCTTGAAATTGCATTACTAATTTCCTGTGCATTCAGTTATAAATATAAAAGGTAACTAGCCTAGTCCCTGAGAATGGTCTTTCCTGTTGGGAATAGTAGCAAAATTAAAGAGCTCACAGCTGTAGAAAGAAAGAAGACTTTGAGTGGAATTTCTGCTCCATTTTTGCCATCACACAAAACAGCAAGGCATAGACCTGTCATGATCTATGTGACAGCACTGAGGGCCTTTGGTGGGGCTGGGACTGCCTCAACATAAGCAGAATAGAGATGTAGTCAATATCCCTTTGACAATTTGGATGTTCTTCGTATTGCCAAGCAAGTTGTATAAGGAGCATGCAGAAAAGGATAAAGCGATTTCATATTCCAAGTTAATGATAGAAGTTCTTTGGCTCTATAGTGATCTTGAACTTTTTCTTCTAGGGTTTACACTGTGACTTTGCCTGTCTAATGTTCAAACACCTGCTACACAAACCTTCGGAGCAGAGAGTCAAAGAAATAGTTATTAATGCTGTTAGGATAGAACAGGTGGGTAATGTAAGCTTCACCCTTATGCTTGCAAGAAGACAAATGTCTTTACGCTTCTTTTCTATTCAGAAGCTTTGTTTTGGTCTGTAGGAATTCCTTACCGAGGCCTTGCCTGTGAAGCTCATCGGAATGAATTGTTCTTTAATGAAGCAGTACATTGAATTCGTGGCAGACAGATTAATGCTGGAACTGGGTTTTAACAAGGTAAAATATTGTTTTTAGCCCCTCTTGTTTCTTTTTGAAACTGGTGTTCTGTATTCACGTTTTGATGTGAACCTTTTCAGGTGTTCAGAGTAGAAAATCCATTTGACTTTATGGAGAATATTTCACTGGAAGGGAAGACTAACTTCTTTGAGAAGAGAGTGGGCGAGTATCAGAGGATGGGAGTGATGTCCAGCCCAACAGAGAATTCTTTTACCTTGGATGCTGACTTCTAAGTGAACTGAAGGTGTGCTGTTATTTTGCTGATTTTTTTTTTTTCCTTCTCATCCAAAAAAAATCAGCTACTTTAACTATATCAACCAGCTACACCGTGGAATTGACCCAACTAGGAGAAATCTTCTTTGATGACATCTTAGAAACCGATTAGCTACCTCAAAACCAATCCTGTTTATTAACAAATGACAGTGGTGTCGCCTGGAATGAGAAGATCTTAAGATGGGCTACTTGGATTTTCATGAAAAATCTTGTCAGTGTTTGGTTTTTGCAAGCAGGCTAGCTGCAGAGGACTTTTCTTATAGCTATACCAGCAGTAATCTCGGCTTTAGAGTGGGGAGATGCTCAAGCTAGTTTGATCCAGCAGGATTTAAACGTTCAGTCAGTTGGAAAATGTCAGCCTCACTGCTTCAAAGCAGATTTTAAAGTTTTACTTATTAGTTTGTATATAAAAACTGGCACTTTACACACAAACACACATTGTACTGTCAAGGTGAAAGCCTGGTTTTGCTAGTTTCTGCACCAAATACATAAAAAGTATTCTAGCTACTGTTCGTAGGAGCCAATTCAAAATCACTAGGTGACTAAAAGAAGTTAAACCTGTGTGAACTAGGTGTGTTATTTCTAAACTTTGTTTTCCTTAAAGGATTAGAGTACTTTAAGATCAATTTCATAGTCAAGTCTGTGCATGCCTCGGCTTTAGCCAGTTGATGCCACATAGAAGCTGAGTAGTGCTTTTTATCCCATACCCCAGCTTGACATGCTGAGGTGTAGAGCGTCCTGAAATAAGAGATCAAGGAAAACTAGTTTGTTAAAGGCTAATCTCAGAGAAAGAAGCTCCTAACTTAAATCATTAGGAACTGAGGTATAATCCAGGCTGACTAGTGAGCCGAGTCTGACACGTGTGAGCGGCAATACTGTTTTATTTCTCAAATTGTATTTCCCCCAACTTCTAGTTGATATGACATGGTCCTCAAAGAGTCTTCTGGGTGGGATCTAAGATAGTATTATTGTAAATGGATTTTCAAATCAGCCTTGAACAAAATGACCCATCCAAGATCTTGTCCCTGTTAAGTAGTAAGGCCAGGACTAAAATGGACTCTCTTAAAAGTTGAGTGTTTCTTCCTGATTTTGTTTGTGTGTGTAAGTAGGTGCTGTTAATTTAGTCCATTTATATTTACCACATGTCTTTGAAATTAGAAAATGTTTTTTCTATGAGTCCTTTTAGATGATACCTGTAGCTCCTACTTTGAAATATATACCCAGTACTATCTCAAAGTTTGTAATTGATTAGACATTGCTCAGTGCAATCACTTCTAACGTTTATCTAAATCTGAGCACCACCCTGGTGGTTTCCTAAACCTCTAAGGGGAAACTAGTGTTGCATGCAAATATTTTTTTTATTTCAGGAGGAAGTATAAACTAACATATACTTAACAGGGCTTATATTAAATCATCTGCCTTTGTGTTCCCCCAAAATAAAAAAAGTCAAGAAAATAATTCATGACATACATTGATCAGCATGTTTGTTAGCCAGTTGTATTGATTTTTGGCTGTTTGACCACTCCCCAGTTGTCTTATTAATTTTCTTTAACATTTATTGTGTAAATAGTCAATTTTTTTTTATTCCTGTAATATGGGATCCTTTTAAATTATTGTTACCTAAAGTTAATAAGTCCTCACACTTGTGCATCCCTAAAATGTAAAAACACTCACCCTTCCGTTGTGGGTACAGGGCAAGTTTAAAATCAGACTTGAGGATTTCACCTAAAGTGTAATCTGAGAGTAAACATCTGCCAACTCAGATTCCAATTCCCAATCTATTTAAAGGTAAACAGGTTTTAGTGTAAAACATTTCAAAGTCTTAAAACTGAATATTGTGTTATATGACTAAAATAAAACTTTTGATAGCAGTTCCTTTGAGTGCGATAAAATATGTGTTATGATTCAGGAAGAGAAAATGGGAAGTCTTACTAGTTCGCTTTTCTTCCGTTCCGGGGAAGGGCTTTTCTAATGCCTATTCTGGCACAAGGTATGAGTCCCAAGTGTACCTGAAAGCTGATGCCCAAAGCTATACCACACGTGGAATTGTGAAGCCCAGGCTTCAGTAGAGTTTTAATTTTCTCAAAATCTTGGGTGAGTCACTTCTCTGGGTCTCTGTTTTCCCATTTGTAAAATAACGGGGTAGGGACAGATGATGGCCAAATGTCTTCCCAGCTACTGTTTTGCTTTCCTCCTCATCAAATTGACCTATCTGGACTTTTGCAGGGGATTAGATTGGTTCCTTTGTGTATAAATGCCCTTCCCTGACTCAAAATCCCACCCACTTTCATAAAACCTTGTAAAATTTACAATACCCTATCCATTCCCAAATTATTCCTTATATGTCGTGCCACTCTGATATTTAGTTATTCATTTAATAAACAGTAACTACTTCGTTAGGAGCCCTGGTGGCTCTGGTTAAAGTGCTTGGCTGCTAACTGAAAGGTCGGTGGTTTGAACTCACCAGCAGCTCCTCTGGAGAAAGATGTGGCAGTCTGCTTCTGTAAAGATTACAGCCTTGGAAACCCTATGACGCAGTTCTATTCTGTCCTGTAGGATTGCTGTGAGTTGGAATCAACTTGAGGCAATTGGTTTGGTTTTTTGATTAACTGTTTTGCCATGGGAGCAATGACGGTTCAGTGGTAGAATTTTCTACTTCCATGAGGGAAACCTGGGTTCAATGCACCTCATGTGTAGCAACCACCCACCCCACTGTCGGTGGAGGCTTGCATGTTACTATGCTGCTGTGGAGCTTCCAGAATAAGGCAGACTAGGAAGAAAGGCCTGGTGATCTACTTCTAAAAATCAGGCAATGAAAACCCTCTGGATCACAATGGTTCCATCTGCAACCAATCATGGCACTAGTGCAGGACTGGGCTTTGTTTTGTTCCATTGTGCACAGGGTTACCATGAGTTGGGGGCGGGCTTGATGGCAGCTAACAACATCACCTGCTTTATCAGGCACCGTTATGGTCACAGGAGCCCTGGTGGTGCAGTGGTTAAGCACTCGGCTGCTAACCGAAGGTTTGGCAGTTCGAATCCACCAGTTGCTCCACAGGTGAAAGATGTGGCCGTCTGCTTCTGTAAAGATTACAGCCTTGGAAACCCTACGGGGCAGTTCTACTCTGTTATAGGGTTGCTCTGAGTTGGAATCTATTCTGCGGCAATGGGTTTGGTTTTGGTTGGTTATGGCCACTGGAGATACAGCAGTGAACAAGATAATTCCTCTCTGGAGCGGACAGAAGTAAGCCTGAGGTGGTGACGCAATCATGGAGACAGGGAGCAGGAGAGAATTCTAAGGTGGGGACGGGAATACAATACTGAAGTGACTGGTGAGGACAGACTTCATGGAGATGACATTTTCCTGCGGGAACGGGGAGATTGGGACTAGGATTAACGGCTGTACTGTTCCTGCTGTGATCATGATTAAGATTTCTTCCATGTTTTTCCTATGTAAGAAAATGCTCTCTTTAACAGCACAAGTTTTTATCCATTTATATCTCTTAGCACAAGACCCTCAAAGGATCAGGTACTCCATGAATGGCTGATGAATGAGGAAATCAATTAGGGCAGAAGTATTGGTGGTGCAATGTTTCAAGTGCTTGGCTGCTAACCAAAAGGTTGACGATTAGAACCTACCCAACAGTGTTTTGTGGGAGAAAGACCTGGCAATCTGCTCCCATAAAGATTAAAAAAAACAACCCGTTGCCATTGCATCGAGTTCAACTCACAGCAACCCTAAAATTAAACTGTAAAACTAACCACTGGAAGAGAACCAAAATATATCACTTCCAAAGCAGCAGAGGGGTGTGGGGGAATGACGCTGGCTCACTTTAATAGAAGGCAGAAAATTTGTATGCTAAATGGCGCAGAATAAAAGGTAGACAGGAAAATAGGCACAATAAATATAAATAATCAGTTAAAGGGCAAACTTTGAAGGTTCGATTAAGAAAATTCTGGCTATATTTCCAAAAGTCACACACATAAAGACATCAAGTAAAGGGGGTGGAAAAAGATGTACCATGGTAAACAGTGGTCATTTAAAAAAAAAAAAAAAAGGCTTTAAGGCAAAAGGGCTTATCAGAGATAAAAGTTGTGGCCTAGAACAAACCTCTGGAGAAATAACTTTGTACCTGACAACGTGGATTCTCTGTGCTGCATGCTTAGGTGTTTAATCATGCCTCCCCCAGTAAATGATGAAGTCCTGGGCACAGTGTGACTGAGGGGAACATCTTGGTTCTGACATCCTCTTTATTCAATGTCTTCTGTGTCCTCTGGTCCTCTACATAGTTCCTGAGTTAGCTTTTATGCCAAATGTGGAAAAACCCTCTCTCTGTAAGCACTTGCTTGAAAGCTCAAACCTTGAGTATTTCTCAGCTGTCTCTGGTAATTGCAGTTCATCTTCCTACCAGACAAGTACTGTCTCCTGCATCGTGGGTATTGGGGCAAACCTGGCCCCAGGACCACCAGGATGGGGTTCTGGGGTCCAGCCTGGGCTGGGCAAGGTGCGGACTTGGAACAAACAGAAGAGGGTGTCAGCCAATGGCGGAGCATGAGTTGAGGGCAAGGAGGAGCTAAACGGAACAGCACCCTGAGGGCTATGAAGGGAGACCCCTACCCCACATTTTAGGGGCATCACCCAAACATTGTGTTACACATTGTGTAACCCAGAGACAAACAGGGGGCCAAGAGTTGAGATCTGGAGGTGAAAAGTGAGACGAGATCTTGACATACTGAGGCGAAGACGTCAGGCCCCTTGTGGTTGGGGCTGCCTGAGCCTTGCTGGCTGTAGGTGGACTAGAGAGTTTAAATGACTGGCACTTGGAGGTGCTCGCTGAGGCTGCCTGTGGCCGAGAAAGGCTTTGCTCACTTTGTACTCCTCCCAGTTATGAGGAATGCTAGTGTTTTCCTGGCTTTGGCATTATAGAATCTGCCTTCGGGGGTAGAGGCTTTCTCCCTGAGATCACTGACTGACCCCTGTTGGCCTGTATCAAAAAGTTCCCCGGCCAGAGTTAACGGTGGTGGAATGATTTGGAAAAAAAATAGCAAGAATGGTCGCACAACTTGAAGAATGTAAGCAATATTACTAAATTGTACAGGTAGAAATTGTTGAAATGGAATGTTTTGTTACATATATTTCCACCACAATAATAATAAAGTCTCCCTGGCTATAGCCACTGAGGTGCCAGACTCCATGTAAGGAGGATCCGGTTTCTGACAAGCAGACCAGGCTTAGGACTTATGTTTGTTTGCAGAGGAGGGAGGGCCGGACCCGGTTTTTGCTCCTGGCCTTGGCGTTTGGGTCTGGGGTTGCTGTGGCCATCTTACAACGACAAGGGGCAGACCTATCCGAGTGGAGCTCGCATGCTGAGGAAAGAAAAGCTGATCCACAGGGAAGCTGAGTCCTTATGACTTAACTGTTGAGTTTCTGAATCCAACCATGCCTGAAATCCACACCCTAGATTTTTCACTTAAGCCAGTAGTTTCTTAAAGGATTGATTCCCTTCTCCCCGCTTACATGCAACAAGAGTTCTACCTGAACATAATCCACAGGCCTTGAGGGCTTGCATCACAATTGTCCTGTGATTTCTGTTTATAAATTGCTTTCACAAAGCTTGAATTCATTTGATCTTTACAACAACCTTGGAGCAGCGATTATTACTCCCATTTTACAGATACTTACTCTGAAGCTCAGAGAGGTTAAGTGCCTTGCGCACAATACATTAGTGGCAGACGAGAACAAGATCTCAAGTGTTCTGAGCCCCATGGCCACGTTCTTGTCCCTTTACTGCATAAAACCAAAAAAACCCATTGCTGTCGAGTGGATTCCGACTCATAGCGACCCTATAGGACAGAGTAGAACTGTCCCATAGTGTTTCCAAGGCTGTAAATCTCTATGGAAGCAGACTGCCATACGTTTCTCCTGCAGAGTGGCTGGTGGGTTCCAACCGAAGAGCTTCCGGTTAACAGCGGAGCACTTAACGACTGCACTACCAGGGCTCCTTCCCTTACTGCATACAACCCTCGTTATGAAAAAACAGGCACCCCAACCTCATTCGTGCTGGTCCTGAAGAACTTCTGCTTCTGAAACTGCTTTGGCAGATGAGTGAGCCTTGTCAAAGGATTTGTATTGTCAATCCCTTCGTCCTGCCTTCCCTCATGAGCGTCTCCCCGCCACGGGCAAGTGGGAAGTTAAACTTGCTCTGCCCCTTGTCACCATGGCCATGCAGATCCTGCCCAGACAGAGACACGAGCGCCACCGATTGCAAATCAGAAAATGTCATTACTAGCCCAGGTTTTGGACCTGGAAGACTATTTCCTGCTTGCTTCTGCCTAGGACTCTCCCCTAATAAGGATCACAAGCCTGTGACTTGCCAGGCACAAAACAGGAAGGCGGTTTATGGCCGAGTAGGGGATTGAGGAAAGACATGCTCAGGTAACTAGGTGGAACCCAAGCTTGGTAAATGTACTGAATGGGAAGCAGTAACTGGCCTTGGAGGTGAACTGGAAGATTCCTTTGTTTCCTGAAAGCTGAGCAGTAGCTGCCTCTCCTCGCCTTGTCATGGTGGGTCCACCTTCCTGATGGCTCCAGTGGTGACCCCAGGACAAGTGTGACCAGAACCAAGCCTGAGAAGGGATTTGGAGGCTGTGAGAGGAGGGAACCTGGGGCTGGGCTGGCCTCACCTTGGATTAATCCTGATCTCCCCGTTCAGTTGCTGAGGCTGACAGTCACAAAGGATCCTGCTGCATTTTTATGCCACAGCAAGTCCATTTGTTTCCGTCAGTGCAGACGCAGCAACAGCAAAGGCTGGTTTTAGACGTTTTCATCTTTTGAAAAATAAGTGTCTTCGGAGCCAGTCTCGCCATTTATGAGGTGGTTGGCCTTGGGGAAGTCACATCACGTCTCCCAGCCTCAGTTTCTATATGTGTAAATAGGACTAATCATATAGCCCTTACAGGCTGGTTGTGAAAATTGGATGAATAAAGAGCCTGGAACATTTTTTTTAACAGCTTTATTGAGACATAATTCACATATCATACAGTTCACCTGATTAGAGTGTACAATTCAATGATTTTTTTGTATAATCAGAGTTGTACAACCATTACCACAAACTAAGCGTAGAACATTTTCTTGACTCTGAAAAGAGACCCTGTACCCACCCATTAGTAGTCAATCTCCATTTCCCCTCCCACCTGCACAGCCCTACGCAACCACTAATCTACTTTCTGCCTCTAGGTTTGACCAGGCACATTTTAAAGATACTCAATAAGTAGAAATTATTGGAAAAGGCACTGGATTCTATTTCTAAGAGACCATTTAGAGGGGATGGGTTGGTCTCACAGGGAGAAATTTGACTTACGTTTCAGCTTGCTCTTTTTTTCCTTGGCATATTAGAAAAACATTTTGCATTAAAAAATCTCACGTGACATTTCCTGGAAAGGCACTTCGCTGACTGAATTGGAGAGCCTGTGAGGTGATGAGAAGGTGACTTCAAGTGTGAGGCTACAGAGGTGAAAGGCACCCTGGGGTGGCACATTCAGTACATTTGGGGTCTACACTTTCCCAATCTTCCTTGCTAATCCTTCTCCTCTCAGGAAAATGAGGCACTGAACTATCTATAAGGTCCCTTCCAAGCTCCGACAATCCAGGATTCTGTTTTTTTCTGTTCTAAGGAATTTCCAGGGAACTGAACCGTCCAGGGCTTCTGGGGAATTGGAAGCAAGTCACAGAACTTCTAAGAACACAGGGAGTGGCCTTCCTGTTGGGCCTCTCCTCTTGGACTTCTCACTCTCCTCCCTCCCGCGTGCACCCTTTCTTCATTGCTTCACTCCCTCACTCATCAAACATTAACAGAGCCCTTCTGTGCCAGCCCTGTGTGAGTGTTAGAGGGCTAAATGGGACTTTTTTGGCATAGACTATTTTTAACAGTTTAACAATTCCACATCTAGTGACATCACTTTGATCAAAATCAGCTACAGTGGGAGTATTTACACCATGGAAATTGGTAAAGCTACAGTTGAGGACTCACCCTTCCCAAAGAGCTGGTCGTTAAACATTTACCAGCACACCACTGCCACAGGGTAATAAGCACTGAGACAGACGTCAGCCTGGTCACTGTTGGGCACAGAGGAGGATACAGGCCTTGGGGAGTTGGGAAAGGTTTCACAGAGGAGGGAATTTTTGTCAGTGTGGGAGGGCCTTCCAGGCAGGGTGGTGTGTATTGGCAAAGCACAGAGGCTGGAAAGGGTGCCATGCATCTGAGGAATGGAGAGCAATGGCAGGGTGGGTGCATGAGTCACATGATAGGGGGAGGAAGAGGGGAGCTGGGAAGGGAGGTTGGGCAAGACATGCAGGACCTCAATGCTATGTGAAGGAGTTTCTGCTTTATCTGGGAGGTTTCTACTTTATCTTCTGTTAAGAGCTGTCTTAGTTACCTAGTGCTGCTGATACACAAATACCACATGGGGGTGGCTTTAAAGAACAGGAATTTATTTTCTTACAGCTCAGGATGCTTGAAGTCCAAATTCAGGGTGGGCTGTAGGGGGAGGTCCTTCCTTGTCTATTTCAGCTTCCAGTACCAAACCCAAAAGCCAAACCCATTGTAGTTGAGTCAATTCTGACTCATAGAGACCCTATCGGACAGAGTCAATACTGTTCTATACTGTCCCATAGGCTTTCCAAGGAGTGGCTGGTGGATTCGAACTGCAAACCTTTTTAGTTAGCAGCTGAGCTCTTAACCACTGTGCCACCAGGGCTTCTCAGCTTCTAGCAGCTGCCAGCATTTTTTGGCGTTCCTGGGCTTGTACATGCGTCTGTCTCTTTTGTCTTCCTCTTCTCCCTGTGTGTGTCTCTCTGCCTCTATCTGTTTATAACTGAGAAGTGATTCAGTTTAGGACAGCCCTGCACTGATCTGACCTCATCAGTATAAGAAAAGAAAAACTATTTCCAAACGAGGTCATATTTACAGGTATTGGGTTAGGACTTCAACACATATTTTGAGGGGACACAATTCATTTCATAACATAAGCACTGAAGAACCCCAAGCTGGAGAGGGAGGGACTTGAGTGGTGGCTGGGGAGATTACTGTGTGTCAGCGGGGAGACGGCTTGCTGTTGTGTCTGTGTGTGGAGTGTATGTGGAAAGGGATGTGCCCTCTGCAGGTAGAAGGTTCTCCATATATGTTTGTGAAATTAACGGGACTCAGCCTTCCACCTCCAATAAGAGTTAGAGCTCGATATAATCTAAATGCTAACCAGAAGGGGAATACCTAATAAATTATGGTATACCTGTATGATGGCATGCTGATTTGTCATTATACATGATAAATAGGAAGATTATATAGCACTTGGAAAACTATTACAGAATGATGATAAATGAAAATAGCAGGACATAAAATTTTACGTACACTGTGTACATAAAATATGTGTACATACAGAGAGACGGGAGGATTGAAAATAGTTGTCTCTGGGTGATGGGAGTGAGAGCAGGGATTTTTTTCTGTTCTTTTTTTTTTTTGCTTTAATTTTCTGTAATGTTCTTGTAATAAATATTGAAGAAGCAATTGAAGCAATTAAGAGAACTACCTACTTAGGTAGACAGCTATTCTAGGCTCAGAAGGAGATCAAGGCAGAAGCTACAAGCCCCCCACCCATGTGGACAGGGCAGAGTGAGGATGTGGTGGCGTCTGTGCACAGCCCATGGAGTTATCCCCATAGACGCGCAGGGCGTGGTGGAGGCTGCTGAACACGTGCTTCTGTGGGCTGGAGGCTGTATTTTGCAGAGTAATTTACATCTGCAGTGCAGGTATTGGCGATTCAGGTGTGCATCCACTGCATTGCAATGGCTTTTGAATATTGCTTAGAAATTCTGAGATCTTATTGGAAACCAGGAATCAATGGCTTCTGCCCAAAGAGGTCAACCAGTGGTTGCCATTCTGGATCACCTTTCAGTTCGGTGACCTTGGAGTTGCACGGACCCAGCTGAGTCCTGGCTCTGCCGTGTATGGGCTGTGTGATCTTGGACTCAGAGGGGTGAAGCCTGCAGGTTGGTTGTGGAGCTGAGATGGGACTTCAGCTGGGTGTGTTTGACCCTCCTCTGCCTCCTCTTCTCCCACCTTATTCTGCTCTGAGCTTCAAAGAGTTAGTGCCCCCCACCCCACATTCCATGACGTGCCATCTTGGGCTGTGCTAGGATGATGGCTCTTGTATGAACTTGGCCTCCCCAGGGAGACTGTCAACCCCTCATCAGCAGGACCCGTCTTCTTCTTTCGAGTCCCCGCTTAGTGCCAGCACAGCCCCAGCTCATGGTAGACAGACCATAAATATTTGAGACTGTGATTGAATGGAGGGTGCCTGGTGTCTGATGCCTGGTCTTGAAGTCAAGAGAACATGTGGTTAAGGGCCATGTGTTCCAAGGTCACGTGGAGGAGCTGTGGTTGGCTCCAAGAAGGGTGGAGGAAGGGAGCCATGGAAAAATTCCCTACTTACTCTTGCTGGGGAGAAAGGAGTAGGAGCTGGGTGTGGGACTGGGAGTGGGGTGCAGTCCCAGGCACCAGAACCAGTGAGCACAAGTGGAGGTCAAAATAGCATTCGGGAGGAGGGGTAAGGGAGTGGGGCTGGGGGAGGCAATACATTCAACACATTTATTGAGAACCCTACTATGTATCAGCACTGATCTGGGTGCTGGGGAGACAATGAAGAACTAACCAGATGACGTCCATGCCCTCAAGGAGATTGCATTCTAGTGGGGAGACAAAATAAACAACCAGTGTGCACTAAGTCAGGTGGTGATAGGTGTTCTGCGGAAAACTAAAGCGGGGAGAGGAGATGAGGAGCGTGGGGCATGTGCTCATTCATTGAATGGTCAAGGAAAGGCTGTCTGAGGACACGACTTTTGAAAAGAGAACTGGAGGAACTGGGCAGCTGACCATGTGGTTAGCGGAGGAAAGTGTGTTTCAGATACAGGGAAGGGCAAATGCAAGGGCCCTGTGGCAGGAATGTCTCTGTTGTGTGAATGGAAGGAAGGCCGGGATAGTCAGAGCAGGGTGAGTGAGGGGTGGGGCATGGGGGTGGGGGTGTGTGGCAGAATGTGTAGGGCCTCTTAGGCTGAGGTAGAGTTTGGATGGCATTTCAGTGGAATGACAGTCATGGGAAGGATCACTCTTGCTTCTGTTCAGCAGTTGGTCAGTTAGGATGCACAGACGGAAGCAGGAGACTTTCTCAGAGGCCATTGCAACTGTCCAGGTGAAAGAAGATGGCAATTTACAGCAAGGAGATGGGAGTGGCGGTGGCAAGCAGTGACAAATTCTGCATGTATTTTGAAGACAGAGCTGATAGGGTTAGCTTATGGGTTCAATGTGGGGGGAAAGTGAGAGGAGTCAAGGTGACTCCTAGGGTTTTAGAAAAGTGCAGAAGGAGTGTGTTGGGGAAGGGGTGATAGCCAGAGGTCTATTCTGGATGGTTAATTTTTTTTTAAGTTAGACACCTACTAGATATCCACTCACAGGCAGCTGGAAATATGTGATTGAAGGTCAGGGAAGAAGTCCACGCCAGAGATATCACCTGGGGAGTCTTTGATAACCAGATGGCATTTAGACTCAGGGGACTGAATGAGATCACTGGGGATGAGTGTAGACAGAGGGAAGAGAGCTGAGGACATCTCTGCGGCCATCCACGGGGTTGCTGTTGTTGTGTGCCATCAAGTCGGTTCCCATGCATAGTGACCCTATAGGACAGAGTAGAACTGCCCCATCGGCTTGCGCTGTAATCATTATGGGAGCAGATGGCCAGGTCTTTTCTCCCGTGGAGAAGCTGGTGGGTTCTAACCGCCGACCTTTTGGTTAGCAGCCCAGCACTTAACCATTACACTACCAGGGCTCCTTCTCCACTGGGTAGAGACCAGAAAAAGAGGAGCTTTCAGCAAAGGAGAAGTACTAGTGAGGGTAGTGGATGGAGGCAAATGAACCAAGTGTTTCAAGGAGGAATGTGTGTGTGTGTGTGTGTGTGTGCGTGTGTGGTTGGGCGTGGAGGGGAAAGTGCTGTGGGATGAGGCTGGGGAGGAGAGGGAAGGCTGCGCTGGTCCAGAGGGCTTTTAAATAGTGTTGAGGGTGGGAGTCAGCGAGGGGGTTGGGTGTAAACAATCGTAGGTCTGCACCTCTGCTAACTCCGGTACGACTGCCTGCCCCTGGTGTTTTGGGTTCCTCCCGGGGGGCAGTTGTGAATCTATCCCCCGACAGAGGGTGCCTCTGCCCAAACCCGGTCCCAGCTTACCTGATTGTTCTTTAGATGCCACCTGCTATTCAGTATGTGGCCAGAAGGGCGAGCCGGGAAGGTGAAGCACAGCCGCTCTCCACAGGGCCTGACAGGCCAGAGAGAGGGCGCTGTGCTGTCAGGGTGGTGGGGCCTGAGGCCCCACTGGTAAGGGGCTTGGCAGTGGCACCTGGAGCAGGAGCTGAACGGATCTCCCAAATGGTAGTGGAAAGGGAGATAGCTGAGCCCAGTAGTTCTCCCCCAGTGGTCCGGGACCAGCAGCATCAACATCGCCTCGCCCACCTCCTGAATCAAAAGCTCAGGGGCGGGGACCAGCAGGCTGTGTGTTAACAAATCCACCCAGGGGTTCTGATGCGTGTGGAGTTGTGGTCCCTGCTCCCGCACTTCCCGGCTGTGTGGCTCTGAGTGGGCCAGTTAACCCCAAGCCTCAGTCGCCTCAGTTGCCAACTTGGCATAATAATACAATAAAACCTGTGAAAGCCAGAGCCTCTGTAAGGGGGAAACCTGTCAGAGAAGGAAAACGCAAATATTTTCCACTAAGAGAGCAATAGTACAGTGGTAACTGCACCCTGGCAAAGGCGGAACACTTGCGAGACCTGGAAAAACAAGGCAATCCTGTCGAGTTCTGGCTCTCACAGGTTTCACTCTGCTTTCCTTTAAGCAGATGTGAGCACTGAATGAAACCCGCGGAGTAGCCCCCTCTCCCTTACACCCTTGGTTTGGTTTGAGTCCAACAGCCCACATTCTTGGGAACAAAGGCCACGAATTACCAGGTAATTCAGTCTGGGCTTAAACTGTTTTATTTTGGGGAGGGAGGGTGGAGAGAGGATGGAAGAAGAGGCCCAGGTTGGGGCAGAAGTCATAACCAGTCAGCCAGACACTGCCAGGATAGCAGGCAGGGGTGGAGACGGCGCATGGCCATGGTGCAGAGATTGGGTCCTTTCCTCTGGTTCCTGTCAGGTTCCCCAAACTCCAACTCCATGTTTCTTTATCTTTCCTTGTGTTGTGTCCTTGGAAGGGTAACAGTCTTTCCTTTGAGTCCACCATCTCTCCTACCCCGCCCAGCCAGGTGTTGTCTAGTCACTGCTGCCTTCTGGCCTGCTCATGCCTCACCTTAGTCCTTGCTATCTGGTTTCCTCCCCGATCCTGTCCATTGACACGGTGTCCCCAAGACACCAAGGCCTTTCTTTTCCCAAATATTTAAACTGTGCTTACCATAGGCCAAGAGCTATTCTAAGTACTTTTCATGTATTCACTCATTTACTCCTTACAGTATCCCTTTACCAAGGAAGGAACAGAGGCACAGATGGGTTAAGTGACTTGCCCAAGGTCACTGAGCCAGTGAAGGGAGGAACCCTTCTTTGAGCCTGTGCTCTTAGCCCTTACATTGTACTGCCCCCCTTGTGGCTAAATCCAACGGCCATGCTTCAGTCCTCACCCATTGCCAACTTCACTTCCAGGAGGCCACTGGCTGCTTTTATAGCTGTCTCCTTTGCTGTCTTCTCCTCCTCTCTCTGTTCCTTCAGAGTTTTTTTTCCCCCTAGAGCCTCTTCACACCTTCCCATCCCATTCCTGTGGCTTTCGTCATCCCCTGTGGAGTCTCAGCCCCACGAGTCTGTCAGTTTTTGGTGCTGTGGTGGCTTGTGTGTTGCTGTGAAGCTGGAAGCCATGTCACCGGTATTTCAAATACCAGCAGGGTCACTCATGGTGGACAGGTTTCAGTGGAACTTCCAGACTAAGTCAGATTAAGAAGAAGGACCTGGTGGTCTACTTCTGAAAAAATTAGCCAGTGAAAACCTTATGGATAGCAGCGGAACATTGTCTGGTATAGTGCCGGAAGACAAGTCCCTCAGGGGCTGAAACATAGCAACGATGGTGAGGATGGCGCAGGACTGGGGAGTGTTTTGTTCTGTAGTACTTGATGGCACCTAACAACAACAACAACAATGGCATCTCAACCCCATCCTTAATGAGGTTTTGTGGTCCAGACCTAATATTTAACAGTCAAACAGACTTCTCCATTTAGAAGTCCCACAAAAACTCGTTGCTGTCAGTCAATTCTGACTCATAGTGACCCTATGGGACAGAGTAGAACTGCCCCATAGAGTTTTGGAGGAGCAGCTGGTGGATTTGTATTGCTGACCTTTTGGTTAGCCACTGAGTTCTTAACCACTGTGACACCAGGGCTCTGTAGATGTCCCACAAGCGCTGCTCCAAATAGAATTCCATATATGCTCATCTTTCCCCAACGTGCTCATCATCTGGTGTTTTGTAGCTCAGTGAATGGTGCCCCCAGCTCTCTAGTTAAACCACTTGCTGTCTATTTGACCCCAACTCATGACAACCCCCATGTATGTCAGAGTAGAACTGTGCTCCATAGAATTTTCAATGGCTGATTTTTCAGAAGTATGTCACTGGGCCTTTCTTACATGGCACCTCTGGGTAGACTGGAACCTCCAAACTTTTGGTTAGCAGCAGAGCACTGTAACCATTTGCACCACACAGGGACTCCACTCTCAAGTTAATCTGTTGTCGTTGAGTCAATCCTGACCCTTTAGGATAGAGTTGAACTGCCCCATAGAGTTTTCAAGGCTGTAAATCTTTACAAAAGCAGACTGTCACATCTGTCTCCCACAGAGAGGATAGTGCGTTCGAACTGCTGACCCTTTGGTTAGCTGCCGAGCGCTTAACCACTACACGACCAGGGCTCAAGTTATAAGGCCGAAATTATCCAGGCCGTCTGGCCTCTGCTATTCAGCGTGTGGCCAGGAGGGGGAGCCTTCAACTCTCTCGTCTCCCTTGCTCCACACCTCCAGTCAGCACCAACTCCTGCTGATTCCACCTCCCATACTTCTCTCCAGTCCAGCCATTTCCCTTGTCCCTGCCGTCACTGTTCCGGTCGAGATGACAGCCACATCTCACCTGGGTTATGGCCCCACTCAGGATCAGGCTCCCTTTTTCCACTTTTGTCCTTCTCCAATCCATTATGCACAAAACATCCAGAAAGATCTTCTTAGAAAGCAAACCAGATGGTGTCATTCTGTTGCTAAAAGCCCCATCAGCGTCCCCCTTGCCCTCAGGTTGACGCCCACACCCCTCAACGTGTGTCATGGAGGCCCTGCATGAGCCTGGTACCTCATGAGCTTCACCTTGCCAATCCTTGCCTTGGACCCTTCTCGCTAACCTTACCAAACAAACTTACTTCAGGTTTTCAAACACACCATGTTCTCCTGCTTCCCAGCCTTTGCTCAGTGCTTCCCTTTGCCTGGACCTTCCAAAACCAAAAGCCAAACCAGTTGCCATCAAGTCAATTCCAATTCATGGCAACCCCATGTGTTCAGAGAAGAACTTCTCTGTAGGGTTTTCAAGGCTTTTGTAAGCAGATCACCAGGCCTTTCTTCTTCTGAGGTGCCTCTGGAAACTTAACCACCAACTTTCCCCTTAGTTGTCAAGCCCTTAACCGTTTGTGCCACCCAGGGACTGTACCCCCTGTCTAATCTCTTCTGACCTTTCAGGTCTCGGAGCCCTGATAGCGCAGTAGTTAAGAGCTATAGCTGCTAACCAAAAGGTGGGCAGTTGGAATCCACCAGCTGCTCCTTGGAAACCCTATGGGGCAGTTCTACTGTGTCCTATAGGGTTGCTATCAGTTGGAATCAACTCGACCGCAGTGGTTTTGTGTGTGTGTGTGTGTTTTCACATCTCAACTTGGATGTCACTTTCCCTAGGAAGCCTTCACAGACCTCACGAGGCTGGATTCCGCGTGCTTCTCTGGGCTCCACATCCTCCTGCAGTGTCCTCTCAGAGCATGTATCATAGGAGTCACAATTGTCTGTTTATTTTTTTGATGCCTCCACTGGGGTGTGAGGTCCACGAGGGCAGGGACAGGATCTACTGCCTTCCCCCTCTCCCATCTAGCTAACCCGTTAGTGACTGTAGATGCTAACCCAATATTATGTTTATCGTGCCAGCCTTTGCTTATTCGCAGGGGCCTTCCGGAGCCAATCCTGTGATCTGAAGGAATATGTAGGAGTTTCATACCTTGAAGGCCGGGAAGCTGAACTGAAGGCCACATCCTCAGAGGATACCAGTTCTTCCTTCCAGGAGTATTCACAGCTCTGGGCCTGGTCCTGGGCTCAGTCCTGAGGACTCAGAGAGGAGCGAGATAGCAGCCAGCAGCCCACACCGTGTCCTTGGTGTTCTTCCAGGGTCAGACATGGGGTCTCAGACTTACTTGCTAATGCACAAATTTATTTTTTGTTCAATTTTCTTTGGAATCTGTGCTTGTTCCGATGTTCACATGATGAGTTTTGTGAAACTGTTGGCAGAGTAACATTTGGCATCCCTATAGTTCTAGAGATTTCCAGGGCCTCGAGGCTCTAGCTCCAGATGCAGAAAGCTGCCTGCCTTCTGGCAGTGTTCAGCTTTGGAGCCCGGCAGTTTCCTCAGCCCTGAACACATGCGTGACCTTACAATCCTGGCCCTTCAATGATCCCCAGCAAACTATTCCGGTGTGTAGGTGGAATTTCTATTTTTAATAGTCAAGCTGTTGAGAAATTGTAGGGCTTCTACTTCCTTTTGGAGGGAAGGCTTCCTGCAATAGTTATGTCTTTGCTTCTGGAGAATCCAGGAAGTCATCTTAGCCCAAGGAGAGGTCAGCAGGTGGAGTGGGATCACCTAGGAGTTGGCCCTAATGTCATCATGCCCTCGCTCATTCCATCATGCTCTTGATAAACAGTGAGCACCGATGGGGATCGGCCAGCACTGGGCAGGGGAATACCAAGGGATCAGACGTCCCTGCTCTCCAGGGCAGAGAGAGACATGAGAACAAGTCATGACCACACAGTCTGGAGAGGGCGTGATGGCAGCTTGTGCAAAGGGCAGTGTGAGTGCAGGGCCAGGGCCCCCAGGGAAGCCTGGGCAATCAGGGAAGACTTCATAGAAGAGGTGGCCTTTCCTTTGAAATGTGATGCATAGGTAGGAGTCTGTGAGAAAAGTTGAGGGAGGAGGGGTAGCAAGGAAGGAAGGGAGAAGAACGTTCCAGGCAAGGGAGATGCAAAGTCATGAAGGTGTGAAAGAATTTGCAGAAGCCAGTGGTTCGATGTGGTTGGAGGTTGGTCTGGGGTGGGGGTGGAATCAACAGGGGCCAGGCCTTGAACGACTTTCAGTGCCATGCTGAACTCTATCCAAAACCCTCACAGAGTTTTAACTAGGGAGTGATGTGGTTAGATTTGCATCTCAGAAAGGCCAGAAGATGATGGATTAGAGATGAGTCTTTCAGGATACAATTACCGTGTGCAATGCATACTGATGTTTTCTACTCCGTTCTGTTTCATTTGTTTTTTAAGTACTGTTTGTAACCCTCTAAACTGATCTCTTGTCTCCCTTAATACATTTGACTTGCAGTTTGAACGACACTGGATTGGAGAGAGAGACTGGAAGCAGGAGGCCTGTAGAGGCTGCTGTCACAGTACTGCCAGCAGTGACATGGGCCCTGCACCAAGACTCCTGGCACCCTGCGGGAAGGTTCTATGCCAGCCAGCCATTGTCCCCTCAGGGCTAGAATCAGGGGGTTCAGCATTCCTCCCCCACGAGAGTTGTGGAGCAGCACCCGGAACAACAAGTCTTGTTTATGATGCAGAAGCTGTGGTTTCATAACTCAGACACATTGCGTGGTGTCTGAAAGCCATTTCATTAAATGTCACACAGAATCAAAATAGAAACTCCATCTTTGGGACAAAGCCCATTGAGCCAGGAGCCAGGCATTCTGAATTGGAACCAGAATAGTCTCACAGAAAGTAGAGTTGTTGATTCAAGGCTGCCCATGTCTATGATGCCCGCCTCTGTCGGGATGGGCTTCGGGGTGCAGCCTCCCCCTCCCTCAGGCTCACGTGTGAATTCCCCAATGTCCAGAGATAGCAGGTGAGCCTGGAGCCCAGCCCACCTGTAGTGAATCAGAGGCAGCTGAGGGGAAGGTAATAAAGACAGGTACCCTGCACCAAACTAAATATTTTGTATGTATTATCTCTGATCCTCAGCCACCCTCTAAAAGGGTGTAAAAATGGCATAGGGGTGGCATCTGACCTCCTCTAACTTCACAAGGAGGGAGGAGAATTGAGATCAGCAGCCCAAGGCTGACTCCCATGAGGCGGAGGTCAGACATGCCTCCCCTCTCCACCATCTTTACTAATTCTGACACTACCTGCCCTTCCCACGGCACTCTCTACTTCTCTGCTGAGTTTGATAATTCATTGCAATGGCCACACAGAGCTCACAGACCATACTTATGATTATGGGGTTTATTAGGGTAGCAACAGGTTGTGGTTCAGGTTCAGGAATGCTCAGGATACAGTTCCTCCATCAGGACAGCCTCTTCTCAGCTGTCCCCGCAGGCATGCCTCTGTCTGGCTCTTGACCTCTGCCCTGCTAGGACAAGTGTTACAAAGCTCTTTTAGCTCTGCTGCTAAGTGCCGTGGTGGTGCAGTGGTTAAGAGCAATGGCTGCTAACCAACAGGTCAGCAGTTTGAATCCACCAGCCACTCCTTGGAAACCACATCGGGCAGTTCTACTCTGTCCTATAGGGTAACTATGGCAATGGATGGGATAAGTGCCCTGAGGCACCCTACTTCTCCAGGAAGCCTTGGCCTGAAGGCACTCAGCTCTAGCTCCCTGGGTCTGCAAACCTAGCTCCTCCAAGTGTTTGGAGGCATCCTACTCTGCCAGCAAGCCTGTTGCCTGAAGGTGCTCAGCTTTCTTGCTCCTTGGGCTGGGAAGCCCACCATGCTATCTCTTGCCTGTCTCCTGGTTCTGCTGCCACTGTTTCTCTGCTGCTGCTTCTCTACATTTCTGGTGTTACAGCTCTCACTCTCTGTCGTCAGTGTTATAGCTCCTACTTTCTCTCTCTCTCTCAGTGTCTCCCTTAAGCCTTGAGAGATGGCAAAACTGACCAATCCTCTTGTTAGGGCTCCATACACCTTATTTGCATAGTCCCACTCAATCACTGTGTGTGTTACAAAGATTCACTGCTTGCTGTCAGTCCTTTTGCTGGTGTCTATTTGTCTCTTGATTTGCTGAAATTTTTTCTCTAGTAGTTTCATCAGGAGGGGCTCAGTGAAAAACTATTCTCTTAGTTCTTATAAATTCTTTGTATTTGATCAATAGTTTGTCAGGATAGAAAATTCTTGGACCACACTTTCTTTCCCTGGGGACTTTGTAGGCATCACCCTTCTGTCTTTTAGAGTTGAATATTGTGGAGAAGTCTGAGTCTAGCCTGTATTTTTTTTTTTTTACCCTTAAACATGACTTCATCTTTTTGTTTGGTCTCTGCCCAAATAATTCCTTTTTTATCTTTTTTCCCCCCTTTGTATTTTAAGTCTAGAAACTTTCCTAGAAATTATCTTGGTATTGACAGATTTTTGTCATGTTTCCTGAGACATGGTGGGCCCTTTCAATCTGTAAAGTCTTTTCTTTCAGAAAATTTTTCTTGAATTATGTTGTTAAATATTTGTGTTCCATTGTTACGGTTTCCTCTTCTGGGATGTATGCTGGATCCTTTGTTGGTCTTTCAAACCTAACATTTTCTCTGTAAACCTTTCACACTCTGTATTTTCACTTCCTTTTGCTCACTTTTCTCCTTCTTGTTCTTTATGTTCTTGACTGTTTTCAGCAATGTCTATTTTCCTTTGTACTGTTTTCTATTTTGTCTGCATTACTTGGAAGATTTTGTTTTTAACTCTTTCTTTTTGCCTGAATTCTGTCAGCTCAAGTTATATTGTCTCTTTTTTTTATCTTCCCCTCGAGCTCTAAAATCTTTGCTTTGTTTTCTTGCTTTCTAGAGATGATTGCATCATTAATTTTTCGTTTTTGTTTAATTCACAGTGCAAGATTTGGTTACCACCAAAAATCTTATCATCTTTTCTGTGGCAACATTTTTGCTAGTGAGTTTTTACTTGTCATTTGTTTTTCCTGTTCCTTTTCCCTCTTTTTAAAAAAATTCTTATCTATCTTTCTGTAGATTCTGTACTCTTTGCTTTTTTATTCCTCATCATTGAACAAGGTGTGTTTTTCTTTAACCATCTATTTGTCAGAGGTTCATGTTGGAGAAGGGACTAGGAATTTTCCTTATGAACAGGGTTATGTGCAGTTGTGTGGCTGCTCATATGCAGTTTGGCTTCTCCTTGCTTCCTGCAAATATGACTTGTCTTTGTGATTCCTCACTCTGACTCGCTTCCTCCGCTTCTGTGTCTAGAAAGGCACTGATATCAGCTCATGCACCCATTTGTGGTTGCAAATAAGGGATTTTGATTGGTGAGCAGGGGGACTATCCTCTCACAGCTTCTTCCCAAACCTCTGCTTGATCTTTATTGTCTGGTGGCCCAGTGGTTAAGCACTGGGCTGCTAACCAAATGGTTAGTGGTTCAAACCCACCTGCCACTCTGCAGAAGAAAGATGTGGCAGTCTGCTTCTGTAAAGATTGACAGCCTTGGTAACTCTATGGGGCAGTTCTACTCTGTCCTATCGGGTCACTATGAGTTAGAATTGACTCAATGGCAACAAGTTTTTCTTTCTGACTTATTTTGGGTTTGGGGTTTGTCTTAGTCATTTAGTGCTGCTATAACAGAAATACCACAAGTGGATGGCTTCATCCAAGACAACTTTATTCTCTCACGGTCCAGTAGGCTACAAGTCTAAATTCAGGGTGTTGGCTCCGGGGGAACACTTTCTCTTTCTGTTGGCTCTGGAGGAAGGTCCTTGTGATGCATCAGTCTTCCCTTGGTCTGGGAGTATATCAGCACAGGAACCTCAGGTCCAAAGGATGCACTCTGCTCCCGGAACTACTTTCTTGGTGATGTGAGGTTCCCATGTATCTCTGTTTGCTTCTGTTTTTTATATCTCAAAAGAGATTGGATTAAGACACTATTCAATCTTGTATGCCTCATCAGTACAACTGCTGCTAATCCATCTTATTAGATCATAATGATTAAATTTACAACACATAAGGAAATCATATCAGATTACAAAATGGTACACAATCATACAATACTGGGAATCATGACCCAGCCAAGTTGGCAGATATTTTGGGGGGACACAATTCAATCCATGACAGGGTTTCACCTCTCTTCGCTTTTCATTGGAGATGGAGTTTGTACTGAAGATGGAGTTTGTATTCTGTTTCTGTTTCTCCTGGTGCTTTGGGATGATTTCTTTTTCTTTTTCAGGCATATTGAGGTATAACTGACATACAATAAACTGTACATATTTAAAAGTGTACAAGTCAATAATTATTGACATATGTATACACCCATGAAATCATCATCACAATCCAGATAATGAGCATAACCTTCACGTCCAATATTTCCTCATGCCTGTTTGTAATTTCTCTCTCCTGCTCTTCCTTTCCTGTCTGCCCACCCCCAGGCAACCACTGATCTGTCTTTTTTCTTTATAGATTTGTTTGCATTTTCTAGGAATTTATATAAATAGAATATTACAACTTGTTTTCTTCTTTGTCTGACTTCTTTCACTTAGCATAATTATTTTGAAACCCATCCTGTTGTGTATAACAATGGTTCACTCCTTTTTTATTGCTGTCTAGTATTCCATTGTACAGCTCTATCACAATTTGTTTATCTGTTCACCTGTTGATGGACATTCGGGTTGTTCCTGTTTTGGGCTATTACAAACAAAGCTGCTATGAACATTTATTTACAAGTCTTTGCATGGACATATGCTTTCATTTCTCTTGGGTAACAGCTAAGAGTGGAATGGCAGGGTCATATGGTAGGTATATTTTTAACTTTTTAAGAAATTGCCAAACTGTCTTCCAAAAATGACTGTACCGTTTTATATTCCTATGAGTTTCAGTTGCTCTGGATCATTGCCAACACTTGGCACGGCCAGTCTTTTTAATTTTAGCCATTCTAGTGAGTGTGTAGAAGGCACAGGACCAGGCGATGCTTTGTTCTGTTATATATAAAGTCTTCATGCGTTGGAGCTGACAACAACTAACAATGACAAATGAAAAGAATGGCTTCTGGTTTATACATCAGCCATGTGAGCGTGGTTAATGTGAGTCTTCCTGGAAGCTAATCTGTGTGCTTGTTCTGGCATAGCAGTGAGGTTTCTGAGTTGGGTTAGCTGAGGGATGATTGTTGCCTTAGGAGGCCTCTTGGAGGATAGCCAGCTGGCTTCAGTCACCAGCATTTTAGTAAGCTAAGGTCATGTTCAATTCAAACGAGAAGATTGTGAAGCCCAGTGGTGAAAAGCCAAGTGCATTTGAATCATCCCAAGCTTTTCACAAGCCTTTGCAGCCTGGAGTAGGGCTGGGGTCATGATGTGAGTTGGAGAGAGGGAAGGAGGAAGGCCTACTTATCCAGGGCTATCCCTCCTGTGTGCTAGGGGCTGGGACTTAGACCCTAGTCATTCCTTCATTCATATATGTGTTTCTTCTCCACCACTATGTTTTTTTAGCACAGTCATACTATGAGCAGGACATTGCACTGAGACCTACAAAGGGTGGAAACAAATCTGATCTAGTTCTTGCCCTTGGGGTCCTCTGGGCCTAGAGGGGTCTGAGGCAGGGCCAGAGAACTGGGCCACCTGTGTGCTGTGTGGGAGGGAGGGTATGCGCTGGCCCAGCCTGGCCTGATTATCTGCCTGCACCTGCTGTCCCTGGGTTTTCTCAGCTCCAAAGAAGGGTCGCGCAGGTCCCGGCTGTGGTGAGGCCAGGTCTCTGCCAGTGATCACCTCAAGGAAGTAACCTGGCATGGTCGAAGGAGCAAGGGTCTTGGAGTCAGACCTCACATTTTTCTCTCCCACTTCCCAGCTGTCCTTCTCTGGGCAAGTCACTGGACCTCTCTGAGCGTTAGTGCCCTCATGTGTAAAATGAGCTCTGAGAAAAGCATCTAGCAGAGAACCTAGCACCTGGTGATTGCTTAGTTTATGATAAATCCCTCTCTCTCCCCCAATAAAACCAGAAAAAACCATTGCCATCGAGTCAATTCCGACTCATAGCGACCCTACAGGACAGAGTAGTACTGCCCTGTAGAATTTCCATGGAGAACCTGGTGGATTCAAACTGCTGATTTTTTTGGTTAGCAGCCATAGCACTTAACTACTACACCACCAGGGTTTCCCTCCGCCAGTAGGTTCTCCAGAAATCCAGGAATGCTTCACCCCATAGGAAGACGGCACAGGCACCGCTTCAGTCCCATCTGCTTTGCTTCCCTTATGGATAAATCTGGTGCCAAGAAACCTTTTCCAGAGAGAAGGGCAGAGGGAAGGTGTGAGACCTCCAGGGCGCCAGGGCTTGGGGGCTGAGTGAAGCCAGGGAAGTGAGAACTGGTACCTTCTGTTTCTGCCTGATCTGTAACCCAGGTTGGATTTCCATACACTCAATATTCAATCTATTCCAAAATGCAACTCTGGGTTACATTGTTTTGAGAAGTTTTGACAAAATGCACAAGGAGCTAAATTAAATTAAAACAAAAAATTGCTGTCACTGAGTTAATGACTGTGACAATACAAAATAATTCACAACCAAATTAATGCAGTATTAGGTCTCATCATTATGCTAATAATCTTTGTGCAGCAATACCAAAACCGCAGTGGTTTGGCGAGCAATGATTTATTGCATGAGAGAACAGCGTTTTGGGTACAGTCTCA
Organism: Dugong dugon; assembly: GCA_030035585.1. NCBI lineage: Eukaryota > Metazoa > Chordata > Mammalia > Sirenia > Dugongidae > Dugong > Dugong dugon. The sequence goes on along the minus strand of CM057473.1, from coordinate 94,655,207 downwards.
CAATTTCCTTCTGCAATCTAGAAAGGGAGGGACAGAAGCTAAGGTTACTGAAGTGGCTGCTGTGTGCCTGGATGCAGAGTGACTGAGATGCAGTCCCTGCCCTCAAGAAGCACCTGGTTCATATGGTGGAGACAGCCGTGTTTGCAGGTGACTATCAGGTAAAGGAAGGAGCCCTGGTGGCGCAGTGGTTAAGTGTTGAGCTGCTAACTGAAAGGTTGATGGTTCCAACTCAACAGAAGAATGCAGGAGAAAGATGTAGCAGTCTGCTCCTGTAAAGATTATAGCCTTGGAAACCCTGTGGGGCAGTTCTATTCTGGCCTGTAGGGTCCCTATGAGTCGGAATCGACTTGACGGCAATGGGTACGAGTATCACGTAAACCAAAAAAACAAACCTATTGATGCCAAGTCAATTCCGACTCATAGCAACCCTATAGGACAGGGTAGAAGTGCCCCACAGGGTTTCCGAGGAGCAACTGGTGGATCAAACTGCCGACATTTTAGTTAGCAGCTGAACTCTTCACCACAGTAAAGCATATTAAATGTGCCTTAAGAAGAAGGCTGTCAGGAAGGCTTCCTGGAGGCAGTGACACTGAGCTGAGCCTGCAAGGACAAGTAGAATGCAGCCAGTCTGGTTCCCCTTCCTCATCTGCCTCCCTCAGAGCCCAACTGCGATCAGGATTTGTCTTTCTTCTTTACCGAAATGCTCTTATCAAGTGACCTTCGTGTTGCTGGATCCAAAGGTTGGTCCTCAGTACTCATCGTTCTGACTCTCAGCAGCACATGCTCCTAAAACTTTTGCATCCATTGGCTTCTGGGCCCCCCACTTCCCGGTTCCTGCCAGCATCCCGACTGCTCCCCAGCCTCCTTTGCTGAGTCCTCTACCCCTTCTTGACTCTGCACATTGACATGTGCCAGGGTTCAGCCTCCTGCCTCCTTCTCTATCTCACTGGCTCCCTGGATGAACTCCCCAGGCCCTGATGACTCCAACCTCAGGATCTCCAGTTCTGACCTCCCCCACCTCCACACCCAAGTATCTCACTGTTAATGCAATGCCTCCACTTAGATGTCTAGTAGACATTTTCTTTTTTAATTGTTGTAAAAATATACATAATGAAACATTTGCCAATTTCACATTCTTCTCGCGTACAACTTAGGGACATCAATTACCTTAATCATGCTGGACAACCATCACCAATATCTTTTGCCAAACAGAAACTCACTGTTTCCTAGACGATGACCCCCCTTCACCGCCTCTCTCCTGCCCTGGATAACCACTAATCAACCCGGGTAGTTGTCTTAGTTATCTAGTGCTGCTATAACACAAATACCACAAGTGGGTGGCTGTAACAAACAGAACATTCATTTTCATACAGATGAGGAGGCTAGAGTTCTGAAATCAGGAAGCTGGGTCTAGGGGAAGGATTTCTCTCTCTGTCAGCTCTGGAGGAAGGTCCTTGTCTCTTTTCAGCTTCTGTTTCCTGGCTCCTTGGTGATTTTACGGTGTCTATCTTCCTCCATCTCTGCTGGCTTGCTTGCTTCCTCTGCTTTTATATCTCAAAAGAGATTGACTTAAGACACACCCTACACTAATCCTGCCTCATCAACATAACAAAGACAACCTATTCCCAAATGGGATTATAACCGCAGATAAAAGGGTTAGGATATACAACACACATTTTTGGAGGGCACAGTTCAATCCATCACAGTAGCAGACAATTTTTTAAAACTAAATTTTCTTTACTGAAGGATGTCATAAGACAGAAAGATGTGTGTATCAGAAGAGCACAGCTCAATGAATCGTGAACTCAGCACCCAGATCAAAAAAGAACGTTACCAGCAGGCAAGAAGCCCCTCACACCCCCTCCCAGGCATGGCCACACAAAGACGGCCACTATCCTGACTTCTGTCACCTCAGATTAGTGTTGCCTGGTTTTGTACTTGATATAAATGGAATCATAGAAAATATATTCTTTCGTGTCTGGCTTTCTTTGGCTCAACAAACACTGTATTTGTGAAATTCATCCATGTTGCTGTGTGTGACTGTGGCTCATTCATTTTTATTGCTGCAGAGTGTATTCCGTTGTGTGACTATACCACAATTAACGTGTTTATTCTACCCTTTGATTGACGTTCGTGTTGTTTCCAGTTTTTAGAATGATGAAGAATGCTGCTAGAGGGAGCTAATGGCTCAGTTTTGCTCCTTTCTCTGCAAACTAACCCTGCCCAACAGGAACTGAGCTTGAGATGAGGAGGGGAAGGTGAAGGTGACATATATGTTATGGGGACCTTCAGTGCCTTAACTCACTCAACATCTCCATGGAAGAAAGGCCTGGCAATCTGCTGTAAAGATTACAGCCAAGAAAACCTTATGGAGCACAGCTCTACTCTGTAACACGTGGGGTCGTTATGAGTCGGCGTCCCCTTGACTGCAATGGGTCAGTGCTTTAACCTAATAGAGTGACTAATGCTGGAATCTCAGGCACCACAGCTGACCTATTTATTTTAAATAAAGGAGTAATGAGTGAATGAATGAACATGTTTTTGAAAACAATAGTATTGATTGTCATTTTCATAAACGTTACTGTATCTAATAGCTGCCACAATTCTGCGAGATGGAGATGATTACCTTGATTTTATGGATTAAAAAAAAAAAAAAAGTCCAGAAAACCAAGGCTTAGAGAATTCAGGTCATTTAACTTCTCTGGACTCAGTTCCCCACCTGTAAAATGGGTAACAATAGATCTCAGTGCATTAATACACGTAAAGCAGTCAGCATAGTGCTAGCGCAGAAAAGTGCTCGGTAAAATTTGCCCACTGTTTTTATTGGTCAGGACCATACAGCTTGTACATGGCATAGCCAGGATTTGAACTTACTCCCTTTACATCCCACTGCACAATGTCTACTACTCCACGGCTGGCTGTCTTCAGGAGATTTGGCCGAGAGTAAAGGGGTCTCAGAGCCTTGGTGGCGCAGTGGTTAAGAGTTACGCTGCTAACCAAAAAGGTCAGCAGTTCGAATCCACCAGCCGCTCCTTGGAAACCCTTTGGGCAGTTCTACTCTGTCCTATAGGGTCCCTATGAGTTGGAATTGACTCGACAGCAACGGCTTTGTGTTTTGTTTTGTTTTTTTTTTGCAAAGTCGTCTCATCCTTATGCTTCCAATCCTGGTATTCAACATTCTCCCGAGGGTGAGGGGCATGCTCCCTGAGCCATCTGCCCTCTTCGCTGCCCTTAATCTGGGAAGTGATTAAACCGACCAGTTTAGACTCAGGCCGGGGACCCTGGTGCCCACCCGCCGCTAACCTTCCTTATGCAGAGGATGGAATTAGAAAACAATTGCTGTCGTCTGCGCTCACTAATTTCATTTTCTGTGTCTGGAGAAATAGGGCCTCTTGAACTCATTATGCTCATTTAAACTAAAATAATAACTAGCTTAGCGTGACTCTGGGATTGGGGCTGAGGCGCTGCTCTGAGCCAGGTCTGGCTGCTCCCAGCTGGGGAAAGCACCTTGTCTGCCAGGAGCGCAGGGTTCAGTCAGCTTGTTGGTCAGCGAGTCAGCTGTGTCTAAGCTGACGCGTCCTCCCCAGTACCTTCACCTCCAGAGAGCCAGCTAGTGATGAGAACAGTGACCCAGAACAAGTAGAGCACCTGGCGGGTTGCGGGGGACAGGCTGGCCAGCTTCCAGAGGGCGAGCCCTTTGAATGGGACAGTTCCTTGGTTTCTTCCACGAAACAGTCATTTATATCACACTTTTGTGCAAAGAGAGAAGTCAGTTTTCAATGAGGACTGAATCTGGTCCTAACTTTTATTTACATCTCGTACTGAGAGGTGAGGTGAGTGTGGGTCTCTAGCCTCCAATAGGATAAGAGCCACTTACCTAGTGAGTGGAGATGCTCTCAGTTCAAGGCCTGAGTGGTTGAAGAGTTGTGAAGTGTGGTGCCCAAGAGCCCTGGGTCAAGTGACGACAAGAACAATTTCCTGGACGTCTCTTACTCAGGCCCCCCAAGGGATCCCAGGAGGCCACTTCAACATTCCACACTTCATTTATTCCTTCCCTTCAGCACTGTATTTCTTGCTTCTTCCAAACAAGAAATTTTGGCTGGTAGTGTTTGCTTAGTGTCTATTCCTTTGTCTAATTCTCAGGAGATCGAGGTCTACTCTGCGCAGGCCCCTTCTCTGATTCAGTTCCACAAATTCCCCCAGGCCAGGCTCTGTCCAGAGTATACCGAGAGGTTCCGACATAGTGCTTTTCCATGAGGACCTCACAAACAGGGTGGGCCTGGAAGGGTATTTTCCAAAGCAGGATATTAATAGTGCACAAGAAAGAAGAGCTCCGTGATGAATTAGGTTAGGGATCATGGGGTTAAAACAGTTACACAGGTTTCCTTGCTGGGGACTCCTCAGAGCCTTCACTTGGCCTTTGCTGAGCAGTGTGACTTGCCATGAGGTATACAATGCGGCATTTCCCAAACAGCAAAACCCAAAACCCACTGCCGTGGAGTGAATTCTGACTCACAGTGACCCTATAGGACAATGTAGAACTGCCCCACAGGGTTTCCGAGACTGTAATCTTTACGGAAGCAGACTGCCACGTCTTTCTCCTTTGAAGAAGCTGGCGGGTTCGAATCGCTGACCTTTCGGTTAGCAGCCGAGCACTTTAACACTGTGCTGCCAGGCCTCCTTTCCCAAACACACAGACCTTTATTCCCTCAGAGCCTCTCCAGGGATAAGAGTTCTGCTTCAGTTTCAGAAATGCTGGCCCAGAGGACCTCTGGGACCCTTCCCCCCCAGTTTCTCCTTTGCCTAACTATGGTGTGTCCTGCTGGTGAGCAGGGTAGTGGGGCAGAGGGAAGAGCACTTGAGGGCAGCCTGGCCGTCCCCCTTACTTCATAGCTCTGCTTCTGCCCCTCCTCTGCTCAGTGACTCCCCATTGCCCAGGGGTCAAATCAGGCTCCTCACATTGCCATTTAAGGCCCTCCATGACCTCTTCCGTCCCTTCTCTCTATGATTCCCTAGATATACCTACATTCCGGGCTAACCAGGATGCTCCACCTTTTTCACACTGCCATGCCTTTGCTCATCTGGTCCAGGCCTGAATGGCCCTTCTCTAGACAGCCACTTGTCTACATCCTACTCACGCTCCAAGTTCCATCTCAGCTGCCATCCCCTCCAGGAAGGCTTCCTTGGTCACCCTTCTGATACATCTTTCTCTACTCTCCCACAGCATTTTGTACCAAACCAAAAGCACCTTCTGGGCTGAAAGCGTCTCTCCCTAATGAGCTTCTGGGGAGCAGTGCTGACGGCTGATTGATCGCGGGGTCCTGACACAAAGTGCTCAGAGAATGTCCACTTAAATCCAACAGACTTTCATTTCTGGCTAAGCTGACAGCCTTACAGCATTAAGCAAACTGACAAGGGCATCTGCTGTGCGTGGAGCCCAGCATGAGGGGTCTGTGTGGAGACTCCATGGAGAAGCCTGCCTTTCTCCCTCCCTGGAGTCTGCTTTAGATGTGAGGTGTTTCTCTCCTGTCCCTCCCTCTCCTTCCTGCCTTTGCTGCCACAGACATACTCCTGCCCAAACACTAAGCCTGTCTCCTGTCTCAGGTCCCAGGACCACCTGTCTAAACCGAACGCCTCTGCCAGCCAGAGCACATTGCATGAGAGACAGCACTTCTGAAGACAGCACTTCACGGCTTCCTGTTGCCTGTCTATCACGTCTCACCCCATCCACCTGGGTTTTAGGACCCTCCACTATTTGGCCCACCTGTATTTCCATCCACTTACCAACACTCCACCCCAGGGTCAGTGGGCTACTCTCTCTGGACATTAGAACATTCCCGACCCAGCCTTTGCCTGCCCTACTGCCCCACCTGCAGTGCTCTCCCTATTCCCTCAGCCTTTTCTGAGCTGACCTGCCCCTGAGGCGCCTCCAGTCCCACCTCCTCCTGGAAGCCTTCCCTGACTGCTCGAGTCCTTCTTGAGTTCCCACAGCCTGGGCCACGGAGCTTGGCCTCAAACCCTGCACTGCCCTTGGGTCCAAGACTTAGACTTTGACACCACCCAGAGGAGCTGGCGCATGGCAGTAAGGGAATGGCCTTTCATGGCAGGTGTGCCGTGTGGGAGCCTGGCACCAGACCCTTCCCCAGCCCTGTGAGGTCGACACCATCTCCATTTTTCAGATGAGGAAACAGGGGCCCCAAGAACTTGGGGACTTGGCTAGGTTCCCACATGTAGGAAGTGGTGCAGCTGGATGAAAGCTGAGCAATCCCTCCATCTGTCTATCACAAGCCGCTAAACAACAACAACAAAAAACCCAAACCAGTTGCCGTCGAGTCAACTCCAACCCACAGTGACCCCACTTGTGTGGAGTAGAACTGCGCCATAGGGTTTTCCAGGCTGTGACCTTTTGGAAGCAGATTCTCAGGTCTTTCTTCTGAGGCACCTCTGGGTGGGTTTGAACCGCCAACCTTTGGTTGGTAGTCAAGCGCTTAACTGTTTGTGCCACCGATGGACCCCTTACAAACTGCTAGGCCCATATGAAACTTGCCGGGGAATTGAATGGTCTGGAGCTGCTCTGTTGGTGAAGAGAAAAAACTGACAACGCTTTCCTCAGTCTGTCAACGATTTGATGCATCCAGTCGTTTACTTGAAAAAAAATTATTTTCTTTAGTTGGCTGGAAGCCCCTACCTTTTTCTGGCCAAAATAACTGCATCTTCAATTAGCTGTATGGTCGGTACAAGGCAAGAGTCCCCGCTGGAGCCTCGGATTTGAATTGGGGCTCTGCCACGAACTTGCTCTGTGGCCTTGGGTGGGGCATTTCCCCTCTCTGGGCCTCAGGCACTGTTATGGATTGAATTGTGTCCCCTGAAAATATCTGTCAACTTGGCTAGGCCATGATTCCCAGTATTGTGTGATTGTCCACTGTTTTGTCATCTGATATCATTTTCCTATGTGCTGTAAATCCTACCTCTATGACGTTAATGAGATGGGATTAGTGGCAGTTATGTTAATGAGGCAGGACTCAGTCTACAAGATTAGGTTGTGTCTTAAGTCAATCTCTTTTGAGACATAAAAGAGAGAAGCGAGCAGAGAGACTTGGGGGCCTCCTATCACCAAGAACAAGAGCCAGGAGAATAGCACGTCTTTTGGACCCTGGGTCCCTGCACTGAGAACCTCCTCAACCAGGGAAGATTGATGACAAGGACCTTCTCCCAGAGCTGACAGAGAGAGAAAGCCTTCCCAAAGAGCTGGCACCCTGAATTCAGACTTCCTAGACCGTGAGAGAATAAATCTCTGTTTGTTATAGCCATCCACTTGTGGTATTTCTGTTACAGCAGCACTAGAACTAAGACAGGCACTCTATTCTTAAAATGAGGGAATTGGACTTGCTGCTCTTGAGGGGTCCACCTGCTCCAGCATTTCACAAATGGGGTTCTGTAGGCAATAACTTACAGACTGTGGTTGCAGGGAAGGGCCTCCTGGGGCATCACCACCCCCCAGCATTTCCCAGGAGGCAGCCACACTCAGCTTTCCACTCCCAAGAGCAACAGCAGAGGAGGGCGAGGGATGGGGTCCTGGTGGCGGAGGGTCAGTGGGACCCCACTCCCCTGGAAGCGGGACCCTAGGGTCTTGCGCTCCTCAGCAAAGCAGGTAATTATGTGTATGCTTTGTTCCCATCACAAAGGAGCTCTCAGAGAACTTCCGAGGGGCTCCTCGGCTTCCTGGCTGATTTGATGTTTTTCAGAATTGGAGCGTGAAAGCCAAGCTGAGCCTGCCTGATTGTGCTGGCGGAGGCTATTCAGAGAGACCGTGCCTGGAAGGCAATCAGGACAACTGGCTCTTGGCTGTGCGTAGAGGGGGAGTGAGCTAATCATGGTGAATATCAGCCTGTTCACACGGGAACCAAAGGGCACAGAGTTGGGGGAAGAAACAGAAAAAAGAGGGGCGCCTGCTAGATCTGTCTCTCTGGGGGCTGGGCTCACCATCTGCACCAGGCGCCTGGCTCCAGGAGTGGGTGTTATGGGGCCAGGCTGGGAGCAGAGGCCGGGGCGGGATGGAAGATCTCAGGGGTGCTCACCCCAGCCCTGCTAGAGAATCCAGCCCTAGGGATGAGCCAGGTCTGATGTCAGGAGCCTGGTGTCCTGCAGGAGGTCCCCCAGTTAACCACTGGGGCCTCAGTTTCCCTGAGTCTGCAAAATGAGCACTGTGTGAGGAAGCAGATGGAGACCATTCATCACCTGGAAGCGACAGGTGAGACCCGTGGTGACAGATATGGTGCCAGAAGAACCTGAAGAGAAAGTGAGCTGGAGCCAAGTGCAAAACCCAGCCCTCCAACCTCAGTGGCCCAGCTCCGGCCCTGGCCACAGGCACCTGGCCTTCCTCATCCCCTCATTTTCTACCTTGGACAAGAAAGAAACGTTTCTGAGTCTAATGCGTACGCGTGCGTGTGCGCACGCACGCACGCACGCACGCGCACTTCATTGCGCTTCCAAGTCAGAGAGATGGATGTTCAGCTCTCAGCTTTGCATCTTCTTAGCTCTGTGACATTAGGGACCGTCCTTAACCTTTCGAGTCACTGTTTCCTAACTAAACAACACCGGGTGCGCTGCCTACGCAGAGTGGTGATGGACGCCTGCTAGTTTTTCTTCCCGCGACATCGGGAAATAAGGGTTCGCGTGCGTGAATTTTCCCTATAATCAAAGTTTGTGTGCTTGTGTGTGTCTATTTTGGATAGAAGTGTTTCTAAATGGAACATGTGCTTTCTTTCCGTTTTTGAATGGGGTCCAAGGTGCATATTTGAACTTTTCATTTTTTTCTTTTAAAGAAATGAAGCAGGGTGTTACAACCGAGAGTGCAAGCTCTGGAGTTGGGCCTCCTGAGCTTGAAGTTGGGGGCCACCCCTCACCCTCAGTTTCCATATCTGTGAGTGGGCATGATAATCACACCCACCTCGTGTGTTATAAGGATTAAATGTGATGATATGCTCAGAACATGTCTGGAACTTAGTATCTGCTTAATTAATGTTAACATCATTGACTATTACTATTATTATTTGACCAGGAGCCCTGGTGGTGCAGTGGTTAAGAGCTTGGCTGCTAACCAAAAAGGTCAGCAGTTGCATTTGGTTTGGTTCTTTATGCTTCTGCTATGTTAACCCCTTGCTGTTGAGTCGATTGCAACTCGTGATCCTATTGGACAGAGCAGAACTGCCCCATAGGGTTTCCAAGGAGTGGCTGGTGGACTTGAACTGCTGACCTTTTGGTTAGCAGTCGAGCTCTTAACCACTGTGCCACCAGGGCTCCTGTGCCGTGTTAGTTGTTAAATATTTTGAAAACTATCCCTGAATAGAAGGGACAAAAGCTTCAGGGCTGCTTACAGATACAGAGACTTGCTTGCTGGATGTGAGCGTGGCTAGAGAATCCAGCCCTAGGATGAGCCAGGTGTGATGTGAGGATCCCCCAGCCCTGCAGGAGATCCGCCTACTTAGAAGCCAGACCCCCGCAGCTTCCTCCCTGGTCCCCAGCTGTCCACCAGGGACGTGCAAGCTGCAGCCAGTCTAAGCTTCTTAGCCAGGCTCATAGGGACAGGCTGCCACCAGTCAGACAGGTAACTGGGAGGCCTCCCTGTTTTCAGTGGCTTCATGCTTTGCTTCAGCTGCCCCCTCAGTGTGGCAGCCCCACTGTGCCCTTTTCAGCCCTCTTACTCTCAACACTTGCAGAACGTTTTTAGATCTCTGTCATAAACATTCCTGTTTGGCACCTTCACTGTACCTGAGGGATGGGAGTTCAGCTAGGAGCGGGACAGATAGCCCCGTGCGATGAGCCCCTACTCCGTGAACACCTATAGGGGACTGCCCCAGAGCCGGTGCCCCAGACTGCCCCACACTCAGGATGCCCGCGTCTGCTTTGCATGAGCCATCCACTCCCCCTTTGATTTCCACTTCTGTCCATGTGTCGCTTCCCTTCCCCAGGCTGCCCATCCCAGCCTGACGTGGGCTGTGGAAACCAGAACTGCCTACGAGGCCCTTTATTCGTTCACGTCAACAATCTCAGAATGGGCTTTTCCTAAGGAGCAAAGGGCATGAGAGCATTGTGCCAGCTGTTCTAGAAATGATTTTATTTTTTAAAATATACTTCCGGGTTTACACATGGCTGGGCTTCTCCTGTCTAACTTGCAACAAATGCCAGCTTCCTCTCGTCCCGTGGGTAGATTAGGACACAGGTTTCCGGTGGCCCTCCTTCCCACCTCACTGGAGAAGACACAATGGTGACAAGAAGCAGACCTGGATCGGCAGGACCTGGGTGCTCTCCTGGTTGAAGTCTGCGGCTCTGTCTGTGCATTTGAGCTTCTGCAGGAAGATGCTGCAGCCAGTGCTGGCTGTGTGCTCACTGGTTTCCAGGACAAACCATCACCTCACATCGACTGGGAATAAAAAGGTTATCGTGCAGGTGCTCGTGTTTTCTGTAGCCACAGGAATCGGTGACGTCCAGGCCGAAGAGCTGGCCTAAGTCTGTTTCTCAAACGATTTCACGCTTTCAGTGTGGCTGATCTGAGTGTTAGTGCTGTTCCACTGATGGTCAATCCGAGGCACCCCCACGCCCTAAGCACAGTGAGCCCTTCGCTAGCTGCAGTATCACTGCTGTGGGAATGTGTGGTATATGCCAGCAACACCTTTTGCACTGTGTGGAAAGAAGGGGTGCTCAAAGTTCACTGGAGGTGCAACATGGCTGCAGGGGAGATGTTTAACTGACCCAAGACAAACGACTGCCTCTAAGCCTCCAGCCCTCTCATCTTGAACACAGGGAGATAAGAAATATTGCAAAGTGCAGCTGCTATCATGGTTTTAGACAAACTCTGTAAATGGTAATGTGTTAACAGATGTTCATCATTATTGTGAACTATTATCCTCTCCTGGGTGGCCAGGATGGCGAAGGGGCCGAGTAACGCGATATATGAAGAATGGCAAAGATATTAGAGTTGATTACTCCCCTGAGGAATGGAAGACTCTGTAGAGACCTGGGTACTGTCTTCCAAATTTGAAGAGCTGTTATGAAAAAGATGCATCTGAGTTATTCTAATAAGCGTCTGTGTCTAAGAGCTGATTGCTTACTGTGTGCTGTATACATATTGCGCATTGCGAGCCTGTACATGTAGTTTCTCATACTCATTTCTCAGAGGAGGTAATGGGGCACGAGGAGGGGAGCAGATTTGGGCTAGATGTAGAGAAGCCCTTCTTCAGTCAGAGGTGTCTAAGATGGAAAGGCAGTAAGCCCCCCAGCACAGGGTTGGGGTATAAACAGCAGCCGGGCGGCCTTTTGCTGGGGTTGTCACGGAGTTTTCTGTGTCAGGAAGGGCTGGGAGGTCCTTCCAGCCCTGAGGTCTGGCCGGTGTAGCGTGGAGCAGACAGAGCTCTGCTCAGAAGGGTCTCTCTGAGCTCTGCTCAGAAGGGTCTCTCTGAGCCCCCTACCCTCCCAGCAGCCTCCTTGCTGCCCACCTGTGAGGAACACAGCATTCCATCTTAATGCCTTTTCAATAACACCTTAAAGACAACGAGCCCTGAGCAGAGCTCAACAGTTACTTTACACTTCATCTAATTGATTAAAATTACTGCTCTAAATTAACCAGGACTTCCAGAGCCGAGTGTGGGGGAGTGAAATCCAGAGTATAGTGTGGCTTTCCCAGGAGAGAGAGCAGAAAGCTAGGCATTGGACACTTGTCAGAAACCCTTGGGGGAGGATGACCCCCTCTGGCCCACCTGGCCACCACGGTCTGTCTCCTGGATTTGCTCTTCTACTTCCCCGGCCCTCCTGCCCCACCCCAGTCTCCTAGAAAACCAAACCAAACCTGTTGCCGTCGAGTTGATTCCGACTCATAGCAACCCTATAGGACAGAGTAGAATTGCTTCGTAGGGTTTCCAAGGAGTGGCTGGTGGATTCGAACTGCCGAACTTTTGGTTAGCAGCTGAGTTCTTAACCACTGTGCCACCAGGTCTCCCCTAGTCTCCTACTAACCTGCATACCCATGTCAGTCAAGGTGCTGGCTCTTAACAGGTGTCTGTACCGTCTGCCCACGTGACAGGCTGTAACTAAATGTGGCCTCATCTCTTGGAATTGGCCTGGGTCAGGGAACCACATCTGCTCACCGCTCGCTGTACATTTCAGGCAAATGTGTGAGGCATTTGCCATCCGGTGTCTTTAATCCTCCAAACAGCCTCTAAAACCCAAAACCAAACCCTCTGCTGTTGATTTGATTCTGAGTGATAGTGACCCTATAGGACAGAGTAGAACTGCCCCATAGTGTTTCCAAGTCTGTAAATCTTTACAGAAGCAGACTGCTATATCTTTCTCCTGTGGAGGGGCTGGTGGGTCAAACTGCTGGCCTTTGGGTTAGCATCTGAGCGCTTTAACCACTGTGCTACCAGGTCTCCTTGAACAGCCCCTGGAGGTATATAATTATGATCCCTATAAGTGAAGAAACTGAGGCTAGTTCATAGTCCACAGCCAGGAAACCATGGGGCTGGGACTATGGCTCAACCTGTTGACTATGAAGCCCATGTCCTACTCACTGTCATGTTCCTCACCCCTAAGATACTCTTTTGGGGCTGTAAGAGGTGTCTTGTTATTGCATTTTATTTACCAAACACTTACATAGTGCGTACTACCTCCCAGGTGATACTTTAAGAACTTTACAAACAATAACTCATGTAGGATGGCATGGATTTCGTCATGGTCTCTCCCAGGGCTTTTGCCACCTGTCAGGGTTGGGGATATGCTAAAGGAAGGCTGGGCCTGAGCTTCAGTGACCACTTACCTTGTAATGGAAATGGATGTGTCTGCACAGACCACTTACGATGAGAAACAGCCAGGAAGCTCTTTTTGCAAAGGATGGTGCCAACACGATTGAAGACTCCTTAAGAACAGGCATAGAAGTGTGTACTTGTCTTGTTCCCAGAGCTGAATGGAAAGTATTGTTTGGTACATACTGACACCACCAAACAGACCTGTCATACAGCCTGTTTAAAGACACAGCTCAAATGTCATTTCCCCTATGAAGTCTTCTGTATCAGTCTACCAGAGCTTCCATAACAAATATCACAAAACAACAGAAACATATTCTTTGACAGTTCTCGGGCTAGAAGTCTGAAATCCAGGTGTTAGCAGGGCCATGCTCCCTCCAAAGGCTGTAAGGGAACATTTTTCCTTGTCTCTTCCTAGCTTCTAGTGGTTGTGGCAATCCTTGGCATTCATTGGCTTGCATTAATCCAATCTGTCCTCCCTCTTCACAAGGTGTTCTCCCGGGAAAACTGTGTTCAAGTTTCCCTTTTCTTATAAAGACACCAGTCATTGGATTAGGCCCACCCTAATCCAGTATGATCTCATTTAAACTTCATTACATCTGCAAAGAAACTACTTCCAAATAAAGTCACATTTGTAGGTTCCAGGTGGACATAAAGTTTTGGGAACACTATTCAACACAATTTATCTTCCCTTACCTCCACAGGCAGGTCACCCTTGCCACCTCTTGGCTCCCTGGCCTCTTGTATTCTCCCTCCTTACAACATTTACCCTAGCTGTTAATTTGTTTACATGGAAGTCCCTCCAGTCACCCCCATCTAGACTGTGTCTTACTTGCCTTGGTTTTCTCCCAGCTCTGACACAGTCCCTGCCCCATAGTAATTGTCAAATAAAAGCTTGTTTGGTAAAAGAATAAACGAATGAATGAATGAGCAAGTGAGTGAAAAATGAACAACTGGAAGCTAGTGGACCCGTCAGATGGTGTAAAATGGCGTGGGGCATCATCTGACCTCCTTTAACTTCACAAGAGGAAGGAGAATCAAGATTAACAGCCCCAGGCTGCTTCTTATGAGGTGGAGGTCAGACATGTCTCCCCTTTCCACCATCTTTACCAATTTTGACACCAACCGTCCCCCTCACGGCACTCTCTACTTATCTGCTGGGTTTGATAATTCATAACTCACAGAAAATACTCACAATTAGGGCTTTATTAGGGAAGTAACAGGTTACAATTCACATTTAGGAATGCTCAGGATACAGTTCTGCCATCAGGACAGCCTCTTCCCAGCCGTGTCTTCAGGCATGCCTCTCCCTGGCCCTCAGCCTCTGCCCAAATGTGCTCAGCTTTCTCCCTCCGTCGTCTGGGAAGACACTGTACTGTCTCCTGCCAGTCTTTCCTGCTGCTGTTTCTCTGCCACTGCTTCTCACTGTCTTCAGTGCTACAGCTCTCTCTCTCTCTCTTTCTCTTGGTCTCCTGGTTCCAGAAGCTTCTCAGTGCAGGAATCTCAAGTCCAAAGGACACGCTCAACTCTTGGCTGTTCTTCCTTAGTGGTGGTGGGATCTTCTCTTTCTCACCTCTGGGATGGCTCATTTCAAGCCCAGTGGAATGGCAAAACTGACTAATCCCCTTGGTGGGCCACAAATACCCTATTTGCACAGTCCTGCCCAATCACCTGGGTGGGAGTTACAAAAGACCATGGTGAGAAAGGCCACACAAAAGTGATCCATAGCACCACAGATGGAGTTAGGAAGAGGCTGTCATGAAGGCCCAGGACAGTCTTCTTTTGGTAGGCCTTGCTCTGGGATCCTACTGCTCAGCTCTGAGATGCCTTCTTGCCCTGCCTGACTGCAGGGGGGTGACAGACACCTCTTCCCTACCCATTTCCAAGAATATAAATACCAGCTGGTGCCCTTGACCAAGCCAGACACGCCACCATCAAGCCGCTGCAAGATTCACTGGAAAGGGCGGGGTATGGGACTATTGAGAAGGTGGGCTCGCTCCCTGCTGGTCAGTGGGGTAGTGAGTGAGTGTAGTATATGTGCATGCGGGTGGTGCAGTTATATGCCAGCCACTAGAGTTCCTGCTGACACAGGCACAGGAATGATGAAAGTTCTCCTCTCTTGTCTGTTCTGCCTTCTGGCTCTGCCCCTTCTCACTGTCTTCTCCCTGGGCCAGGAGAAAGTGGAGTCAAGATGGAAGCTGAGGGCCTAGGCAAGAGGCCTGTGGAGTGCAATAGGGTGGGGCTGGGTTCTCACTGGGGAAAGGAGCTACAGCCAAAGTCCTCCCCAAAGGACCTGGCCCTGCAATCATGTTCCAGAGACCCTGTCCCCAGACACAGTGGCTTGTAGGGGCCCAGCCAGACTGGTTATAGGGCCACAGGGAGTGGGGGTAGGATGCAGGGGAATTAGTATACTGGCCAGACAAGAGACGGCAGGTTGGCTGGCTAGTGGGTGAGGAGAAGTGGGATCAGGCCCAATACCTCCTTAGGTGCCCACCCCCCAGCTCCAGGAGACAATGTCTTGAACTGTAGCTTCCTAAGGGCCAACTCGAGTCTTCTTCATGGCAGATATTTATGGCCTGCCTATTCCCATTTTCCAAATCGGAGATGATGGTGGCTGTTCTGATTTCTCTTCCCACACAAGGCCATCCATGACTTGTAGACTTGGAACATTTCATATGCCCTTTGGCCAAATGTCTGCCTGTCCAGAGGAGTTGTCTCCAGGCCTTCCATGGAGACCATTCTCGAAACAACACATCCCACTCTCCTTTGCCTGCCCCCTCCACCTACAAATAGCCATGAAGGTGTGCTGACACCTGTATGGGCTAACAGGCTCCACCTTCTAGTCTCTATGCTGTGTGTTCATTCTCTCCCTCTTTTTTTCCCCCTTCTTTATCCATTCATGTATCCATCCATGCATCCAACCATGCAGCCATGCATCCACATATCCGCGCATCCATCCATCCCCCCATCCCCCCATCCATCCATCCATCCATCCATCCAACCATCCATCCATCCATCCATCCATCCTTCCAACCCACCCAGCCACCTGATCATCCAATCACTCAATTCAAAGTTTTCCCTGTATCTATATGTGCAATGACATCATGGTCTCCTTCAAGGAAAGGACTCCTACACCCAGCACAGAGCCAGGCACAGAGTAGGTGCTCAACAGATGCCCCTATTTCATTCACTATTCAACAAATACTATTATGGGCCAGTCACTTTTCTAGAGACTAGTCACTCACTTCTCTCTGTACATTCTCAAGTTGAAGCACCCGTTTCAGGCATAGTTACAGAAATGCAACAAGAGGTGAAAATGTCTTACTTTAACTGCTGGGTCCAGAATTACTCTTAAGAAGGGGACTGTGTTTGAAAAAATGTCCTCACATATGCTGTGGAAAGCTCGACATCCCAGGTGTCAGGTCAACAGAGAAGAGAGCAAAATGCTCTGCCTGAGACAAGTTCTGCTTTTTTGGGGGTGGGGTGCTGGGGTGATGTGGGGTCATGGCCAGCGTGCTCCCCTGCAGAGGCATAGTAAAGGGCATTTAAAATTGGAGGGGCTTGTGGTCCTTTTAAGGTTGCTGGTATGTCTACAGGAGCCCTGGTGGCACAGTAGTTAAAAGCTCAGCTGCTAACCAGAAGGTTGGCAGTTCAAATCCACCAGCCGCTCCTTGGAAACCCTATAGGGCAGTTCTATTCTGTCCTATAGGGTCGCCATGAGTCAGAATTGACTCAGTGGCAACAGTTTTTTTTTTTTTTTTTTGGTATATCTACAGTGTAAACTTCCCCTCTGTAGTCCCATTAAAGTCCACAGCACCCTCCTGAATACTCTGTGAGAATAAGTGTTCTCTGAACTCAAAGACAGCTGAGCGTCCCCCTGGATCCCTGTGGGGTGGAAGCAGGAGCCCGGAGGCCAGGCAACTTGGAGGACATAGGCCCTCTAGGCATCTGAAGAAGTCTTGGAGAAGGCTTTGAACTTTTGCCCTCACTGCAGCTCGGGGAGAAGAGGGAGATGTGAATCTATTTTCCTAGCTCCTGAGAGACAGGGAGGACTGGGCTGACATCCAGTTTACAGACGGAGAGTGGGCCTCACCTGAGGATTATAATCCAAATTCTGATGCCCAGGTGAGCAAGACCATGTGAACAGTTACCGGCCCCAGTTCCAGCCGCAGTGGCTGGTTTCTGTCTGTGCTCTCTCTGATTAAGAGACACACGGAAGTCTACCACTGGCTCTCCTTGTCACTAAAGGCAGCTCATTGATTGAATTGTGTCACCCAAAGAGGATGGCGAGACTTCATCTCACATACTTTGGACATGTTATCAGGAGGGACCAGTCCCTGGAGAAGGGCATCATGCTTGGTAAAGCAGAGAGTCAGCTAAAAAGAAGAAGACCCTGAACGAGATAGATTCACACAGTAACTGCAACAATGGGCTCAAGCTTAGCAGTGATTGTGAAGATGGCACAGGACTGGGCAGTGTTTTGTTCTGTTGTACATAGGGTCACTATGAGTTGGAACTGACTTGATGACACTTAACAACAATAATACCCAAAGAAATATGTTGAAGTCCTAACTCCTGTACCCATGAATGTGACCTTGCTCAGAAATAGTTTTTTTTCTTTGCAGATGCAGTCAGTTAAGTTAATGAGGTCAAACAGGAGTAGGGTGGGCCCTAATCCCTTCTGAGAGGTGTCTTATAAAACGGGAAAATAGGAAGGAGACAGAGTCACGCAAGAGAAGACAGACGCCTGGTGAAGATACATCTGTGAGCCAAGGAAAGTTAAGAGACGCCTGGGGCTACCAGAAGCAGTAAGAAACAAGGATCTTCCCTTATAGCAGAGAGAGCACAGCCCTGCCTACGCCCTGAATTCGGACTCCTAGCCTCCCGAACTGTGAGACAATAAATTTTCCGTTTTCTGCGTTGTTGTTGTTAGGTGTCGTCGAGTCAGTTCCTACTCATAGTGACCCTATGTACAGCAGAGCCGAGCATTGCCCAGTCCTTCACCATCCTCACTGTCGTTGCTATTCTTGAGCCTATTGTTGCAGCTACTGTGTGAGTCCATCTCATTGAGGGTATTCCTCTTTTTGCTGACCTTCTACTTTACCAAGCATGATGTCTTTCTCCAAGGACTGATCCCTCCTGATAACATGTCCAAATCACGTGAGATGAAGTCTCGCCATTCTGCCTTCTAAGGAGCATTCTGGCAGTACTCTTCAAGGGAGATTTGTTAGTTCTTCTGGCGGTCTATGGTATATTCAATATTCTTCGCCAACGCCATAAGTCAAAGGTATCAATTCTTCTTTGCGCTTCCTTATTCGCTTCCCAGCTTTTGCATGCATATGAAGTGATTGAAAACACCATGGCTTGGGTCTATAGTCACCCATTTTGTGGTATTTGTTATATCAGCCCTAGGAAAAGAAGACAGACCCCTCTGAGACTCAAGCTCAGGCAGACTTTTCTGAGGGAAATGGGGTGAGGAAGTGCCTTTCTCTGCAGGCTTCTCAGCTTTAAGCAGTGCCAAGAAAACCACCAGACCCCACAGCGGTGAGCTCTTGATCGTGCCAGGACCCCCTGTAATTCTTTCCACACCCAGGATGACCCATTTGCAGTTTGCCCAATTAACTTCCACATTTCCACCTTGGCTAAAACCTAGAATTTGTTTTTGAGGCTGAGCAGGTGGCTGGAGATGCGGAACACAATTATATCATGATCTGGGAGTTGAATTGCTTATCATGGAAATAAATGTCCTCCTGCCTGAGAAAGATAGCCTAGCCAGGTTGCTGAATAATACCTTCATTGGCTTTGATCTCAGCCCAGTGGTGAAGTTGGGTTGCCCCCAGCCTGTGGGCAATGAAGCCAGAGGGGGAGTTTCAAGATGAGTCACTGATTCTGGTAGATGGGTGCTGAATGGGCTGTGCTGTCAGTCCTGTTTTCCTGCCTGGTGTGTGTGTGTGTGTGTGTGTGTGTGTGTGTGTGTGTGTGTAAGAGAGAAAGATAAGGAGAGAGAGAACGAGAGAGGATGATGCCAAGGAGCCGTCTGGCTACCGGATTAGCTCAGCCACCCTTGGTGACTGCAGTCAATTTGGGTTTGTAATGGGGCCAGGCACAGGCCCTGGCTGTGAGGTGGGTCGTTTAGAGACTGCTTCTCTTCCTCTCCTCCCTCCTTCTTCTTTCCAGCCTGCCTTCCTGCTGGAGATAGTCATGCAGGCTCCCATCTGCTTCTGAACAGCAGAGAGAGAGCACTGGTGATACCAGGGGGGCCCGCTCCCTCCGCAGTCACAGCCCTTTGGAAGCACAGGAGAATGAGCGCCAGATTAGAAATCAGACGCCAGAAGGAAGTCATGGCTGTTCTAAAAACCGTTGCATAGCGAGAAGCCAGGCAGGAGAGGCAGCCTCTCCTGGCAGAAGAGAAGTGGGTGATATGGGCCCTATGCCGCACAGACGGGGCAAGGGAAAGAGGTCATCTCAGTGACCCTGTGCCCTAAGCAGCCCCTGGTGAGCCATTCATCACATGCTGAAGGCTGGCACACACCCCGGGCAGGTGTGGCCAGCACAGCGTCCACTGGACATGGCTGGAACCGAAGCCCAACCCCTCAGCTGCTCCCTTGCTATTTGACCCAGCTTCCTCATTGTTAAACGTAGTCATACCTACCTTACAGGGCTCATGAAAGGATTAAATGAGATAATATATATTAGGGCTTTCAAAGGGATAAAAACTCTGTGTTAGTATTCAATTATAAGGAAGAAGGGAAACAGAATTCATGATTTTTGTTATTGTTATTGTGTGTGTTTTCTGACAGCCCATCATGCCTTCTGACTCTTGGTTCCAATGCAGCCCCATCCTGCTCTTGCCAGCTTTTAGTGTTTCTGCAGTTGATCATAAAGTGCAACCTGTTGAGTGAAATAGGCAGGTGCTAAGAAAGGCGTTTGGCAAGCGTTCACTCCACAGGCTGTCTTAGAGTAACCAGTAAAATGGAAAGAGCATCAGACAAAGGAGCGATTTGGACCAGGAGCGACAGAAAGAGCTGTGCTAGGTGTTTGGGCCAGAAACCAATACAGGTGATGTTTCAACATCTCTACATGACATTTTCCTTGAGTGGGGAAGGTATCCTGAGCAGAGCAGGTCGGACAATCAGGGACAAGAACTGCCACAGAGAACTTCCCCATAGCCAACATGGCTCGAATGGTTTTTATCATTAAAAAATACTGAGTGTCTTTGCTGGCTTTGAAGATGGAGGAAGGGTACCCCAAGCCAAGGAATGCAGGCACCCTCTAGAACCTGGAAAAGAGAAAGATACAGATTCTTCCTAGAGTCTCCAGAAAGCACAGCCTGTTGACACCTTGCTTTTATCCCAGTAAGACCTGTGTTGGATTTCTAACCTTCATAACTGTGAGATAATACACTTGTGTTGTTTTAAGCCAAAAAACAAAAAATACTGAGTGTTAACTATGTATCAGGCACTGTTCTGGGCACTGGGGTCTTGGTGGCAAGCAAAATAGATAGGAGTCCCTGCCCATGTGGTGCTTACAAAGAAAAGGAGACAATAAGGTGCTGTGAGAGTGTGTGGGGGAGGCCTCTAGCCTGGTTGGGGGATCAGGGACAACTCAGGAGAAAGTGCTGTTTAAGCGGATATCTAAAGTCTTAGTAAGCAAACCTGATGCAGGGCAGAGGAGGGCCCAGCGTTACAGGCTGTGGCATCCCTACTGTCAAGAAGACAAGAGAAGCAAGTCTTGTTTGGGGGATTAAAACATATTTCAGTATGAGTATATTGAGAGAGGGAACGTGGGGAGGTAAACAGCATGGACTTCAGAGCCAGACAAACCTGGACTGAATCCTGCCTTAGCCACTAAGTAGTTGTGTGATTGTCATGGATGGAATTATGACCCCCCCCAAAATGGATGTATCAATTTGGCTGGGCCATGATTCCCAGTGTTGTGTGGTTGTCCTCTATTTTGTGCTTGTAATTTTATGTTAAAGAGGATTAGGGTGGGATCGTAACACCCTTCCTAAGGTCACATTCCTGATCAATGTAAAGGGAGTTTCCCTGGGGTGTAGGCTGCACTACCTTTTATCTTACAAGAGATAAAAGGAAAGGGAAGCAAGCAGAGAGCTGAGGACCTCACACCTCCAAAAAAGCAGTGCTGAGAGCAGAGCGTGTCCTTTGGACCTGAGGTTCCTGTGCTGAGATGCTCCCAGACCAAGGGAAGACTGATGACAAGGACCTTCCTCTAGAGCTGAGAAGAGAAAGCCTTCCCCTGGAGCCGATGCCCTGAATTTGGACTTCTAGCCTATTAGACTACGAGAGAATAAATTTCTCTTTGTTAAAGCCATCCACTTGTGGTATTTCTGTTATAGCAGCACTGGATGCCTAAGACAGTGTGTTGGACAAGTTACTTGAAGGTGCTAATCCCTACCTCACACCATTCTGGAGATCAGGGAGGCAGCGGGGCCGGCACAGTGTTGGCACTTATGTGGCACTCAGTCTATGCCTGTTTATCTCTTCCTTTAGCTGTTCTCCCTGACCCAGCTCCAGGGGGCCCTAGAAGCCAGGACAGGGCAGCGGACAGGAGAAAATGTCCTGAGTCCCATAAATCACTGACAAGTAGAGGAAGGAGAGCTCAGACAAGATACAGTGAATGCCCTTTTGTTTTTCATTCAATTTTGTGAGCAGAATGCTCCTGGGGCAGATGGATTTTCCAGTAATGAAATTGTAAAAAGAATTGAGTTATGCTTTTCCAGCTTTAAAGGACAATCCGTGCCCTTTCCCCAGTCCCCTGCGTGACCCAGCAAGCCTTCTCTTTCTGTTTTGTCAGGGCCCTACCCCTCTTTCTTCTGCTCTGCTGGCACCTTCTCTAGAATATAACCCTTGTGAAGGGAAGGACTTGATCTGTTTGGTTTCTCATTGTACCCAGGACTGGCTACATAATTTGTGAAATGAAAATGCAGAGCTCCTTGTTCAAAAATTATTAAGAATTTCAAGTTAGTGACAGCAGAGGGTTAAACCAACTGCAGGGGTTTTCTGGGGGCATGGTCCTTCCCTGTATGATTTCATGGTGTTGCAGAGCCCAGGAAGCTGGCTCTGACTGCCCCAGAGCCTACAGAAGTTCCTGGTAAGTAAAAGGCACACAGGAAATATTGATTGAACAAAGGATTGCGTCTCCTACCTCCCCCTTTTCTCTTGTTCACTCTCTGGTCCCCACATTCTGCTTTCTCTCTTCTTCTCATGCTCAACCACATGGACTCTGGGGCCAGGCTGCCTGGGTTCAAATCCAGCACTGCACTTACCAGGTGTATGTCCTTAGGCAAATGACTTAAACTCCCTGTGCCTCAGTTCTCTCATCTACAAATAGGGATAGCAACTGTCTCTTCCTCACAGGACCATTATGAGAATTACACGTAAGAAGCTTGGACACGATAAGCACCCTGGAGGTGTGGGTTATGATTACCATTCGTTCTCATCTCTCTTTTCCCTCACCTTTTATCTCCTTTCCTTTATTTCTTTCCCCTTTCCTCTGTGCCCTTTCTTTCCCCAAGCATCCCCACTATGTTCCCTATAGTGGCTGCATAATATCTATGACTTGGGATCAGTGGATCACCTGGAGAGCAAGCTGAGACCTTTGATCTAGCAGGAGGAGCAGCTCACCTCTAGCTCTGCAGTGGGAAGAGCCCATCCTTCAGGCAGGTCCTTCACTGGATGGGAGCAGCTCTTCCCACCATGGGGCCCAGGCCTCTGAGAGTGTTGGAGCTACCGTCACGATAGACCTCTTCCTCAGGCAGAGAAAGAGCCAGAGGAGGGAGGTGCCCCACACAGTCTCCTTCTCAAGGGTTTCCAACAGTCATAGCTGGAGCAGCATTTGCCCTGAAGAATTCAAGTTAACTCAATTCAACAAACTTTGAGTGAGGGCCTTCAGCCGATGGGCAGAAGGAAGGGTTCCTGCCCTCAGGAGCTTGCAGCCTGGCAGGGACTGAAGCAGGGACTGAGTCTGACAGGGCTGACTGAGGAGGCAAAGTTTGGGAAGGGCATGCCTGATGGAGGGAACAGTGTGAGCAAGGGCTGGGAGGTGGGAACATGAAGGTAACACTTGGGGCGGGGGGGGGGGGGCAAAGTATTTGGTAAATTCCCCTTCTCTGGCACTCAAGTCAGCAGAGGGGAACTGTCTGTCTGTCCACCTGCCTGCCTCCCTCGCTGACCCGACCTATTATATGAGCTCCTTGGGCAGGTGGGGACCAAGGCTCATTCAGCTCTGTGTCCCAAACAAAAGCAGACCCCACAAAGGCCTGTGAGATGGAGGGAGGAAGAAACGCTCTCCAAAAGGTTTGTTACTCCTTTTAAAGATTTCAATTACCTCTGAATTTTTTTCTTTAAAAAAGAGTTTATAGCCTGTCTGAATTTTCTCTTACGCAATGCAATCCCATTTTAGAGAAATTTTGATAATAGAGAAAATAGAAAGAAGAGAAAAAGATGCCCATAGCCCAGATATAGATAGAAAAGCCCTCCTAACATGCTGTTGTATTTCCTTCTACTTTTAAATCTTAAGTGTATCGCTCAATTAATTTTTACAAATGTATGCACCCAGGTACCCACCACCCTGATCATATTGCGGAAAATTACCAATACCCCAGAGAGCTCCCTCAGGGCTCAGGCCCCTTCTCAGTTAATACTCCCCCTCCCTCTGATGGTCACTATTCTGATTCTGTCTCCATAGGATGGTTTTGTCTCTTCTTGAACTTCTTGTAAATGAACCATACAATATATGGTTCTTTGTGCCTGACTTCATTTGCTCGTCATCATAGCAGGGAGATTCATCAGTGTTCTTGTGTATAGCAGTAGTTTGTGCTTTTTAATTGCCATGGATTCTGTTGTTTGAATAGAACACAATCTATTAATTCTACTATTGATGGACATTTGGCTTGTTTCCAACTATTTGCTATTATGAATAAAGCTGCTATTAACCTTCTTGCACATAAGCTCTGGTGATCACATGTGCTCCTTTCTCGTGGGGATATATGCAGAAGTGGAATTGCTGAGTCATGTTATTATTGTTGTTAAGTGCTGTAGAGTTGGTTCCGACTCATAGCCATCCCATGCGCAGTAGAATGAAACACTGCCCAGCCCTGCAGCATCCTCACAATCGTTGCTATGTTTGAGCCCATTGTTGCAGTTACTGTGTCAATCCATCTCGATGAGGGTCTTCCTTTTTTTTCGCTGACCCTCTGCTTTACCAAGCATGATGTCCCTCTCCAGCGGCTGATCCCTGCTGATAACATGTCCGGTGTATGCGAGATGAAGTCTCACCATCCTAGCTTCTAAGGAGCATTCTGGCTGTACTTCTTCCAAGACAGATTTGTTCGTTCTGGCAGTCCACAGTACATTCAATATTCTTCGCCAGCACCATAGTTCAAAGATATCAATTCTTCTATGGTCTTCCTTATTCATTGTCCAGTTTTCACCTGCCTATGACATGACTGAAAATACCATGGCTTGGGTGAGATGCACTTTAGTCTTCACGGTGACATCTTTGCATTTCTAACACTTTAAAGAGGTGTTTTGCACAGATTTGCCCAATGCAATGTCATTTGATTTCTTGACTACTGCTTCCATGGGCATTGACTGTGGATCCAAGTAATCTGAAATTCTTGACAACTTCAATCTTTTCTCTGTTTTATCATGATGTTGCTTATTGGTCCAGTTGCAAGAATTTTGTTTTCATCAGTATGTAATCGAAGGAGCCCTGGTGGTGCAATGGTTAAAGCACTGGGCTGCTAACCCAAAGTTTGGCATTTCGAACCCACCAGCTGTTCCTCGGGAGAAAGATGTGGGGCCTGCTTCTGTAAAGATTACAGCCTTGGAAACCCTGTGGGGACAGTTCTACTCTGTCCTATAGGGTTGCTATAAATCGGAATTGACTTGATGGCAGTGGGTTTCGGGTTTTTATGTAATCCGTACTGAAGGCTGTAGTCATTGATCTTCATCAGGAAGTGCTTCAAGTCCTCTTCAGTTTCAGCAAGCAAGGTTGTATAATCTGCATATCACAGGTTGTTAATGAGTCTTCCTCCAATCCTGATGCCAAGTTCTTCTTCATACAGTCCAGCTTCTTGGATTATTTGCTCAGCATACAGACTGAATACATATGGTGAAAGTATACAACCCTAACATACACCATTCCTGATTTTAAATGACACAATATTCTCTTGTTCTGTTCGAACAGACCAAGGCCTCTTGGTCTATGTACAGGTTCCACATGAGCACAATTACGTGTTCTGGAATTCCAATTCTTTGCAATGTTATCCATAATTTGTTATAATCTACACAGTCGAACGCCTTTGCATAATCAATAAAACACAGGTAAACATCTTTCTGGTATTCTCTGCTTTTAGCCAAGATCCATCTGACATCAGCCATGGTATCCCTCATTCCACTTTCTCTTCTGAATCCGGTTTGAATTTCTGGCGGTTCCCTGTCAATGTACAGCTGCAACTGTTTTTGAAGGATCATCAGCAAAATTTTGCTTGCGTGTAATATTAATGATATTGTTTGATACTTTCCACATTCTGTTGTATCACCTTTCCTTGGAATGGGCATGTCTTAGCTATCTAGTGCTGCTATAACAGAAATACCACAAGCGAGTGGCTTTAACAAACAGAAATTTATTTTCTCACAGTTTAGGAGGCTGGAAGTCTGAATTCAGGGTGCCGGCTCTAGGGAAAGGCTTTCTGTCTCTGTTGGCTCAGAGGAAGGTCCTTGTCTCTTTGAGCTTCTGCTCCTGGGCAATCTTCATGTGGCTTGGCATCTGTCTTCCCTCATCTCTGCTTCTCTCCCTTGTTTGTTTAATTTCTTTCATATCACAAAAGAGATTGACTCAAAATACACCCTCATCCTGTATGATTAACATGATAAACATAACCTAATTCTCAATGACATAACCTAATCCTGCCCTGATGAAGATCAAAGACTACAGCCCTCAGTGTGGATTACACCTCAACATAAAAAAACCAAAAATCCTCACAACTGGGCCGATAAGCAACATCATTATAAACGGAGAAAATATTGAAGTTGTTAAGGATTTCATTTTACTTGGATTCCCAATCAATGCCCATGGAAGCAGCAGTCAAGAAATCAAACAATGTATTGCATTGGGTAAATCTGCTGCAAAAGATCTCTTTAAAGTATTAAAAAGCAAAGATGTTACTTTGAGGAATAAGGTGTGCCTGACCCAAGCCATGGTATTCTCAACCACCTCATATGCAAGCAAAAGCTGGACAGTGAATAAGGAAGACCAAGGAAGAATTGATGCCTTTGAATTATGCTGCTGGCAGAGAATACAGACAACACCATGGATTACCAGAAGAGCAAACAAACCTGTCTTGGAAAAAGTACAGCCAGGATGTTCTTTAGAAGGGAGGATGGCAAGACTTTATCTCATGTTATCATGAGACACGTTATCAGGAGGGACTGGTCCCTGGAGAAGGACATCATGCTTGGTAAAGTAGAGGGTCAGTAAAAAAGAGAAAGACCCTCAATGAGATGGATTCACCCAGTGGCTGCAACAATGGGCTCAAACATAGCAACGATTGTGAGGATGTCACAGGACTGGGTAATGTTTTGTTCTGTTGTACATAACAGGTTCCCTGCGAGTCAGAACTGACTTGAAGGCATCTTACAACAATCCTGCCTCATTAACATAACAAACACAACCCATTCACAAATGAGATTATAAACACAGGCAGAGGTTAGGATTTATAACACATATTTGTGGAGGACAAAATTCAATCCATAAGAGGGCACAAATATGGATTTCTTCCAGTCACTTGGCCAGGTAGCTGTCTTCCAGATTTCTTGGCATAGATGAGTTAGTGCTTCCAATGTTGCATCCATTTGTTGAAGCATCTCAAATGGTTTGCCATTGATTCCTAGAGCCTTGTTTTTTGCCACTGCCTTCAGTGTAGCCTGGACTTTTTCCTTCAGTACCATTGGTTCTTGATCATATGCTACTTCCTGAAACGGTTAAACATTGATCAATTCTTTTTGGTACAGTGACTCTGTGTATTCCTTCCATCTTCGTCTGATGCTTCCTGTGTCATTCAATATTTTGCCCATAGAATCCTTCAATACCGCAACTCGAGGCTTGAATTTTTTCTTGTTTTTCAGCTTCAGAAATGCCAAGCATGTTCTTCCCTTTTGGCTTTCTAACTCCATGTTTTTGCACATTTCATTATAATACTTTACTTTGTCTTCTCCAGCCATCCTTTGAAATCTTCTGTTCAGCTCTTTTATTTCATCATTTCTTCCATTCACTTTCACTGCTCTGCATTCAAGAGCAACTTTCAGAGTTTCTTCTGACATCCGTTTTGGTCTTTTCTTTCTTTCCTGTCCTTTTAATGACGTTTTGCATTCTTCATGTATGATGTCCTTGAAGTCATTCCACAACTCGGCTGGCCTTCGGTCCTTAGTGTCTAATGTTCAAATCTATTCTTGAGATGGTCTCTAAGTTCAAGTGGATATACTCAAGGTCATACTTTCTTGTAGTTCTTTTAAATTTTTTCTTTTGTTTATTGTTGTAGTTTAAATAAAGTTTACCTTTCAAGTTAGTCTCCCATACAAAAATTTATACACACATTGTTATGTGACCTTAATTGTTCTCCCCATACTGTGACAGCACACTCCTCCTTTCCACCCTTGATTCCCCGTGTCCATTCAAGCAGCTCCTAAGCCTCTCTGCCTTCCCATCTCACCTCTGGACAGAAGCTGCCCATTTAGTCTCTTGTATCTACTTGAGCTAAGAGGCACACTCCTCACAAGTATCACTTTATGTCCCACAGTCCAGTCCAATCCCTGTCTGAAGAGCTGGCCTTGGAAATTGTTTCAGTTCTGGGCTGATAGAGAATCCGGGGGCCATGCTTTCTGGGGTTCCTCCAGTCTCATTCAGATCAAGGTTGTGCTTTGGCTCTTGTGGACTTGTGCTAATTTTCTTCAGCTTCAACTTGAACTTTCATGTGAGCAATTGATGGTCTATTCGGCAGTCGGCCCCTGGCCTTGTTCTGACTGATGATCTTGAGCTTCTCTATTGTCTTTTTCCACAGGTGTAATTGATTTGATTCCTGTGTATTCCATCTGGCGAGACCCACATGTATAGTTGCTGTTTATGTCGTTGAAAAAAAGTATTTGCATTGAATATGTCGTTGGTCTTGCAAAATTCTATCATGCAATCTCCCAGTATCCTTTCTATCACCAAGGCCATATTTTCCAACTATCAAGCCTTCTTTATTTCCAACTTTTGCATTTCAATCACCAGTAGTTATCAATGCATCTTGACCGCATGTTTGATCAATTTCAGACTGTAGAAGCTGGTACAAATCTTCAATTTTTTCATCTTTGGTATTAATGGTTGGTGCATAAATATGAATAATAGTTGTATTAACTGGTCTTACTTGTAGGCTTATGGATATTATCCTGTCACAGACAGTGTTATACTTCAGGATAGATCTTGAAATGTCCTTTTTGACAAAGAATGTGATGGCATTCCTCTTCAATTTGTCATTCCTTGCATAGTAGACCACATGACTGATTCAAAATGTCCAATACCTGTCCATTTCAGCTCACTAATGCCTAGGATATTGATTTTCAAGCATTCCATTTCATTTTTGACAACTTCTAATTTTCCTAGATTCATACTTTGTATATTCCACATTCTGATTATTAATGGATGTTTGCAGCTGTTCCTTCTCATTTTGAGTCAGCAGGCAGGCAATTTTTCAGCTTTAGAAGATATTAGGAATAAATTCGAGATTTTAAAATAATACTAATCGTATTATCCCTCGTGTCTGTCAGTTTGTCATAATGTAGGGGTTTGCGTGTTGCTATGATGCTAGAAGCTATGCCACCAGTACTCAAATACCAGCAGGGTCACTCATGGTGGACAGGTTTCAGCTGAGCTTCCAGACTAAGACAGACTAGGAAGAAGGACCTGGTGGTCTACTTCTGAAAAGAGTTAGCGAGTGAAAACCTTATGAATAGTAGTGGAACACTGCCGCGTTTTGTTTTGTTGTACATAGGGTC
This sequence comes from Dugong dugon, assembly GCA_030035585.1. Taxonomy (NCBI): domain Eukaryota; kingdom Metazoa; phylum Chordata; class Mammalia; order Sirenia; family Dugongidae; genus Dugong; species Dugong dugon. The sequence goes on along the minus strand of CM057473.1, from coordinate 94,626,352 downwards.
TCTATGTGTTGGAACTGACTTGACAACACCTAACAACAACAATCATATGTCGTTTGCTTTTTTCACTTTACTGTATAGCAATTTTTAAAAAAATTAAAGCTTTTATTTTGAGATAATTGTAGATTCACGTGCAGTGGTAAGAAATAATACGGAGAGATCTTTCCCTGAGTTTCCTTCAGTCATGACATCTTGCAAAATTATAGTACGATATCACCACCAGGATACTGAATTGATACAATCTACCCATCCTACTTAGATTTCCCATTTTCTTTGCACTCATGTGTGTGTGTGCATTTAGTTCTATGCACTTTTATCGCTTGTGTAGGTTTGTAAGGAGTCCCGGGGTAGTGCAAATGGTTAAGCACTTGGCTGCTTAACCGAAAGTGTGGCAGTTGGAACCCACCCAGAAATACCTTGGAAGAAAGGAAGGCCTGGCAGTCTGCTTCCAAAGGGTTACAACCATGACAACCCGATTAAGCACAGTTCTACTCTGACACACAGGGGGGTCGCCATGAGTCGAAGTCGACTCCAGGGCAACCGGTTACATTTGGGTACGCACCACCACAGTCTAGATATAGATGAGTTCCAACACAGCCGGGATCTCTCGTGCTGCTCTTGAGAACACGCTCATCTCCTTCCTACCACTCTATTCTTCTGTCCTTAACCTCTGCCAACCACTAACCTCTTCTCTACACTTTCGTCATTTCAGTGATGTTATGGAGATGGAATTAAACAGTACACAACCTTTTGGGATTAGTTTTTTTCACTCAGCATAATTCCCTGGAGCTTCATCCAGGTCGTGGCGTGTACCAATACTTTGTTCCTTTTTATTGCTGAGTAGTATCCCATGGTATAGAAGTACCACAGTTTGTTTAGTATTCATCCTTTGAAGGACACCTGGGTTGCTTCTAGATTTTGGCTATTACATATAAAGCTGCTGTGAACATAAGTTCACACAAGACTGCAATTGCTGGGTCTTACGGTAATTGCCTCATAAGTATTTTTAGAGGAGTCCAAAGTCATAGTTACCCTGCCAATAACTGATACAAACTTTTCGGCAACGCTGAAGTCTTTCTATTATTATGACCCCTCACATTTGGAGATTAGAGTTGCCCTCTGTCTAACTCAGGTCTAGAACCATTTCCGAAGGGGAGGAGGGGCCTTCACACCAAGGAGCCTCCCTCTGAGAGTGCCACCAACAACCCTCCCACGGGGTGATGGGACCTCAGGCTGGGGCAGAGAATGTCACTGAGTTGATCCCACTTTCTCCCTGAAGGAAGGATCCGTGATCTTAGCCTAGGTTTACAGACAACGCATGCTGCTCCAGATGCACCAAGTTCTCTTTACCTGGGGAGATGTGGAGCTGTGTGTCTCCTGTTAGAGGCCTTTGAGGAAGTGATAAAAACAGCCTTGTCAGACGTCTTCCTTTGGGGAGGTTGCTGACTTGTTCTGTTGGAAAATTCTCTTGTTTCCAGAGGAAAATACCTTCTCAGGTAGCCTGGAGATAATCACAATTAAATCATTCTCTTAACTATAGAGACAGGCTGGGTAATCCGTTATGTTTTCAACATCCTGGAGAGAAATCTGTAACCAAATGGTTAAAAAAGAATCCAGGCCATTCATTATTTACCCTGGCTGCATAATGCATGAAGCCCATGACCAGGCCCACTTAGGTTTTCAATATTGGCCTCAAATGTCAGCCCACTGCTTCACGGAGCTGCCATGGATGGGATTTGGCACCGCTGGTTGGCCCTTCCTCAAGCTCTGTTTTATGAGGAAGTGAATGCTCTGTCTGATGAGGCTGTGCCCTTTATGAAGCACTGTGCTCCGCTAGTCTCTGGGCCTCACTTTTCCTCATTGATGCAGGAGGAAGGCATCACCTGCGTCTCCTTCTCAGAAGTCACCTCTCACTCAGTTTCTCAGGCTCGAAATCCCAGGGACTCTTCTCCTTCAGGGTCTTGAGCTCTCTCTCCTTCTGGAACAGCTCTGCTAGCTCGGCCTCCAGCCCCTCTGCATTCTGTCCTTCCTCCCAGTCTCCGCCCCATTTCTCTTCCTCCCTATTCCTCACCCAGATAGTTGTGAGGGCCTCCGCCTCCCACCTCTCCTGTCACCCTTACAGGGAGATTTCCTAAAGGTAGTCACTCCATATTTAAAACCACCAAAGGCCCCACTGCCTAAAGACTAATTTCCAAGCCTTACACCATCCCCTGTGGGTTGACCGCCATTCCTCATTCAGGCCGCAGGCCTCCATGCCTCCTGCTTCCTGCTGACTATGACCTCAGCCTGGATTGTTCTTTCCCCTCTTCTACTAAATCCTCCACATCCTTCAAAGCTTAGCTTAGAAATCACCTCCTTCCTGATACCCCCCAGAACTGGAAGTAATCCTTCCTCCTCTGAGCACCTGTAGCCCTCTGGGGCTCTGATAGAGCGTTTATAACCACAACCACCCTGATAATAACTATTATGATTTATTTTGTCTCTACTATGTGCCAGATATGAAGCAGTGGTGGTTCAGTGGTAGAATTCTCACCTTCCATGTGGGAAACCTAAGTGTGATTCCCGGCCAATGCACGTCATGTGCAGCCACCAACTATCCGTTTAATGAAGGTATATGTGTTGCTATGATGCTGAACAGGTTTCAGCAGAGCTTCCAGAGGAAGCCAGACTAGGAAGAAAGCCTGGAGATCTAATTCTGGAAATCAGCCAATGACAACCCTATGGATCACAACAGTCTGATATGCAACCGATCATGAGGGTGGTGCAGGACAACGTAGCGTTGTGCATGAGTTTGCCATGAGTTGGGGGCTGACTCAACAACAGCCAACAAAAGCAGTGTGCCAGATACTTAGGGAACTTTATCTCACTTAATTCTCATAATAGCTAATGAAGCAGATATTATGTTTTAGATTAGGAAACAGGCTTAGAAAGTACATTAATTTCCTATGGCTGCCATAGGAAATTACCCAAATTGGGTGGTTTAAACCAACAGAAATTTATTCTCTCAGTTCTGGAGGCTAGACGTCCAAAATCAAGGTGTGTCAGTCGTGTTGGTTCCTTCTGGAAATTCTGAGGGAGAATCTATGTCTCTCTGCTAGCTTCTTGTGGTTGCTGGCAATCCTTGCGTTTCTTGGCTTATAGATACATCACTGCAATCTTTCCCTCTGTCTTAACATTGCCTTCTCCTCTCCCCTTGTGTCTCTTTTAAGGATACGTATCATTGGATTTAGGGCCCACCTGGTTAATCCAGTATGATCTCATCTTAACTACATCTACAAAGACCCTTTTCCAAATAAGATCTTACTCACACGTTCTCGGTGAACATATCTTTTGGGGGCCCACCGTTCAACCCACTATAGAAAAGTTCATTAACTTGCCCAATGACACACAGACATTAAGAGGTATAGTTGAGATTTGTCTACAGGAAGGTAGTAATTGTCATCCTTTATTTCTTGATTAGTCTCATTGGAAGTTTATTAGCTTGTTCAGTCTTTTCAAGGAATCAGCTTTAGGTTTTGTTGATTCCCTTTATTTCTTCGATCATTACTTTGTATTCTTATTTTTATTACTTTCTTTGGACTTATTTTGCTGTTCCTTTTGTAACTTCTTGAGATGAATCTTAGTTTGTTACTTTTCATTTTTCTTCCTTTCTGCATTTAAGGCTATAAATTTCCCTCTAAGCACTGCTTTAGGTGCATTCCACACATTTTGATATTTTCTGATTTTCGTTCTGATCTCAAGTTGGGATTGTGCTTTCTTTGATGGACTCCACAGCTTGTTTTTTATGATATTATTTTTTGGCATAGAGTAAGTCATTTTTGTGTCTGTCCCCCACTCTGGATCAATGATTCTCAGTCTTTTTTCCTCCCATTACCACACACAAGGCAAGTGGGGAGTCACGCTCCCTTTATCCCATCTCTGGGTGGGCTCGAGTTAAAGGCTGTGACACAGATTAGGTGACCTCAGAGTTACATGCCACTCATACTACCTGTAACTTCTCTCCCACTTAGAAAAACATGTGAATACAAGTATGTGAAGGTAGTGTTACTACAGGGATAACATTGAATCTGCTCTAATTTACCACAAAAGTAAGCAATTCATGGACTTTGGTGCTTTAGCTATTGTGATGGTTAATATTATATGTTAACTTGGCTAGGCTATGATTCTCAGTGGTCTGGCAGACATTGGACTGATTTCTCTCCCATAATGTAATATAATGCACTCACTTCCATGATGAGAACTGATGGAATGTAATAACCTCCATGATGAGATCTGTTATAAGCAGCTAATCAGTTGAAAGGGGAGTTTCCTTGGGGGTATGGACTGTCTCCAGCATATAAATGGATCTTCCAGCAAGCCTCCCTCTTGCTCTGAATGCTGCATCCAACTCATCATGATCTGACCTCCGGTTCTTGGGACTTGAGCCAGCAGCCTACCACCAGACCTGCAGATTTTGGGATTGATTCCTAGCTCCCACAGCCCCGTGAGCCAGCAGCCTGCCACCTGACCTGCTGATTTTGGGTTTGTCAGCCCCTGAACCACGTGAGTCAAGGGAAGCCTCTAGCCTGACACCTGACCCACAGATTTGGGACTTGCTGGCCTCCACAACTGTGTGGGCCATTGCTTTGAATTAAATCTCTTTCTCTATGTTTATATATATACCTTTCATTGGTTTTGCTCTTCTAGAGAACCCGCCCTAAGACAGCTATAATTAGTCACACACTTTGATCAATCCCAAACTAAACCAGTTACCATTGAGTCGATTCTGACTCATAGTGACCCTGTAGGACAGAGTAGAGCTGCCCCATAAAGTTTCCAAGCCTGTAAATCTTTACGGAAGCAGACTGTCACATCTTTCTCCTGTGAGCGGCTGTTGTATTTGAACCGCCAACCTTTTGGTTAGCATCCGAGTGCTTTAACCACTGTGTCACCAGGGCTCCAATGCACACTTTGACCAGGGACCGCCTCATCTGAAAAGATCAAGCAGCCCACCGCCTACACACTCTTGTTTTTCAGTGGAAAATGGAAATGATGACAACAAAGGATTGGAGGGGAACTGTATGAATCGCCTCTTATTTACCTTATGAGAGGAGGATATGCTTTCATATTATACAAGAGAGCCCTGCGGACGTTGGAATCAGTTCTTGACCATCCAGGAGCCCTCCCCACCCCATGGGCAGGGAGCTACATTTTAAGAACTGCTGCTCTCGATTCTAAGCTCATTGCAGATTGGAACTGTGTCTTCTGATTTATTTCTGCACTCCCTACCCCAGGAGAGGTAGGGACGAGGGTTCACTGGAGGGACGCGTGGAGGAGAAGAGGACAACCAGACTTTCACAGGTGCCAGCAAGGAGGCAGGGCAGGGAACAGCCCTGTGGTCTTGCATGCCAAGCTTGGGGGGCAAGAATGGGGCGAGGCTCTAGAGGGTTCTTTGGCCTCCACGGATGACCATCTCTGAGAGTAGACTCTGTGCAAGACACCTAAGTCAGCGTTAGAGAACAAAAGCGGAAACTTCATCTCGCCACTGCCGCTGGGGCTGGACACTTCTTGCACTAGCGAGACTTTGGATATATTACAGCTATTAGATTAGTATTTGTTGAATTCATACAAAAGGGCATTCTCATGTCTGGGATTTGCTTTAAAATATTCCAGCTAAACAAAGAAATAAAAAAGTGTGTGTGCATGGAGGGGAGGGGTGGCAGTACAGGGATTAGATAAAACAAGAATGGCAGAAAATTGACAGCTGTTGAAGCTGGGTGATGGATATGTGGGGGCTCATTGTACTATACTCTCCACTTTTGCATATGTTTGAAAATTTTCATGATAAAAAAATTAATAGAAGCAATGAAACAAAAAGTGAGTTATTGGAGCCTCAATTTCCTCATCCATAAAATGGGAATAACAAAAATATACCTTCCAGGGTTGTGGTGAGATTTTAATGAGGTAACAAACATGAATGCTGGTTTTACAAATACTGAGATTTAGAATTAGGTCATCTAAATTTGTGGTAAGGCCCAACTACTACAGAAGATAACAGAGAAAGGTAGAATTATTATTAATACTTATCTATAACTTTAATCAAGATCCCTGGCTGGTGCAAATAGTTTGCACTTGGCTACCAGCTAAAAGGTTGGCTGTTTGAACTCATCCAGTGTGCTGAGGAAGAAAAGTCCTGGAGATCTGCTTCCATAAAGATTACAGGTAAGAAAACCCCATGGAGCTCAGTTCTACTTTGTAACACATGGGGTTGTCATGAGTCAGGGGCCGACTTGACAGCAGCTAACAACAACAGCAATATACATTTAATTAAGGTTAGGCTAAGAGTTTTAGCAGCAGGTCCTTAAGGGGATCTGTAAGAAGGCCCGGTGTTGCTGTTGTTAGTTGCTGTTGAGTTGGCTCCAACTCACAGTGACCCCATGTACAACACAGCAAACTTTTTTTTTAATTGTGCTTTAAGTGAAAGTTTACAGTCCAAGTTATTTTCTCATATAATAATTTATACTTACATTATTATGTGACCCTAGTTGCTCTCCCTATAATGTGATAGCACACTCCTCCTTTCCACCCCGGATTTCCCATGTCCATTCAAACAGCTCCCGTCCCTTTCTGCCTTCTCATCTCGCCTCTGGACAGGAGCTGTCCATTTGGTCTCATGTATCTACTTCAGCTAAGAAGCACACTCTTCACGAGTATGATTTTATGCTTACAGTCCAGTATAATCTTGGTCTGAAAAGTTGGCCTCAGGAATGGTTTTAGTTTTGGGCTAACAGAGTCTGGGGGCCGTGTCTTCCAGGGTCCCTCCAGTCTCAGTCAGACCATTAAGTCTGGTCTTTTTACTAGAATTTGAGTTCTGCACCCCACTTTTCTCCTGCTCCGTCAGGGACACTCTGTTGTGTTTTCTGCCTGGGTGGTCATTGGTGGTAGCCGGGCACCATCTGGATCTTCTGGTCTCAGGCTGATGGAGTCTCTGGTTTATGTGGCGCTTTCTGTCTCTTGGGCTAATATTTTCCTTGTGTCTTTGGTGTTCTTCATTCTCCTTTGCTCCAGGTGGGTTGGGACGAATTGCTGCGTCTTAGATGGCTGCTCACTAGCCTTTAAGATCCCAGACACAACTCACCAAAGACAACACAGCAAACTTTGTCTGGTCCTCCACCATCTTCATGATTATTGATATATTTGGGTCCATTGTTGAGCCACAGTGTATTTTGAGTGACTTCTTCTAACCTAGTGGGCTCATCTTCCAGCACTATACTGGACAATATTCTGTTGTGATCCACAAGGTTTTCACTGACTAATTTTCAGAAGTAGATTGCCAGGCCTTTCTTCCTACTCTTTCTTAGTCTGGAAGCTCCGCTGAGACCATGGGGGACCCTGACAGTATTTGAAATACCAGTGGCATAGCTTCCAGCATCATAGCAACATACAAAACCATCACAGACAAACTGACAGATGGGTGGCGGTAAGGCCTGGTGGTGGTGGTGCTGTTAGTTGCTGTCGAGTTGATTCTGATTCATGGCAACTTCATTCGTGCAGAGTAGAAATGCTCCATAAGGTTTTCAAGGCTGCGACCTTTTCGAAGCAGATTGCCAGGCCTGTCTTCCAAGGCACCTCTGGTTGGGTTCGAATTGCCAACCTTTTGGCTAGTAGTCAAGTGCTTAAATGTTTGTGCCACTCAGGAGTCCCAAGACCTGGTAGTTGTTTGAAAACAAATGGTTCTTGCAACCAGTTTGCCTCTTTTCCAAGTTATCATAGTGACGTTTTGCTCAGTGTCTTTACTCCCGGAGCTCGAGAGGAAGCGTCAGGCCCTCCCTTTGTGGCTCAGAACTGAGGGAAACAGTTTGGTCTTTTCCTCCCTATCCGCGTAAGCAAGGGGGTCAAATGTGAGCTCTTTTAAAAAGGGTGAGAGGACTGTTTATTGAGTGCAGTGGCCGGAGAAAGTGAGGGCACCAGCTACACATCATCTTACTTCCCATGTCTGGTCCCAAGGACTTTGGGTCCTGGCAGACTCCTGTGGGATTAGTGAGCTGATGTGGGTCTGTGGTCCCTTGGAACTGTGCTCCCTCCTGACTGTGACCTCTGGGAAACTGGAGGGGGAGGCAGGAGGCTCATGCAGCATCCTGACAGGAGGGTTGTGAAGGTCACAATCGCAGGACCTGCCTCGGGCCGGGGTTCTGACTCTCCTCCTCCTTGCCCCCTGCGCCTCCCTGGTCAAGTAATTTTTCTTGTTTCATATTCCGAGCTCGGCTCTGTTTCTCATCAGCTGATTTACTCACAGAAGCAGGATTCCTAATATTGGCTCTGCAGCCTTTTCCGGCTTTGTGAGACAAAGTTTAGTAATATCAGGATTGTGAGCGTTCTTGCGGTCAGGTCTTGCTGACCAGGACAGGCCTCTTGCTTGGCTGTTTTAATCCCAGGACTTGCAGTTCATAAACAGCTTCTCCTTTCCTCGTCTCCCAAAAGCTGGATAATCATAACAAAACTTAAAGTTCCTTCCCTTTCCAATATTGCTCTTTGCTAATAATTTGCTCAGCCAACTCTCCTGGAAGTAGGGTGACCAACTGGTCCTGAGCTGAAGGGGCTTTTCTGGTTGTAGTATTAAAAGTCCAGTGTCCTAGGCAGCCCCCTTAGTCCCGGGCAGACTGGGACAGTTTGTCATCCCTCCTGGGAAGCTCCCGTGGTAGGTATGTTCAGATTATTCCTATGTGGTCCATGGGAGTCCCTGGGCATTGCAAATGGTAAACACACTCGGCCACTAACTGAAAGGCTGGAGGTTCGAGTCCACCCAGAGGTGCCTCGGAAGAAAGGCCTGGGTATCTACTTCCAAAAAAATCAGCCACTGAAAACCCTATGGAGCCCATTTCTACTCTGACCCACATGGGGTCGCCATGAGTTGGACCCAACTCCACGGCAACTGGTTAATGGGGTCCAGTCAGATGGGAGTGAGAGGGGCCCAGACAGAATGGCTGAATCGAGAAAGGAGGTCCGGGTGCTTTGGGCTTTTGGCACCAGCTTTGTGGTGGAGTTGGGGTTTCTCCCTGCGTCTGTGCTCCTTCTTGATCTTTCACTCCTCTGCATGGCTCCTGGCACGGCTCGTGGTGAGCTGCAGGGACCTAATGGGAGACCTGAGCCCTCTCTGTCTCTATAGGTTAAATGCCAACCGTGCCTGGAAGAGGGCAGGAGCTGAGCACTGTCCCACACTGAGCTGGGAGGGGCTTAGTAATTGTTATGGATTGCATTAGCTGTAAATGCTAACCCCTAAACTAGCAGCCCTGGTGGCACAGTGGTTAAGAGCTTGGCTGCTAACCAAAAGGTTGGCCATTCAAATCCACCAGCTGTTCCTTGGAGACCCAATGGGGCGGTTCTACTCTGTCTTAAAGGGGAATTGATTCAATGGCTATAGGTGTTGTTGTTGTTTTTAACTTGTGGATGTAATTCTATCATCTGGGAATAGGGTTTTCTTTGTCATGTTAATGATGCCATCTAGGTGTATGACGTGTTTTATTTATTTGTATGGTGTGTTTTCAGCCAATTGCTTTTGAGATATAAAAGGAGCAGAATATGCACAGAAACTAGGAAGCACACATGTGGGAAGATAGATGCCAGGCCACATGAAGATGGCCCAGGAACCAGGGAACAGCGGACAAGGACCTTCCCCCAGAGCCAACAGAGAGAAGAAGACTTCCCTTAGAGTTGGTGCCCTGAATTCAGACTTCCAGCCTCCCAAACTGTGAGAAAATAAGTTTCTGTTGGTCTAAAGTCACCCGCTTGTGGTATTTCTGTTTTAGCAGCACTAGAGAACTAAGACAGTGATCATCTCGTCCTTCTACCGATTTTACAGGTGGGGAAACTGAGGCAAAAAGGGGAGGAGACTTTCCCAAGGCCACCCAATAAACTAGCAATGCTAATAGCAATTTAACTTGCCTTCTGCATAGCATTTGGGATGTGAGGATAGCACAGGTCTTGAAGTTGGGGACATGAGTTTTACTCCCAGCTCTGCTGCCTGTACTAGCTGTACAGAAGCCAGCCAGCGTGTCCTAAGTCGAATCACCCAAACTCAATTTGACAAATAGCTGGTTTATCATATGTACCGGTTTCTTTGAACTATCTATAATATATATAGCAAATCGTGTAGGATGAGATGGATTTGGAAGATTTCTGTGATGTTGTGGTTGACTAATACTCAGTTTTTGCTTTGTAACAGTATTTTAAGAAATGTTTTGGAGGAAAGAATCAGTGTGCAGCTGCTGACTTTGCCTGCTGACTCCGACTGCTGACTCCAGAGAGAGAGAGAGACTGGGGGATAGAGAAGGAAGAGCCTGGGGGGCTGAGACTGGGGCAGAGAGGGAGACACTGGGACTGGGTGGGGACTGAGGGCGTTAATTCATCAATATACTCTTAAAAAGAAAACTATATTCAAAAAGGTGTTTGTTACAAAATTCTAGAATATATTGACTATAGACTTTTTTTTTTTTTTAAGGAGGCCTGGAGGTGCAATGGTTAAGAGCTTGTTTGCTAACCAAAAGGTCAGCAGTTTGAATCCATCAGTCACTCCTTGGAAAACCTATGGGGTAGTTTGACTCTGTCCTATAGGGTCGATGTGATTCGGAAGCAACTTGATGGTAATGGGTTTGGTTTGGTTTATACTTTTTTATTACGGAAAAATTTAAACGTATACAAAATTAGAGAGAATACTGTGATGAACCCAGTTACCATCACGCACGTCAGTGGCACCATTGTCAATAGTGATCGATACGAGGCCGATCTCAGTTCATCTCTACCTCCGTCTCTCCACTCCCAGATCTGGGCTATATCGAAGCAAATCTCAGCCACATTTCACCTGTAAATATGACTGACGATACACTCGAGTATACTGAATACATTCTTGAAAATACTCTTGAATATATTCTGGAGGATAAGGAATTCTTACAAATATATATTTTCATGTCCCTGAGCCTCTCCTTCCTTGCCTTTCAAACTCTTTTCACTGTTCCTGAGTCTTGCCTCCCTCACCCATCAGCCTCCCCTTTCTTTCCCTCCTGGTTTCTCTTAACCTCCAGACCTCCACCTTGACCCTCAGTCTCGTCCTCTGTGGGGTCAGCAGCACGGCCGTGCTGAGCTGGCTCTTCTCTTGGCCTATCCTTGTGCAGAGGGTCTCTTCTCTCACTCAGCTTCCTCCATCTGAAGCAGTAGGAAGCTGGACAGATAAGCCCAACGTACCCTGAACACTGTTAGGAGGTCAAAAGGGAACCTGGTTAACCTGAACTTGACAGAAATCCTCAAAAGCTGTTAAAACTATGCCATCCATTATGAATCACTGTGCAATTATAAGTCATTAGAACTGAGGAAAACATTGGCTGAATTGGCCTTTTGATGTATTGACTTAGAGCTGTGTGATCTTGAAGAAGTCTTTATTTCTCAAAGCCTCAGTTTCCTTCTCCATAAAGTGGGGAAGCTGGACCATAACAGTGGTTTCCAAGCAATTTTTGGAAGTTGATTCCTATTGTTATTTTTTTGTCCCAGCCAAAACCTAGGTGAACTCCAGTGTGTACAAATAGATAAAACCAGAGACTGGGGGCCCAGAAGGGCAGGCACTGAGATCAGGCTGCCTGGATTCAACCCCAACCCCACCCAGTGGTGTCTTTAGGCAAGATGCTTACTTACCCCTCTGTGCCTCGGTTGCTCATCTGCCAAATGAGTATAATGGGTCTAATGTTAGTTGAGAGGTGATTGAGAGGCTTACCTGAAATCAAATACACGTAAAGGGCTCAGCATGGGGCTGGGCACATAGTAAGGGCTAAGTGAATATTAAACCAGTTGCCGTGGAGTCCACTCTGACTCATGGAGACCCCATGTGTGTCAGGGTAGAACTGTGCTCCACAGAGTTTTCAATGGCTGTGTTCTTTTGGCAGTAGATCACCAAGCCTTTCTTGTGAGGCACCTCTGGGTGGATTCGAACTGCTAATCTTTCAGTCAGTAGCCGAGCTCTTAACCATTTGGGCCACCCAGTGACTCCAGTGACTATTAGTCATCACTGACGCAGGGTGGGGTCAGGGGATTTGGCTGGGCCTTGACCACTGCCCTCCTCCTCACCTTAAGCCGGGCCCTTACCCTCAACAAACACCCAGGGGCTCGGGGACACCAGTCTTCTGTGCTCCATTTTCTCAGGTCCCAGTGGGACTGAGCTCTGAACCGTCAGGTCGGGCAGGGCCAGGGGAAGGACTAGGAGCTCTGGTGCCCATGATTCAGCCCAGGTTCTCAGATGCCCCAGACAGGGAGCTCAGAGGAAGTAAATGTGACATTGGGTGGCCTTGCCCCTGATGAGGTCCTGCATGCTCCTCAAGGGTGTCTGATGGATCATTAACTACCAACCCTGGGTGAGGCTCAGGCCACACCAGGCTGAGCCAGGGACTGACATCCAGGACTGCACAGACCAATGCGTCTGCCACCAGGGCTCCCGAAATGTCAGCTGTCATCTTCGTGGCTCTTCCCCCACTGTGTCTCTGGGTCTCTTTGGACCCCTCCCCTGGGAGTTAGGGGCCTTTCCAGAGAGAGCGCTTCACAGAGGACAGCAGTACCACCATTTTACAAAGAGTGAGCCAAAGGCTCAGGGACAGTTAGCTCTTCTCCAGAGCAGTGGACACGAGCATCTGTATCCTGGGCCAGCGCCAGCTGGGGCTGCTGCTCAGCAGGTGCAGCTGGGTGGACAGGGCCTCCATGGGCAGCTGTCCAAGGAAAAAGAGGCTCTCAGAGGGACAGCCTTCCAGGGGCTACGAGGGACAGCCTCCCAGGGGCTACGAGGGAAAGCCTCCCAGGGGCTACGAGGGAAAGCCTCCCAGGGGCTACGAGGGAAAGCCTCCCAGGGGCTACGAGGGACAGCCTCCCAGGGGCTACGAGGGACAGCCTCCCAGGGGCTACGAGGGACAGCCTCCCAGGGGCTACGAGGGACAGTCTCCCCAGGGCCTCCCCAGCCTGTGAGGCTGACACGAACCAGTGAGAGCTGGCCGCTCTCTGGTAGCTCCTAAAATGCTGTGTTGTGGTGGTCCACCTGCCTGGCAATCATACCCTCCAGGTGTGCAGTCCTTGGGGCCAGGACAGCGCCCTGCTCGCCTCTCTCCTGCCCCCCTTGCAGGGCCCTGGGGAGAATCCAACAAGCCAAATGATGTGGAGGTTGAAGAGGGAGTGACAGTTCCCCAGACGTAAAATGACACTATTGCTGCTGTCGTTGGCAAAAGACAAGAAACATGACCAGAGAAGGAGACCTTGTCATCACACTTGATCACCAACGCACGCTCACGAAGCTGGAACTGCAAGAGGCAGCTTGAGTTGCACGACCTCTCTGCCTCAGTTTTCACATCTAGAAAATGGGTATGTTTAAGTGCCTAAAGGCAGAGGCTTGCGTATGAGGATCTCTTGAGGTTTCTGCTAGCTCTGAGATCTGCACTCTTATCTGTTACGGATTGAATTGTGTCCCCCCAAAATGTGTGTCAACCTGGCTAGGCCATGTTTCCCAGTCCTGTGTGGTTATCTAGCATTTTGTCACCTGATGTGATCTTCCTATGTGTTGCAAATCCTAACCTCTATGATGATAATGAGGTTGGATTAAAGGCAGTTATGTTGATGAAGCAGGACTCAATCTACAGGATTAGGCTGTATCTTGTATTTTGAGTCAATCTCTTTTGAGATATAAAGGAGAGAAGCCAGCAGAGAGACAGGGGAGCTTCATACCACCGAGAAAGAAGTGCCCGGAGCAAAGGGTGTCCTTTGGACCCAGGGTCCCTGCACTGAGATACTCCTAGACCCAGAGGAAGATTGATGACAAGGACCTTCCCCCAGTGCTGACAGAGAAAGAAAGCCTTCCCCTGGAGCTGGCACCCTGAAATTTGGACTTCTAGCCTCCTAAACTGTGACAGAATAAATTTCTGTTTGTTAAAGCCACCCAGTTGCGGTATTTCTGTTATGGCAGTGCTAGATAACTAAGACAAATACCCACAAAATAAAGATTATCATCCTGCAGTGGGAATGAACCCAGAACTCATCAGCCCTGGTGAATTCATGTAACAGTAGTACCCTAATGTCACCAGCTGTGAGTACCCATCTATATAACAGGGGCTGTCTCGTCCCCTACAGGGCTGTCTCATGTCCTTCCTGAATCATCCATGGATGGTTAACCGCTTTGCTATGGGCCCTCACGATGTTGAGCTTGAGTCTAAAAAGTGAGAGCTGCTCCTCTCTTCTTTTGTATGACACCCTGTTAGTGGGGTCTCAGCAAAGAGCTGCTTGCACCCCAGGTGTTACAGAATGAGCGAGGGTGCTCCCCTTCAATGTCATACACAGCCCCTTTGTCCCTGAGTGCACACTCCCTCCCAACGGCTGTGTAGGGACAACCCCTCCCCTACAACAACCCCTCTCCTGCTCCTCAGCCTGTGGTTGGGGCTGAATCTTTGTGTTTCCCACCTTGTTTTCGGAGGAGCTGTCTTTCTTTAAGCTGGAGCCCTGGTAGTGTGGTAGTTAAGCACTTGGTGCTAACCGAAGGGTCGGTGGTTGGAACCCACCAGCTGCTCCACAGAAGAAAGATGTGGCCGTCTGCTTCCATAAAGATTACAGCCTCAGAAACCCTATGGGGCAGTTCTCCTCTGTCCTATAGGGTCACTACGAGTCAGAATCGGCTGGACGGCTGCAGCTTTGGTTTTGTCTTTTTCTGTCTGGTCTTTCGTTACTCTCCTCCCATCCCCCTTTCTGCCAGAGCATTGTTCACTCATGGAGCTGATTTATTTTCAGGTTCTTTTTCCGGAAGGCTCCTCAGCCCCGTGTCAGTCAGTGGATGCACAAGGTTCCCCGGGTGAGAACATGGCACCCGAGGCCAGCCCTGGCAACCCTCAAACCTCAGCTTCAGCCAGACAGACCCTGCTAGTCCCCCATTTTTAAGGTGAGGAAACTAAGGCCGACATTGCTTGAGAAATTCGCCCAAGATCTCATGGCTAATAGGTATTAGGGCTGGGGATTCAAACCCAGATTTGCCTGACTCTAAAGACAGGCTTTGCCCGCTGCACGGGGCCTCTCGCAGCCTTACGAGGTGTCTCTTCTGGAGCCCCATTCTCCGGAGGCTCCCAGAAAGGAGTGACCCACTGGCTTGGAAAATCAATACCCCCCGCGCCCCCCGCCTTCCCACTGCTGCCGTGGCGCTGCCTCTGCCTTTCTCAGCAGCAGGGTCCAGGAGAATGATCCACTCTGAAGCTAATCATAATTACTGACAACTGCAGCCTAGGTTGTCATAGAAACCCGTGCGCATTGCTCCGTTTGTGGGACCGCAGCTTCCCGACCTTGGCAGCTGCAGCCAGGGACACCCACCTTCCTTCCCACATCTCCTGCTTCTCAACAATCCTCGGGGAGAGTTCTAAAGAGCCCTGGCGGGGATAAACTGGTGAAACCAACAATAGATTCTTCTCAACCCTAGTCACTTAAAAAGAGAAGGAAACGCAGAGCCCCAGTGGTGGGAGGGAAAGGCCTTTCTCTGCATCTTGATCTGAATCTGCTTGCTTCTTTTCTGTGACATTGTCTGGGAAAGATACAGATGCAGAGCCATCTCTAAGTCTGGGCTTTGTCACCAATGCCCGGGGCTATCTCTGTGTGTGCAAGGTCACAGTGTATGGAGGGTCACCCAACAGGATGGGAAAGGCAGGGGCTTTGGCCTCTTACTCATTTGTGTGGCCCCAGGCAAGTCACTTCATCTCTCTGAGCCCCGGTTTCCTCATATGTAACACTGGATAGCAACGCCTCCCTCGTAGGTTTGCCTAAAGATTGATGGGGGCTGAAGGTTGATGGCTGTCAGGCCACATAAAGGCTTGATAAATGACAGTTATCTTTCTGCCTGTTTGCTGTCCCAGGCTTTATGATGGAGTCTTGTACTCAGGGACAGAGAAAGGGGGAAGGGAAGGCACCTGTTCCCTGCCTCTGAGTCTGACCATTTGATTCAACACTCCCCGTTTCTCTGATGCAGTAGTTCTCAAAGTGTGGTTGCTGGGACCTGGGAACTAGAAACCTGTTAGAGATGAAAACTCTTGGACCCCACACTAGACTCATGGGATCTGGAACTCCAAGGGTGGGCCCAGCAACCTGTGTTTTAACAAGTCTTCTAGGGGATTCTGATGCACCCTAAAGTTTGAGAACCACTGGTCTAATGATTTATGGATAAAACAGCCTGGGCTTCCTGAGGACTGGCCTCCCTATTTCTGCCTCATCTGTAGCCACCAGATCTACTGGACACCCATTTCAGGTGAGTGTGAGCAGGTCTGGCTTCTCAGGGTCACGATAGGCTGGGCCAGGGCAGCCTGGGTCTTGTGCTCCCTCCTCAGACCTCCTCAGCTCACTGCACCTTCTCTTGAGGTGTGCCAAGGGGCAGCCTGGCCTCCGGGCCTGGGTGGGGCAGGGACAGGATTGTGAATTATCACCACCAAACACACTAAATCCTGGAAGAAAGGGACAGAGGCTTGGGTGGGAGAGTGGGGGCTGCTGAGATGGGAGACGTCTGCCCCCAGCAATAAGGTCTCCCTCAGATGAGCTGCCCCTGGATCAGAAGTCAAAAGGCCCCTTTTTGGCCCTGGTAGAGACTTTGTCCTCACCCTAAGATGGAAACACTAATGCATCTTATCTGATACTTACTGAGCATTTAATGGACTTGAGCATGCCAGCGATCATGAATATGGCACAGGACCAGGCACCATTTCATTCTGTCGAACATGTGGCTGTTATAAGTTGGAATCAACTTGATGGCAACTAGCAATGACATCGAGCAGTTAGGATGTGCCAAGAGCTGTGCTGAGTACTTTACCAGCATTCAATCACTAAGTCCCCACAACGGATATAATATAGCACAGCATGTTGTTGCTGTGTGCTCTTGAGTTGATTCTGACTTGTAGCCACCCTATCTATGACAGAGTAGAACTGCCCCGTAGCGTTTCCTAGGCTGTAATCTTTACGGAAGCAGATTGCCGGTCTTTCTCCCTCGGAGCCGCTGGGTGGGTTCAAACCGCCGACCTTTTGGTTAGCAGTTGAGCACTTAACAATTGTGTCACCAGAGTTTTGTATAGCATAGCATAGTATAGCATGGCATGGCATGGCATGGCATGGCATAGCATAATGACTATGAGAATCCATAGTTAATAGTTCCATTCTTCAGATGAGGGAATGGTGGCACAGAAGGCTTCACGGCTGGTGGAGCTGAGTCCCAAGCCAGCCCAGGCACAGTCCGGCTCCAGACACATGCTCTCCACCACGAGTTGGACCCTCCACAGGGCCGGGGGAGCAGGAGAGGGGCTGTGCAGGGATGCCTGATGAGGGGGTGGGCAGAGGTGGCTCCCTCCCCTCCTGCAGGCAGTCACCCTGGCTCCATGAGGTGGTCAGGCTGATGGATTCCGAAGGCTGAAAGGTTAGGTAGAAACAGTCTGAGAGAGAAGACGAAACGAGGAGTTGTCTCGGAGGTGGGGAAATGACTCATCGTCCATTAGACCAGAAGGATTTGTAGACTGGAAGCTAAAGGTGAACATGTCACAAGGGGCAAGAAGGGAGACTGTGCACGTTTTGAATTTATGGTACCCCAGGACTTGAACGTCTGCTTAAGCTTGGCTAAGAGCCAATAATAAACCCACCAGCCAGCCTGAGCCCGTGGGACCAGGAGCCCGAAAGCAGAGCCTACGGTAGTTAGTGCCATCCCAGCCTGGGGGGCTGAGGCCAGGGAGCTAGTGAATGTCTCCAGCACAGCCCTGACGTCGCCCTGACCCCACCCCACCCCACGCAGAGGCAGCGGGGTGAGAAGAGCGTGTCCTGGCTATGTGACCCTGGGCAGGGGACTTGGCCTCTCGTAGGTTCAGGTCTCTTGTTTGTGTCAAGGGCATGACGGTACTCACTTGACATTGTGAGGATGAAATGAGATCACGTGTTTAAAACGTCTGGTGTAAGGTGCAGCACTACCAGATGATGGGGGGGGGGGGCTTCTTAAAGGCGGGGCGGGGTCTGATTCATCTCAACACCCCCAGCCCTTTGCCCAGAGCCAGGCACAGAGTAGGCGCCCAGGAAGTGTCTGTTCCCTTTCCTTTCGAGGGGATTCAGGAGAGCAGTATCCTCCGGCGTTTGCTCAGCCCAGAGCCCGAGGCTGGAGGGATGAGGGGACGAAGGGGACCACTGAGCCTGGATGATAATTTAGAAAGTAGTGGGGGCGGACTGTTGCGACTAGGACTGTGACTCCACCACTTATTGGTGGTGTGGCCTGGGGCACTTGACCCAAAGTCTTGTGTTCACTGTTGCGTGAATGGGGCTGAGACTTTGCAGGGCTGCTGTGAAGTTTAAACAAGTTCATGCTCACAGGGGGCCTGGCATGGGTAGAAAGTAGTTAAACCAGTTGCTGTAGAGGCAATTCCGACTCATGGCGACCCCGTGTGTGTCAAGAGTAGAACCGTGCACCACAGGGTTTTCAACAGCTGATTTTTCAGAAGTAGATCACCAGGCCTTTCTTCCAGGTACCTGAGAGCGGACTCAAACAGCCAGAGTTTTGGTTAGTTAGAGCACGTTAACGGTTGCATCACCCAGGGACTCCAGTAAGTAGCGGTTGTTGTTAGTCGTTGCCGAGCTGATCCCGACTCATGGCAACCACGTGTGTGCAGAGTAGAACCACTCCATAGTTTTCTAGGCTGTGGCTTTTCAGAAGCAGATCACCAGGCCTGCCTTCCGAGGAGGCGCCAATGGATGGGTTCGAACCACTAACCTGTCGGTTGGTAGTTGAGTGCTTAACGGTTTGCATCACCCAGGGACTCTAGTAAGTAGTTACCCACTCTGGTCGAGTCGACTCCAGTTCATAGCGACCCAATAGGGTTTCCAAGGCTATAAATCCTTAAGGAAGCAGACTGCCACATCTTTTTCCTGTGAAGCTGCTGGTAATTTCGAACGGCAGCCCTTTCAGTTAACAGTCAATGGCTTTACCCTCTGCGCCTCCAGGGCTCCTTAGTAAGCAGTGAGCCCTCAGTAAGTAGGGGCTGGTTGTCAGGGAGCCCAGGGGGAGGAGGCACAGCATGTGGGAGCAGAGGCTGGCTTTCCACTCCTTCCGCAGGGGCCTTGTGAAGTCATATTGACTGAGATCGTAGGAAGCCTGTAGTTTGTAGGGCTGTGGGCCCAGGCCACAGTTGCAGGCCAGGAGGACAAAGGGCTCTGGGTCTTTGTGAAACTCTACCCCATGTCTGGATCTGCGCGTGACACGTCCTCTTGGCTCTGGTCTTTGGTGAATCATCGTGCCAAAAGGGTTCATTGGGTTCACAGGGATAGCCGAGGGCCAACAACAGGAGGGGCTGCAGTTTTGAGGCAATGCAGGCTACCCCGGCACAGGCCGGGGGGCTGAGTTCTGCGCTCACTCTGCCTTGACTCAGTGTGGCGTGATGAGAAGAACAATGGCGATGAGGATGATACAGGTCTCTAGTGCCGTTCCCGTCTCTCACTCAAGCTCCACTGTGGCCATTCAGCTGTGACCGTGAAGGCTGTTTCTCACAGTGGAGGAAAAGGAATTCTATTGATGATATTTCCTTACAAAGAGCAAACCACTGGGTTTCTCTGGCACAGGAAGGCATGGCGAGAAGAGCAGTTTGCCCCACAGGACCCTAACACTGCCTTCCCAGTTCCTTCCCGGGACCGCTGGCAGGCAACAAACGCCGCAACAAGGCAGCTTTCCATCATTTCCGACGCTGCCTGGGCCTGGAGCCCTCAGCTGTGCCTGTCACAGCCCGGTGGGGTGGGCTGTCAGTAGAAGGCTGAGGCTTGCAGGGGCAGTGTGGTCTGATCAAAGCTGCCACTTACAAGCTCTGTGACCTTGGGCAGGGTCTCACTCTCTCTCAACGTTGCATGCCATGATGAAAGATTAATAAGATCATGTCTGTAAAAGGTTATAGTACCAGAGTAAATCAGCGTCAGTGATGGCGTAGCTTTAGCGCTCTGGATGAGAAGACAGTGAGCTGGGGCCCAGAGACGCTGAGGCCTGGAAGGGGCTGGCCAGGAGCGGGAAAGGGTGCTGTTGTCAGGGTGCATGGACAGAGGTGGGGTCACTGCCTACAAAGGAAAGTCTCCGAGTTGGAGCAGCTTCAAGGCTGGTTCTTATCAGTGACTCATTTGGAAGGGGCGCGGGGGAGAAAGGGAATTAGGGCCTTCTTGGCTTGGGGCTTCTCAGCACCAGCGAGACCCAGGTGATGTACCTATGCAGAGATTAGCCTACAGCTGGGGACAAGGAACCAGGGTCCACCCCTGGACCCACTGGCCACATATCCCTGTTGGGGCTGGAGGGATATTCAGGAGCCAGAGGCCTGCATGCTGCAAATCAACACCAAGAGGCCACGCTCTCCCCAGCCTGGGTGTGGGCACTGTGGGCACCTCTAGGGTGTGGCTACTGCTGGGTGGGCTCCTGTCCTTCCTGGCTTAGGATGGGGGTCCTTGGTGGTGACTGCAGGGCAGGCAGTCACTGACCTTAGGGAGGACCCTACTGCTTGGAGGTGGAGGATGGGGAGAATGGCCTTTTATGACGGGGGCCTATTACTGCTTCAGGAATCTGCTACCACTTTTTGGCCCTCTTGCCATCTGGTGTTGGGTCTGGAAACTGCATCCTCCAAAGACCTCATTAAGGCCTGAGTGCACACACCTTCCTGAAGAGGATCTACGAGAGAGGACAGAGGCCAGAGGCACCTGGCAGGGTTCCATGAACCAGAGCTCCCTGAAGCTGGAAGGTTTTGGAAATAGCTCAGAAGGAGGGTGGTGGGAGGCTGAAGGGAAACCTGTTTAGCTGAGATTCTCAGCCTGAGGGCCTGATGGGTGTGTGTTTGGCCAATTCTATGGGAAAATGTAATATGTGAAAGCCCTAGGCACAGAGAGGGCACAGTGGGCTGACTTCCTCCTAAAGATACTTTGTAAACTCCCAGAAGCCTTCACTGGGAGGGGAGGGGGTGCTGCGGAGGAGAGGGCACATATTTGGAGCGGCACACACCTGAGCTTAAATCCAGGCATGTCACTTGGCACAGATCCTTTATCTTTCCATCTGTAACGGAGGTTGTTGTAAGGGATGAGTGAGAAGTATTTGTAAAGTGCCCAAATGCAGTAGACGCGATTCCTGTTGAGGGGAAACATGGCTCCTAATTCCGAGGCCAGTAGCCTGGTGGGGTCTTGGCACCCCCAAGGGCAGGGACCTCTTTTATCCTCTCTCTGCAAGCTCAGTGGCCAGCCAATACCAATACCTGTTGCTGTCGAGTCAATTCCGACTTACGATGACCTCATATGTGTCAGAATAGAATTGTGGTCCATAGGGTTTTCTTATTTTATTTTATTTTGTTGTTGTTGAGAATATACACAGCAAAACATACACCAATTCAACCGTTGCTACATGTACAATTCAGTGACATGGATTACATTCTTGGAGTTGTGCAACCATTCTCACCCTCCTTTTCTGAGTTGTTCCTCCCCCAGTAACATAAACTCACTGCTCCCTAAGTTCCTATCTAATCTTTGAAGTTGCTGTTGTCAATTTGATCCCATATAGATAGTTCTTAATGAATAATGGCCAAGGCAGAGATTTTTTTTTACTAGTTAAGCTAAACTACTGTTTGGTTTTAAGAAGACTTCAGGGGATATTTCTGGTTTAAGGTTTAAAGATTATCTCAAGGCAATAGTTTCAAGGGTTCATCCAGTCTCCATGGCTCCAGAAAGTATGGAGTCTGTGAAAATTTGAAGTTCTCTTCATCTATTTTCCCCCTTTTGATCAGGATTCATCCATAGAATCTTCGATCAAAGTGTTCAGTAATGGTAGCCAGGCACTATCCAGCTCTAGTCTCACGGCAAAGGAGGCAGTTGTTAATGGACGCAATTAGCCACACATTCCATATCCTCCTCCTGTTCCTGACTGTCCTTCCTCCTCTGTTGCTCCAGGCAAACAGAGACCAATTATTGTGCCTTGGATGGCCGCTTGCAAGCTTTTAAGACCTCAGGCACTATGCAAGGAACTAGGCGGTAGAACAGAAGCACTAAGCACATTATTAGGCCAATTAACTGGGATGTCCCATGAAATCATGACCATAAACCTCCAAACCAAGAAACCAAATCCCATGAGGTGTTTGGTTGTATATAAGCAGCTTCAGCAGCTACTCTCTCTCTCTTTTTTTTTTTTGTCATCATTGTAAACATATCTATCATATACTTTTGCCAATTCAACTTTTTATAGGTGTAGAACTTATTGACAGCAATTTCAGTAATTGGCTCTGCAACTCTACCCTTAATCAATGAGATTTTTTCCATCACTGTAAACTGAAACTCAGTACTCCACCATAGGGTTTTCAACGGCTGTGATCTTTTGGAAGTAGATTGCTAAGCCTTTCTTCCAAGATGCCTCTGGCTGGACCCAAACCTCCAATCTTTTGGTTAGCAGCTGAGCATGTTAATCGTTTGCATTGCATCACCCAGGGCTCCAAAAGGGGCTCCTGATGCTTATTGAAATGAATGTAGGGGCCTTGGCAAATGGGCCAGGGCTGCCTCTGCTCTCCCATCCCTTCCACACCACCTCCCAGGGGCTTCCAGTTTGACCCACCCCTGCCCCGCCCAGGCTGCCCCAAGGTGCACGTCTCTCTTCTGCCTGGCCACCAGAACTGGAAGTCCTGCGGGTCAGATGTTAGCACCCTCGGGACTGTGCCAACAGGAACCCGTGGAGATTCGGAGATGAGCAATCTTTCATTTGCACTTTCTCATCAGGGGGAAGTGGAAGCCTTTTGGAAACGTGTTGTTAGGTGCCGTTGAGTTGGTTCTGACTCATAGTGATCCATATAACAACAGGAACATAGACCAAGGGACTAAAATCGAGAGTCCAGAAATAAACCCATACATCTGCAGCCAATTGATTTTTGATAAGGGTGCTAAGTCTCTTCAATAAATGGTGCTGGAACAACTGGATCTCTGCATGCAAAAGAATGAAGTTGGACCCATACCTCACACCATACATGAAAATTAATTCAAAATGAATCAATGACCTAAATGTAAGAACTAAAACCATAAAATTCTTAGAACAAAACTTAGGAGTAATGCTTCAGGACCTACTTTTCAACAATGGATTCTTAGATATGACACCAAAAGCGTGAACAATAAAAAACAAAATAGATAAATTGGATTTTATAAAAATTAAACACTCGTGCGCATCAAAGGACATTATCAACAAAGTGAAGAGACAACCTACAGAACGGGAGAAAATATTTGGGAACTATATATCTGATAAGGGTTTAATGTCCAGAATATATAAAGAATTCTTACAACTCAACACAAAAAGATAAACAATTCAATCAAAAATAGATAAAGGATTTGAATAGACATTTCACCAAAGAAGATATACAAATGATCAATAAGCACATGAAAAGAAGCTCCATGTAATTACTCATTAGGGAAATGTAAATCAAAACCACAGTGAGGTAATACTTCACATCCACTAAGAAGGCTGTTATCAGAAAAATGGAAAATAACAAGTGTTAGCAGGATGTGGAGAAATTGGAACCCTCATCCATCCATTGCTGGTGGGATTGTAAAATGGTGCAGCCACTGTGGAAAACAGTGTAGTGGTTCCTCAAAAAGTTAAATATACAACTACCTTATGACCCAGCAATTTTACTTCTAGGTGTATACTCAAAAGAATGGAGAGTAGGGACTCAAACAGATACCTGTACACCAACGTTCACTGTGGCAGTATTCTCAGTAGCCAAAGGAAGAAACAACTCAAGTGTCCATCAGATGAATGGATAAACAAAATGTGGTACAACCTTACAATGGAATATTACTCAGCCATAAAGAAAAAATGAAGTCCTGGTACATGTGAGAAACTCTTTTAATTCTCCTGGAATCCAGATTTCTGGTTCCATGGAGTTGGGTGGGGTGACCCACTCAGGCCATCTGCCCTTAGGTGTCCTTTTGAACTTTGAGACTTTAAGGAACTGTTTTCCTAAAGTCAACTTCAAGTCAAACAATAGCCTGATAAGCAGCTTAGAGGAGATTACTTTGCCTTAGGTACTTGGCTCTTTTGGAGAACTACAATGACCTTCAGGAGACTACCCTACCTGGATACCACCTATAAAACCTACTTTCACCATCCCTTCTTTGGAGTGGCTTCCTGATACCTTTGGGTTGATGCTGCCTGATTCAGATTGTATCTATTCACAATAAATATATTCTGTTACACTAATTTTTGGTGTTTCTTTGCACATTCAGGTTTTTTGACACATGCTATGACATGGATGAACCTTAGAACATTATGCTGTGGACACAGGGCAACTGGGATGGGAAGGGAGAGTGTGCTGTCACATGTGAGGATTGCAACCAACGTCACAAAACAATATGTGTATAAATTTTTGAATGAGAAATTAACTAGAGTTATAAACTTTCACCTAAAGCACAATAAAAAAATATTTAAAAAAACCATTGTGCTAGTAAGTCAGACGCAAAAGGGCAAATACTGTATGGTCCCACTTACATGAAATATCCAAAAGACAAATGCATAGAGACCAAAGTTCAATAATGGTTACTAAGGGTGGTTGGCAGGAGGGGAGGTGGGGGTATTGCTTAACACTGAGTTTGTGTTAAGGGTGATGAAAAAAATCTGTAAGTGAATAGTGATGGTGGTTGCACAATATGATTAACATAATCAATGTCACTGAATTATACATGTAAAAATGGTTGAAATGGCAAACGTTTTGTTATATGTATCTCACCACATAAACACACACACACACACATGCACACACACAAGGGGCTGCAGTGTCCTCTCCTGACACCGCATCCCACCCCCGGCCCCAGCATCCCTAGTGCATGGCCGAGGCCCATGATGCTGGACCAGTCAGGGTAGACTCCTTGAGGAAAATAATTCTCAATTTTATTCTCTGACCACAAGCCCAACAGAGAGGGGAAGAGATCCTAGAAGAAGAGCGTTAAAAGCTATATTCCCTACAGTAGGACAACTAGACCGCCCTCCGGGAAAATGGTTGTCTTCTGCAATAAAATTAAACCCCTGACCTCCTGGGTTGCAGGGGAGGGAGACTCTCCACATGGGAGGGGCAGCTGGAATCTTGTCTCAGTCCTAATAATTCTCCTGGAGATTCACCTGCCCTTTAAGGCTGCTACTTACCATATGGCTTCGGCAACCCTTTAACCTGGACTGAGCATGGAGACACAGCTCCTCCCTCTGAACCTCAGCTGAGCCTGAGCCAGAGCATGTGAATAGGTCTTTGCCAAAGGCTCACGGAGAACACAAGGGAAACAAATGCCAGGGCAGCAAGGATCCAGATGGCTGACAAGGCCTGAGGGGCTCAGCCCAGGGCTCCTTTGAGCAGTGCCCAAAGAATTCACAGATACTATAGGGTCATTATGAGTAGGAACTGCCTTGACAACACCTAACAACAACAACGAGATAAATCAACTTGATGGCAATGGGTTTTATGAGATAAAATGGCTCATATACCTTTGTGAAACCCTGGGCTAAACAGGGTTTAATGGGCTTCTTTCCTGTAGGACTTCTCAGAACTTTCATGGGCTGGTGACCACTGTGACTCTCAAACAGCAGTAGAGTAGGCAATGTTTCCCAAACTACAAAACCCTCTTTCTCTGCAGCAACTTGTGGCCCTCAGATTCTGTGGAACATACTTTGGGAAACTACCACTCAGGCTGGAGTTCTCCCTGTCTGGCTCCTAGCCTTGCCCACCATGGTGAAGGTCTTTTTTAAAATGCCTACCACCTAGAAGCAACCTCAGGGACTATATAGACTTGAAGCTCAAGCCTAAGAGGAAGAACCAGAGAAAGAGAAATGGGTATTCCCCTTTCAGTTACCTAGGTCTGGTCTCCTGGGTCCCCATTTCTTGTCTGAGGATTTAGGGGAAACCCTAGTTCTGCCCACCCAGCAGGGGAAGCCTGGTAGGGCCTGAAGTCAGTCCTGTGGGAGCAGCCTTCACCCTGGCAGGAAGTGCCCTGAGGTGGTGCATTGAGACCCTGAACCCCTACCTTCACTGGTTCTGGGCCCTTGCTTTCCATGGCTCACTTCCAACCTGATGTCCCCCTCTCACCAACAACCTCCTTCCTCTAGTGTGAGGCAGAATTAGCCTCCCTCGGCCTCTGACCCCCATGTCCCTCCTGCTCTGCTGTCCTCCTGAGCTCAGAGTCCTCCTTCAACTTTCCCACCAGAGGCCAGGCCCCTCTCCCACGGTTCTGCTCTTCCTTCCACACAGCCCCAATTGTCAGCCCCAGACTTTTAGGGGCTGAGGCAGAGACCCTTATCCTGATGAAGAGCTGAAGTGACAAGTCAGAGATCTTAGATGGTGGGATCATCCCACCCTCACTATTCTGTTTGCTAGCATCCGTTCTTGGTCCTTCTTGCCTTGTCTGTGTCCTGATGGCTGGCCTGTGTGGACTCCATCAATGACTCTCCTGCTCTCTGACACCCATTGGTTTTGGCCTGTAGGAAGCCCTGGCTGGAGATGCAAGTGCAGAAGGAGAGAGGGTTTGGACTACTCCTCCCTGCTTCTTTTGCCTTAGTGCTACAGTCCTGGGAGAGACTTCTCCCTCATGTTGGTGGCCTTTCTACCATGCTTCCAATTCTCACTAGGCTAGAAGTGTTAACAGCCTCCCATAGTGTTAGTTTCCGAGTGCCCCAACATCTCTTGCTGTTCCCTTAATCTGCCCAACCCCAAAACCAAACCTGTTGCCATTGAGTTGATTCCAACTCATAGCAACCCTATAGGACAGAGTAGAACTGCCCCTTAGGGTTTCCAGGGAGCGGCTGGTGGATTTGAACTGCTGACTTTTTGGTTAGCAGCCGTAGTTCTTAACCACTGCACCACCAGGGTTTCCACACTGGAGTAGGGTGGGTCCGAATCCCATCTGAGTGGTGGCCTTAGGCAAGAAGAGAAGATACACAGAGACAGGCAGAGGGAGGAGGGCCAAATGACGATGGAGTTATACCACAGCTGTAAGCCAAGGAATGCCTAGGGCTACCGAAAGCTGAGAGAGACAAGAAAGGATCTTCCCCTAGAGCCTTAGGAGAGAACATGGCCCTGCTGACACCCTGAATTTGGACTCCTAGACTCCAGAACTGTGAGGCAATAAATTTCTGTTTTTGTAAGTCACCCAATTTGTGGTAATTTATGAGGGCAGCCCTAGGAACTAACGTAGGTAGTAACAGACTTTGGGCTTCAGGATTTCTCAGCAAAGAAGGCAACAGTCACAAAGCAACCCCTACCCGCCCAACAGTGGGATGGAGCTGAGTTTGTTAAGAGCAAGCGTGAGAATGCAACAACGAAACCAAAGCTGTCCCATCAACCAGAAAGACAGACAGCTTGGATGAATTAGCACAGGGTAATGGGCACCGGTTTTGATGTCCCTAGACATTTAGATCACGGCTGGCTCTTGCCTGGAGTGTGGAACCGAGACGTGTTTTGCAAATTAAGATAAATGCTGTGAACCCTCAGCCCATTTTAATGCTTAATGCAAAATACAAGCACATCAAAGTCATTTCAGAACCCAGAGGAGTTTGAATAATTCGGTCCCACCATCATTGACTCCAAAATGCCTCATTTCTTCTTATGAATCATGTCTGAAAGGTAAAGAGGAGAGAGACGTGTGGTGACAAATAACTTCGGATTGTAACCGAGAAAGGTGGAAAAGCTACAAGGAGGTGGATGCCAGCTCCCCCTGGATGGACACAGCTCATGGCCAGAGCTTCTGGGCTCAGTCCTGAAGAAAGTCTCCATGTAGCAGGGTGTGGAGCATGGTCTCTGAAGAAAGGACACTAATGTGAACTGGGTAGATCCAAATTCAGCTCCTGGTCAGCCACTGACCAGCTGGGATCTGGGGGCAAGCTCCTTGTCCTGCCTGGGCCTCTGTTTGCTGCTGTCTGAAATGGGAAGGATCTCTACTCACTGGGTTGTTGTGAGCCTCCAAAAGCTGATGTGTGTGGGTGTGGGGTGGATGTGGTCTATGCAAAGCCCCATATCTGTTGCTGTCGAGTGATTCCAACTCATAGCAACCCTATAGGACAGAGTAGAACTGCCCTATAGGGTTTCTAAGAGTGGCTGGTGGATTTGAACTGCTGACCTTTTGGTTAGCAGCCACAGATCTTACTCACTGTGCCACCAGAGCTCCATGATGCAGGTGGTATTAATAATGTCTAAGATAGCCGTGTCCTCTTGGTTGTTCCAGTAGCAGACAGTGCCCTTCTTTGTCCTCGCTTCATTGTTCTATATATATTGAAGTATGTGTCTGTTTCCTAACCCAGCTATGAGCGCCTTGTGGGTGAGGAACACGGTGTTGCCAGGTCTGTACTAACTCACCAGCCACTCCACAGGAGAAAGGTGTGGCAGTCTGCTTCTGTAAAGATTTACAGTCTTGGAAACCCTGTGGGGTACTTCTACTCTGTCCTTTAGCGTCGTTATGAGTAGGAATTGACTCACGGCAGTGGGTAATGGGAAGTGAAATGGGATGGGAAGAGGACAGCATTCCAGATGGAGGGAATTGCATTTGCCCAGAGATGGTGGACGGGAAATGAGGGAGAAGTTGGTCATATAGAGCCTTGGGTGGAACAGTATGGCATACACAATGGTCATTCTCCTACAGCCATCCACCTTTCTCCCTGGTTTTGTCTGGCAGCAATGTGCTCAGGCCCAAAACATAAATTGTGATTGGTCTAAGGCAGCCATGGCAGTCTGGTGCCCGCTTGCCAGTGACTGGTTAAGAGATGAGCATGAGACCCTGAAATGGCCAATGAAATATTAGAAAGAATCTCCTAGGGAGTTGCTAGGGAAGAATTTTTCTGTTTGATTAAAAACCAACTCGTGTGAGGAAAATCCTCTTTTTTCCCATTCTGCCTCCAGTTTTGGATACAATCATGCTAAAGAATGATACTTGGAGCTGCTGCAGCCATCTTGCAACCTTGAGGACAAGGTAAAGAGATACTAGTCCAGCTGATACTGTTGAATGGTTGAACAAACCCTGAAACTGTATAACTGTTCTATTAAATGGCTTTATTATTTAAACCATTGGTCAGATATGCTGCTTATTGTAGATAACCTCATTTCTAAATGATCTATTGTGTTAAAGATTGCGGTTTTATCCTAAGAGTAATGGAAAGCTGTTAAATGGTTCCACCACTTGAAGAGGGCAGTGACATGATTATGTTTGTGCTTTCTCAATATTGCTCTGAAAATAAATAGATATAACCTATCAATAGACTAAAGAAGAAAACCATATGATCATCTCAGTAGATGTAGAAGAAGCATCTGACAAAATTCAACAACTATTCATGATGAATACTCTCAGCAAATTAGGGATAGAAGGAAACTTCCATAATCTGATAATGGGTTTTTTACAGAAAACTCTATTTAATAAATCATATTTAAAGGATAAAGACTGAAAACTTTCCTTCTAATATAAAGAACAAGACAAAGATGTTTTCTCTCACCACTTCTATGCAACTCAAACTGGAGGTACTAGGTAGTGCAATAAAGCAAGAAAAAGAAATAAAAGGGAGCCAGATTAGAAAGGAAGAAGTAAAACTGTTTCTATTCACAGACAACAGGACTGTGTAAGAAATCCCAAGGAATGTACAACAAACCTTGCTGGGAGTAAGTGACGTTAGTAAGGTTGCAGGATGAGGGTTACTAAGTGAAGAAGCAAGTTTACAGGATAGAAAACCAATATACAAAAATCAATTGTATTTTGATTGTGGTGGTGGTTACATGAATCTAAACATGTGATAAAATGAACTAGAACTATACAAATATGTTGTAGCAACATGAGTTTCCAAGTTCTAATATTGTACTATAGTTACACAAGATACAGTCATTGGAAGAAAATGCATGAAGCATACACAAGACCTCTCAGTACTATTTTTGCAACTTCCTGTGAATCTATAATTATTTCAAAATAAAAAAAATTAAAAATCAATTGTATTTCTATATGCTAGTGATGAATGATTGAAAATTGGATAAAATGCTGTCATGCATTGAACTGTGTCCCCCCAAAATATGTGTTGAATTCCTGGCCCTTGTGTCTCTGGATGTGATCCTGTTTTAAAAATAGGGGTTTTCTTTTGTTATGTTAATGAGATCATACAAGTGTAGGGAAGATCCTAAACCTAATCACTTCTGAGTTATAAGAAGAGCAGATTGACACAGAGATATGCACATGCTGAGGGAGACAGACACCCTGTGAGGATCATTTACAAGCCAAAGAATGCCAAGGAACCAAGAAATGCCCGGGCTACCAACAAGGAAGCAATGGCGCTGCTGATTTGCACTTTTAGCCTCCAGAACTGTGAGAGAGAAAACTGTGTCCTTTCAAGGCACTCACTCTGTATTTCTGTTACAGCAGCAGTAGATTAAGACATTTGCTATTTACAATATCACCCCAAAACATGAAATACTTTGGTTTAAATCTAACAAAATATGTGTAGGATTTGTGTGCTAAAACTACAAAACATTGATGAAAGAAATTAAAGAAGACTTAAGTAAATGGAGACGTGTATAGTGATCATGATTTGGAAGACTCAATATTTTTAAGGTATCAATTCTCTCTAAAGTGATCTATAGATTCAACACAATCTCAATCAACATCACTCTAGCTACAGCATGGACAACAGATTAAAAGGGAGCCAGACAGGAGCCCTGGTGGCACAGTGGTTAAGAGCTACAGCTGCTAACCAAAAGGTCACCAGTTGGAATCTACCAGCCACTCCTTGGAGACCCTATGGGGCATTTCTACTTTGTCCTATAGGGTAGCTATGAGTCGGAATTGACTCGACGGCAATGGGTTTGGGTTAGACAGGATGTGAGGAGTCCAGAGAGGAGAAGCTCAGGTGACAGCTGAAGGTAAACATGGACCAGATGGCTATGCTGGAGATGGAGAGAAAAAGATGGATTTGAGAGACACTGGAGGGTAACATCAATAGGATTTGGTGATGGGTTGGTTCTGCAGAGAGAAGGAGAGATTGCTGTCCAGGATGACGCCTTGGTTTCTGCTTCCTCAACTGGAAGATCAGAGATGCCTTTCAGGAGATGGGGTCACTAGGACAGGACAGGTCAGGGAAGACCATCAGTTTGGTCTCAGACACACTGAATGTGACTTGGTTAGAGCTGTGTGCAGCCAGCACCAGTGACCAGCAGCTGGTGTGGACAGGGCCAGGCTCAGGAAGGAGTTAGAAAGGGCTGGGATCTCAGAGGCTCTAGGGGTCTGGCTCCCACCCATTTCTTTGAACTCTAACTACTGCAGATTAATTTCTTTGAATTTTAAGTTCTTTTCAATCTTCAAAATTCTCTTCTAAAATGAAAATATTCCTGGTAGGGATAACACCCAAAGGCTTTTCCTCTAACACTGTGCCACCTTGGACAGTACTCTGTGGCTCTCTGTGCCTGTGTGCTCGTCTGAGGTACAACCTATGTAAGGCACCCAGACCCGTGGGAGGACAAGCTGGCGGGTGGGAAGAAAAGCAGCCTAAGAGGGGGCTGGGGTGGGCCGTAAGGTCCCACCGAGCTGCAAGCCCAATGGCATTGGCACTCGGTGGTCTCCTGAGCAGTAGCCTCCTTTTCCTTTCATGGCTTCCTGGAAAGAGCTGGGTTTGTGTCCAGGAAGCAACCATATTAGTGATTGACACAGACTGGCAGGAGACCCAGAACCCCGCTGCGCCACAGTTTCTGTGGCAACCAGCAACAGGTAGGGAGGGGCCTGGAGTAGTGCCTGGGAGTGGAATTCAGGAAACTGGGACCAAGAAGTAAATCAGCCAGTCCTGGTCCCTCCCTTCCGCCCACCAGCCACTTTCCCTCAACTGGCAGGCAGGGTTTGAAGAGTCCAGAACCAGGTGCTGATGATCCAACAATGAGCAGAACACAGGCCCCGGAGGCCTCCAGCGGAGTGTGTCCCCTTCAAATTCCCCAGCCTCAACGCCCCACCGTCCCTGATCACTCTCTCCAGCACCAACATCTGGCCTTTTGGCTGTCTGAGAAGAGGCTCTGGTATCTGGGGGATCCAACTCAGCTTACCCCAGAAATAAAGTTAAGGTGGGAGTGCAGTGCCCACTCCAGGAGGAGGTCTGCTGTCCACTCTGGCCCTGCCTAGGTCAGCTGGACCTGGGTTCCTGACAATGTCTCTCCTCCAGGCACCAAGGCTCACGTACACGGAGCCCAGCCTCTGGTCCTGCTCCATCTCCGAGCCTCAGCGCTTCCCCTTTAAAATGAGGATAATAATCCTTTCCTCAGAAGGCTGTCATGTGAGTCAAATGAGGTCATGTGCAGGAAAATAATCTGTGACATGTAAAGGCTGACCCAGGGGAGCACGGGGTACTGTCTCGAGACCACTCCCAAGCCAGGAGGCGGGGATGGCTGGGCTGGCAGGAAGGGCTGGACTGACCAGCTTGTCCCACCTCTCTCTCCTGCCTTGCCTCTCCTGTATTCTGCATTTTGTCATTTCCCTTCTCCCACCTGGCCAGTTTGGGGGGACATGGTGACTCCTGGATACTCAAACCACCCTGGGAGGATACTCACCACAGTGCTGGGCACTGAGGATGGTTGGGTGACTCCAGGAAGGGTGGGTGACTCGGGCAGTGGCTGAGAGAGAACGCCTGTGGGCTGGGAGGCAGGAGGGCACTTGCCAAGACAGGTGAGGGGCTGAGGATGCAGTGACCAGCAGACATGGCGGAGCTTACGTAACAGTGCCAGGGCTTACTGGGTCCTTACCAAGCAACTGGCCCCAGTACTTCCCAGTCCCTTCAACCTTTACATGTAAAATGATGTCACATCTGTAACATCAAAATTACAAGAAATTCAAATATTCACTGCCCAGGCAGGAGATAAGTGTGTGCCTTCACCATTCCTGTTATGGATTGAATTGTGTCCCCCAAAAATGTGTGTCAACTTGGATAGGCCATGATTTCCAGTACGGGGTGATTGTCTACTATTTTGTCATCTGATGTGATTTTCCTATGTGTTGTAAATCCTACCTCTATGATGTTAATAAGGCAGGATTAGAGGCAATTATGTTGAAGAGGCAGGACTCAGTCTATAAGATTAGATTGTGTCTTGAGTCATTCTCTTTTGAGATCTAAAAGAGAGAAGCCAGTAGAGAGACAGGGGGACCTCTACTACCAAGAAAGCAGAGACAGGAGTGGTTAACGTCTTTTGGACCAGAGGTCCCTGTGCTGAAAAGCTCCTAGAAGAGGGGAAGATTGATGACAAGGACCTTCCCCCAGAGCCAACAAGAGAGAAAAAGACTTCCCTTGGAGCTGGCACCCTGAATTTGGACTTCTGGCCTCCTAAGCTGTGAGAGAATAAATTTCTTTGTTAAAGCCACCCACTTGTGGTATTTCTGTTATAGCAGCACTAGTTAACTAAGATAGTTCTCCAGCACCCAGCTGTTCTACTGGTCTGCTTATGATTCCTCAGAGCACAGCAGAGGTTGCTGAGCCCTGGCCAGACTTCCCGGAAGTCTGGGGTTATGGAAGGAAGTACAATCAGAGAAGAGTTTCTGGTTGTGGTCAAAGTGGCCACTCTCAAAGTCCCAAGCCCAGACTGCCCTCTGGGTTCTCCTTGGCCTGCTTCCCTGTCTGGCCCCATGGAAGCTTCATCTGGACCCTTATTTCTCTCCGCCCTGCCCCTGCGTGTTTTCTTTAGCACATCTACACTGTTGGGGATGTAGGGTCCAATAAACACATGAGCCCAAAAGGGAGGAAGTCCTCCTCCCTTCCTAGTGCCCATTTCCTGTCTCTAAACTTGCCTCTTACCATATGTGTCACAGTGGGACTTCAGAGGGAACCCACACCCACACGGGTGCGCCTTCGCAATTACGTCAGAATGTGGTGGTCTAAGATCAAGACCGTTCCCAACTTCCAGTCCGCTCCACATTAACTACCATTGTGTCCAAATTCACTTCTTCAAAGTTTGCAGTTACTTCTGCATTGTGATCTAGAAAGAAACCTGAGTTGGGCCTGAAGAGGTTCCTTTATGAGTTTTGGGGTGTCAGGAGCTGGGCAGTCAGCACCCTGTTAAAACAGCCCAGAAGGCGGGAGACACTGGCCGCAGAGTCGGTTCTCAGCATTTTTTTCTGGCACGTTTTCTGAAGCTGCAATCTCTCTCCCCCACACCCCACCGTCCAAAGTCACAAAGATTTTCCGCCCCGTCTTTTTCTAAGCTTTCCTCTGGCTCTTGCCACAAATGCTGGAGAAAGAACATGGTGACTTTTCAGGGTTGCAGTTTGTCCAAAAAGGCCAGGGAGGGAGAGGTAATTGCCTGAGCACTGACAGGCCTGTCAGCCTCTCTGAGCCCCCAGGAAATATCAGCATCCATCAGAAAGGCCAAACAGCCGCCCACACCTGGCTCGGGAAGCAATAAAGCACCGGAAAGCAGGCTGACTTGGAAGAAGCCAGCTATATGTTAGTTTATTAATTAAATTTCACATTCAGTCGGCACATGTTTATTTATTCTGTAGCCCTAGGGGCAGTGTGGCTGAGAGGAGAGGAGCAGGGCTCTGGGGCCCGCCAGCCTGCTTTCATTTCCTGATGGCCACGTACTAGCTGTGTGACCTTGAGCACATTGCTTAACCTTTCCATGCCTCAGCTACCCCAAGTGTAAAACGGGGGATGATAATAGTATCTACTCACAGTCTGCATGTGAGGATTGAATGAGTCAATAACTATAAACACTTAGAACAGGGCCTGGCACCATGAAAGCTTTGATAAATGTTAGTAATTGTTAACATTATTAATCACCTGCTCTGTGCCAGGTGCTAGGCACTGGGGATACAGCTTTGAATAAGGTAATGTCCCTGCATTCAAGGGGCTTGCAGACAGACAAAGAAAGCACACATGTAAGCAATACATGAAATAAAGAGGTGCAGGTATAATAATAAAAAATGTGTCAGGATCAAAGGCCATCCAGATACACAGACCAGGACGGTAGAAAAGGGATCTTGGCTTCAGTATCCATCAAGATTCTTAAGCAAGCAATTGCCCATTACTCTGAATCATCTAAGCAGAAAAAGAAGGATTATCTAAGAATGAGAAATTTCTAGAATCTCCAGGAGGGCAGCAGGCTCAGGTTAGGAGCTATGTAGCCGAACAAGATCCCAAATTGCAGCACCGAACTAGTCTTGTGAAGATCCCACAGAGAGTACCTCCAGTTGCACCCAGGCTGGATCCAGATGCCAGCACTGGAGCTGTTGTCAGAGCCGTCCCCGGAAACCGGATATAGCTGCCTCCACTCTCGCCAGAATGCACCCTGCCTATCGCTTCTTCCTTGTATTGCTAGCTTCCCACCAAAGTCTGGGATGGATGTGTCTGATTGGTGGAGCCTAGTCCTAGCTGCCAGGGAGGCTGACAGCGGGTGCTTGGCATGTTCAATTGCTGGGGTGGACATCTTTGCCACAGATGTCCACTACTGCTCAATGCTGCTAGATGCCTTGGGGAAAAAATAAATGCAAATAACACTTAGGAGCCTGGGCCTGAAACCTAGCAGTTCGTCAGTACATTGAAGCAGGTTGGAAGTCAGGTTGGTGGAGTAAGAAATGAAAGCATGGAACAATAATGCCAATAACGACTGCAACTATGTATTAGGTACTTAATGTATACCAGGTGATGTGCCAGATGTGCCACATGTGTATTATCTCCTTGAATCCTAACAACTTCGTGAGGTAGGTGCTATTGCTATACTTATTGTGTAGGTAAGGAAATGGAGACTCAGAGAGGTTAAACAACTCAGCCAGGCTCATACAGCTGGTGGTAGCAGAGCCAGGGTTTGAACCAGGTAGTCTGACTCCAGACCCTGTGCCCTCGAGTGGTCAACACTTGACCTCTGGCTTCTCCACACTGAAGGGAGAGGAGGCCCACAGCAGTGCTCCAGCCTTGCCTCCCTCCTAGTGCAAGGCCACTGAAGGGCTTATAATGGGACATTTCAGGGACACTGTCTCAGGCTAATATCTCTCAGGCTAACTCCAGGAGGAGGATGTCCTGGTGGGGAAAGGTAGCTGGATCTACCTTAGTCTCCCCTCTTGCCAGGGCTCTCTTGCCCCAGTGCCTCCTGTTACCATCAGACAACACAGCTCCTTGATGCCTCATTACAGCCCAAGCTGGAACCTTCTTGTTATGGATGGAATTGTGTCCCTCCAAAATATGTGTTGAAACCTTGGCCCCTATACCTGGTAAATAGGATCCTGTTTGGAAAAAGGGTTTTCTTTTTTTATGTTAATTATGTCATACCCAAGTAGAACCAAACCAAACCCATTGTCGTTGAGTCGATTCCAACTCATAGCGACCCTATAGGACAAAGTAGAACTGTCCCATAGGGTTTCCAAGGAGCAGCTGGTGGATTCGAACTGCTGACCTTTTGGTTAGCAGCTGTAATTCTTGACCACTGCACCACCAGAGCCATACCCAAGTATAGAGGGTTCTAAATGTAATCATTCTGGGTTCTGTAAAGAGCAGAATAAACACTGAGACACAGGGAAAAGAGGAAGACAGAGGTCAGAGACAGATTTATTTACAAGGATGTTGGCAGCTACTAGAAGCTCCCCCCAGAGCCACACCCTGAATTCAGACTTCTAGCCTCCTGAACTCTGAGAAGATGAATTTGTTCTTTAAAACCACCTACTTGTGGTATTTGTGTTACTGCAGAACTAGGTAACTAAGAAACCACTCTCCCCCCTAAAATAAAAACCAAACTAGTTGCTGTCAAGTTGATTCTGACTCATGGTGACTCCATGTATGCAAAGAACTGTGCTCCATAGGGTTTTCATGGCTGTGAGCTTTCAGATGCAGATCACCAGGCTTTTGTTCTGAGGCACCTCTGCATAGGTTTGAACTGCCAACCTTTTGGTTAGTAGCCCCACTCTTAACCATTTATACCACCCAGGTAACTAAGATACTTCTTAAATGTTGTTACCAAATTCCAAGGTAGAACACAGAGAAATAAACACAGAGAACCATTAAAAAATATTACAGCCATGTAAGACAGTTTCCTGCTCCTACTGCAGGCAGTTTTTATCCACCCACTGCCCTGAGCTTACCTCTACCCTCTGATCCCCAAAGGCTGATACAGTGTCTTGGGTCCTTTCCATGGTTCCATGTGCAAGAGGCCAGAATGACACTTATATCAGGGAGCTCCTCTCGGACATCTTGGCTCTCCTACTGGACAACATCCACTTCCCCTTCTTCCCAATTTCCCTGAAAGGAGCTACCTTTCCTCCTCTGCATGCAGCTTTGGAGGATGTGTCAAACATGGAGTCCAGCTCAACCTGGGTCAAGGGGGTAGAGCACGTGGCCCAAGTCAGGCCAGTCAGGCTTTTTCTCCAGGGAATTTAAATCTTGAGCTTCAGGCTGAGTGACAGGAAGACCCAAAATGGTTGGTGCTCTTCCCTCCACAGGTGCTTCCCAAGAGACCGCTTGTTAGCTTTTGTTACCTGGATCCCTGAGACACTCTGGTCTCTGTCCTAGCTGAGGCTTTTCAGCTTTCTTATGATTTTCTGAGTATGCCTTAGCCTTCCAATGCACTCTTTTCTCCTAAAATTAGCCAGAGTGAGTTTTTGTTGCTTTCATCTAAGTAACTCTTAACCAATATAGACCTACTGTAGTCGAGACAAGCAGAAGACAATCTTCTTTCATCTGGGACTTTGCCTCCTCATCTGGGAACAGGCCCTACCTCTAGGAGGAGACTGACCAGTGATGAGCCTGGGAGCCCAGGAGAGTGCTCCCTACCCAGTCTGTGTGAGCAGAGAAGGCTTCCTGGAGGGGGTGATGCCTGAGTATTAAAGG
The DNA here is from genome assembly GCA_030035585.1 of Dugong dugon. Classification (NCBI taxonomy): domain Eukaryota; kingdom Metazoa; phylum Chordata; class Mammalia; order Sirenia; family Dugongidae; genus Dugong; species Dugong dugon. The sequence goes on along the minus strand of CM057473.1, from coordinate 94,588,533 downwards.
ATGAGCACGCATCAGTCAGGTGAAGAGACCAATCCAAACCCATTTGCCATCAAGTTGATTCTGACTCATGGCAATCCCATGTGTTACAGAGTAGAACTACTCCATAGGGGTTTCTTGGCTGTAATCTTTATGGAAGCAGATCACCAGGCCTTTCTTCCATGGTGCCACTGGGTAGGTTTGAACCACCTACCTTTTGGTTAGTTGTTGTTGTGTGCCGTTAAGTGGATTCCGACTTATAGTGAGCTTATATGACAGAATAGAACTGCCCCATGGAGTTTCCTATGCTATAATCTTTATGGAAGTAGATCGCCAGGGCTTTTCTCCCACAGAGGGGCTGGTGGGTTCAAACCGCCGACCTTTTGGTTAGCAGCCAAGTGCTTAGCCATTACTCCAAGTGGAGAGCAGACCATTTGCGCTACCCAGGGACCTAGGTGAAGAGAACAGGGAAGAAGATTTTAAGGCGTGGGAACAGCATAAATGGAGAGGAATGAAATGAACTGGTAGGGGGGCATCTGTCACAATGCCCACCAGCAGGGCTAACGAGCTAAGGCTCTGACTGAACAGTTGCTAGCTTCCTCCCTCCCAGCCCTAAACAACCAAACAAACAAAAAAAAAAACGTTGCTGTTGAGTTGGATTCCAACTAATAGTGACCCTACAGGACAGAGTAGAACTGCCGCATAGAGTTGCCAAGGCTGTAGTCTTTACAGAAGCAGACTGCCTCTTCTTTCTCCCATGGAGTGTCTGGTGAGTTTGAACTGCTGACCTTTTGGTTAGCGCTGAGTGCTTAATGACTGCACCACCAGGGCTCCTTCTCTCAGCCCTACTCGGTACTACTTCCATCCCTGGATTGGGTACAGGGAGGTGGGGTTTGCTTTCGGAGGAGCAGCCAGACGTGGGAGCAGCCAAGGCCATTAGAGACAGGATGTTGATAGCTTGGCTCCCCTTGGCTCTGCCTGGCTTTTGTGAAGGAGACTTCACTGAAAAAACTGATGCCATCACCCCTGTTGATGACATCAGAGAAGTCACCATGTGCCACTAACATTCATTCAATGGGCATTGTTGAGTCCAGCCAAGTGCAGACTCTAGGTGGGCCCTGTGGAGTCCCAGAGGAGACAGAGGCGTGGTCCCTGCTGGTCCCAGGAACTGCTATTCTAAGACAAGGCAGAGCTTGTAGTTAGAAGCAGCCCCATGCGGTCCACTTATAGTGCAGTGAACTTTCTTATTCACACGCCCTCTCCCTGTGGCTCTTTTGTCCTCACCTTCTCTTTTGGGTCTGCCTGATTCTTTCTGGTTCTCAACTATGTCCTTGGCCTGTTGGAGGCAAGTTCAGGCTGGTAGCCAGAGGTCAGAGACTTAGGTGGGAGGGGAGGGAAGGGAAGAGAGAGCATGGAGTAGGAGGCTAAGGGCTGAGCTTCAAGGACGGGGCTTGGTATTGGTTATTATTGAACAATTGTCTTAGTTATCTAGTGCTGCTATAACAGAAACACCACAAGTGGGTGGCTTTAATAAACAGAGATTTAGTTTCTCACAGGAGGCTGGAAGTTTGAATTCAGGGTGCTGGTTCTAGGGGAAGGTTTTCTCTCTGTTGGCTCTGGGGAAAGTCCTTGTTCTTCAGTTTATTGGTGATCTTCATGTGGTGTGGTATCAATCTGCCCCCATCTCTGCTTGATTGCTTAGTTGCTTGCTTAATGTCTTTTTATATCTCAAAAGAGATTGATTTAACACACACCCTACATTAATACTGTCTCACTAACATAACAAAGAAAATCCATTCCCAAATGGGAATATAACTGCAGGTATAGGGATTAGGATTTACAATACATATTTTGGGGGGATACAATTGAATCCTTAACAACAGCCTAAACTAGGCGGGGAGCCAAACTTAAGTCACCGTTCACAGTAGGTTCTGTTGAATCTTCCTTTCCCAGCTTTTAACAGCATCTTGGAAAAACCTAGAGTTATCACATCACTTGCAAATACTAAAAGTCTAGCTTACTCAGGTACAGTACACAACTTCAATCTCGTATTGAATTTAATGGTCATCTTCTCCCCTTTCTCCTATGCTTATAGATTTTGGCCTGAGGGACTTGAAGAAACAAGGAGGGCTCTGTTCTTTTACTTTCTAGTTCTAACTTCTCTGAGATTGAAGCAGGAAGAGAAAAATGTTAAGGAGAATGTGTGCCTTCTATTTTTAAGAATGTGGCAGTTTGGATGTCTCAAGAGGGCTTTATGGCATACACGCTGGATTAAAAAACAACAACAAAACAGTTTGGAAATGTCTAATAAAGTTAAATATCCATCTAACCTACGACTGGGAAATTTTGCTCCAAGATATTTATCCATGAGAAATGAAAACATATGCCAACCAAAAAGACTTGCACAAGATTGTTTATAACAGCTGTATTCATGATAATTAAAAAATACAGTCAACCTAACGCCCATGAATGGATGAATGGGTAAATAAAATATGGTACGTATTTACAGTGGAATACTACTCAGCCAGTAAGAAAAAATGAAGTCTCGACACATTCTACACTATGTATGGAGCTTGAAGACATTATGCTTCAGGGGGCAGTGAGTTTATGTTAATGGGGGAAGAAAAACTTGGAAAAGAAGGGTGAGAATGGTTGCAAAATTCGAAGAATGTAATCAATGTCACTGAACTGTACATATAGAAATTGTTGAATTGGTGTATGTTTTGCTGTGCATATTCTCAACAACAAAAATAAACCATAAAAAGGAAAAAAATATAGACAACTTAAATGTCCATGAATATGTGAAAGAATAAACATGGAATATACAGATTGTAATAATACTTAGCAATAAAAAATATACCGAAAGAAGGTAGCTAGAATGCACCACAAAGACAAATACACAAAAAATATAAAAGAAATGTAAAAAGATATGGAGGATAGAGTGAGAAGCATAAGTACTAGTATGTACTTAATAAGAGCTCCAGAAGATAACACAGAGAATGGGGCTAAAGGAATATATATAAAAAAATAGACCAATCCTCAGATTCAGGAGCCCTACAATTTCCAACGAAAATAAATAAAAATGAACCCACACCTAGGTATATCATAGTGAAACTACAGAACACCAAAGACAAAGAAAAGATTTCAAAAGCAGGTAGGATAACAAGACAGAGTACCTTCAAAAGAACAATAAGTAGATTGACAGCTGACTTTTCAGTAGCAATAATGGAAGACATTAATGCTGAAAGAAAATTAGCATCAGCCTAGAACCCTCTACAAACCAAAATTGTTTAGCTTTAGGGAAAAATAAAGAGATTGTCAAATAAACAAAAACTGAGCACAGTTATTACCAAGAGACTGTCACTAAAGGAATACAAAAAAAAAAAATTTTTTTAAAAAGTGGAAAAAAAAAACTTTACGAAGAAGGAAGGTCTGAGATGCAAGAAGGAATGGCTGTTTCAAAGGCAGTTCAAACTCAGTGTGTAACTGAACTCATGATATATCCTCCCAAGCCTGGCTTCCTTCTAGGGTTTTCTGCCTCAGTGAATAATGAATATAATTACTTACACAGGCCAGAAACATGAAAATCGTCTTTTCCCTCACCTCCCCCATATCCAGTCTCCCCCAAGTCCTGTCTTTTTTTCTCCACTTCTTTCTATCTCCATGGCCACCACGCTGCCACCATGCTTTGCCTAGCCAACTGCAACCAGTTTTCCAGCATCCAGAAGTGCTCCCCTCTAATCTGCTCTCCACACTACAACCTGGGTGATCTTTTGGAAACGTAAATCTAATAATGTCTTCTCCCTGTTTAAAACATGGAAATGGGATTAAAAAAAAAAAATCTTTAAGAAGTCAGAGAAAGTCTGTGTAGTCCACTCCCTGCCCACCTTTTAAGATTCACCTCTCTGCATTTCCTTCCCACCCCCAGCCATTCTGTACTCTGTTTCTCATATGAGCCATCTTCTCTGTCCATGTAGGCTCTTGCTCATGCTGTTTCCACTGCATAGGAGGTCCTTCTGTTCCCTCTTTGCCTAGTTAATGATGCTCATCCCTCAGACCTCAGTTCCTTGACCTTCGTGACTAGGTCACATCTCCTCCATTAAATGGACTCACAGTACCAGTGTATAGCATTTATCACAGTAGCAATTTCACATTGATTTGTGTAATTAACTATGGTCTGTATTCCAACAGTTAAAAGACTCTGTCTCTTTTGCCCACTGATATATCCCCAGGACTAACCCACTACTGGGCACATAGTAAGCATTCACCAAATAATTGTTGAATTGTGAAGTAATGAATGATGCCTTCCATCCTGGAACTTCCCTTATGCAAAATTTTAGAATACCCCAGTTAGCTTCTTTTTTACATCCATGGGAATTCTGGTTCTTGTATAAGTGGTGAGTCAGTATCATAGGGAATAATTGGAGGAAGAAGGAATTGGAAATTGGGAAGAGGAGAAAAATGTAATAGCAGAACTAGAGTAGTGTTTTTTTGTGGTGAAGCTTGGGGTAAATAAAGGAAACCAAGAGGAAAGAAAGGGGTGGATGACAGGTGTTTGGCATGAGGTTATTCAAAGCGTTACTGAGACCACTGGGCCCTAGTAGCAGGTGCTACTTGGAGAGGGAGCTAATCAGTGCTGCCAAGTAGGTTAAATAAAGATCAACAAGAGCCTTTCTCATTTTGAAAATATACATTACTCTATGTTGCTGGGACTGTGGTGAGACCCAGGAGGCAGGAATAAAAAACAATTGTGAGTCATAAAATCATTAAGGCATCGAACATTTGGATCAATGAGCCGACACAAAAAAATATGCCTCCTGTATGCATATTATTTGCAACAAAGCCTAACTTTTTACAAGCATCTCATTGAACTTCTTTGGGAGAGGGATTCTGAAATGCAAAGTAATTGTACTGTACTCATCATTGCTAATTTAAGAAGTGTGAAGGGTTATTGATTCTCTTGTTTCATGAGCTGCTTTAATATTTAATTTGGGGAGCAAAAACATTTTTATAAGGATTTTCGTATGTTTACCTGCAACCTCTATCTCCTTTAATCTATAGACCCATATATCCAACTGCCTGTCGTGGTTTGAATTATGTCCCCCAAAAAATGTTTGTATCAATCTGGCTGGACCATGATTCCCAGAATTGTGTGGTTGTCCTCCATTTTGTGTTTGTAATTTTATGTTAAAGAGGATTAGAGTGGGATTGTAACACCACCTTTACCCAGGTCACATCCCTGATCCAATGTAAAGGGAGTTTCCCTGGGGTGTGGCCTGCACCACCTTTTATCTCTCAAGAGATAAAAGGAAAGAGAAGCAAGCAGAGAGAGAACTGGGGACCTCATACCATCAAGAAAGCAGTGCCGGGAGCAGAGTGCGTCCGTTGGACCGGGGTCCCTGCACAGAGAAGCTCCTCGTCCGGGGGAACACCAAAGAGAAGAAGGCCGACAGAGGGAAAAAGCCTTCCCCTGGAGCTGATGCCCTGAATTTGGACTTTTAGTTTACTTTGACTGTGAGGAAATAAACTTCTCTTCTTTAAAACCATCCACTTGTGGTATTTCTTTTATGGCAGCGCTAGATGACTAAGACACTGCCTGTTGAATATCTATGCTTCAATGTCCTGTAGGCCCCTCCAACTCAACCCCCCCCCTCAATTAACTTGCTCCTCCTGCTGTGTCCCCATCTCAGCATCGAGTGCCACAGCCCATCAGGTGTCAAGCCAGAAACTCACATATCATGTTTGATGTCTTCTACTCTCTCACTCCCTACATCCAACAGATGCTCAAATCCTGTGTATTCAAAATCCCTAACACCTCTCCAACCTATGATCTTCTTTCCAACCCACTGTATCCTGCCAGCCCAGACCTGCATCCTCTCTTGCCTGCTTGTCCAACTGGTGCCCCTACTCCAGTCCTATCTCCTCCAATCTACCCTCCCTACTGTAGACAGAGTGAGTTTCTAAAGTGCAAAGCTAATGATGCTACTCCCATGGCACCGTGAGCTTTCCAGCCACGCTGGTTTTACTCTTCTTTCTGGCTGTGAGAGGCGGTGGGTGCCGTGGAAAGAGCACAGGCTTTGGCGTCAGACTTACTGGCTGTGAGACTGTGGGTGCATTACTTAACCTAGGAACCAAGGTTGGGCTGACGTGAGGCCTCAGAGCCAGAGCGAGACTAGAAAGGCCCGACTCCCCGCATTCACTTCCCACTGACACATTTCAAAACTCGACGAAACATTTCCTCAGTGAGTGACTGGAATTGGTCTTTCAACATCCTCACTGCCCATCTCATTTCAGAAACTGCTTCTGCAAAGATATGGAACTGGAACCACCCACTCAGAGCTCTTCAGGGCTCCACGTCACACCACGAGTGGCTTCCCCACGTTCCCAGAAATGCCAGGAGGCAGAGCTGAGTGAGAGACCCTGGGAACTAATCCTGGCCCAGGACCAGAGCTGCGGTCAGCTGTCAGCTCAGGTTCCTCAGAGGAGCTGGCCTTTTCCAAGCCTTTTCTGTTGATCCTGTGCAAAATGACTTCTTTTGACAGGTGATGGCTGTCGGGTCAGAGCATCAGAGTCAGAAGGGCTGAGACTGAGGGATTCCATCTGCCCACACTCTGGTTTGCTTGAGGAGGCAGCTGTGTTGGCAGAACGAACTCTAGGGCAAAAGGGGGGCAGGGAGGCCCTTGTGCGTGCTGTTCCTGTTCCCCTCACACTCACCCGCTGGGGACTGGAACATGCTCTGTAGGATAGGGACTCCCTTCCTTGGCTGCCTCCCAAAGCCTCCTCCTGTATTCTCTACAGGGCCTCTGATGGCCAGGTCAGGGACTGTGTCACTCCTGCTACCCCTACCCTGAAGTCACCACCTCCTGAAATGAGACGGCACTGCTTCTCCACAGCACCGGTGCCTTGGTTCTTGGGGCCCAGCAGCTTGGACAGCTTGCAGTCCAGAGCTTGCCTTTAACTTGATTCTGACTCATGGTGACTCCATGTGTGTCAGAGTAGAACTGTGCTCCATATGGCTTTATTTATTTTTATTTATTCATTTTGTTGTTGTTGTTGAGAATTTACACAGTGAAACATACACCAATTCAACCATTTCTATATGTACAATTCAGTGACATGGATTACCTTCTTTGAGTTGTGCAACCATACTCACCCTCCTTTTCTGAGTTGTTCCTCCTCGATTAACATAAACACACTGCCCCTTAAGGTTCCTATCAAATCTTTTGAGTTGCTATTGTCAATTTGATTTCATATAGATAGTTCTTAAAAGAGCATAATGCTCAAGGCAGACAGTTTTACTACTTAAGCTAAACTATCGTTTGGTTTCAAAAAGACTTCAGGGGATATTTTTGGTTTAAGGTTTAAAGATTATCTCAAGGCAATAGTTTCAGGGGTTCATCCAGCCTCCATAGCTTCAGAAAGTATGGAGTCCATGAGACTTGGAAATTCTCGTCTGCATTTTCCTCCTTTTGATCAGGATTCTTCTATAGAATCTTTGATCAAAATGTTCAGTAATGGTAGCCAGACACCATCCAGTTCTTCTGGTCTCATGGCAAAGGAAGAAGTTGTTCACGGAGGTAATTAGCCACACATTCCATTTCCTCCTCCTATTCCTGACTCTGCTTCTTCCTCTGTTGCTCCAGGCAAATGGAGACCAATTGTCGTGCCTTGGGTGCCTTGGATGGCCACTTGCAAGGTTTTAATACCCCAGGGACCACACAACAAACTAGGAAGTAGAATAGAAGCACTAAACTCATTATTACTTCAATTAACTAGGATGTCCCATGAAACCATAACCATAAACCTCCAAATCAAGGATGCAAATCCCATGAGGTTTTTTGTTGTACATAAGTAGCCTCAACAGCTACTCTTGGTTTTTTTTTTTTTTTTAATTTTTTGTAACTGTATCTGTCACACAACTTTTGCCTATTCAAGTTTTTCAGGTGTTCAACTTAATGACAGCAGTTACAATAATTGGCTGAGCAATCCTACCCTTGATCAATGTGATTTTCCCATCACTGTTACCCTCCCCCTGGCCTTTTCTCCCTCCCTCCCACCTCTTGTAGCCACTAATAAACTTTGGTCTCTATACATTTGCCTTTTCTTGTTTTTTTTTTAAATATAAGTGAGTGTCTTAGTTATCTAGTGCTGCTACAACAGAAATACCACAAGTGGATGGTTTTAACAAAGAGAAATTTATTCTCTCACAGTCTAGGAGACTAGACGTCTGAATTCAGGGTGCCAGCTCCAGGGAAAGTCTTTCTCTTTCTGTTGGCTCCGGGAGAAGGTCCTCAACATCAATCTTCCCCTGGTCTAGGAGCTTCTCAGCACAGGAACCCTGGGTCCAAAGGACATGCTCTGCTCCTGGCATTACTTTTCTGGTGGTATAAGGTCCCCCTGTCTCTCTGCTTGCTTCTCTCTTTTACATCTCAAAAAAGTTTGACTCAAGACATAATTTAATCTTGCAGATTGAGTCCTGCCTCATTAACATAATTGTCTCCAATCCGGCCTCATTTATATCATAGAGGTAGGATTTACAGCATATAGGAAAATCACATCAGATGACAAAATGGTGGACAATCACAGAATACTGAAGCCTAGCCAAGTTGACACACATTTTTGGGGGACAAAATTCAATCCATAACGATGAAGTTATATAATATTTGTTCTTTTGTGATTGATTTATTTCACTCAGCATAATGATTTCGAGCTCCATCCATATTGTAGCATGTATCAAGGCTTCGTTTCTCCTACTAGCTGAGCACTATTACATTGTATATATGAACCACATTTTGTCTATCCATTCATCTGTTGATGGGCATTTAGGTTGTTTCTGCCTTTTGTCTATTGTGAACAGTGCTGCAGTGACCATTGATGTACAAGTCTCTGTTTGAGTCTCTGTCTTCAAATTTTGTTAATATATACCTAGGAGTGGAATTACTGAGTCATATGTTAGTTCTATTTTTAGTTTTTTGAGGAACTGCCACAGACGGCTGTACCATTTTGCATTTCCACCATCTATGTATAAGGGTTCCAATTTCTCCACATCTTTGCTGACATTTGTTATTTTCTGTGTTGTTAGTTTATTTTTTTTCTTAGCCATCCTAGTAAGAGTGAATTGGTATCTCATTGTGGTTTTAATTCGCATCTCTTTGATGGCTAATGACATTCAGCATCTTTTCACGTGTTTGGTGGCCATTTGAATGTCCTCTTTGCCCATTTAATGATTGGGTTACTTGTCTTTTGTTGTTAAGTTGTTGAAGTTTTATATATTTTTTGGCTATTAGATTCTTATTGGATACATGGTTTCTGAAAACAGCCTTCCAGTCGGTAGCTTGTCTTTTCACTTTTTTGGTAAAGTCTTTTGATGAACAAAAGTTTTTAATTTTTATGAGGTCTCATTTATTTATTTTGTCTTTTGCTGTTTGTGCTTTTGTTATTATATTAGGCAATCCATTGTTAAAATTTAGGCCTGAATGTGTTGCCTCTGCATTTTTTTGTAAGAATTTTATGGTTTTAGTTTGCACGTTTAGGCCCTTGATCCATTTTGAATTTGTTTTTGTGCATGGTGTAAGGCATGGACCCTGTTTCATTTTTCTGCATGTGGAAATCCATTTTCCCCAACACCATTTATTGAAGAGATTCTTCTTTCCCCCATTGAATGGACTTAGCACTCTATCAAAAATTAGTTGACCATAGATGATGGGTTTATTGCTGGGCTCTCAGTTCTAGTCCATTGCTTTATGTGTCTATTATTATACCAGTACCAGGCTGTTTTGATTACTGCAGTTGTATAATACGTTTTAAAATCAGGAAATGTGAGTCTTCCTACTTTGCTCTTCTCTTTTAACATTGCTTTAGCTGTTTGGAGCCTTTTGCCATTCCATACAAAGTTGAGGATTAGTTTTTCCATTTCTGTAAAGAAGGCTGTTGGAATTTTGATCGGGATTGTGTTGAATCTATAGATCCCTTTGGGTAATATTGACATCTCAATGATATTAAGTCTTCCAATCCATGAACATAGAACATTTTTCCATTTATTTAAGTCCTCTTTAATCTCTTTCAGCAGTGTTTTATAATTTTCATTGTATAAGTCCTTCATGTCCCTGGTTAGATTTATTCCTTGTATTTTTTCTCTCTTAGATGCTATTGTAAATGGAATTGTTTCCCTATTTTCCCTTTCAGATTTCTCATTGCTGGTGTATAGAAACTCAGTTGATTTCGGTTTGTTGACCTTGTACCCTGGAATTTTGCTGAATTCCTCTATTAGCTCTAGAAGTTTTCTTGCAGACTCTTTGGGCATAAGGTTTTCATTGGCTGACTTTTTGGAAGTAGATTGCCAAGACTTTTTTCCCAGGCATCTCGGGGTGGACTCAAACCTCTAACTTTTCAGTTAGCAGCCAAGTGTATTACCGTTTGCATCACCCGGGGACTCCAGAACTTGTACCGAAAACAAAAAACAAAAAACACCAAACCCGTTGCCGTTGAGTCAATTCCAACTCATAGCAACCCTGTAGGACAGAACAGAACTACTCCGTAGGGTTCCCAAGGAGCGGCTGGTGGATTCGAACTGCTGACCTTTTGGTTAGCAGCCATTAACCACTGCACCACCAGGGCTCCGGACTTTGCACAGTGGGCTCTTACATTTTAAGTCCTTAGTGCAGTATTTCTCAAGGTATGCTTCCTGAGGCAGCTGCATCAGCATCACCTGGGAAAATGATAGACTTGCAAATGCCAGCCTCACCCCAGACTTACTGAATCAAAACCTTCAAGGCAGGTCCCAGTAGTTTGTGTTTTTGGAGCTCTCCAGGGGATTCTGAGGCATCTCACCTGTGAGAACCTCATCTTAGGGCCTTTCCTCCAGGAGCTAAGTCCCTTGGGCCCTCATAATGCACATCTCCCCAGAGACTCGGGACCAGAAAGAAGGCCTCCCTCCTCCGTTTCTCTCTGAGGCCTCCTGTCTACTGCTTGCTGAATTACCCATTGCTGTGGAGTGGATTCCAAGTCACAGGGATCCTATAGGACAGAGTAGAACTACCCCCATAGGGTTTCCAAGGCTGTAAATCTTTATGGAAGTGGACTGCCACATCTTTCTCCTGTGGAGTGGCTGGTGGGTTCGAACCACCGATCTTTCGGTTAGCAGCTGAGCGTGTTAACCACTGCGCCGCCAGGTTCCTTCACCCGCTGAATAGTAGGTATAAGGAGTTTTATACACACTGTCTTTGATCTTCATAACAACCCGTATGCAAATGGAGCCTCAAAGAAGGCGGTACATTAACTTGCTTCTGGTCGCAGGGAGCACCCAGAGGAAGTCTCCATCTCCCTGGCCCCCACCTCCAAAACCGCTCCCACGGCTAGTCCTGTTCTGGTCCAGGAACCAGCACCCCTATTTTTCCTTGCATCTGGCTCACCACTGCATTCATGGACTCGGTTTGAGATATTTCCCTGTCATGCTTTGGGTTCAGTCCCAACTCCGCCATGTACTGCTGTGTAAACAGGAGCGAGTCAGCTTACCACTCTGAACCTCGGTTTTCTTAACTGTAAAATGGGGAGAACCTTCTTCACAGGAGCCGGTGCTTGGGGGAGACCTCTCAGGGAGATAACAAGGTGCAGTTATACATAAGGCCCATGACTCTTACTCAGATACCAGAGCCACGACTGCTTTGTCTTCCTGATTGCCTAGAGTTCTCATGGCTTAGGGGGACATACACGAAAATTCCCCTTCTTTCCCCTCAAATCTGATCTTTAGGGGTATAGACTCTGTATGCCAGCAGGCCCTTGCTTCAGAAGCTGGTTTAGGCCAATGCCTGGTACACCTCATGGCAGAGTAGCCTTTGCCTTAAAATCCCCTCCTACTCACTCTCTCTGGGCTTTACCAGGAGTTCTGGAAGAGCCTGGGTCCCTAGGCTGGGCCTAGAAGCTGGGTGGCACACCCCAGCAGCCCTGGCCTCAGATCTGAGGAAGGAGAGAGAACAGGGAGGAAAGGCCGGGTCTGTGAGAAGAGCTGCTCTGGGCAGGGGATCAAAGATGCAAGGGAATGAGAGGGAGAGGTCAAGCTGGCAAGCCCTGGGGCGGCCTGGTGAGCCCTGGAGGCCAGGCCTGCTCAGAGCTGGCTTTGTCCTTGCAGCAGGATGCCAGGGTGGACCAGCTCTGTTTAAAGGGATAGGGAAGTTGCAATATTCATGCATCCAACAAAGATTAATAAACCTAACCCTAAACCTGTTGCTGTTGAGTCGATTCCTACTCATGGCAACTCTGTGGGATAGAGTAGAGCTGCCGCGTAGGGTTTCCAAGGAGAAGCTGGTGGATTCAAGCTGTCAGCCTTTTGGTTAGCAGCCAAGTGCTTTAACCACTGTGCAACCAGGGCTCCTTGGGAGGGGAAGAGGGAGAGTCATTGTTTAGGAAGCAGCAATTTCTGTTTATGGTGATGGAAAATTTGGCAATGATTATGAGTGATGGTTTATACAATATGATTAATGTATAATCAATGTCACTAAATTGTACAAGTGAAGAATGTTGAATTGGCAAATGCTGTGTTATATATAATTTTAAAACAATAATAAATGAAAGAAGTTCTCAGACACACAGATTTTTGGGCTCGCTCTACTGCTCCAGGGTCAACCTCAGCACCCCTCAGGGCTGTCTGCCAGGGCTGGTGACCTTGGCAGAGTCAGGCTGACCACAGGCTCCTCCACCACATGGCTATCTCACTGAGCACAGCAGGGGCATGTCTTAGTTATCTAGTGCTGCTATAACAGAAGTACCACAGTGGATGGCTTTAACAAACAGAGATTTATTCTTTTGCAGTCTAGGAGGCTAGAAGACTGAATTCAGGGTGTCAGCTCCAGGAGAAGACTTTCTCTCTCTGTCAGCTCTGGGGGAAGGTCCTTGTAATCAATCTTCCCCTGGTCTAGGAGCTTCTCAGCGCAGTAACCCCAGGTCCAAAGGATACGCTCTGCTCCCAGTGCTGCTTTCTTGGGGGCATGAGGTTTCCCCGTCTCTCTGCTTGTTTCGCTCTTTTATATCTCATAAGAGATTGACTCAAGATACAATCTAATCTTGTAGACTGAGTCCTCCTTCATTAACATAACTGCCTCTAATCCTGCCCATTAACATCATAGAGGTAGGGTTTACTACACGTAGGAAAATCACATCAGATGACAAAATGTTGGACAATCATACAATACCGGGAATCATGGCCTAGCCAATTTGACACACATTTGGAGGACACAATGCAATCCATAACAGTGTGACATTGATTTGTCTCAGGCACTGTGCTTGGACTTTGGGTTATGCTTCTTGACAGAAGTCTGTTTTTCTTAGACAACTTTCTATTTATGTTCCCTTGTCTCTGAAACACTGAGAGGCCCACTGTTACCTTTTATTGTGCTCCCTACAGAGAGGGAGAGTCGACTTGCTCAGTTTTGCCAGGCACATGGTAAAGACCAGTCAGACTGGGTTGAGGAGCCAGAAGCCATTTGATAAAGATACTGATGGCAATTCCAGGACAGGCCCTTGAGGGAAAATGAGGAGGTGCTGAACTTGGGCCTTACTGGAAGACACAGAAGCTGATGTCCTTTGTCAGACGCCAGGGTCCTGAGATTTGGGCCTGTATCTACCTGCTTTGGGCTTTCAGTATTAGCTGTTGAGGAATCCTTGGTCAGGAAGTCAAGTTACAGTCCCTGATGGGGAACCTGTCCCCAGCCTGTCTTAATGGGCCTAGGAAATGCCATTTTCTTCTCTGTGAGCAAGGGAGAAACATGTAGACTAGGGATTGAAACTTTCTCTTCCTAACGAGATGGGTTTTCAAGACAAACTCAGATATGGCCTCCTCTATGACGCTTTCTTAGACCAAGTGAGTCATTGATAATCACCTTGCAGGGATATGGAGGGAGAGGAAACCTCATGTGCTGCTGATGAAAATATAGATTTTATTCTGAAGAAAAATATGGCTATATGTAGTCAAATATAGTATGCGTATACCCCACAGCCCAGAAATTCTGCTTCTTGACATAAATCCCAAAACTCTTACAGAGATCCAAAGGAGATGTGTATAAGGATGTTCGTCATAGTGGTGCTCATGGTGGCAATCTGGGTATCCATCACAGGATAGATGGATAAGCAGCATGGATAAGCCAATTGGAACAGATCTTTGTTTCTTGGTTCTCAGCTTCACACTCACCCTTCTGTAGTCTCTTCTGTACTGCTGGGGCTGGAAGCCTGTACACTATACAGCCTAGAGTCCCTTGTAGCGGAGTTCCAAGCAGAGCTGGCCAGTGGAGGCGCTTGCACCAGGTTAGAAGGTATAAGCCGTTCTGCTTCTGGGAGCACCTCTGGCAGCAGCAGCCGCTGTGGTTCCAGCAGCATCAGTGGCAAGTGTAGGCTGTGGGCTCCAGCCCAGGGGTGTTAACAGCTTTTCTATCTCTGTGTAACACCTCTTCTGCCTTTGTACCTCCAGCCTAGAAGTCACAGGGGCTTCCTGATCTCTAGGTAACATCTTCTTCCCTTTTGCCTTTATCCCTTCCAACACCTTTGTAACAAGTTCCTTTCATTAAATTCCTCTCTCCCCCAAGATTATGGCCCCCAGACACCATTTTAACTCAGAACTGAAGCCACTCCCAAAGTTTGCCCTTCAGCCAAAGACTCCAAAACTAAACCAAACCAAACCTTTTGCCGTCAAGTTGATTCTGACTCATAGCGACCCTATACAGAACAGAGTAGAACTGTCCCATAGGGTTTCCTAGGAGTGGCTGGTGGATTTGAACTGTTGACCTTTTGGTTAGCAGCCAAGCTCTTAACCACTGAGCCACCAGGGCTCCCGCCAAAGATTAGATAGCTATATAAAATACACCATAACACATGTGAGGGACGTGCTTCTTAGTTCAATCATGTATATGAGACCAAAAGGGCAACACTTGCCCAAAAGCAATGACAAGGAGGCAGGAAGGGACAGGAAAAATGAACAGATGGAAACAGGGAATTGGGGTGTGGAAGAGGAGAATGTTGACACCTCGCTGGGATTGCAACCAGTGTCACCAAGAAATTTGTGTATGAATTGTTGAATGAGAAACTAATTTGCTCGGTAAAGTTTCTCCTAAAGCACAAAAACAAAACAATTACTCTCTGCTTGAAATATTTAGAGGGATTTCTGTTTCCTGACAGGACATAGGTAACACACATTCTACGCAGAAGTTAGAAGTTACAGACAAGATGTTCCTGTAACAATAGAAATAGATCTAAAAACAGTGCTGAAGGGTGCACGCACGTGCGTGTGTGTGTAAAAACAAGCAAGTTGATTCTAAAGTTTATATGGAAATGCAATATGTCAAGAATAATTAGACAGAAGAAAAGAAGAAAAACAAAGCTAGGGGATTTATACTTCCAGATTCCAAGATTTATTATAATGCTACAGTCATTAAGACAGGGTGGAATTGTTAGGGATAGACAAATAGATCAGTGGAACAGAATAGAGAATCTAGAAACAGATCCCCACACACATAATACCACTTGATTTTTAGCAAAGGTGAAAAGTGTAGTTTGGTAGAGGAAGGGATGATCTTTTCAATAAATGGTGATAGGTTAATTGGATAGCTATATGAAAAAAAGTGAATTTTTTGATCCTACTTCATGTGATAACATACACATCAATTCCAGACGGATTGTAGATCTGAATCTTCAAAGTAAAACAATAAAGTTTCTAGAAGAAAACATATAATATTTTCATGATATTTGTATTTGGGATAGGCAAATATTTCTTAAACAGGACACAAAAGGCATTAACCATCAAGGAAATAGCGATAAATTGGACTACATTAAAATTAAGAAGGTCTGCTCAACCAAAGATCCCATTAAGAGAGTAAAAAGACAAGCGACAGAGTGGGAGAAGACATTTGCCATGCCTATGTTTAACATAAGACTTGGATTTTGAAATAAAAGAAATATGCAGAACTCTTTCAAATTAATAAGAAGGCAGACAAACCCAACAGAAAAACCGGTTAAAGACTTGAACAGATACTTTACCAAAGAGGATACCCAAATGGCCAATAAACATACAAGAATGTACTCAACTTATTAGCCTTTGGGGGAATACAAATTAAAGCCAGTAATACACACCCCTCAGAATGGCTAAAGTTTAAAAGATGACAACTCCAAGTGTCAGAAAGGATGTGGAGCAACTGCAACTCTCAAACATTGCTGGTGGGAATGTAAATTAGTACAACCATTCCTGGCAGTATATGTTTGGCAGCATATGTTAAGCTGAATATAAACATACTATATGATGCAGCAATACTGTTCCTAGTATTGCTAGGCCCTAGAGTCAATGAAGGAGCCCTGGTAGCACAGTGATCAAGAACTTGACTGCTAACCAAAAAGTCAGCAGTTCGAATCCACCAGCTGCTCCTTGGAAACCCTATGGGGCATTTCTACTCTGTCCTATAGGGTCACTATGAGGTGGAATTGACATGACAGCAATGGGTTTGGTTTTTGGTTTAGAGTCAACAAAAATGCGTGTGTAAGTTCACCAAGAGACATGCATAAAAATGGTCAATATCAGCACTACTCATAACAGCCCAGAACTGGAAGTAATTCAAATGTCCATCAATAGAAGAATGGGTAAGTAAACTAGTATATTCATATAATGGAGTACTCTACAGTAATGAGAATGAATTAACTACAACTACATACAACAATGTGGATTATTCCATTAAATTCAAATACGTGTACATTAATATTCATTGCAGCATTATTCACAATAGCCAAAAGGTAGAAGCAACCTAAGTGTTCATCAACAGATGAACGGATAACCAAACTGTGTAATACCCATACAATAAACTATTATTCAGTAGTAAAGAGAAATGAAGTCTTGGTACATGCTATGACATTTATGATCATTTAAAACATTATGCTGAGTGAAGTAAGTCAGATACAAAAGGAATACTGTATGATCTCACTTATATGAAATATCTAATATAGACAAATGCATAGAGACCGAAGTTTATCAGTGGTTATCAGGTCAGATGGGAGGGGGAAGTGGAGAGTTATTGCTTAAGGGGTACTGAATTCCTGTTAAGGTTGATGAAAACATTTGGAAATGGATAGTGGTGACAATTGTACAATGTGGTGAACATAATTACTGTCACTGACTAGGACATGTGAAAATGGTTGAAATGGCAAGTGTTTTGTTATATGTATTTTACAACAATAAAAAAAAAACACAAAGGCAACATTGAGCTGTCTTGTTTGAAATAGGATAGTGGTTATCCTTGGAAAAGAGGCACAAGGGAGGCTGCTAGGGGCTCCGGCGATGTTTTATTTATTGTTCTGGGTAGTAGTTATCAAGTGTACTCACTTCTGAAAATTCATTGAGCTGAACTAAATTTTGTGTTTTTCAGACAAAAACATTACACCTGACAGTTGGTACTGTGTTAAATTCTTTTCATTTTAGATATAAACTAAAACTCCAAGTGATCACATGAGTCATAGGATTGAATTGACTCAAATTTCATTTGTTATTTTTTAAACCATCCCAGCTCCATTCCACATGAGGAGCCTTGCACACTACACTCATGTGGACACCTAGCCAACACATCCAACCCCTGGTTCCTTCTTCCAGAAATGCTGTCACTTGACCACCCTTGGGCCAAGCAGGCTAACAGGTCTACACAGGCCCTGGAAGCAGGGTCAGGACTATCTGGGCATGGAATCTCCAGGCCCTGGGTAGTGGGGTGTGATCTAGAAGATGAGGTGGGGGTACAGCTGGAGGAGGTCCACAGCACACCTTCTAAAGCCCAGGGCCCATGCAGTACTCAGGGAAGTACTGACGTACACCCAGGGCTGGTGGCCTGGGAGAGCTGGCCTGGGAACAGCACGGGCACCAATTGTTAATTACCTCAAAGATGGTGCTATATATTGAATTGTGCCCCCCAAAATGTGTGTCAACTTGGCTAGGCCATGATTCCCAGTATTGTGTGGCTGTCCACCGTTTTGTGATCTGACATGATTATCCTATTTGTTATAAATCCTAACCTCTATGATGTTAATGAGACAAGATTAGAGGCAGTTATGTTAATGATGCAGGATGCAATCTAGAGGGTTAGGTTGTATCTTGAGTCAATCTCTTTTGAGATATAAAGAGAGACTCGAGCAGAGAGGAGAGGGACCTCCTACTACCAAGAAAGAAGAGCAAAGCGTGTCTTTTGGACCCAGGATCTCCGTGCTGAGAAACTCCTAGACCCAGGGGAAGATTAATGACAGTGACTTTCCCACAGAGCTGACACACAGAGAGCAAGGCTTCCCCCGGAGCCTCCTAAACTGTGAGAATAAATTTCTGTTTGTTAAAGCCATCCGCCTGTGGTATTTCTGTTATAGCAGCACTAGATAGCTAAGACGGATGGGGTCCACCAAAAAATGGTAGAGAAACAAGGAAGCTATACTTCCCTGAAAGAATTTTGTCTGTGAGTTTGTCATTGGGGGGTAGGTGGCTGCACATTGAATGCAGTTGTGTCAGGCAAGGAGCACATCTTTGTTCCTCCTTTCTTGGAAGCTGGTGAACACCCTTAGCCAGTGTGACCAAAGACATCATTCTGGTCCAGTCTGGCCTTTTGCACATGTCCCATCCTCTTCCCTGGGTCCAGCACAGCTCTTTGCCCTTCACCATGGAGCTTAGCCTGTTTAGCCCGAGGGTAGTCAAGTGGCAGCCTTTTGCCCCTTGATCTTTGCCAAGACACATAAACCAGTAGGTTCAGTTTCTTACTATTCATCACACAAAGTTCAACCCCAGGGCAGGGCTGGGTCCCTGGTGTGGCCTCCTTGTTGTGGGGAACAGATAGCGTGCTTTCAAGCCCTGTCAGTAGGAGGAGATACTTTCTGTCTGAGATCCAAATGAGAAGAGACCCGCTCGATGACCAGAAACAGGCCAGAGCACTTCAGGTGTACTGGAATAATTACCTTCCAGAGACTTTGCAAGTCAGGGAGAGAAAGAACCTCTCAGAGGTATGAGGAGGAGAGAAGAGGGTAGAGAATGACCAACTGAGGGGTGAAGACAGTCCCACACAGTCCTCTGGACTAGAGAACAGGTTTTCTCCAGATGGTAAATGTTGCATAAGATCGAAACCTCTGTTAAATTCTCTAAGAAATGCCTCTTGGGATAACATACTTATTTTCTTTGAGCTTCTGTTTCCTCATCTGTTAGATGGGGTTGTAAGACCTGTGATGGCTAATGTTATGTGTCAGATTGGCCAGGCTATGATTCTCAGTGGTTTGGCAGATATTATGTATCACCTCCCATTTTGTGATCTGATGTGAGCAGCCAATCAGTCAGAAGAGGCGTTTCCTTGGGGGTGTGGCCTATACCCATGATATAAACGAATGTTATGGCAAAGCTCCTTCTGTTTCCCATCCTGCGATCTTCTCGGCGTTTAACACGGATTTCTGGGATGTAAGCCAGCAAGGGACCTCCAGCTGGACACCTGACCTGTAGATTTTGGATTCGCCAACTCCTGCGACCCTGTGTGCCAGCAGAGGCCCACAGCCTGTTGCCTGACCTGCAGATTTTGGGTTCATCAGCCCCCACAAACACGTGAGCCAGCAGAGGTCTTCAGCCTGTTGCCTGACCCATGAATTTGGGACTTGCCAGCCCCCACAATTGTGTGAGCCTCTTCCTCACATTTGCATGAGCCATTTGCTTTTTCATTTTATTTATTTGTTTATTTATATTTTACTATAGATGAAGGTTTACAGAACAAATAGTTTTTCATTAAACAGTTAGTACACATATTGTCCTATGACAATGGTTAACAACCCGATGACATGTTGACACTGTCCCTTCTCAACCTTGGGTTCCCTAAAACAACAGCTTTCTTGTCCTCTCCTGCCTACTAGCCCTTGTCCCTGGACAGCTGTGCCTCATTAGTCCCATTTTGTTTTATGAGGCTGTCCAATCCCTGGCTGACCGGTGAACTTCGGGAGTGACTTCACCACTGAGCTAAAAGGGTGTCTGGGGGCCATACTCTCAGGGTTTCTCCAGTCTCCTTTAGGCCAGTAAATCTGGTCTTTTTTTGTGTGTTAGAATTTTGTTCTACATCCTTCTCCAGCTCTGTTCGGAACCCTTTATTGTGATCCTGGTCAGAGCAGTCAGTGGTGGTAGCCGGGCACCGTCTAGCTGTACTGGACTCAGTCTGGTGGAGGCTTTGGTAGCTGTGGTCCATTAGTCCTTTGGACTGATCTTTTCCTTGTATCCTGTTGTCTTCATTCTCCCTTGCTCCAGTGGAGTATCTTCGATGGCTGTGCATGAGCCATTTTCTTGAAGTAAATCTCTCTCTATATCTATATATATTCCACTAGTTTTGCTCCTCTAGAGAACCCAGACTAAGACAAGACCCCAGCTGCCCCTGTCCAGGGTCACTGGGAAAGTCCTTTGGGGGTCGGGGGGAGGGTGAACACAAAAGCACAGGACTTGTATTATTTATATAGTAGCACACCATAATGTGGCTTGAGGAGCCCTGGTGGTGCAGTGGTTAAGAGCTTGACTGCCTGCCACCCGAAAGGTCAGCAGTTTGAATCCACCAGCCACTCCTCGGAAACCCTATGGGGCAGTTCTACTCTGTCCTATAGGGTTCTTATGAGTCAGAATCGACCTGACGGTGACAGGTTTGGTTTTTGGAATGTAGTTTGAGGAGTCCCTGGATGGGGCAAAAGGTTAATGTGTTAGGCTGCAAACATAAAGGTTGGCAATTTGAGTCTACCCAGAGACACCTCAGAAGAAAGGCCTGAGGATCTACTTCCAAAAAATCAGCCATTGAAAAGCCTATGGAACATAGTTCTATTCTGACACACATGTGATGGTCATGAGTCAGAGTTGACTTGATGGCAACTGGTTAATGTGTTTCATGCATGTGAATATCTCCGTATGTTAACAGGCATTATTGTTAAAAAAAAAAAAACATTCCTTGGTTAATTAAGTTTATAAAACACTGGGTTAAACAAAGCGAAGCAGGTTTTTTTTATTGCAGGTCTTCTCAGGGCCTTGAATACGTGAATGTGCATTGCAACTCACCGGGAGAGGAGTATTCTGTGTGGTATGTCTCCAACATATTTATCCAAAGAGGTATGTGTTTGTGTGCACACATGTGTGTGTATTACATCTTCTGGGAAATCCTGTGAATTCCAACAGAAAGGAAAGAATGCTGTTCTGATGTGAATACAGACATTTCTTTCACAATGCAAAGCTCACAGTGCAAATTGAATATAAGAAGATCAATTAATTAGCGGATAGAGATTGCTTTTCTCTGACAGTTACTGCATCTACTGCCAGACTGACAGGACACTAGTGTAGAAGAGGCTGTGGCGAGGACGCTTATTTTGCTTAATACTGTGACCTGTTCTTAGAGCAAAATGGCAACATGGAGGCCAAATGTGTGTGGACAGAAAAGAGCAAATGGGGAAACAGGTTTGTTTCGGGGAGGTTTGTGTGTGTGTGTGTGTGTGTGTGTCTGTGTGAGTTTTGATCAGTTTACTCTTTTTAGAACGCAATTTTAAAATGCTTTCATAAAAAAACGTTTTAACTATTTAAATTCCTGCAGGGGGAAAGAAAAGTGTGTTATTGCAAATCTGAAACACTCCAGCTCTTAACCCCTTATTTCCCAGAGAAGTCGTTGTTTCTATTACACGATATTTGACAAGGTGATATCTCTAAGGTGCATACAGTTTCTGGCAGGACAGCAGAATAGCCTGTAATCATCACCCGCCTGGTCGGGCTGCTTTGGAGACTCCATGTCTTGGTCATCTAGTGCTGCTATAACAGAAATACCACACGTGGCTGGCTGGCTTTAACAAACAGAAATTTATTTTCTCACAGTCTAGTAGGCGAGAAGCCCAGATTCAGGGTGTCAGATCCAGGGGAAGGCTTTCTCTGTCTGTCAGCTCTGGAAGAAGGTCCTTGTCCTCAATCTTCCCCCAGTTGAGGAGCTTCTCAGGCGCAAGGACCCCGGGTCCAAAGGACACGCTCCGATCCCGGTGTTGCTTTCTTGGTGGTGTGGGGCCCCCTACTCTCTGCTTGCTTCCCTTTCCTTTTATCCCCTGAGAGATAACAGGTGGTGCAGGCCACAGCCTGGGGAAACGCCCTTTACACTGGATCAGGGATGTGACCTCGGTAAGGGTGGTGTTACAATCCCACCCTAATCCTCTTTAAAATAAAATTACAATCACAAAATGGAGGACAACCACACCATCCTGGGAATCATGGCCTAGCCAAACTGATACACACGTATTTTGGGGACATAATTCAGTCCCTGACAGTCCGGTTTTCATTTAGTGCACGTCTAGGTGTGGGGCCCCGCATTCTCTCCTGGCACCATTCTGTCTGCGTCTTCATCGAAAGGAGTGAGGCCTTTCATCGGATTTTGTCACCACTACTAAAGGGCCTTTCTGTAGTTTGACCCACTGAATCACCATGTCCGAATTTGTTCCATTATTTACGATGGTTCGCCCTGGGGGTTGATGATCGTGGGGTTTTTTCCTGAGCCCTTGCCTCCTGGTGTGGGCCTCCCTCCACCCTGCTTGCCCTTCCTTTGAAGCTGCACTCCAGCGGGGTGAAATTGCGCTGGGAGGTGGGACTACTCACCAGGATCCCTTCCAGGGGTGGAAATGCAGATGAAAGGGAAGTTCTGGACTCTCCCAGGCCTGCAAGCTTGCAAATGATGGAACAGCAACATTCTGCAATGAAAACAGAGCATCCTCCTGCCCCAGTCTCCATGGCAGCTGGGATTGGAGGGAAAATAAGTAGGTTCCGCCTTGAGCCACATGATGACTGAGGGAGCCGCCGTGCTAGGGAGCAGCCAGAGACGCTGGCCCACTAGTCCTGTCCTCACTGTCACACATCTGCCCCTGTGACCCTCTGCAATTCCAATCAGAGGCCCAGAGCTGTGAGGCTCCACAGGCGCTCACTGAGATTCTGAGGAAGATCATGACCTTCACACAACTTGATTCTAGTCTCCCCCTAAATTTCCTTCCCCTCTGGTGCTAAGGCAGCCTCAGTTGGGACCCTAAACTTCCTTATAGGTCCACAGCCTCTGTCAGGTGGCCAGGCTTGGCTGGTGTGTCCCACACAGGGTCCACACACATGTTCTCAGGAGGCCGGGCTTGGAGTGGGGCGAGCACTCCTGCCTCTTGCCGCGACTCTGCCCTCACTTGCTGTGTGGCTTGGCAAGCACTCTGATGCTATTTTTTTTTTTTTTTTTGGTTTTGTTTTGTGTGTATATATAATAAATATAAATAACAAAATATTCGCCAATTCAAGCATTTTTACATGTACAATTCGATGACATTGATTGCTTTCATCCTGTTGTACAATCATCGCCACTATCCTTTCCCAACTAATTCTACCACCAACAACAGAAACTCAGTGCCCCCTTTTCTTCTCCCTGCCGCCCCTGGTAACCACGAGTAAGTGTTGGTCTCTATGCATTTGCCTAATTTATGTAACTGGGATCATACAATATTTGTCCTTCTGTGACTGACTTATTTCACTTAGCATAGTGTTTTCAAGGTTCATCCATGTTGGAGCATGTATCAGGACTTCTTTTCTCTTTATGGCCGAGTAATATTCCGTTGTATGGATATACCACATTTTGTTCATTCATTGTTTATCCATTCGTTGAGGGACACTTGGGTTGTTCCCACCTTTTGACCATTATGAATAATGCTGCAATGAAACATTGGTATACAGGTTTCTGTCTATGTCCTTGCCTTCAGTTCTTTTGGGTATATATGTAGGATCGGGATTGCTGGGTCATATGATCGTTCTGTGTTTAACGTTTTGAGGAACTGCCAAAACATTTTCCATAGCGCCTGTACCATTTTGCATTCCCATCAGCAATGGATGAGGGTTCCAATTTCTTCACATCCTAACCATTACCTATTACTTTCTTGTTTGTAATCATAGCCCTTCTAGTGGGGGTGAGGTAGTATCTCATTGTGGTTTTGATTTGGATTCATTTAGTGACTAATGATGTTGGGCATCTTTTTGTGTACTTGTCAGCCATTTGTATATCCTCTCTGGTGAAATGTCTGTTTAAGTCCTTTGCCCATTTTTTGATTGGGTTGTTTATCTTTTTGTTTTGAGTTATAGGAGTTCTTTATATAATCTGGATATTAAGTCCTTATCAGATATATGGTTCTCAAATATTTTTTCCCAGTTGTCTCTTCACTTTGTTGATAAAGTGACACTGACTAGTTTTGAGAATGTCTCATTAAATGTTAAACCTTGACCAGCCTGTGAGACGCCCCTCCCCATCCACACCCCTCTTAATTTGGTAAATGTCTATTTTACTTTTTCATCCTTCAGAATCCTTCCCCAGGAAGTCTTCACTGACCTGTAAACTGGGTTAGGACCCTTCTTGGTGCACTCAAGTCTCCTCTATTACATGGAGAGCGAATTGTCAGAGTGTGAGTGTGTGTGTGTGTATCTCATTCACTTTCGTATGCCCAGTGACTCAGAGCAGGTAATAAGTAAGCCCAGTGTTTGTCCCAGGTGGGAAGCCTGACGGCCCTCATGCCAGCGTGGCCCTTCCAGGGCAGGCTTCACACTCCTGGGAGTGCCAAGGAGATTCCCTACTACCATCATGAACCATTCCACCCATGGCTGTCCAGGACTCCAGGCCACATCCAGCCAGAGCCAGGGGGCAGGATCTGGAGGTTCGGGAGACAGCCCTCCTGATGGAAAGTGTGGCCCTGCTGTCTAACCCGAAACAGGCCACACCTGCCGTGTGGCCTTTCTCTGCTGCAGGAACACATTACCCCCCAGGCAGCTTCTCCTCCTGTAAGCACCTCTTCCAAGAACCTTGGCCTTGCAACAACTTGCAAGACTGTGTCATGCTGAGAAGAGCAGATGCTGTGCACGGCCTTTGTCACCGTCCCTGGAGTCCCACCCCAGCCAGCCAGGCTGGACAAAATTTGCCCTGCTCTCCAGATCCTGGTGTTCACCAAGCTCGATGATCCACCCAGGTCCTGCCCTTCCCTTCTCAGATGCTTTGGCCCCCAGGTGCTCCTGTTTAGGCTTGAGCTTTGTTAAGTGCCCACCTCCTCCTCTGTGAGTGTGTTGGGGGCTGGGGAACCTCCCTGGATGACCCACCATTTTTTACTCCTTATGGAGGAAGAGGAGCCCTGGTGGAACAGTGGTTAAGAGCTCGGCTGCTAACCACGCCAACTCTTCAGACAAAGATTAGACTGGACTATAAGACATAATAAAATGATACTCTTGGAGAGAGTGCTTCTTAGCTCGAGTAGATACATGAGTCTAAATGGGCAGCTCCTGTCTGGAGGCGAGATGAGAAGGTAGAAAGGGACAGGAGCTGGTTGAATGGACACGGGAAATCCGGGGTGGAAAGAAGTGAGTGTGCTGTCACAGTACGGGGAAAGCAACTAGGGTCACATAGCAGTGTGTGTCTAAATTTTTGTATGAGAAACTAACTTGAACTGTAAACTTTCATTTAAGGCTCAATTTTTTAAAAAAAGAATTCAGCTGCCAACCAAGAGGTTGACAGTTCGAATCCACCAGCTGCTCCTTGGAAACCCTATGGGGCAGTTTTACTCCATCCTGTAGGGTCACTGAGTTGGAATCCACTCAATGCCAATGGGTATGGAGGAAGAAGGAGCTCCACTTTGTGGCTTCTACAACTTCCTGAATGCTTTACACACATTATCTCATGTAATCCTTGCAAAAATCCAGTGGAATGGGTATTAGTCTCCCTGTTCTACAGATGAGGAAACTGAGGCACAGAAAAGTTAGCAGTCTCGTCCAATGTCCCAGAGGTGGGAAGTGGCACAACTCTGATTCGCACACAGGTACACCTGGCCCTTATTCCGTACACCATGTCAGACTCTGGTAAAGCTTTTTGTGGATTATCTTGTCTAGTCCTCACAAAACCTCCAAGAGAGGTACCATTACTATCTTTACAGGTGAGGAAATTAAAGCTCAGAGAGGTCAAGTGACTATTCAAGGTCACACAGCTAGGAAGTGGCAGGGCTAGGATTCAATTCCAGGCTGCCTGGCTGGAACTCTGACTACCTCCCCACCACCTCCAGTAGCAGGGTAACAGAGGAGTGACCCCCAGGACGCCATCCTTCAGGCCGGCCTTGCCTCTGTGTGAAGACCCGGCACCACGTGATGAGCTGCATTTTCCTTCAGAAAGAAGGCCTGCCCTCCCCCTGGAGGAACCAGCCTCTCCTCTGCCATTCTTGAGTGCAGCCTCCCTCCCCATCTCCCAAGGCAGGGCTGAGGCCAGGCAGCGGCAGCGTGTGGGGTTCAACAGAGAAGAGTAATTAAGACTTCTGAGCCGTTGTTACCAATTTTCCTATTAAGCCATTGTTAACATCCAGGGTGAGGCGGCCAGGCTTGAGATAACTTGGTTTTGCAGATCAGCAGAGTGTGAAGGAGCTTCTGCTGTTGGTAAACAGCTTAGCAATTAGAAGAGCAAATTGTGTCTTGCACAAGTAGGGAGAATGCCAGGTGATTCCACTGGAAACGCAGAGACCAGCTCACGCTGCCTGGAACGGGAGGCCAGGCGAGGGATTGGTGTCAAAGAGGGGGTGGAGGCAGACAGTTGAAGTCAGGTGGACGGCTGACTCACTCCCACACACTTCCAACCCCAAGCCAGGCAGAGTGCTGGGTGTTCTGGAGTCATGCCCTTGAGACTTTGGTCCAACAGGGGAGACAGGGATGGAAGCAGGTACTTAAAATACAATAGCACTCAGGTGGGTAGCATAGAACCAATGGGGGAGGCAGCCAGTTCTGCTGGGGGTATGGGGGTGGGGAGTGAGGGGCAGAATCTAATAGCAACTATTTGTGGTGAGGACTAGTTAGTTCATTCATGATCCAGCAAGTGTTTAAAACCAAACCAAACCAAACTCATTGCCATTGAGTTGATTCCGACTCATAGCGACCCTATAGGACAGAGTAGAAGTGCCCCATAGGGTTTCCAAGGAGCAGCTGGTGGATTCGAGCTGCCAACCTTTTGGTAAGCAGCAGAGCTCTTAACCACTGTGCCACCAGGGCTCCAGCAAGCATTTATTGCCCCTTAATATGCACCTGCACCATGCGGGACCCCAGGAGGCAGAGATGGTTGGGACATGGCCCCCTCCGGGTGCTCATAGACTCCGTGAGAAGGTTCCAGCACAGTGAGGCTGGCGAGGAGGAAGAGCACAGGGAGGAGGCTGAGACTCCAGCCCTGCCTTGCCCTGCCCTGCCCTGCCCAGCCCTGCTCTATGGTGCCCTGCCCTGCCTGCCTGCCTTCAGGGACTTGGTGGGGCTCCCTGCGGGGATTTTTGCCTTTCCCATTCGGCCCACATCAATAGTGCGAGTAATTTCAGGTTTGGCTGAGAACGAGCTCAATCAGCTGGCATTTCTGTGTAATGACTGTATTTGCTCTTGCTGTGAGATACCCTGAAGCACTTATTTTCCTGAACTACTGAACTGCTGCAGGGGCCAGCTGGGTGAGCTCGCACTCTGGGGGTCAGGGGCCAGCCTTTCCTTTCTCCTGCAGGAATTCAGCTGTCAGCACCAGTGAATCGGTCCCCTTGGCGGGCCCTGCGTCCCTCGTCACCTGCACGTCCTGTCAGGATGGAGGCTGGGCCGTTACCTGTGCAGTGGCTTCCCTCTTCAGAGCGGCAGTTAACCTGGATGATGATGATGGTGAAGAAGATGATGAGCCCTTTGAGGTGCACAGCCCTTGACAGTTTACACAGCTCCTTCACAGTTTGATGTCTCATGCTATCTTCTCAGCCACCTTGGAGGTTCAAGGATTAGCCCTGTTTTCTAAGTGAGGCTCAGAGAGGGTCAAGAAATGCGTCACCATGAAAAAATTTGCAAATGGATTGCGGTGATGGTTGTATAACATGGTGAATGTAATTAATGTCACTGAATTGTACACATGAAAATGGTTGAAGTGGCAAATGTTTTGCTATATTTGTTTCACCACAATAAAAATTTTAAAAAGGGAAAGAAGTAAATGTGTCACACCCAACTGGTCAGCAATACAAACAACAGTCCAATCCAACGTGACTGTTGCCAGTCCAGAGTTCACCTCACTATAGTGGAATTTAGGGGTTTTGTGGCTCAGTGACACTCTCTTTGTACTCCATGTAACGGGGACAAAAGAGATATAGTGGATGGGACAGGAAGTTGCAAACTGTAAAGGGTTGTCTGTATTGGATAAAGGGTCAGGTGGGCACAATTGGTGTCCCTGCATGGTGTAAACAGCTAATACACGCGGCTGCTAACCAACAGGTTGGTGGTTTGAGTCCACCCAGGGGCACCTTAGAAGAAACGCCTGGCGATCTACTTCTGAAAACTCAGCCATTGAAAACCCTATGGCGCACAGTTCCGCTCTGACACACATGGGGTCACCACGAGTCAGAATCAACTCTAGAGCAACTGTTTTTTTGGTTGGCATGATTATTTCTTGCCTTCAGTCAACTTACTCCTTCCCTGCCTCGGGGGGGCAAATTTGGACCCTATGAGTCATTCTTTGAACACAAGGAAACGGGGCTAGTAGAGACCCAGGCATATGAACAAAATGATGGATCAATCCACATTAGTTATAAAGGGATGAAAATGAGTGATTCCTTCTGAGATATAATCCAGCTAGTTTCAAGAGAAGCCAATGTTGCAGGGGGTGCCGATCGAAGTTAATGGTGGGAAACACTGATTGAGGCTCTCTTGGGAAGGAGGCTGGAATGAAATGAGTGTTAACAAGCATATGGCTGACAGAAAGGGGCCTGGCGCTGGGCCAGGCCCGCATTATCCTAGAGGGCCGAGGTCAGCAGAGCTGATGACCTCATTTGCACAGACAGCATGATGAAGACCTGGAGCCATTTCAGATGTTCCTTCCGTTTCCAAGAATTAAGCTAAGTATGACTAAGAGAGTTGTGTTCGGTCAAGCCTGAGATAAATCCCAGGGTAGAGTGAGCAGTGAAGGAGTTGTTAAAGGTTTAGAATAAAGAGCCCTGGGGGAAATGAAGGTTAAGCTAAGCTAAAGGTCGGCGGTTCAAACCCACCAGCCCCTCTGTGGGAGAAAGGTGTCTCAGTCTGCTTCTGTAAAGGTTAAACCAACCAAACCAAACTCTTCGCTGTTGAGTTGATTCTGACTCATAGCCAGCCTATAGGATAGAGTAGAACTGCCCCATAGGGTTTCCAGAGATTATAGCCTTAGAAATCCTATGGGGCAGTCCTACTCTGTCCTGTAGGTTTGGTATGAGTTGGAATTGACTCGAAGACAAGGGGTTTGCTTCGGGGAAACAGGCTTCCTAGTGTGGCTGACCAGGACCCCTCTCCCTCTTCTGGGAAATGATCCCTCACTCTCTCACAGTCCATAAGTTCTGTTCCAGTCTGACCCACCTTTCCCCCTTGTGAAGATCCATCACCTCTTTGCTCCAGAGATGGTATGCAATCAGGTCTGGCCAACTAGAGCCCACAGTCCTTTGGGTGAGGGGTGGTGGCTGTTGTCGTTAATTCTGTTGAGTCAGTTCTGATTCACGGTGACCCCAAGTGTGCAGAGTAGAACTGCTCCACAGGGTTGCCAAGGCTGTGACCTTTTGGAAGCAGATCACCAGGCATGTCTTCTGAGGCACCTCTGGGTGGGTTTGAGCGCCTAACCGTTTGCTCTACCCAGGGACTCCTTTGTCAGGGGTAGGGAGGGACCCAAGTCAGACAGCCCTCCCCTTGGCTGGGGCTACAGGGAACAAGGCATGTTTCTTCCCTGGGGTTGTTGAGGTATTTGAGTGAGAGGCTGGAGATGGCAGAGCCACCTTTGCCACGTGAGTTGCCCTGCCTAAGAATGAATGCAACTCAAGGAAAACAGAGCAAGGGAAACCAACCTAATGATGTCATTTGAGCCCCTGCATCCAGCTACATCTGAATCTATCTGCCCTCTAGACTTCCTAGTGTCACAAGCCAATAAATTCTCTTTTCTGCTCGAGCTAGATGATGCTGAGTTTCTGTCATTAGCAACCAAATGCGTTCCAACTAAAAATACACTAGGTATTTTAACTTCTTTAAATCCTGTGCTGAATTATGTATCGCTCTCTTAAATATAATCATTAGTAGTTAGTAATAATTTATCCTTAGGTCTTTTAATAAAATGTTCTGTTTCATGGAAACCCCTAATTGAGTGGAAAAGCATTTAATAAAGGTTGCCTTGGTTAACATGCCTGTGCCTAAGGGAGGCCTGGCTTGTAGATAAGGAAGCTTGGGCCAACTCCCCTGCCCCGTAGCGATCGTAGATCTGGTTCCTGTGAGTAAATAACCTTTCCTTTGGGTGACTGGCCTCATAAGCCCCAACCTATGAAGTGATGATAGCAAACAAGGTAGCAAGGATGATCTAAGCCCCTACAATGCGCCCAGCCCCACGCGAGGTGCTATGAGGCTTACTAACGTAGACAGTCCCCATCCGTAGTGGGTGAGAGAAGGGATGGCAGCCACGTTTCTCAAGCCTCTCCCATGGGTCAGGGACCATGCTGGGCCCTTCAGTTTCATTAGGTCTTTTCATCAGCAAAAGCTAGGCTGCAGAGTGGGTTTTATTATCCCTGTCTTGTTGCCAGGAACCAAAGGCTCAGACTCCACGAACATCTTTAGCTAATCAGTTGCAAGGCAAAAAGGGTTAACGAGCTTGAGTGCTAACTGAGAGGTTGGAGGTTCAAGCCCACCCAGCGGTGCCTCAGAAGGAAGGCCTGACGATCTACTTCTGAAAAATCAGTCATTGACAACTCTATGGAGCACAGTTCTACTCTGACACACGTGGGGTCCCCATGAGTTGGAACGGGCACAACGGTAACTGATTTTGGTCAGTTGCAAGGTAGGGACTAGAGCCCCAGTCTCTCTGCCTTCTTTCATGTCGTCCTGTGGGTAATCGGTGGAAGGTTAAAGGGGCACCGGCATCTCTTCTGATCCACAAGACTTCCCTGGAAAGGGCAGGAAGGAGGTTACTGTTCTCAGTCTAGAGATGGGCAAACAGGACGAGAAAGTTAGGTGCCATGTTTGGGAGACTCAGGAGGTCCCTGGGACCCAAGTCTCCCTAAGCCTCTAAGCTTGGCATGACCTGGCCACCCAGGAAATGTAGCAGCGAGTGGTGAGTAGAGAGATAGGGCCAGGTGAGGAAAGGCTGCCTGGATGGAGACACGCTGCACTCCCCTTCCCCAGGTGTGGGCACACATAATGGCTTCCAGTGGCTGAGTGGCTGGCATGAGCACTCAGCCCATTAGGAAGAAGTGACAACATGGCTGCATCTCCCCTGGCCTTTCCTGCCGCTGTCATCACGGAGCACTAATGACACCTTCCCGAGCTGCCCCTTTGAATAGGGAAACAGTATCTTCCCAGCTGCAGCACCGGGAGCACGGAGCACGGAAATGCTTTCAGAAGAGGAAGGCTGTGACCTCCAGAAAATTTGGATGCTCATTAGGCAGGCGTCCACGCAAAATGGGCTGCCAGGCTGGGTAGCCCCTCCCTCCCCGGGAGTTGTCAGGCAGTAAGAACTCTGCATTCAAGGCTCCTTTGCACCCCAAGCAAACTAGCCAAGGGGGATGGGAAACTTGGGAGGGAGGCAGAGACCCCCTCTCTGGTGAAGTGGGGCTAAGATGACCTCTCTACAGCCTTGCTTCTCAACCAGCATCCCAGTCTGGCAGCAGCATCATTGGGAAGTTGTGAGAAATGCAGACTCCCAGGCCCCACCTCAGCCCTCCAGAATCAGAATGTGCGTTTTAACCAGTGTTTTGCGTTGAGAAGCCACGCGCTGGAGGAACTGTGAGAATCAAGTGAGATTACCAGTGTGAAACCATTTTGTAAACCATGGATGTCCTGGGTAACTGGGAGGGGTGATTATTAGTAACTGATCTTGGAGGTAGGTAAAGGCAGGGAATATCTTCATTTTATAGATGAACAGACTGAGGCTCAGAGAGGTTAAATAATATGCCCCAGATCACACAGCGGAGGAGGTGGCTCAAAGCCCTTTGGATTCCCAGGCCAGGGCTCCTCCCCCGACCACACGCCACCCCGGTCTTCGAGAACAGACTCGGGACCACCATTCACCGAGCTTTTCCTGCACTCCAGATCCTTGGCTGAGGATTTTACATGCATGGGCTAAGCTCAACTGCACAACCCTATGGACGAGCACCATCGTCAACCCTCATTTTACAGACGAGAAGATGAGTTCAGAGATGTCAAACGACCTGCCCAGCTGGTAAGTGGCCGAGTGAGAGTCAAACCCAGGCCTGTCTGATTCCAAAGCCCATTCTCCTCATCTTGATGGGATGTTCCATGGAAGAAATGCATGGGGGCAAGGTCGATTTCCTTCCTTACACCCTGATTGGTGAACTGGCTTGAGATTAGGCCTGGGGGTAAAAGGCCAGAGCAAGGAGAGGGGCCAGCTGGGCCCAGAGATGGGGGAGCTGTGCTAGGCTTTGAAAACGGCCAGACCGGGCATAACCTCTCAGGCCTCTTGACAGCCGCCGACAGCATCCTGGGAGCTGAAGGCTGCCAGGCAGAGGAAGGAAGCCAGAGGAAAATCTCCCTTGGCCGCCCTCCTCCCTTCTTCCTCTCCAGCCCCTGCCTCCTCTTTTCCTTCTTTTCTCTTTCCTTATCCTTCCTCTCCCCTCCTTGTAGAAACAGTTGCTTTGTATTCACTGTGTGCCCAGCTCTGTGCCAAGTACCCCGGGTACAGAGATGATTTCTGCCCTGAGGCCCCTCCTGATGCCGTGGTACACACGGCTGTGGCACTGTCAGAGGCCACAGCATCTGAAGGCTGCTGAGGAGGAGAAGGAGAGGGATTCTGGTCCAGGGGAAGAGCTCTGAGCCCAAACCAGGCAAGGACCGGGACAGCAGAGCAGCACACACTGGTTATATCAGCAACTAGTAGGCCTCAGATCTAAAGATGTTTCTTCCACTAAAGAGGAAAAACCATTAATGATGGCTACACAAATAGTGTTTAAAATCTAGATTATGGAAGAAATTAAAAAAACGTACAATTTCCCTAGCTTTAAATTTCCAGAGTGGACACCCACTGAATGGTGGGGTCCTTCCATGAGCCCTGGTGGCACAGTGGTTAAGAGGTCAGCTGCCAACCAAAAGGTCAGCAGTTCGAAGCCACCAGCAGCTCCTTGGAAACCCTATGGGGCAGTTCTACTCTGTCCTATAGGGTCCTTATGAGTCAACATCAACTGGATGGCAATGAGCTGGTTTTGGGTTGCATGTGCCAGAGGCTGTGGCCAGGTGCTCACACAAACAGGGCCTCATTCAATTCTCATAGCCCAGGGGTAGGGGGAGGTAAGGGGGTAGGTGTTAATACCCTAATTAACAAAGGAGGAGATCAGACACAGAGAGGCTGACTGACTTGGGCAAGTTTACTAGTATTACCCGAGAGTCCAGATATGGGCCCAGGCCTGTATAACCTCAGAGCTTGGTGCCCCTGCTTGTCCCCCCAGGGCCCTTGAGCTGGGTTAGCCTCCTGCAGTCCATTCACAGTAAGTGCCCTTCATCAAGGGCGAGAGAGTGAACGAGGACACTGGAATGTTCCATCATCTCCTCCTGAGGTGCCCAGGGGGCCTGTCCCATTTGATTTCATTGAATTCTATTCTCTTCTCACAGTGCTGCATTAAGAGTTTTTTTTTTAAAGTCAATTTTGCTGGTATTGGAGCGTGAGTGTTTTCATCATGGCAGATTCTGGACGGCCCATTTTCCTGAAGACGCCATCTAACCGTGGTCCCTAGGAGCCAGCAGCTGGCCCCTTCTCTGACATCCCTCGCTTCCCTTTCTAACTTCCTCCCTGAAGTTGCTGGCTGTTGCCTTCTCCCAAGGCTGAATCCTCCCTCGAGGGCTGCCCTGCCCCAGCTCCTGCAGTGTGGCTGGAAGGCCCTGGGGCTGAGCCACCATCCCTTCACTCCTGGGGCCCTGCTCCCAGCCCCCTGACCTGGGCCTTGTATTTATGCTCCCAGGGGGCACCCCCTATTCTGGGGTGTCCCCTAGCCACTGGTCCACCTGTGGAAGGAAGGCCTTATCACCCTCACAGCCAGGGAGTGGCATGGCACGGAACGCAGCTCCCAGCTTGCCTGTCTTTGGGTTACTCCACTAGGCATCCCCAACCTCTGAAGGTCAAAGATAGGTTCAAAATCCAAGTGGGCTGCACCTGAGCCTGAATTCATGGCTTTCATCTGTGGCTTTGGAATACACAGCCGGGTGACATTAGGTTCGGCCCTGAACTTTGGAAGCAATCTAAAAACCATTTCAACTGTGACCCAGAAGCTTCTGAAATATTAAAATCTTATTAGTTCCCTAAGCTTCTCCAGGGCTGCAGAGTCCAATGACTTCCTCTGATTTTGCAAGTTGTGTTTAGACTGGGGTCTTTTACCTCCCCTTTGCAGGGTAAGCCAGGGCTGGGTGAAGATGCCTCTTCCCCGAGGAGGCGGGGAGGGGCGCAGGTGAGGGTAGAGGGGGGCATTTGCCCCAGGTGCAAGTCCAAAGGGGCGCCAGACGAGGCCGGCCAGTGAATCATACTATGCCCCCCGTCAACAAGGGGTGGGGAGGCAGGCCACAGATTTAGGGTGCGCCTTACCCTTGCTAGGCCTCTCTCTTCCCCATCTCCATCACCTCCCTTAACCCTCGGCCTCCTGCCCCGTCCCCAGTGCCTACTGAGGACTCACCAGGCCCTCTGTTTATCCACCCTCACTGCTCACACAGGCTGCAACCCCCACCAGACCGTAATGGTAGCAGCAGTGACTCCTATAGCGGGCAGAGCCCTGATCCCTCCTGGACCTTCATTAGTGGGGTCCAGCCCAGGGCCCACTTTTGCCCAGGGCCCTCTGACTTGGGATTTCTGCCTTGAGATTTTACAAGTTACAGAAAATAAGTATTCCAGCTATCTATTACTATGTAAGAAATCACCCCCAACACTTAGTGGCTTAAAACAACCATGATTGTACTATCTCTCACAGTTTTGATGGCTCAGGAATTTGGGCAGGGTTCCGCGGGAGGGTCCTAACTCAGATTATCTCATGTGGTTGCAGTCAACAGTGCCTAAATCAGAACAGCAGGTGGCTGAAGCAGTTGGGGGCTGACCAAGCATTTCTCTCTTTTCATGTCGTCTCAGGGCCTCTCCATGTACTCTCCTCATAGGCTAGATTGGGCTTCCTTACAACATGGCAGCCTCAGGGCAGTCCAACGTCTCATACGGTGGCCGAAGAGCAAACATTCCAATAGGCAAAGCAGAAGTTATATAGCCTTTTAATGACTTAGGCTTGGAAGTCACATAGTATCACTTGTGCCATACTTCACTGGTGGAAATAGTCACAAAAGCCTCCCAGTTTCAAGGGGGAGGAGATACAGACCCCACCTCTTGATGGGAGGAGTGCTAAAGTCACATTGTAAGAGGACTGTGTAGGATGGAAGATATTATTGTGGCCATCTTTGTAAAAGACAATCTGTTACACCAAGTAATACCTAGGTGTGTGCTGTGAACCTCAGGATATATATGTTTAGCTTCTATCAGCTTCTTAAAGAGGATTTTTCTAGGTAAGCAGGAGGAAATAACAAACGCAAAGTCACAGGGGCATGAGAGAGTCTGGCTTGTTTAGGGTGCTTCAAGAAGTTCAGGGGAGCTAAGGCATTAGGTGAAAAGTGGGGCCTGGTGGCTAAGAAGTAAGAAACGTAGGCAGGGGCCTGTCCAGAATGGGATAGCGCAGCAACTGGCACCAAATTGCTCAAAGAGTGAGTTCATGTCGATGGGGGAGGAACAAGCTGGAAAGGGCAGATGAGAATGGCTGCACAGTTTGAAGAATGTAATCAATGTCACTGAACTGTACATATAGAAATTGTTGAACTGGTGTATGTTTTGCTGTGTATGCTTTTACCAACAATAAAAAAATAGCACTCAACAAATATTTGTGGAAGGAAGGAAAGCTGGAAGGAAAGAAGGAAGAACGAAGAAACCTATAAGGTCAAAATGAACATGTAACGCAAACATTTCTGTGTTTGTGGGATGAGCCCACCACCTCCCTTAGCCCTTTGCGGGGTCTCTGGACGAACTCACCAAGGTCAGCCTCATCACGGACATAGCGTTCCCCTGCGTCTCCTCACTTAAGCTTCCAAACCTAACTTGGTCATCCCTGCCTTGGAGAAGCTTTCCTCGACCCTCTGGTCGGTGCCCTGAAAGCCCTCTATCTGTCTTTCCCCATCACAGACCTTACTCTGCTTTTCTGGAGTCCCTGATTTAGGAGTGTGTCTCCCCCATCAGCCTGTGAACACTTTGAAGGCAAGGACCTTGTCTTTTGGCATCTCTGAAACCAGCCACAGCATCCATCGTGAGACCAGGCTCCTTGTAGATCTTCTCCTCTTTTGTCCCCTTCCATGGCTGTGACCTTCCTGGGAGGCTCCTCTGAGACTCCACCACTTGTCCTGAGAACCCAAGGTGAAGCAGAGATGGAGCATCGACTGGTCGTATGGATGACCGGTGTCTCCCATGTGCGGGAGTGAGCCTTGAGTCCAGCTGTAACTCCACTCTCCCACAGGCAGATCCTCTGTCTCCTTAATTACCTTTCCTGCTTCTCACTGGGCCTGGGTACCCCTTCTCTTTCCTTACTGGGCGGGGTCATGACAGGTCACAGGGGCTATGGCAAGTGGCAGGCATAGAGGCCTTGGAACCTCAGAGCCCAGCGAGGAAAGGAACCTTGGAGGTCCTCTATCACTGCACTGGGGAAGGTGACCTTGAGTGAACTTGATCATGTCACTGACCTCAGGGTCTCAGTTTTCCCAACTGCTAAGTATGACATTGGATGGGATATCTCTAAGGATGCTGTCAGCTCTGACCCTCAAAGGCTCTTTCGTTTCTTATTTAATCAAAGCTGAGAAATTAACCAGAACACAAGCCTTTGCCCAGACAAGAAACCAAAAAACCAAACCCATTGACACTGAGTTGATCCTGACCCTATAGGACAGAATAGAACTAACCCATAGGGTTTCCATGCAGCAGCTGGTGGATCCGAACTGCTGACCTTTTGATTAGCAGCCAGAACTCTTAACCACTGTACCATCAGGGCTCCGCACAGCCAAGACAGACAGTGAAAATCCATGCCCCAAGGCTCGGGCACATTACTTGTAGGAGAGCCCCTTAGGCATTTGAACTCCCAGTGACAGAAGACAATGTAGAAACGTTTACTGTATCATTATCATGATAGCATTATGGGATCACAAATTTAATTCTCTATGCTTAGATGAACAAAGAAAACACAATTCCCGTATTTCCTACAACTGATCTAATTGTCTTCCTGAGCAACAACCCTGTTGGGTTAGGGAAATAAATTTGAAACTTTCCAATGAGCATAATGTCCATCTCGTTTAAACACTCTTTTTCAGGTGAGTGCTTGATGTTTTAGAGTTCTACCCTGGACCCTTCTCCTCCCCAAGATGGTAGATGGCTATATGGGGGAGCTCATTGCTCACTGTGGAGTCCTTGGGTGGTGCAAATAGTTAATGTGCTAGGCTGCTAACCGAAAGGCTGGAGGTTTGAGTCTATCCAGAGGCACCTCAGAAGAAAAACCTGGCAATCTACTTCTGAAAAATCAGCTATTGAAAACCTTATGGAACTCAGTTCTACTCTGACACACATGGCGTCACCATGAGTCAGAATGGACTTGACGGCAACTGGTATTGCTCATTGAGCTCTTTCCTCTTCATCCTTACCGTCTCTACGGGGATGTTGTCCTGAGTGGGCCTCAGCTGGCATCCCCTGCTGGGGGCTAAGGCTCCTCAACTTCTGCTCTGTTCCCTCTAAGCCTGGTCAGGCTCTCCCGTCCTCCCTGCTGACCTGGTCCTCCCTCAGCCATCCCTAGCACCACACAGCTCCTAGAGTCTAGTGGGACTCCTGACTGAGGTGCCTCAACCTGCTGTCCTCAGCTGCTGGGTCACTTTCCCTGCCTTGATGATCCTCCCAGGAGGCTCACCAGCACAAGCATCGGCACCAGCACCTACCACCTGATAGGCCTCTGGGATCTTCTGTATACCCACGAAGAATCACAGGAGCCGAGGTAGACTCTGACTAAACTTGGACCCCCCCTCAACCACCCCATGGCCTGGTGCTGCTTTGCTCTGATACTACACCCTACATTATTGTTGTGGGGTTATTGGTGGGGTGCCTTGTGAACCATCTCACCCAGACCCTACTTAGCAGCTCTGTTATTGACCTTACCTCCAACCCAAACAGAGGTATATCTGCTTCTCCTATCTCATCTTTCTCCTTTCTCCTGAGTAGGTACCCACTCTTCCCTCCTCCCTGGGGCTATAATGGTGGAATACGATTTATTAGGGAGAGAAATGAAAAAAACACTCTAATATTTTCAAACTATTATCCCCATTCACCCAAATAATGCATGTTTGTCATAGAAAAAGGAGCCCTGGTGGTGCAGTGGTTAAGCGCTGCAGCTGCTAACCAAAAGGGCGGCAGTTTGAATCCACTAGCAGCTCCTTGGAAACCCTACAGGGCAGTGCTACTCTGTCCTGTAGGGTCCCTATGAGTTGGAATTGACTCGACAGCAATGGGTTTGGATTATCATAGAAAAATTAGAAAACAGAAATGAGCAAAATTTAGGAACACTTTTTTTTTTTTTTTATATATATTTTATTGTACTTCAGGTGAAAGCTTACAGAGCAAATAGTTTCTCATGAAATAGTAGTACACATGTTGTTTTTTTTGACATTGGTTAACAACCGCACAACGTATTAAGCCTCTAAATTCTCAACCTTTTTTTTGATGAAAATTACAGATGGCCAAAGATACACCGTTTCAAAATTTTCTACATTCACAGTTCAGTGACATTGACTACGCTCTTCTAACTGTGCTGTTATTCTCACTTAAGATGAAGGCTTACAGAACAAAATAGTTTTTCATTTAACAGTTACTACACATGTTGCCCTATGACAATGGTTAACAATCTCACAGCACATCAAGAATATCCTTACTCCACCTTGTGTTCCCTATCACCAGGGGGCTTCCTTGTCCCCTTCTGTCTTCTGGACATTGTCAGTGGACTATTGTACCTCTTTAGTCTCATTTGTTTATTTATTTATTTATTATTTTATTTAAACACCATTTCAAAACTTTTTACTTACACATTTAAGTGATATTGACTATGCTCTTCCAACTGTGCTGCCATTCTCGCCCAAGATGAAGGCTTACAGGACAAAACAGCCTCCCATTTAATAGTTACTACAAATGTTGCCCTATAGCAGTGGTCAACAATCTCACAATACATCGACAGTGTCCTTATTCAATTTGTGTTCCTTATCATCAGTTTCCTACTCTCCCTCTGCCTTCTGGCCATTGTCACCGGACTCCTGTACATCGTTAGTCCCATTTAGTTTTACTGGGGTGTCCATTCCCAGGCTTAACATCGAACCTTGAAGGTAACTTCCCCTCTGAGCTGAAAGGGTGTCTGGGGGCCACACTCTCGAGGTTTCTCTAGTATTCTTTAGGCCAGTATATCTGGTCTTCTTATTTTTTTTTTTTTTTTTTTTTTGGGAGTTAAAATTATGCTCTACATCCTACTCCAGCTCTGCCCAGAACCCTCTGTTGTGATCCTGGTCAGAGGAGTCATTGGTGGTAGCCGGGCACCATCCAGCTGTACTGGGCTCAGTCCCGTGGAGGCCTTGGTAGCTGTGGACCATTAGTCCTTCGGACTGATCTTTTCCTTGTATCCTGTTCTCTTCGTTCTCCCTTGTTCCCGAAGGGATGAGATCAGTGGAGTATCTTAGATGGCCGCTCATAGGCTTTTAAGACCCCAGACACTACTCACCAAGGTAGAATGTAGAGCATTATCTTTATAAGTAGTGTCATGCCAATTGAGCTAGATGTTCCCCGAGATCATGGTTCCCAGAGCCCTCCGTCCAACAACTCAGTCCCTCGGGGGGTTTGGATGTGTCTATAGGGCCTCCATGACCTTTCCTTGTGCAGGTTGTGTTAGTTTCCCCTGTACTATGTACTATCTCATCTCTCACCCAAGTTACCACTTACCTATTACCTATTTAGTATCCCCCCCCCCCCATCCCTGGTAACCAACAAGGATTGTTACATTTTGCATGTGAATTTTTTCATGGGTTTTTACAATAGAGGTCTCATACAGTATTTGTCCTTTTGTGATTGACTTATTTCACTCAGCATGATGTCCTCCAGTTTCATCCATGTTATGAGATGGTTCACCGATTCATTGTTCTTTCTCGTTGCATAGTACTCCATTGTGTGTATGTACCATAGTTTGTGTATCCATTCGTCTGTTGATGGACATCGAGGTTGTTTCCATCGTTTTGCTATTGTGAATAATGCTGCCATGAACATAGGTGTGCATATGTCTATTCGAGTGATGACTCTTATTTCTCTAGGATATATTCCTAGGAGTGGGATTGCTGGATCGAATGGTACGTCTATTTCTAGCTTTCTGAGGAAACGCCATATCATTTTCCAAAATGGCTGTATCATTTTACATTCCCACCAGCAGTGTATAAGAGTTCCCGTCTCCCCGCAGCCCCTCCAACATTTGTTATTTCCAGTGTTTTTGATTTGTGCCAGTAATGCCGGGGTGAGATGGTATCTCATTGTGGTTTTAATTTGCATTTCTCTAATGGCTAGTGATCGCGAGCATTTCCTCATGTGTCTGTTGGCCATTTGAATGTCTTCCTTGGTGAAGTGTCTGTTCATTTCCTTTGCCCATTTTTTGATAGGATTGGTTGTCTTTTTGTTGTAGAGGTGTTGGATTTTCTTGTAGATTATGGAGATTAGACCTTTGTCTGACTTGTACTGTCCAAAAATTTTTTCCCAGTCTGTAGGTTCTCTTTTAACTCTTTTGGTGAAATCTTTTGAAGAGCATAGATGTTTGATTTTTAGAAGATCCCAATTATCTAGTTTATCTGTTGGGTTTTTTGTGTTGATGTTTATGGTTTGTATCCTGTTAATGCCATGTATTAAGGTCTGAAGTGTTGGTCCTATTTTTTCTTCTATGAATTTTATAGTTTGAGGCTTTATATTCAGGTCTTTGATCCATTTTGAAGTAGTTTTTGTATATGGTGTGAGGTATGGGTCCTGTTTCATTTTTCTACAAATGGATATCCAGTTTTGCCAGCACCATTTGTTAAAAAGACTGTCTTTTCCCCATTTGATGTATTTTGGGCCCTTGTCAAAAATCAGGTGACCGTAGGTGGATGGATTTACATCTGAGTTCTCAATTCTGTTCCATTGGTCAATGTCTCTGTTGTTGTACCAGTACCAGGCTGTTTTGAGTACCGTAGCTGTATAGTAGGTTCTCAAGTCAGGTAGTGTGAGTCCTCCAACTTTATTCTTCTTCTTCAGTAGTGCTTTACTTATTCGAGGTTTCTTCCCTTTCCATATAAAGTTAATAATTAGTTTTTCCATCTCTTTGAAGAATGTTGTTGGTATTTGTATCGGAATTGCATTGTATTTGTAGATTGCTTTAGGTAGAATTGCCATTTTCACAATGTTGAGTCTGCCTATCCATGAGCATGGTATGTTTTTCCATTTATGTAGATCCCTTTGGGTTTCATGCAGCAGTGTTTTGTAGTTTTCTTTGTATAGGTCTTTTATATTCCTGGTCAGATTTATTCCTAAGTATTTTATCTTTTTAGGGGCTATTGAAAATGGTATTGATTTCCTGATCTCCTTTTCATCGTTCTCTTTACTGGTGTATAGGAATCCAACTGATTTTTGAATGTTTATCTTGTATCCTGCTACTCTGCTGAATCTTTCTATTACTTCCAGTAAATTTCTCGTGGAGTCTTTAGGGTTTTCTATGTATAGTATCATATCATCTGCAAACAGGGAGAGTTTAACTTCTTCATTACCAATTTGGATGCCCTTTATTTCTTTCTCTTGCCTTACTGCTCTAGCTAGAACTTCCAGCACAATGTTAAATAGGAGTGGTGATAAAGGGCATCCTTGTCTTGTTCCTGTTTTCAGGGGGAATGTTTTCAGCCTTTCTCCATTAAGAATGATGTTGGCTGTTGGTTTTGCATAGATGCCCTTTATTATGTTGAGAAATTTCCCTTCTATACCTATTTTATTGAGAGCTTTTATCAGGAATGGGTGTTGGACTTTGTCAAATGCCTTTTCTGCATCAATTGAGATAATCATGTGATTTTTTTCTTTCCTTTTATTTATGTGGTGGATTACGTTGATGGATTTTCTAATGTTAAACCATCCTTGCATACCTGGTATGAATCCTACTTGGTCGTGGTGTATTATTTTTTTGATATGATACTGAATTCTATTGGCTAGAATTTTGTTCAGAATTTTTGCATCTATATTCATGAGAGATATTGGTCTGTAATTTTCTTTTTTTGTGATGTCTTTGCCTGGTTTTGGTATCAGCGTTATGCTGGCTTCATAGAATGAATTTGGAAGTGTTGCTTCCTCTTCTATGCTCTGAAATAACTTGAGTAGAACTGGTACAAGCTCTTCTGTAAATGTTTTGTAGAATTCTCCAGTGAAGCCATCTGGGCCAGGGCTTTTTTTGGTTGGGAGTTTTTTTTATTACCTTTTCAATCTCTTCTCTTGTTATGGGTCTGTTCAGATTTTCAATATCACTTTGTTGTAGTTTGGGTAGGCCGTATGTTTCTAGAAATTTATCCATTTCCTCTAGGTTTTCAAATTTGTTGGAATATAGTTTTTCATAATATTCTGTTATAATCCTTTTTATTTCAGTTGGGTCTGTTGTAATGTCCCCCATTTCATTTCTTATTTGGGTTATTTGTGCCCTCTGCTGTTTTTCTTTTGTCAGTCTGGCCAGTGGTTTGTCGATTTTGTTGATTCTTTCAAAGAACCAACTTTTGGTTTTGTTGATTCTTTCTATTGTTTTTCTGTTCTCTATTTCATTGATTTCTGCTCTGATCTTTACTATTTCCTTTCTTCCGGTGGTTGTAGGCTTTTTTTGTTGTTCTCTTTCTATTTGTTTGAGTTCTGTAGTTAATGTTTTGATTTTGTCCCTTTCTTCTTTTTTGATATGTGCATCTATTGCTATAAATTGTCCTCTGAGGACTGCCTTTGCTGTGTCCCAAAGGTTTTGGTATGATGTGTTTTCATTTTCATTTGATTCTAGGAATTTTTTAATTCCATCTCTGATTTCTTCTATTACCTATTGATGTGTAAGCAGATTATTATTCAGTTTCCATGTGTTTGATTTTTTTTCCTTGCTCTTTCTAGTGTTAATTTCTACCTTGATGGCATTGTGGTCAGAGAAGATACTGTGAATTATCTCAGCATTTTGGATCTTGTTGAGGATTGCTCTGTGGCCTAAGATGTGGTCTATTCTGGAGAACGTTCCATGTGCATTGGAAAAGAATGTGTACTTTGCAGCGGTTGGATGGATT
Organism: Dugong dugon; assembly: GCA_030035585.1. Lineage (NCBI taxonomy): Eukaryota > Metazoa > Chordata > Mammalia > Sirenia > Dugongidae > Dugong > Dugong dugon. The sequence goes on along the minus strand of CM057473.1, from coordinate 94,545,152 downwards.
GTTCTATATATGTCTATGAGGTCCAGTTGACTGATTGTGTCCTTTAGGTCTTCTGTATCTTTGCTGAGTTTCTTTTTAGTTGTTCTGTCCTTTACTGAGAGTGGTGTGTTGAAGTCTCCTACTATTATTGTGGAACTGTCAATTTCTCTTTTCAGTGTTGTTAGAGTTTGTTTTATGTATTTTGGAGCCCTGTCATTGGGTGCATAGATATTTATTATGGTTATGTCTTCATGATGGATCATCCCCTTAATCATTATATAGTGTCCTTCTTTGTCTTTTATGGTAGATTTTGTTTTAAAGTCTATTTTATCTGAGATTAGAATTGCCACTCCTGCTCTTTTTTGGTAGTTGTTAGCTTGATATATTTTTTTCCAACCTTTGATTTTTAATAAATTCACATCTTTGTTTCTAAGATGTGTCTCTTGTAGACAGCAAATAGATGGATCCTGTTTTCTTATCCATTCTGCCACTCTCCGTCGCTTTATGGGTGCATTGAGTCCATTTACGTTCAGTGTAATTATTGATAGATGTGAATTTGTTGCTGTCATTTTGTAGTGCTTTTTTTTGTGATGCTGAAGTTTTCTTTGTTCTTCTTACTCTCTTGTGCTGAGTTCCTTTTGTTTGTGGATTTTGTGTTCATTTCTTTTGTTTTTGTAGGTTTTGGTTTTGTTGAGACTTTATGTTTTTCGTCTTTATTTTTATGAGTTGGTTTGTTAACTTTTTTTGTGGTTACCATGAATTTTACCCTTATCTTTATAATTTTGAAGCAGTCTACCGTTACTTGGTATCGCCTTGCCTTCTTCTCCTTTAGAAGGTTCTATACCTATGCCGTTTGTTCCCTCTTTCATTGTTTTGATGTTGTTGTCATCCTTTGATTGATTTCTCTGATTCCCTGTTGTATATCTTTTGTTTTTGGAAAGTCGTCTGTAGTTCAGTTCCTAGAATGGTATCTGGTTCATGTTAACCTGCGTCCTAGGTCCTAGGTCCTGCCTGAGGGCTTAAGCTGTTTGTCCTCAGATCGAAGAACTCCCTTTAATAATTCTTGTAAGTTTGGTTTGACTTTTGCATATTCCTTTAGTTTCTGTTTATCTGGAAATGACCTAATTTCACCATCAAATCTGAATGAGAGTTTTGCAGGATATATTATTCTTGGCTGACAATTTTTTTCTTTCAAGATTTTATATATGTCATCCCATTGCCTTCTTGCCTGCATGGTTTCTGCTGAATAATCTGAGCTTAGTCTTATTGTTTCTCCTCTGTATGTGACTTCTTGTTTTTCACGAGCTGCTCTCAGGATTCTTTGTTTGTCTTTAGTTTTAGCGAGTGTGAATATGATATGTCTTGGTGATTTTCTTTTGGGGTCTCTTCTATATGGGGTTCGTTGAGCTTCTTGGATGACCAGCTTTTCATCTTTCATGATATTGGGAAAGTTTTCTGTCAGCAGTTCCTCAATGATCCTCTCTGTGTTTTCTGTTTTCTCCCCCTGTTCTGGTATGCCAATCACTCGTAAGTTTTTGCTTTTAATTGTGTCCCACATAACTCTCAGGGTCTCTTCATTTTTCTTTGTTCTTTTTTCTGAGTTTTCCTGAAACAGAGTTGTATCCAAGTGTTTGTCTTCAGTTCCACTGATCCTGTCTTCCATGGTTTCAAATCTACTTCTCAGCCCTTCTATGACACCGTCCATTTCTGAAATCTTGTTGTTTATCTTTTGGATTTCTAATTGTTGTTTTTGTATAATTTTGAGTTGTGAATTTATTTTGGCATTTTGTTCTTGCATCATCTTCCTGAATTCTTCCAATTTTTTGTCTGTATTTTCCATAAATTTGTCTATTTTTTCCTCATGTTTGTCAGCTTTTTGCCTCAGTTCTTGGAAAATTCCGAGTATTAGTGATTTGAGTTCCATATCAGGTACTTCTAGTACATTTTCTTCCACAGGAGAGTTATCTGGTGTTTTAATTTGGACGCCTATTGGAGCCATCTTGTCTTGTTTTTGTAAATGTTTTGATATTGTTTGCTGTTTTCGGGGCATTCAGTAGATATTTCTTTCGTTTATTGATTGTAGATTTTTTTTTTTTTCGTTCTTGTGGTACAGCTGGGCGGATCTAGTTGAGGAGGAGCCACTGGGATGGGTTGCTTGTGGCACTCACCGCAGCCACCAGGACGGTCGGTAGTCAGTGCTGGGCAGGTTCCAATAGGGCGTGCCTGCACCGCTTGGTGATGTGATGTCTAGTGCACGGTGCAGGTAGGTAGGGTGCAGCGGGAAGATGGTTATGTGTGAAGCTAAGCTGGATATGGGAGAGAGGAGAGAGGAGGAGGAGCAAAAAGTGTACAAACATAAAAGAATGCTAGGAGATCTTGTCGTTGGAATGTACAGATGAGAGACTATGGGATGGAGGAAACCAGAAGGGGGAAGAGAAAGAAAAGGAAAGAATGACCAAATAAAAATCAGAAAAGTTAAAGAACTGCAAAGTTCCCAGGGATCCCACCGATGCAGCTATGAGGTCTGGGGGAGTCGGTCTCAATTTTCACAGCTCAGCCTGGCCAGAAGGTACAGAGGCATACATCGCCTGGAATTCAGGGATCAGAAAGAGAAGGAAGAGATAGAGAGACAAGAAATTAAGCAATGAAGAAAGACAAAAGAGAAAAAGAGGTAAAGGATGACAAAACTAATCAAAAAAGGAAGAAAAATAAAATTGAGAGAAAAAAAAAAAAGGGCAACACCAGCAGTCAGTGCCTACAAATGGGACCCAGAGAGCCCCCACTCAGGGGCGCGAATTCCAAGAAGCCGGTAGTCTCGGGGTTAAGTGACCGTGGCCACGGGAAGCAGAGGGGCCAACGAACAAAGGCCCCAGGATCCCACCCACGCGGGAGCCCAGACCTAGAAACAGCCACACGCCCGCACGCAGCCCTACAGCCCCGCAGGAGAGAGCAGAGACGGCACTCGGAACCAGGCACCCAGGCAAAAGGAGGGGGAGGCGGCAGAAAAAGGTTCGCTAGGTGCCAGCAAATGGCTCCCAGAAAGCCTCCAGCCCGGGCGCGCGGAATCCAATCACCGGTGCCCCCCTGCTCAGGGACTCCGGCCACGGAAAGCAGAGGGGCGAACGAACAAAGGCCCCGGGATCCCACCCACGCGGGGGCCCAGACCTAGAAACAGCCACACGCCCGCACGCAGCCCTACAGCCCCGCAGGAGAGAGCAGAGACAGCACTCGGAACCAGGCACCCAGGCAAAAGGAGGGGGAGGCGGAAGAAAAAGGTTTGCTAGGTGCCAGCAAACGGCTCCCAGAAAGCCTCCAGCCCGGGCGTGCGGAATCCAAGCACCGGCGCCCCCCTGCTCAGGGACCCTGGCCACGGAAAGCAGGGGATCCCCAGCTGAGGCGGAGAGGGGTGGGTGGTGGGAGAGCGCGCACCGCAGTTTACCGGTCGTTCTGTCTCCGACCAGATGCTCTGCAAGGCTGCTCTCCCGTTTGCTGGTCTCCGATAGGAATCCAAGATGGTGGATCCGCGCTGCGTTAGCTGGTAAGGAATCTCTGCCTGAGTCTCTCCTCGCTCTCCGTTCTCTTTTAGTATTCTCACTCCGTTTGGTGTTTGGCTGAGTTCTTTATCTCTTCATTTGGTGTTCTAGGGTTTCAGGATTGTTGATTCTCTGTTAGGCTTAGTTTTTCGGATCTTTGCTGTGGAGGGACGGCGTGGTGTTTCTGCCTAGAGCGCCATCTTGCCCCCGCCCAAAAAATTTGAGGAACACTTTTTAAAAAATCTGCAGTAATCCCACTACCCGGAGAAAACCACTGTCAACATCTGAGTGTAAGACTCTAGATAAATTTTCTAGGCACTCAGCTACATAAATGTGTAATCACTTTAAGATGGAAGTGTTGGTTTTCCATGTCAGCAAATATATATCCACACTATTGTCTTTAAACCAAAAACCAAACCTGCTGCCATCAAGTCCATTCCGACTCCTAGTGACCCTATAGGACAGAGTAGAACTGCCCCATAGGGTTTCCAGGGAGCAGCTGGTGGATTCAAACTGCTGACCTTTTGGTTAGCTGCTGTAGCTCTTAACCACCACACCACCACCATTATTCTTATTAACACGGTGAGATAATCCTATTATTTAACTAATCTCCTGTTGTTGGGTCGGACATTTTGGGAATTTCCTAATTTTCACTAGCTTAAAAAGTGTGTAATAATTCAATACAGGGGAAACTAGCACAACTTGTACAAAGAAAGGTCATGGAAGCCCCATAGACACATCCAAACTCCCCGAGGGACTGAACTGCTAGGCGGAGGGCTCTGGGGACCATGGTCTCGGGGAACATCTAGCTCAGTTGGCATGACACAGCTTATAAAGACAATGTTCTCATTCTACCTTGGTGAGTAGTGTCTGGGGTCTTAAAAGCCCGTGAGCGGCCATCTAAGATACTCCACTGGTCTCATCCCTTCGGGAGCAAGGGAGAATGAAGAGAACAGGATACAAGGAAAAGATTAGTCCGAAGGACTAATTGTCCACAGCTACCAAGGCCTCCACCGGACTGAGTCCAGTACAGCTAGATGGTGCCCAGCTACCACCACCGACTGCTCTGACCGGGATCACAACAGAGGGTTCTGGACAGAGCTGGAGAAGGATGTAGAGCATAATTCTAACTCACACAAAAAAAGGACCAGATTTACTGGCCTAAAGGAGACTGGAGAAACCCCGAGAGTATGGGCCCCCAGACACCGTTTTAGCTCAGTGGTGAAGTTATCTCTGAGGTTCACCGTTCAGCCTGGGAGTGGACAGCCCCCTAAAACCAAATGAAACTAACGAGGTACAGGAGTCCAGTGACAAGGGCCAGAAGGCAGAAGGGGACAAGGAAGCTGGTGATAGGGAACCCAAGGTTGAGTAAGGATATTGTTGATGCGTTGTGAGATTGTTAACCACTGTCATAGGACAACATTTGTAGTGACTGTTAAATGAGAAACTATTTTGTTCTACAAGCCTTCATATTAAGTGAGAATAACAGCACAACTGGAAGAGAGTCGTCAATGTCACTGAACTGTGCATGTAGAAATTTTTGAAATGGTGTAGCTTTGGCTATGTGTATTTTCACCAAAAAAAAGGTTGAGAAGTTAGAGGGTTGACATGTTGTGGGATTGTTAACCAATGTCATAAAACAATATGTGTACTTCTGTTTCACGAGAAACTATTTGTTCTGTAAGCCTTCACCTGAAGTACAATAAAAAATAAAAAGTGTGTAATAAACATTCTTTCTTTATCTCACCTTTCTGCTTACAGGAGCTGGTTTTCCTTTAGGATAAATTCCTGGAAATGTCCCTTAGGAAACAAAGGGCACCTTTGTTTCCCCTGAAACTCCAGGGAGTTTCTCACTCCCCCACTCCGCACCCCTACAGTTTAGGAGACTGAGGATTGGAGAGTGAGTGTTGGGTGAGGGCCAACTTCAGAACTCCAAAGTCATGAGTCACCTGGCCGCTGAAGGCAATAGCAGGCAATCCTCCCAGCTCGGAAGTCTCTGAGCTCAGAAGCCTCTGAGGGTTTGGCTGTATCTCAGCACCTCAGTTAGCTGAGGAGAGTGTTGGTCATTTTCATTCAAAACGGTTAAGATTTTGAAGGTTTCCGAACTTGCAAGAGTAGATACTCAGCCTTTCTGGAGGCTTCTGGGGGCTGAGGTTTTGCGAGCGTCAAAGTGTGCTAATCCCCGGAGGGCTGCTGATGAGTGAGGAGAAACATGAGCACCAGGTGCAGGAGGCCGGGGTACTTCGCCCAAAACAGGACATCCAGCTCCACCACCCACCTGAGCGTTGTGCATGAGAGAGGCCGGCACTTGTCTCTGGCCTGGGGCCCAGGTGTTGGAGAGAACTGAAGAGATTTCAGACAAAATAGCCATGCCCCTTGTGCAGGGTGAGCTGGAGCACCAGGTGGCTTTCTGTGACAGGCCACTTAACCTCTGGCCTCGACGGCCTTCTGCGGTAAGCATCATTGGGTCCTCTGCTGGGGAAATGATGGCCCCAAAGCCCCTGGATTTCCTCATAGAAATGTGCTTAGAGACCCCACCAGAACCTGCAGGCATGAAGGTGTGGCTGAGGAGCAGAGGATATGGAGAGAATGAGGAGAGAAATCCATGAGGGGCCTTTGGTGGGTGTCTTGCCCTGAACCTAAGCGGCTTTCTCTTTCACTCTCAAGCCTCTGGAACACTTTTCAAGCTCCTTTTTTTTTTTTTTACACTTTTTGTTGCATTATAACCAAACCAAACCAAACCAAACCCACTGCCATCGAGTCGATTCTGATTCATAGGACAGAGTAGTATTGCCCCATAGGGTTTCCAAGGCTGTAAATCTTTACGGAAGCAGACTGCCACAACTTTCTCCCTCAGAGCAGCATCTGGTGGGTTCGAACCACTGACCTTTCTGTTTGCAGCTGAGAGTTTAACCACTGTATCACTATGGCTGCTTGAAATATAACATACTTACAGAAAACCCCACAAATCATGAGTGCACAAGTAACCACTATCCTGGCCTCGAATGTATTAGATTAGTTTTGCCTTTTTTTAATTTAAATGGAATCACACAGTATATATTTTTTCTATGTATATGTCTATTCTGTCTGGCTTTCTTTCACTCATTACTGTGTGTGTGAGCCTCCCCCATTCTGTTGGGTATGGTTGAAATTCACTCATTCTCATTGTTATATAGTATTCCATTGTATGACTATGCTATTGTTTATTTATCTGTTCTACTGTTAATGCAGAATATTGTCTTATATAGTGCTGGAAGATGAGCCCCCTAGGTTGGAAAGCACCACAATAGCCACAGCAATGGATTCAAATATACAGACGATTGTGAGGATGGCCCTGGACCAGGCAACGTTTTGTGCAGTTGTATGGGACCGCCATGAGTTGGAGCTGACTCAGTGGCAGTTAACAACAACAACTGTTGATGGACATTTGGGTTGTTTCGTCTTTTGAGAATGCAAATAGTGCTGCTGGGAACATTCCAATACCTATTTTTAGTACATGAATGTACACATTTCTGTTGGGTATAAACATAGGAGCTTGCTGGGGCATTGTTGCTGTTAGTTGCCATTGAGTGGATTCTGACTCATGGCAACCCCATGTGTAAAAGAATAGAACTGAGTTACATAGAGTTTTCTTGGCTTGTAATCTTTTTTTTTTTTTTTTTTTTTAAATTGTGCTTTAGATGTTTACAGAGCAAATTACTTTCTCATTAAACAGTTAATACACATATTGTTTTGTGACATTTGTTGCCAACCCCACGACACATCAACAGTCTTCTCTTCTTGACCTTGGGTTCCCTGTTACCAGCTTTCCTGTCCCCTCTTGCCTTCGCTTCCTTGCCCCTGGGCTGGTGTGCCCATTTAGTCTCATTTTGTTTTATGGGCCTGTCTAATCTTTGGCTGAAGGGTAAACCTCAGGAGTGACTTCATTACTGAGTTGAAAGGGTGTCCAGCGGCCATACTCTCGGGTTTCTCCAGTCTGTCAGATCAGGAAGTCTAGTGTTTTTTTTGTGAGTTAGAATTTTGTTCTACATTTTTTCTCCAGCTCTGTCCAGGACCCTCTACTGTGATCCCTGTCAGAGCAGTTGGTGGTGGTAGCCGGGCACCATCTAGTTGTGCTGGACTCAGTCTAGTGGAGGCCGTGGTAGTTGCTGTCCTTTAGTCTCTTGGACTAATTTGTACCTTATGTCTTAGGTTTTCTTCATTCTCCCTTGCTCCAGACAGGGTGGGACTAGTGGAGTATCTTAGATGGCTGCTCACAAGCTTTTGAGACCCCGGACGCTACTCACCTAAGTAGGATGTAGAACATTTTCCTTGCCAGTTGAGCTAGATGTACACCTAGACCACCGTTCCCAGCCCTCATTGGCTTGTAATCTTTATGGAAACAGATTTCCAGGCCTTTCTTCTGTGGCACTGCTGTGTAGGTTCAAAGTGCCAACCTTTCAGTTAGTAGCTGAGAGCAAACTGTTTGCACCAATGGACCTGCTAGGGCACAGGGTAGGCATATATTTAGTTTTTCTTAATACAATTTTCCAAAGTGATTATACCAATTATATGAGTCAATTAAAGATGAAGAACCACTAATAGATATATATGTGTATAAAGGGATTTGTTACAGGGATTTAACCTTATGCAGTTGTGGGAGCTAGTTAGACAGTGTCTGTGTTGTCTTCATGTCTGATGCTGGAGCTTGAAGTATGTAGGGCAGGCAATAGTGATGATGGAGGTAAGTAGAGAAAGCAAGGACAGGCTGGAACCCATGAGCATGGGCTAGAATCCCAAGGCAGGACTAGAACTTGTGTCAGTCTCTCCTATCTCCAACTTTGATGATGTGCAAGTGCTGCAGGGGGAACCGGCACCCTTCTTCACGAAGCTAAGGAAGCACCTGGCCTAGGGGAGAAGCTGAAGGAGGGTCCAGGCAAAGGTGGAGGAGCTGCAGGCCCAGCTCCTGCCCTTCACCAGCAAGGGAGCCAGCAGATCCACGACAATGTGCATGAGCAGCAGCTGCACCTGATGACCTGGCACTGGACTTCCAAGCCTGAGGACGTGGGTTCAGTCTTGGTCCTGTCGTTAACTCCTGTATGACCTTGACCAAATCTCTCACTCTTCCAAGACTCAGTTTCCCCACAAGTAAAGGACGCACAAATGATGTCTGCCCTCTCACAGGCTTCTTGGGAGAATTAAATAGGACTCTGAGCAGAAAAGAGTCCCAGGGTGGTGGAGTTAATGCGCTCGGCTGCTAACCAAAAAGTTGGAGGTTTGAGACTACCCAGAGGTGTCTCTGAAGAAAGGCCTGGTGATCTACTTCCCAAAAATCAAAAAAGCAGCCATTGAAAACCCTGTGGAGCAGTTCTACTCCGACACATATGGGGTTACCGTGAGTTGGAATTAACTTGACGGTAACTGGTTTATAGAGGTGAAAAACCATTTAGCAAACTTGTAAGTGCTGCTGCATGTGGGGTTGGCATGATGGTAGGGGCCCTCATGGAGGGTCCTAATGCTCTAGTTTCTGAGAAACTGTCCCCTTGTGGCTCTCTCTGTATCAGTGAGTGGGCTGGGGGAGAGACCAGGGCAGAGACTGCAGGGACGCTTGAATCATAACAGGTCTCATGAAGAATCAACCACCCACCCAGTGCAGAGAATTTGGCCCACACATGACTGAGGCCCCTGTCCTCAGGGTCTGTGCAGCTCGGTTGGCCACTGTGTGACCAAACGAGAGTCAGCATCCCCTCACTAACTGCCCACATTCTCCCAGGCCCAGCAAGCACTTCTACTAACATCTCAACCAGCAGTGTGGCTGTCAGGGTGGGAGGTGGCTAATATCAGCTGTAGGCAAGCCAGTGAGGGAAGGGATGCCAAGAGTCCTGCCTGGTGAGGGACCTGAGAGAAATACTCCTCCAAATGCTGACAGAGTCTCCATGCGCCTCCCACCTAGGCCAAGAGTATTACATATACTTAGCATAATGCAGAAAGCACCAAAACCCTGGTGGTTGTAAGTGCTTTTTTCTTTGAAGATTCAAAAGGCACAATGGCCACGCAGAACTCACACATCACACTAACAGTTATGGGGGTTATTAGGGAAGTATCAGGTTATAATTCAGGGTCAGGTCTTCAGTTAGGGGAAGCCTCCTGCCCAAAGGCACTCAGCCATTTTACTCTGTTTCTCTACTGCTGTTTCTTGCCGTCATGTGCTGTCTCCAGTGTTACAGTTCTCTCTGTCTCTCGGGTCTAGGAGGTTCTCAGCACAGGGCTCAGTTTCTCTGTGTCTGCCCAGCAAACTCAGCAGTGTGACCTTTCAGTGAGGGGCGGGTCCTCCCTCCCTGGGCCCAATCCTAGCTCTGAGAAGGCTCTGGGGCTGCATCCTGGGGACACAGCTCTCTGATGTCCCTTTGGAATAGACAGTAGTTCCAAACTTATCTACACATTGGAATCACCTGCAGATTTTCAAAAAATACCTGCCCAGAGACAGCAGCATAATTGGTCTGGGGTGTGGCCCATGCATTGGAATTTTTAAAAGATCCCCAGGTCAGGGTTCCTCAGAGAAACAGAACCACGTATGTACATATATATGCATATTAAGAAGTTTATTACAGAGATCTGACATTACACAATCCTGGATGCCGGTTAAGCAGTCACTGTAAGGCTGGTGTGTCTGATGCTGGAGCTTGAATTCCACCGTATGAGCAGATGGGAAGGGAAGCTGGATGTGAGGTAGAGGAGAGCAAGAATAAGCTGGAACTCTCAGGCATGAGCTGGAGTCCACGAGGATGGACTGAAACCTGACTCAGTCCTTGTTGCCTCTGACCTTGGTGATGTGGTGTTTACAGAAGCTGAGCGCTTTGTCATGACCTGGCGTAGGAGTCAGAGAAGATGAAAGAAGATCTAGGGTAAGGTGGAGCAGCTGTGGACACAACAAAGAGAGTCAGAAGATCAGTGCCCTCCAAATCTCACACGGGAATCTCCCTGTGGTCCCCTAACTAGACACAGCGGGAAATGTAGTTTGTCCTAGCCAAGGTGACACATTACAAAGCCACCACACATGCAGACAAGGTTGAGAACTAGTAGACCTTCTGCCAGGAGCCTACAGGACCCAGAAATATACACCTGTGTGTGTTCTCCACATTGCTGTATCTTCACCTCAATCCATCCTGCAACCCTTTGTTCATTCATTCAGAAACATATTAGTTGAGAAATGTGCTAGGGACACAGGAGGAAAACGCAGTTGCCATCTCTAAGGTGCTCACAGTCCTGTGAGAAAACCCTCTGGCCAGTAAGGGGAGCTTATGGAGTCAGCCTGACTCCAAAGCTGGTGCTCACTGGAGTACTGCAAGCTGAGCCTCATCTTATACTCTGGCCCCTCCCCTGGCTCCAGGGCCTGCCCAACCAGGAGGCACTCAAGGAAAGGCCCTTCCCGCTGTGTCTTAGGCTGGGTTCTGTACAGAAGTAAAACCAGTAAAGCATATAAGTATCTATATAGACAGTTATACCAAGGAAATGACTCACATGATTGTGGAGGCTGGAACATCCCAAGTCCATGGGTCAGGTTGGAGGCCTCTCCAGATTCCTGTAGCCCAGGGGCTGGCGAACCCAAGAGGGGCACGACACACAACAGGGCTCTTCCTCACAGGCTGCAAAGATCGACAAATTCCAAGCTCGGCAGGCAAGATGGCAGGTAAGCTGCCGGTCAGCTCAAGTCCCAAGGAGGTCAGATGAATAGCAGCCACCTGCAGGATCCGGAGTAAGCAAAAGCCCATGAGCCTTGCTGGAGAGTCCACCTATATTGGGTATAGGCCATACCCCCAAGGAAACTCCATTTCAACTGATTGGCTACTCACAGCAGATACCATCATGGAGGTGATCACATTATATCAAATCTCATGGAAGTGATCACATCATCATACAACTGCCAAACTACAGCATAACTGCCAATCCACTGAGAATCATGGCCCAGCCAAGTTGACACACAACCTTAATGATCACACTCCCCAACAATTTCCCAGCTGATGAGGGGACCGGGTGTAGAACAGGGACTCCTGCTGGGCCATGGGAGCTGGGTGGAGGGGGGAGCTTCCTGTCCCTGGCAGTGACCTTCAGTTGTAGCAGGAGTTTCAGCCATCACATACGGGTGGGTTGGGAAAGGCAAAGACCAGATAACTTGGTAGAGAGCTGTGCTCTTCACAGCTGCTTCCTGGTCAGAGTATACATTCAGAGTCCTCTGAATACCTCAGCCCTCAGCCCTTCCCACAATGCGTCATGGTAGGGAATATATCCCATCACATTTACAACCACTTTGTTTGCCAAGAGTATTTGGACAGGTGTTGGCTTAAAGTTCTATCATGGAAAGGGAAACCTTTAAAGGAATCCTGTGATTGGTGGGGCATTGGTGGTTCAGTGGTGAAATTCTCACCTTCCATGTGGGAGACCCTGGTTCCATTGACCAGTGAGCTTCATGCACAGTTACCACCTGTCTGTCAGTGGAGGCTTGTGTGTTGCTGTGATGATGAATAGCTTTAAGCAGAGCTTCCGTAAGAGTGAGACTGGGTAGGAAAAAAGTCCTACTTCTGAAAATCAGCCAATAAATCACAATGGATCACAATAGTCTGATCTGCAACCAATCATGAGGATGGTGCAGGACGAGGCATCATTTTGTTCCATTGTTCCACTTCAGAGGGGATTTAAGCCTCTGTTGGGAGGTTGCAAGTTAAATGGTCTTTACATCTCCTGGAATACACCCTGCAGTTCTAGGATTCCGCTACTGAGAAGCCCACAAGTGATAGGTTGTAAGACATGACTTCATGTGTGTGGTAGGCAGGATAGCTTTGCAAAGATATCACATCCAAACTCTGGAACCTGTAAATACGTTACTTATATGGCAAAAGGAACTTTGAAGATGTGATTTAATTAGGATGTTGAGATAGGAAGATGATCCTGGATTATCCAGGTGGGCCCAGTGTAATCACAAGGGTCCTTGTAAGAGGAAGACAGGGGTATCAGAGTCAGAGAAGGATGATGTGATGACAGAGGCCAAAGCAAAGCAGGGCCACAAGCCAAGAATGAGCACAGTCTCTAGAAAAAGCAAGGGACTGGATTCTCTCTAAAACTTCCAGAAGGAATGCAACCCTAGCAACCCATTGTAGACTTCTGACCTCCCGAACTGAAAGAAAAAATATTGATATTGTTGTAAATCACCCATTCTGTGTAATTTGTTACAGCCACCATAGGAAACTAATACAGTGCTCATGACACCAAGGGCCCAGTGGCGTCACTAGGGGGAGGTGTAGGGGGCGTCGACTGCACCAGGTGACACTGTCAGAGGGTGTGACGCCAAAATGGCTGTCTATAAAAATATCCCTGTAGTTAGTTATAACAACAAAAACATTTTTCGTAAGCCCAGTTTACGTGTATCAATATACCTACAAAGCTAAAACTCTAACTCTGACCTATGGGGGAGGAAAAGGAGCTGAAGACATAGGGCCTCTATGCTGACATTTTCTACCATGTCCTCTGCTAGCCTGTGAGTCTGGAGGCATTATTGGAATCTTCCAGAATTTAGTTGCTTTTCTTCCTTAAATTCTTTCCCTTGGTGTTATGGATTAAATTGTGTCCCCCCAAAATATCTGTCAACTTGATTGGGTCATGATTCCCAGTATTGTATGATTGTGTACCATTTTGTAATCTGATGTGATTTCCTTATGTGTTGTAAACTCTAGCACTATGATGTAATAAGATGGATTAGTGGCAGTTATACCGATGAGGTCTCTAAGATTAGATAGTGTCTTAAGCCAATCTCTTTTGAGATATAAAAGAGAAGTGAGCAGAGACACATGGGAACCTCACACCACCAAGAAAGCAGTGCTGGGAGCAGAGCATGTCCTTTGGACCTGAGGTTCCTGTACTGAGATGCTCCCAGACCAAGGGAAGACTGATGCATCACAAGGACCTTCCTCCAGAGCCGACAGGGAAAGCATTCTCCTGGAGCTGATGCCCTGAATTTGGACTTGTAGCCTACTGGACTGTGAGAGAATAAACTCTTGTTAAAGCCATCCACTTGTGGTATTTCTGTTATAGCAGCACTAGATGACTAAGACACTTAGACTTGCCTTCTTACCTATCCCTGAGCACTGAGTCACTGCCTGGTATGCCTCTGGCTGTGCTAAGTCCTTCCGTTTGCTTCTGAGCTGAGCACAATTAGCCCCTAAATTAAATGACCCCATACTTTGGTCCCTCTCTCCCTTCCTCCATTGCTAGGAAATCTTTTACTTTCTGTCTCCCTTTTGAAAAAGTTGTTTTTAATTGGATCTGGCCTAGGAAATCAGATCACAAGGTTTGTTAAACCTGCGGTAGATTTATAAGGAGGCCGTGAGTGAGTACCAGATTGGCTGTCTGGGAAGCCAGGTGCTTCGGCTTCAGGGTGCAGACTTTGTGACTTCTTGTTTTCACAGCTTTGACGCTGCACTTTGTGTTCTCTGTTACATTCCAAACAGGAGAGGTCATTGTCTAAGTGCCTTCTGGGTAATGAGATAGATGGAAAGAGCCAGAGCTACAGGCTCCTGGGAGCCAGTGTTAAATATGCAGGAATTTTGTAAGCTGGTTGTTTAAAGCTGTGTGGTAGTTTAACATAGGCCACGGTGGGAGTATTTAGACCACTGAAATCCTAAAACAATCCAAATCAGGTACCTGACCCCATTTGTAGTTAAGCGTTTCCTGTAACCCAGGGGACCTTTTTAAATGTCTCTGGCTGGGCTTCAGTCCTAGCTGCACATCGGAGTTATCTGGGGAACTTTTCATTGTCAGATGCCTGGGCCCCCCCACAAATCAATTAAATCAAAATCTCAGGGAGTAGGGCCTGGGCATTGGTATATGAGTATTTTTTAATTGTTGAGAATATACACAGCAAAACATACACCAATTCAACAGTTTCTACGTGTACAATTCGGTGACATTGATTACATTCTTCGAGTTGTGCAACCATTCTCACACTCCTTTTTCGAATTGTTCCTCCCCCATTAACATGAACTCACTGCCCCCTAAGCTTTCTATCTAGCCTTTCAAGTTGCTGTTTGTCAGTTTGATCCCACACTGATAAATGCTTAAAAGAGCACAGTGCTCAAGGCAGACGTTCCTTACTAATTAAGCTAAACTATTGGTTTAAAGAAGACTTAAGCCGATGTTCTTGATTTAAGGCTTGAAGATTATCTCAGGGCAATAGTTTCAGGGGTTCACCCAGCATTAGTGGCTCCAGACAGTTTGGATTCCATGAGAATATGAATTAGTTTTTTTTTTTTTTTTTAATTTTAATTCCCCAGGTGATTTTAATGATTGAGAGCCATTGATTTAGAGTCCTCCTCAAGGACGTTCACTCCCAATAGAGTAGATCGATGGGTCAGCTCCAGCCCAGGCCAGTCTGCTCACTGCCCAAGGCAGGGCTGTGGGGTCGGTTCCAGGCAGTGGGAAGCGGCTTCTCCTTAACTGAAGAAATCTTGTTTATGCCGCAGATCTGCCTCTGATTCTTAGGCTGGTTATTTACCCAGGACTTAACTGGGCTATTATTTATCTCCCTCGTCAATAAAAAGCACCACGGAAACTCTGACATCAGGAGAGTGTGCCCAAGCACACCTTTCCCAGGAAGCACAAAACACCTTGTTTATTAGTGTGCTTGGTGACCTCGGCCCAGTCCTCACTCCTCTTCAGGCATCTGTCTTCATTTGCAAATGAAGGAACCGGGCTGAGAGATGGGAAGACCCCTCCAACTTTGCCACATGAAGACTGCTCAGGCTGAAAGCACACACTCTTTTTTTCTTTTAAACAGAAAGATCCGGAGAGGGGAAGAGATCAGCCTGGGATTGCACAGATAGTGGGAAGCAGAACTGTCTTTCCTGGACACCGTGCAAGCTCTAGGTTCCCTGTCTTCACATTGGCTCAGCAAAACATCCCCAAGACTGTGACTCCACTGACCGAGGGGCAGTCTGAACAGGAAGGAGGGGTGGAGTGCCCTGGAGGACGGAAGCGGACGCTCCAGGAGCCCACCAGTGCTCTGTAAACGCAGCCCATCGTTTTAGGATGCTAACGAGGGGGGCAGTGGGGAAAGAGCTCTGATGCATTGTCTCGTTAGCAGCAGCCTGAAGGGTCTGAGTGAGGCCAGCACCACCATGTTCCCAGGGCTGGTCATTCACCTTCCTCTTCGGAAGACTGAGGAAGCCCTGATTAACGTATAGGACCTTGCTGGGGAAACTGAGGCCCAATTACCAGCTGCCAATAATGGTGCTACTGGATCTCCATTCCCCCCCAATTTACCCCCAGAAAAGAGCTGTACTCACAATAATATCAAGGTTGCCCTCATTCCATCTTCCTGGCTCTGGAATCAAAGTTCTATGACTGAAGTCATTGCTGGAGTCCAGTAAGGGTGCCTGCTTGGTGATCGTTATGCTGCCCACCTGAGTGCCATGCCTCTTATCCCTCCTCCGTGAAGTACTGACTGACCAGTCCAGCCATGGCACCTTACCCCCTCTGAGATCCCTCAGTGCTTACTGTTTTAGCACCACCCATTCTGTTACATTCCATGTGGAATTGTTCTCCCAGTGTTTAGGGTTTTCCCTATGGGACTAAGCTCCACAGAGGGGCCATCTTGTACATCCTCCTGACCACCAGTTCAGGCAGCATGGAGAAATGGTAATTGAGTGGGCTGTGGGGTCACGTAGACCCAAGTTCAAATCCTGATTCAGTCATGGCCATGTGAGCCTCTTATTATTCATCTATAGAGATGATACGTCTCTGTAGGAGAGACTGCAAACTGTTTCCCACATCCACTTCCTTGTCTTCCTGGGTACACTTTCCAGCCTCCCTTGCAGTTTGGTGTGGTCATATGAGTGAGCTCCAGCCAATGGAATGTCAGTGGAAGTGATATATGCAATTCCTGCATCAAGGATTTTAAGAAGTAGTGGTGCTTCCTCCAAGTGCTGTCTCCCTTCTGCCAGCTGAATGCAGATGCTATCAAGGCCTTATGGCTGGCAGAGCCCCAAGATGGAAGGAGCCTGGGTCTCTGAACCCCTGCATAGAGGATAGCTCCTGCTCAAGTTCCTCAAGACCAGGAACATCTGCCTTGCCTGGATGTGAGTGAGAAAGAAGCCTCTATGGTTGCAGAACTGTTACATACATTGGATCTATTTGTTACAGCCGCTAGATTTATCCTGAATTATAATGGAGTTCTCTCATAGTGTTCTTGGGAAAATGATACAAGTACATGAAGGGCCTAGCACAGTGCCTGGAGCATTGAAGGAAAGGGGTACTAAGTAGATCTTAGTTTATTTCTTTCCTAATTAATATGAATTGCCCCTAAGCATGTGGATAGATAGGGCTTCAAAACTTTTCTATGGTGCTGGATTGAAGCCTTAGATTATTCTACAATTGCTATACGCCTAGCCTTTGCTAGGAATCCAGTCTTTAAGGTGCCCCTATTGGATGCTTTGTGTTTGCAAAGCTGTACCAGTCAAAGCACTTTTGGTTGCAAGAGACAGAAATCCATTTTAAACTGGCTTAAGCAAAATAAATAACTGAATAATTGAATGAAGTAAATACATAAATAGTAATTTATTGGCTCATCATGGGTGGTTCGGGTAAGGCTGTATCCAGGGACTCAGATGATGCGTCAGCCCTCTCTCTTCACCTCTCCCCTCAGCTTCCCTCTGTTGTAGTTTAGTCTGCAAAGGGGTTCTGTGAGGTGGGCAAGAGGGTCCCCAGCAGTCTTCCGGTCACACCCTCCCCACTTAGCACCCCATCGAAAAGAGAACATCTCTCAGCAAATGTTGCAGTGTCAGAGTGGAGACCAGTAACTACCATGCCTTTTTCCTCCCATGCTTGGAATCACCTGAGAGACGCAGGGGTCAGAGGGATGAAGATGAAACACCACTCTTATGAATGGCAAAACCCATTGGGGAATGTGGCTGCAGACAGACTCACCTGCTGGGTCACAGGTGCTGCTGGACACGCACAGGCCTCCCCTGTGGGGCAGGCGGCAGTCAGCCCATGTGCAGCCCTCCCCTGTGGGGCAGGCGGCAGTCAGCCCACATGCAGCTCCCCCAACGTGGGGCAGCGGTCAGCCCAGAATGCAAGTGTCTGAAGACAGCCTGGCAGCATGCTCTGCCCTTCTGAGGAACTCGGACTCACCATCAGAGAGGTTGCTTCACCTCCCACCTTCCCCATCATGTGTTTCTATTTCATACCACCAATTGCCATCAAGTCGACTCTGACTCCTGGTAACCTTGTGTGTGTCAGAGTACAACTGGGCTCTGTAGGATTTTCAGTGGCTGATTTTTCAGAAGTAGATCACCAGGCCTTTCTTGCAAGGTGCCTCCAGGTGGACTCGAACCTCCAGCCTTTCTTTGAGCAACAGATAGTGTTAACTGTTTGCATCACCCAGGCACTCCCTTATATATCATAAACCAAAAAAAAAAACCTGTTACTGTTGAGTCGATTCCGACTCATAGCGACCCTGTAGGACAGAGTAGAGCTGCCCCATAGAGTTTCCAAGGAGTGGCTGGTGGATTCGAACTGCCAACCTTTTGGTTAGCAGCCTGAGCTCTTCACCACTGTGCCACCAGGGTTCCTATATATCATAAGGATATTTAAATTTTGAATTTCATATATTTGGCTACAGAGATTGAGGCTCTGTCCCTATTGTTATGAAGCAGTTTTACCTGGAGAGGCCCCCTTCCTAAAAAACCCAAACCAGAAATACCTTCTTGTTTCTAACAGGCTAGCTGGGTGGAAAACCATGCCATAAGAGAAACCACTGGAGGAACTGGGCATGTTTTAGGCTCCTTGGGAACCCTATGGGGCAGTTCTACTTTGTGTTATAGGGTCACAGTGAGTTGGAATCGACTCGACGGCAGTGGGTTTGGTTAGGCTGGAGAAGGGATGTGTGAGGAGGGTCTGAGAGCGGTCTTCAGGTCTCTGAAGGGCACAGACCGTTTCTGTCTGTTGTAAGGTTCTAGAAGGGAGCACCAAAACCAAGTATAAGAAAGCTGGTCTCAGCTTAAACTGAAGAAGCACTTTTTGTAAGTTAGAGCACCCCAGTGCTGGGGTGGCTGCCTGGGAGACAGGCCAGGTTCCCAATAAGCAAGGTACTCTCGGGCTAAACTTGTGCATACTTACTAATCTGTAGTGAACAATTTCACCTGGTTTTCACCATATCGACAATGTGGTGAAATTCTTTACTACAGATTAGTAAGTAAACACAAGTAAGCCCGTGCATACCTTGCTTACTGGGTAATGTGCCCCTTCGTGGAGGAAGTGAGTACCTGTCATGCAGTTTAGAGAGGCTGCTGCAGCACAGGAGTCCGGGGCTGCCGGATTGAATCCGGGCAGACCAATAAACCTCCCTGAGGCCAAGTTTTTTCATCTTCAGAGAGGGATAATAATGCCTCCTTTTTGGGGAAGATCAAATGGGGGTAATTGATATGGTGCTGTGCAAACAATAGCAAGCAACACAAATATTATCATAATCAGTCCAGGAAGCTGAGGAGCAAAGGGCGAGGGAGCTTCAGGCTCAAGGTATTGGGGAACAGGGGCTAATGAGGGGGGTGGAGTCAAGGCCTTTGAGCCCAAGAAGGAGCATACTGGCCTTGGAGCTGAGGGGTGCTGATGGGATGCAGTGGCCGGCGTCTGCTGCCCACACCATTGACCAGAGCTGTGCAGGCCTTGGCCGAGTATCTCAAGATTCCTAAAAAATAAGGAGCCTTCTGGAGCTTACTCTCTAGTGGGTGGAGACAGAAATTAAACAATGGACTTAAAGAGGAAAGGTGATAAAAAAAAAAGTAAAACGGAATAAAAAAGATTGTGTGTGTGTGGTGGGGAAGGAAAATTTGCTGTATTAAATATGGCGGTCAGGGCAGGCCTGCTTGACGGTTCTGAGGGAGAGCTGGAATCCAAACCTTCTCACTGGAGCTGGTACCACCCATCCTGGAGAGCATGGAAAGCCCCTGCTCAGAGCTTGTGGCACCTCCTATAGCAAGCTGAGGTCAGAAGCCACTTGGAAGAGGCAGACTCTTATTAAGGTGATGTGGGTGGGAGATGGGTCAAGGCTACAGAAGGGTCAAGGCCGAAGCTGCACCAATAGGTGAAACATCTTTCCAGTGAAAGATCAGACCTTTGCGCCCCTTAGCAAGGAGACCCAGCAAAGAGTTCGCTGCAGCTCTTGTCCTTGGGAGACACCCTGAATTGGAGCCTCCATGTTCATGCTCACCCACCGGCAGAGCAGCAGTGACAGCAGAGGGGAGCCCAGGTAGCTCCCAGGGAGTGCCAGGTGGCAGAGGCAGGAGGGCCTCCTGGGGCCGTGAGGTTCCTGAGGGAGGAGGGCTCTGGATGGAGGGGCATGGTAAAAGAGGATCCTGGAGAGGGAAAGGAAGTGGGGACCACAGGGACCAAGTCTGGGAGGGCTTCTCTTGGACTGTATGAGGCCCAGGCAGAGCCACTGTCTCTCCTGCCCTGCCTCACCATGTGGAAATCCATTTGGCTCTTCGGAAAAGAAATTATTTTGATGCCATAGTGGTTTTGCAGGAGTGGTGGGGCAACAGCTGGGGAAGATGGAGGACTTATCTGCTCATAGTCCTCTTTCAGGCTGGAGCGAGGCATCATCCCTTATCAAAGACTATGAGGTGGAACCACTGGCATTATCAGCAGAGGTGTGGAAGCCCACAAACTGGCAGTAGCTTGGAGGGCCCCAGGCTCAAGGGAGAGAGACCCTGAGCTCCCTGTTGAAGATTGAGGTCCGGAGAGATTAAGAGCCATCCTCAGGGCCCCACAGCTGGTAAGTGGTAGAGCTAGAGCTGAAACCCAGGTGTGTCTAGATAAGGTGACCACACATCCTGGTTTGCCTTGGACAGTTCCAGATTATATCTGTAAGCCAGTAACCACTTGCTGTCCAATCAAATCTGACTCATGGCGACACCATGTGTGTCAGAGTAGAACTGTGTTCCATAGGATTTTTAATGGCTTCTTTTTTGAAAGTAGATCATCATGCCTTTCCTCCAAGGCACCTTTGGGTGGATTCGAACCAACAACCTTTCAATTAATAGCCGAGCACTTAAGCACTGGCTCCACCCCAGGACAATGATTCACAGCACCCTCCTTTACTCTTAAAGGTGCCATGTTTGGCTGAGAAATGATATAGTCTAGAACAAAATCCACTCTAGTTTCTACTACATCCCAGCTCACTTGAAGGGGTTCAGCCTAAACAGGGGATCACAGGAACCCTGTAGAATTGGGGATGGGGATGGGGGTGAAGAGTGCCTCTTCCCAGGCAATCAACCTACCCCTGTCCCTCTGCCTAGGGTTGATTTTCTCAGAGTCTGGTCTTTCCCACTGTTTCCCAGTGCCAGCTGGGTGATTTTCCTCCCCACCATCCTCCCCACCCATACTCTTCAGGGGCTTCCTGCAGCTCTGGCCACCTGCTTCCCCACAGCTACCAAGAAGTGGGCAACCTCTGGAGATGGCCCTCACTGGACTTTCTCCAGGGACAGCTCTGACTAAAGATATAGGTAGACCTATTGGCCCTGTCCCACCACCCCCATCCCTCACCACTTGGGGACCCATCTTCCTCCAGACACAGAGCTCCACCCAAGTCAGCCAGACACCTCTAGTCACCATTCCCCCATTCCCTTCCCTCCATTCCAGCCATGGCCACGGTACCAATAGCACTAATGAACCATCTGACAGATGTTCTGTATTCAGGGAGTGCTGGGGAAAGGAGGAAGTGAGCACCCTAAATTGCAGCCCATGCCTGTTGCAGGTATGGTAGAGCGTGGGACCCCATCTGTGATGGAAGGTGGGCCCTGAACCCAAATAGAATAATGCTCTCAAACATCTGAAGGGTCTTGAGAAATACATGGCTTCTTGGCTGAGCTCAGGTAATCAGCTAACATGAGGGCAGGTGAGTCATGCTGTGGCTCTGGGATGGATCCCCTGGGAGTGTTCTGGAAAAGTACAAAGCCATTACTTACAGGGCAGTGTTAAGCTGGTTTTCTTTGACATTGTTTGTTGGTTGGGCTGCTGCTGCTGCTGCATACATTTCTGCAAATGTCTCCAGTGGGTGACATTTATCAAATCAAGTGCTTTCTAGTTTTATTCCCCAAATGCACAGACAATTCTCTTGGTAGATAATGTTGCCAGTGAGGCTTAATGATCTGATTGGAGAAGATGCGATATCTCCTACTAGCAGAGGATCTGTCTTTTCAGCTCAGGATAGGGAAAGGAGCAGAGAGTGTGCTGGGGAATTTTCATGATGTAAAAGCAAGATAAGTCCAGCCTCCACCACCTCTCTCTATTTCTAAAGGTGGTGGCAGAGTTGGTGGTGGATAGGGTGGGAGTAGAGGGTTCCATCGCTGTTGATTCTGTGCACAGGTGCTATGAAAACATCCAGGCCTCCTCTTGCCTTTCTGCAGCCCATTCCTGTGGCTTAGGGCTGAATGGGAGGAGTTAGAATGCGTGGACAGCAGCTGGGCCTTGGATAAAGAGACGTCCAATCTTCTCAGCTGAAGGAGGCTGCACCTTGGGCCAGCCACCGCTGTGTCCACAGCAGCATGAGGAGCAGTTGGCCCTGTGACCCCACCCTGAGCTCACCCTCCCTTTTGCCATCTGTTTGAGGAAGAGTTTGCCAAAGGAAATATGCTGGAGCCAGCTTTCTGCCCTCCTCGTCTCTGGGAATAATCCCTTAATGATGACAATAATTATATATATTGAGCTCTTACTATGTGCTGCATCCTGTGCCAAGATTTTATAAGCATCATCCCATTTACCCCTAAGAGGTCGATTTTGTTTTCCTTCTATTTTACAGGGAAGGATACTAAGGGTGTCCTTGCCCAAGGTCACCCATGTGGTATTGGGTGGAGTTGGGTCATCCTCCACTCTCAGTGCCAAGCTCTTGATCCGGATGACTCTACCTGCTCTTCCACTATGTTCACTTGGAGTCTCATTGGATGACCTCCCCTTGGGCAGGCTCCTCCCAGAGCTGACCCTGCCTCTCTGGAGCTCTGACACACTGAGAAAGCACTTGGTTGACTCCTGAAGGCAACTGGCATGTCTCGGGTGAGGACATCAGACTGGCTGAGACTTGACTTTGCAAATAACTCACCACTGACCTTGGGGAAGTCACCTCACCTCTCTTACAGACGCCATTGGAAGGGGATGGAGAGGTTGAGATGGTCTCTAGGCCCCTCTTTGTTCCCACTGACGCATCTGTAAGGTCTTCTAATGTTCTGGGAGGGGGCAGGAGGCTAGTTCTTTGAATAAAAACCATTCCTTCAGGGCACCCTCTAAATAACAAAAACGACAGTGCTCTATCCATTTACATAGCACTTTGTGATTGACAAAGCATGTCCACGCACATCCTCTCAGGATTGGCTGCTCCTGAATTGTGCCCTCCAAGGTTGACAGGAAGTATAGTAATACCTGAACAACAGGTAAGGTGATGAAGCCCAGAAGTAAGAGCGAGAGCTGTGCCCACCGCTCCTCCCTCATCCACTAGAGGCAGAGCTGAAAGTAGAGCTCTTTTTTTTTTGGCCTCTGTATGAACATAGGAGAGCCCTGGTGGTGCAGTGATTAATCGTTTGTCTGCTAACCAGAAGGTCAGCAGTTCGAATCCACCAGCTGCTCCTTGGAAATCCTATGGAGCAGTTCTACTCTGTCCTATAGGGTCGCTATGAGTTGGAATCGACTCGACAGCAACGGGTTTGGTGTTTCTTGTTTTTTTTAATGCACATAGGAGCCCTGGTGGCACAGTGGTTAAAACACTCAGCTACTAACCAAAAGGTCAGCAATTCAAACCCACCAGCCGCTCCTCTGGAGAAAGACGTGGGAGTCAGCTTCCGTAAAGATTTACAGCCTTGGAAACCTTATGGGGCAGTTCTAGTCTGTTCTATAGGGTCGCTATGAGTTGGAATCAACTCCACAGCAGTGGGTTTGGTTTTTTTTTTTTTTTTGGTGTGACCATAGAGTGGAAGACAGTTACAGAATCTCAGATGTGCGGGGTCATCTAATTTCATCCACTCTCTCCGCTGGTAAGAACACTAAGACTCAGGGTGGGTTTGTGACTTGCCTGGAGTCATGCAGAATTGGTGGTAGAGCCCTCCAGACTGTTCTGCCATCTTGGATGAGTCTGTACTATTTCACATGTATATCTGTGGCTGGGTTGGAATGGTGATTTGACTTAGCTTTAACAGAAAGAACTGAAATCTGCCATGTCTCTCTGGCCCTGATAGTCTCACTCTGCTCCCTTTGCAGGGGCCCCTGGTCAGTGTTGATGTCTCTGTCCAGCCTGACCATCCTTCCACCGTTGACTACTTTGTTGACTTTGTTTTCTCTAAAGCAGCACTTGGGTTCCTCCTTTAATCTTGTGCCCAGGTGAAGCCTGAGTGTCTAGCTTCCTTGGGGATGATTTCTCAGCTCCTCTCTGTTGCTCATCTTGCACAGGAAGGTCCAAGAGCCTGATGTTCTGGATCAATCATAGGCCTGGTGCTAGTCAGGCGCTAAAGAACATAGGGACTCCTATCACAGGCCCACCAGCCAGGCTTTGGGGCCAGGTATTCCTAAGTCCCCCTGCCTGGGGTACAATTTGCTGGATGGGTGTTATGGATTGAATTGTGTTCCCCCAAAAGATATATTGAAGTCCTAACCCTTGTACCTGTTAAGTGTGTCCTTGCTTGGAAAAATAGGGTTTTTCTTTGCAGGTGTTATCAGTTAACAATGTTAAACAGGAATAGGATGGGCCCTAATGCTAATCCCTTCTGAATGGTGTCTTATAAAAGGGAGTCACACAGAAAAGGATGACAAATGCCATGTGAAGATACATCTCCAAACCAAGGAATGCCAAGAGACCCCTGGAGCTACAGAAGCTGAAAGAGACAAGGGAGGATCTTCCCCTAGAACCAGCCGAGAGAGCATAGCCCTACTGATGCCCTGAACTTGGACTTCCAGCCCCCAGAATTGTAAGAAAATAAATTTCTGTGCTTTAAAGCCACCCACTTTGTGGTATTTTGTGATGGCAGCTTTAGCAAACGAACAAAATGGGGAAACTGGTTGATGAGACATCTTGGTCCCAAGAGTGAGTTGACCTCTATATCTCATAAAGTCCTCTTTCTCCACAGGCTCACCTCTGTCCAGGTTCTCAGGTGACCCAAGCAGCAAGGGCTGCCTGCTTGGGGTCTCCTCAGAGGCCTACCATGTTGGGTGTGTGTCGAGGGGCTTCCTTACCACACACCCCCACCCCAAGGCGATCAGGTAGCGTTTCCACACCTATTTCTCTTTCAAATGGAGGGGTAAAAATAGCAAAAGAAAAGGTCCCAGAAGCTCTGAAAGGCTTTCACAGGCTCTGAGCAATTAGGTGGCTGAGCCGAGAGAAGTGGCCAGAAGTGCTGGGAGGAGGTTACTCAGGGAAGCAAAGTCATGGAAGAATTTTCCATTATGCCCTACTCCTGATAATGGTATGTGTCTGTGTGTAACGGGGTTCCTCGGGGGAGGTTCAGGCTGACCCTCTGAAGGTGCCCTAGGGGAGTGATGGTGATGGCCCCTCCCTGCGAAGGAAGAAACACAAACCGTTCTCTCTAAACACCCCACGCCAAGCTGTCTTTGGGAGTCATTCTGAGTTTCCCTCCGTTTTCTTCAGTGTGAATCCCCTAACTGCCCACTGTGTGCCCTGCCGCCTGCTAGGGGAGGTCAGGGGAGACATAGGCCCTGATCACAGTGCTGGTGGGAAGAAGGACAAGTACCTACCCACCTCAGACTCAAAACCAGTCGATTCTGACTCACAGCGAACCTATAGGACAGAGTAGAACCACCTTATAGGGTTTCGGAGGAGTGGCTGGTGGATTTGAACTGCTGACCATTTGGTTAGCAGCAGAGCTCTTAACCACTGCGCCACCAGGGCTCCAACTTAGAGTTATTGAGTGCCTACTGTGTGCTAGTCACCAGGCTAAGTGTGAGTGGGAGACAGAGGTCATTAACATACCCTGTCGTGGAGGATAGCTGACTTTCTTGGGAGGATATGGTTCAAAGGAGGCAGAGAGCCTGCCTTTGAGGAGCAGCACTCACTGGGCATTCTAAGACCCACACACAGGCCCTTGGCCTCTTTTTCAGTAGCTTCCTGGCTCTGGGTTTCAATAATGATAGCTGCAGAGACCAAGGCAGCGCTGGGCCTGACTGAGAACACGCTCACATCCACAACACACACTCACCAACACGATCTGTTCTTATACCTCTGCAGCAAGAAGTGCCCATGTGCACAGAGTAATACAGGCCAGAAAGGCTTGCGGGGATTTCAGCAAGTTTCTTCGCTTCTCTGAGCCTTAATGTCCCCATCTGTCAAATAAGACTGATGACATCTACCTCACTGGGCCGTCAGTCTGGCATCTGTTACTATCTCCTGGTGATCTACTCCAAAATATCGCAGCCATTGAAAGCCCTGTGGAGCACAGTTGTCCCCTGACATGTGGGGGGTCACCATGAGTTGGAGTCAACTTGGTGGCAACTGGATTTTTTTGTTTTTGTTACTATCTCATACACCATGAAGCCCTGGTGGTGCAGCGGTTAAGAGCTTGGCTGCTAACCAAAAGGTCACCAGTTGAATCCACCAGCCACTTCTTGGAAACCCTATGGGGCATTTCTACTCTGTCCTATAGGGTTCCTATGAGTCGGAATCCACTCAACAGCAGTGAGCATCTCATACACACAACACAGACACACACACGTATTTATCCATGCATGTACACACACACACAAACACACACGTTAAAAAATCCACGTTAGGGAAATCAAGAGCTGAGCAAGAGTCAAGGTTTTTGCAGGGAAGATTTGGGAAAGAGGACAGTGAGGCAAAACATTTGGGTCAGCATTTGCGGGTGGAAGAGGGGCTGAGGGGCAGGGAGGGTCTGTGGCTGGGGGCAGCAGGACCCTGGAGAGAGTGGGCTTGGAGCTCCTGCCGTGCCCTAAGAGGAGTGGTCAGAATGAAGCTAAAGCTACGCAACTTCAGGCTCTTGGCCCATTTCCAACTTGTCTATCACTGTCCCCTAAGTTACCCTAGAGCACCACCCTCCCTCTGTGTCCAAGTAACGGGAACCAAGTCTGGACGGAGGAGTAAAAGATCGTGTCAAGAGGCTTTAGTGGAGCAATGTTTAATAAGAACCCAGCCAGGGCCAGCACGTACAGATGCTTGTGAATGCCTGCTCCCTTCCTGTGGAGAGCTTGGCCCTTCCGCCCCTCTGAACGGCCTCCTCCTTCTTTGGACCAGGGAGTGAAAGCTGTCTCTTCAAGGCTGTGCCCTGTTTCCCCAGGGAGTCTGACCCTGGCAGAGAGCCCCTCACACCCAGCATAGGCTGAGTGGGCTGGCTGGCCACGAGCCTCTCTGGATTGAGATCCTGAACCCAGAGTGTTTCCTAGGAAGTGGCCACCTCCTCCCTTCTTAAATGTCTCCAGTAAGTAAAAGCCCCAGCCCCTGGACAGCAGTTTATACTTTCCAGACCCTGAGACTTGGAGATTAATCATTACTTGCAAACATTGCCTGCTTTCTGGCACATGGCATGGCATGAACCACTGCTGCTGGCAAACAGGAGGGGTGAGGCAGGCCTGGGAGCTGTGGGCAGACACCACAGGGGACGGGTACTCAACACCCTGACGCAGAGACGGTAGGATCCCTGATGGGCAGACCCCAAGCAGATTGCCCACTGGCCACTAGTGGTGTCACTGAACAGGGTCAGGATGGAGGTAAGGCAAGCAGGGTGTCAGGGTGCAGAATTTAAGGAGGCACCCACTCTCAAGCACTGGCCCAGCACTTACACGGGCCTGAGAGTGAGCTCCTCCTTAAATTCTGTACCCTGACACCCTGCTTGCCTCAACCTCTTCCTGGCCCTGCCACCTAGCTAGTGCAGGGATGGTCACCTGGCCAGTTTGGGGATCAAGGTGAGCCTGGAGCTTTGGTATTTTGAGTTGGTTAATCCTTGAGGCCACACTGGAAGGCAGGGCTAACAATGGGGGATTTAGCTGGGGAGCCCAGTTTATAAGCAAAGAAACCCAGATTCAAGACCAAACTAGCCATTTTTAAAATTAGTTCACTCAAAACTCACTCCCACCATGACCATTCACCCTGAAATTCACCCCCTTCAAAGTGTTTCTGCATTCGTTAGGTGGCCCCTTCTTTCTGACACAGGAGATTTTTTTTTAAACCAGATCAACCAAGGGCACTTCTGACTTGACTTTGTATTTCTAATACTCAAATCAGTGTGCAGATTTTACCAGTGATAGATTGGATGCATGCCTGTGCTGTTGAACTCATTAGCCATTAATTTCTATCTACTGCCATGTGCTGGGCCATCTTGAGCAGCCATAGTGCTGAAGAAAAATAAAGTATCCTGATGATTAAATGAAGGTATTTAAAGCTTGTGAGTAGCCATCTAAAATACAACTATTGGTCTCTTCCTGTCTGGAGAAAAGGAGAGTGAAGAAAACCAAATACTCTAGGAAGCAATTATTCCAAAGGACTAATGGGCCACATGAACCACAGCCTACATAACCCGGAGACCAGAAGAACTAGATAGTGCCCAACTACCTCTACCAACCTCTCTGACTGGGGTCAAAACAGAGGGTCCCAGACAGAGTGGGTGGAAAAAAAAAAGAACAGAAAATCGAACTCACAAAAAAGACCAGACTTACTGTTCTGACAGAGACTAGAGGAACCCCGAGACTATGGCCCTAAGACACCCTTCTGACCTGGAACTGAAGCCATTCCCGGAGACCACCTTCCAGCCAAACGATAGACAAGCCCATAAAATAAACAATAACACCCGAGAGGAACGTGCTCCTTAGAACAATCAATTATACAGGATCAAAAGGGCAATATTTGCCTGAAACCAAAGATGAGGAGGCAGGAAGGGGTAGAAAATTCAAACAAAAGGAAATGGGGAACCCAGGGCAGAAATGGGGAGAGTGCCGACACATTGTGGGGAATGCAATCAACGTCATGGAACACTTATTTATGTACAAACTATCAGATGGGAATCTAATTTACTCTGTAAGCTTTCACCTAATGCACAATAAATAAATAAATGAAGGTATTTACTTTGCTGTGGATGTGAGGATGGGGCAGATGCTGTGAATGGAGTAACCCCAATTCCTTTTTTATTTTCCTTGACTCTGAATCACGGGACTCAGTTTCAGGTTTTAGCTGAATCTTGACTTGGTTATGAAACTGCTCTCTGGGCCTCAGTTTCCCCAAGGGTAAATGAGAAGCTTGAAGCAGAGACCACTAAGGCTTCTTGCAGCTCTGGGGTCCATGTCTACTAAATTTAGGACCTTTCTGAAGGACACCCAGGCCACCATTACCCCACTGGCAAAAGCTGGGATTCCATGTTGCAGGTTGGCTGAACGATTTCCTTGCCAAGTATATGACTTCCTCCACAGCCCCTACCTCAATCCAGATGCCTCTTCTACGGAACAGAAATTGCCTGAAGCATTCATTCTCTTATTCCTCTTCTCCCGAAAGGTGGCTGTAGATGAAGAAAGCTGCTCCAAGAAACCGCATTTGACCTTCTCTAAAATTAGGTTCCAAATCCCAAGGGGCAATTGAAATGAGGATGAAAATGAGAAAACAAGATGAGGGCGTTGGAGGAAGTTAAAAATACATGCATATATTAATGGAAGCAACGAAAATGAGGACTTCAGTAAGCAAGGAACGCACTAGCGTGACTGTCTTTATGTTAGTTGCAGGATCAGAGTGCTGGGTCTAGAAGGGCTTTAAGGAGCACCTGCTTCCTTCAAGTCCCTTACCTTACAGACAGGAAAGCTGAGGTCTGTGGCAGGGCAGGGACTTGTCCAACGCCACGACACAAAGTAATACCAGAGCCAGGACATCACGTGGGTTCAATGACCCCTCTGGAAGCTTCCTCTAGTCCAGAAAGTCAACATGTAGGAAGGACCCTCGGAGTCCCTGGCCAAATCCCTCCCCTCACTGACCGATGAAGGAACTGGGCTCCAGGGAGGAGATGAGATGGAGCTCAGTCTCCCCACCTCCTTCATGCACTGTCGTGAGGCTTATGTGAGGTGATGTCTCTAAAGGGCTTATCGTAATGTCTGGTATATAACAGGTGCCTAATAAACCTCTGTGATTATTTTCATTATTAATATTGATCAGGGGAGTGACGTGAGAGCAATGTTTGCAGGAAATTATTTCTCCTCCAGTAGACTGAGTGGGAAGAGAAAAGCCTGGGCTTAGACGACCAGCCAGGCAAGGCCCCGAGTGTGTGGGGGAATGGGACTACAGCGGGGGACACTGGTGGAGGAAGGGGAAGGCGTGAGAGGGGCTGACTGTGGGCAAGGGGAGGCTAAGCGGAGCAGAGATGGCTTTCTTATCGTTCGTAGACACCGTGCAAGAACAGAAATAAAACTAACCTTTTATTGGCACCTACTAGGTGCCAGGCACTATCCTTGGACTTTGGCTTTCATTGTCTCATTCAGTGCTCACAGCAATCCTGGAGGGTTGACACTATTATCCCATTTTACAGACAAGGAAGTGGAGGCTGGGGCTTCCGGTTCAAGCCAGCTTTCCCTTTAAGGCTATCCAGGACACAGTGCGGTTGCTCTGGTATCAGAGGTCCTAGATCAGTTGCCTGGCATCTGGTGTTGTCTGGCCAGCCTCCTCCCTCACTCTCCCCTGACATATCACCTTCAGCAGCCTTCCGATGCTCCTGAGCTCAGACTGGAACACTCACCTTTCTCCTCCCCATACTCTGCTTCTCAGCCCTTTTTTTCTTTTATATAATATTTTATTGTGTTTTGGGTGAAAGTTTACATAGCAAATTAGGTTCCCACTTAACAATTTCTATACATACTTTTCCGTGACATTTGGTTACATTCTTCACGATGTGTCAACATTCTCATTATTTCCATTCTGGTTGTTGCGTTTCCGTTAATCTACCTTCCCTGCCTCTCCCTCCTTACCTTCTCATCTTTGCTTTAGGGTAAAATGTTGACCATTTGGTCTCATGTAGATGATTTTTTTTAAAAAGCTCAGTACTCACTGGTGATATTGTTTATTTTATGATCCAGTCTGTTATTTAGCTGAAGGATGATCTCTGCGGGTGGTTGCAGTTCCAAGTTTAAAGGGTATCTCAGGGCAACAGTCTCAGGGGTTCCTCTGGTCTCTACCAGTCCAGAAAGCCTAGCCTTTTTTAAGAATTTGAGTTTTGTTCTACATTTTACTCCCATTCTATCCAGGACCATCTATTGTGTCCCTGATCAGAACGGTTAGTAGTGGTAGCCAGGCACCATCTCTAGTTCTTCTGGTCTCAGGATAGATGAGGATATGGCTCTTGTGGACTATTAGTCCAGTAGAGCAGTTTCTTCTTTCAGTCTTTGTTTTCCTCCTTCTTTCTCTTTTGCTCCAGACAAGTAGAGACCGATAGTTGTAACTTAGAGGGCATCTCAGCCCATTTCTGATCTTGCTGCCTTCTGATCTTTGTGATTTGTTTTCCCACCAGAGGCCTTGCACCTCAAGTTGAGGCTTGGTCCCTCTGACTTTGGTCTTTCACCTCTTGCTTTGTCCATAAAACCTCACCTAAGCCACCCCTCTCCTAGGATCCTGCAGATGGGCGAAGACCGTGGTGAGCAGTGCCCCTGTTGGGTCCACTGGGCCCCAAGAGTGGGGCTGGGATTCAGGTGCCTTGGATAAGTCAGCCCCCTCTTGGCCTTGGTTTCCTTATCTGTGAAATGAGCTAGTTCAGCTGTCTAGCCCCTTAGAGACATCCCAGCCACAAAACAAGCCCTTGATTCTCTCCCTGGCGGATTCTCCAAGCCTCTCGCTCAGGCTCTGATCCCAGTGTGACATCTTTCTCCACCTACTGGGGCCAAACAGGATAGAAAAGGGAAAGCTTTACCCCATCCCCTAATAACTAAATACAGAGAGAGATCAGGAGAGAAACTGAGTGGAGTGGAGAGGAGCCTCAGTTAGCCCCAAGAACCTGCCAAGCAGTGGGGGAGCACCCCAGAGCCGTGATGCACTGTGCCTTCCCCTCCTGGCTCAGATCCACCCAGAAAGCCCAGCCCCACAGCAGCCCATTCTGTGGGGAGGGTGAGGAGGTCAGGGAAGTGGAGGGGAAAAGCGGAAAGAGGAAAAAAATGTCTGCGCATCAAAGAACACCATCAAGAAAGAGAAAAGACAAACTACAGAATAGGAGAAGACATTTGCTAATCATATATCTGATACGGATTTAATATTCAAAATGCATAAGGAACTCCTACAAATCAACAACAACAACAAAATAAAAAGTAGATGAAGGACTTGAATGGACATTTCTCCAAAAAAGATATACAAATGACCAGTTAGCAAATGAAAAGATGCTCAACATCATTAGTCATTAGGGAAATACAAGTCAAAATGAGAAAACTACAATGAGAAACCACTTCATACCCACCGGAATGGCTATTAGAAAAGCTAACAAACAAATAGAAAATAGCAAGTGTTGGTGAGAATGTGGAGAAATTGGAACACTTAAGCATTGCTAGCCGTATGTAAAATGGTGCAGCTGCTATGGAAAACAGTTTGGCATTTCCTCAAAAAAGTTATACATATAATTACCGGAAAAACCAAAAACCAAACTTGTTGCCATTGAGTTGATTCTAACTCACAGTGACCCTGTAGGACAGAGTAGAACTTCCTCACAGGGTTTCCAAGGAGTGCCTGGTGGATTCGAACTGCCGACCTTTCGGTTAGCAGCCGAGTTCTTAACCACTGCACCACCAGGACTCTGTAATTACCATATGACCTAGCAATTTCACTCGTAGGTATATACCCGAAAGGACTGAAAACAGGGAATCAAACAGACACTTGCACACCAGTGTACATTGCAGCACTATTCACAATAGCCAAAAGGTGGAAACAACCCAATTGTCCATCAACTGATGAATGGATAAACAAAATGTGGTATATATGCAACATATACCAGAAAGGAAGCACTGACACATGCTACAACATGGATGAACCTGGAAAACATTCTCAACCACTGAGCCACCAAGGCTCCAAGTGAAATAAGCCAGACACAAAAGGACAAATATCGTATAATCCCATTTATATGAAATATCTAGAATAAGCAAATACATAGAGGCAGAAAGTGGATTAGAAGTTACCAGGGGTTGGGGGAGGAAGCAATGGGGAGTAATTGCTTCATGGGTACAGAGTTTATGTTTGAGGTAATGAAAAAGTTCTGGAAATAAATAGTGATGATGGTTGCAGACCATAGTGAATATACTTAATGCCAGTGAATTATATACTTGAAAGTGGTTAAGATGGAAAGTTTTGTTAGGTATATTTTACTGCAGTAAAATTTTTAAAAAAGAATGCTAAAAGGAAGATCTACTTTGTAGAACAATTAAGGTGACCAATGGCTCCCATAACTGAAAAGTCCAGGTGTGGCAGTTTTCAAGCGTGGTTTGAGGGGCGCTAGCTCCCTGTCTCTGTAGTTCTCTGGGCCCTTCTCCTCTGTGTACTGGCCATGTTCTCAGCTGGCAAAGGATGGATTCTCTCAGCTACTGGGGCTAATGCTTCCTCACTCACTTTCTTGGGAGACAGAGGCTTCTCCCACAACACTGAATTGGGACAGAACCCTCACGAGAGGAAATCACACAGTCCTAGGATAGCCCGGCCTCTCGGTATGAAGAGGCTGATAAAAGCAGGGCTGGTCTCCCACGTCCCACGTTTTCCCCCTTGGCTCTGTGAAATCACAGGAAGGGCTTGTCCTGCTAGCTCCCTGGGGAAGATGGTCATCGCTGGTGATGACACAAGAGTTTGGCCACTCCTGGGCGCACAAACCCAAGGAGCACTGGTGGTGTAGTGGTTAAGCAGCTTGGCTACTACCCAAAAGGTCAGTGGTTGGAACCCACCAAATTCTCCTCAGGTGAAAGACGTGACTATCTGCTTCCAGAAAGATTATAGCCTTGGGACAGTTCTACTCTGTCCTATACGGTCACTATGAGTCAGAATTGACTCGATGGCAATGGGTTTATGGGTTTTTATAGAGCACACAAAGACCTAGTCTCTCATCTGTGACCTGGGGAGAGTGACTCACAACCAGAGCTGCTGGTGAGACACTTGGCCTGTTTGTTGGTCCCACAGAGATGGAGCCTCTCTGTAGGACACCAGACATCATGCTGGGCATCCAGGAAAGACAGAAGCAAAGCAGATCCTGGGGCTAGGAGTCACAGTCTAGTAGAGAAAGACAAGCTCACAAGGAGCCATGACCCAACAAAGCATGAATGGAGGGGAGGTGCTGAGTGCTCTGGGGGTCCAGCAGAAGGAGACCACTAACGGGCCAGGGGAGGGCCTCTCAGAGGAGGTGCATCAGGTATCCCATCCCTAACATCTGACCCTACCAATGAACCTGTGACATAGGCACAATGGAGATTAGTAACCCCATTAGGTTCAGAGGGGTTGTGTGACTTTCACAAGACCACACAGGCATAAGACAGCAGAGCTAAAATAGAGAGGAGGTAACATCATGTTGTGTTTCTTGCGCCAGAGCCTAGAACCCCTCCAGCAGAAACACGGGCAGGACACTTGATTGTTCTCACCCTCTCACCACCTCCCTTCTTGATGCAATCAATCACCAATTCATGCCAGGTCCACTGCTTAAATTGGTCCACCTCACTCCATCCAATTGCCATTACTCTAGTCCAGACCACCATCCTGACCCACCTGGGATTAGCTCCAAACACTCCCAAATGGCCTCCCTGTTTCCTACAATCCATTATTCACCCAGCAGCCCCTATGATATTTCAGAATCCTAAATTAAACCAGGTGTCTCTTCTGCTTAAAACTCTCCAACAGCTTCGATCATGATTAAAACCCAAACTCCTTGTAATGTCTTACAAAAATCCACATAATCTGGCCCTGTCTACCTCTCTCTCTTCATCTCCTATCACGCTTCCAGTCTTCTTGCAGTTCCCTGGGTACCCAAAGTTTGCCTCTCCCTTAGAGCCTTTGTACCAGCTGGTCCCTCTGACTAGAATGTGCTTCCTCTGATCGTCTCATGGCCACTTTTTCCTGTCACTCAGATCTTAGCTTCAGTGTCACCTCCGTGGAGAGGCCCTCCCTGACGGGAGCCGTAGATCTGAATTGTAAAGGAAGTTCCATGCACTCTCCCCCCATGCACCCCCAATGTTAACATCTTTATACAACTATAACCCAATACCAAAGCCAAGAGATTGACATTTGGTACAATCCCCGGAGCTTATTTAGATTTTACCAGGCATACATGCACTCATCTGTGTGCACGTGTGTTTGTGTATAGCGCTATGCAATTTTATCACATGTGTAGTCTTATGTAACCACCCCCAGAATCAAGATACTCAAACTTGTGTTAATCCTTTTATAACTACACTTGTTCTCTCCCACCCATCAATACCCTGTGGCTAACACTAGTCTGTTTTCCATCTCTATAATTATGTTATTTCACAAACGCTACGTAAATGGCATCTTGCAGTACGTATCCTTTGGATATGTAACAAGTAGTTACATATACGTGTCCATGACCCTTCTGTCAGTTTGTCATACTGTGGTGGCTTGTGTGTTGCTATGAGGTTGGACACTATGTCACTAGTATTTCAGATATCAGCAGGGTCACTCATGGTGGACAGGTTTCAGCAGAGCTTCCAGACTCTACTAGGAAGAAAGGCCTGGTGATCCACTTCCAAATATTAGCCAATGAAAACCCTATATATTTTAGGCACAAGTTCCTTATTAGGTATATGATTTGAAAATGTGTTCTCCCATTTTGTGGGTTGTCTTTTTCACTTTCTTGATGATGTCCTTTGAAGCACAGAAGTTTTTAACTTTGATGAAGTCAAACGTATCTATTTTTTCTCTTGTTATTTGTGAATTTGATGTTATATCCAAGAACCTGTTACGTATCTCAAGGTCTTGAAGATTTATGCCTATGTTTTCTTCTAAGGATCATATAGTTTTATCTCTTATATCTGGGCTTATGATCCATTTTGAGTTAATTTTTATGTATGGTGTGAGGTAGGGATCTAAGTTCATTCTTTTGCATGTGGATATCCAGTTGTTCCAGCATTATTTGTTGTAAAGATTATTCTTTCCCCATTGAATTATCTTGGTACCCTTGTCAAAAATCAATTGACCATAAATGTAAAGCTTATTTCTGAACCTTCAATTCCTTCCATTGAGCTATATGTCTACCCTTACGCCAGTACTATATTGTCTTGAATTACTGTAGCTTTGTAGCAAGTTTTGAAATTGGGAAGTGTGAGTCCTCCAACTTTGTTGTTCTTCTTTTCCAAGATTGTTTTGGTCATCCCAGGTCCCTTGCATTCCCATATGAATTTGAAGATAAGCTTAGCAGTATCTGCAAAATAGCCAGCTGAAATTTGAAAGGGATTGCACTGAATCTGTAGATCAATTTGGGGAGTATTGCCATCTTAACAGTAACATGATCTGTGATCATGGGACATCTTTCCATTTACTTAGCTCTTCTTTAATTTCTTTCAACAATGTTCAACGATTTTGAGAGTATAAGTCTTACACTTATTTGGTTAAATGTTGTAAGTCTATTCAGATTTTCAATTTCTTTTTGAGTCAGTTTTGGTAGTTTGCACATAGTAAGTTATTAAAGAGTAGCTGGAGTGGCGCTATTAGAGGAGATCAGCTAGAAGGAAAAGAGATGTTAGCCATAGAGTGAGACATTTCAAATGAAGTGCAGTTATTGGTGCATATATATATCTGTGTATATAGCAACCCTATAGGACAGAGTAGAGCTGCCTCATAGAGTTTCCAAGGCTGTGATCTTTATGGGAGCAGACCACCACGTCTTTCTCCTGTGGAGTGGCTGACGGGTTTGAACTGCCCACCTTTCTGTTAGCAGCTGAACACTTAACCACTGCGCCACCAGGGCTCCTTCTTATGTATGTATTTTAGAATCCTAAATTAAACCAGGTTATATATACAAAATAACTGTTTGTATGTGTGTATATGTGTGTACATATATATGTGTGTAATGAGGCGGTGGGCAGGACAGCCCCCCGCCCAGCTCTGCTCGTACTCATTTCCATTATGGCACCAATGACATATCCCGCACAGAGTCTTCAATCTCACCCCCCTTGAGAGTAGGCTCAGGGCCACTTAAGGGCAAGTGGCATCTCTCCCACATTTGCAAAGGTGACTAGCTCTGCCAGTTTAGGGAGTCCCTGCAGCTCCCAGCCACACAAAGGGGCCTCGACAGATGTTCTTTGTTTTCCAGTTCATTTTTATTTTTCATTCATTTTTTTCCCCACAGACGTTTCCTGGGGACCTGTTTTGCGCTAAGCACCTTGCTTGTTGGCCTAAACAAATAAACAAGATCCTTAGGGACTGTGACAATAACTGTGAAGGCAATAAATAGGGTGAAGTGACAGACAACAAACAAGGGTGGAGTGGGGGAGCCCCAAGATTTTTAGGTAAGGTGGGTCAGGGATGACCTTCCAAGAAGGTGACATTTAAGAAAGAAAAAAAGCCATTGAGTGCAATTCAGGAAGACTGACAAGAGCACAGAGAAAGGACCTAACATGATTTAGGAAGAGAACAAGACCTCAGCTGAGACACGGAGGGCAGAGTGTGTGAGGGTAGGATGGGTGCAGCCACGATGCGCAGGAGAGCCTCTGCTCATGGTAAAATCTCATTTTATTCCAGTACTAAGCGATGCCATTATAAGGCAGGGTGGGAGTTTCTTTCAAAAGATCCCTCTGGCTGTTGTGGGTGAAAATTAATTGGGCAGTGGGATAAGAATGGAAGCAAGGAGCCCAGGCTGGGCCCTATTGCTTTAGTCCTGGAAAAAGGTACATGGCTTGGTCTAGAGTGGTCCTGAGGCAGGTGGGGAAAGGGGGGAAGATCTGAGATCTGGTTTACAGGGAGAACCAACAGGATTGATAGGCTTAGGGGTGAGGGAAAAAGGGAGGAGGCCTGGATAATGCTCAGGGTTTCGCTTGAGCAACTGTCACTGCGCTCTGCGTCTTTTCTAAACCCCGCGATCAGAATGCAAAAGCAAAACGAGAACCGTTACAGTGGAGTCGATTCTGACTCACAGGACAGAGCAGAACTACCCGATAGGGTTTCAAAGGAGCGGCTGATGGATTCGAACTGCCGACCTTTTGGTGAGCAGCCGTAACTCGTAACCGCTTCGTCACCACCAGGGCTCCACGAGAATGCAAGGTGGATGCTATTATCTATCTCTGCGTTCTGGAGGAGCCGGTCAGTGAAGGCCAGCGCTGCCCTGGAACTCAGCTCCTGGGGACTCCAAACCTTGACTCCTTTGGACGACAGAGCATGTAAATGTCCCCCAGGAGAGGCGGGGTCGCTCTTAGTAACCCGCAACCAAACATCTGTCGAGCTGCTGTGCTCATTTCCGGGACTCATCACTCCGCCCTAAGTCCTGAGCAGCTCTCAAATCAACACCCCCGCCACCTGCAGGGGGCCGCTCCTCCGCGGTAAAGGCACACATTCGATCCCAGGGGCCAGCCCTTTACATGTTTGAATAGCTCGGAACAGCCTAATGTTTCTCATTCGGCTCCTGCTCAGCGGGGGACGTAGGTCGTGGTCCCTAAGGCCTGGTTAGCACTGGGCCGTGCGGGGCTGGAGGATGCTCAGGTGTTTTCTGGCCCCAGCCTGTCCTCTGGAGCGGGTTAGAGCGGCCTCGCGCTCCCCGCCGCCCCCAGTCCTGGCCATACCGACTCAGGGGCCTGCAGGAACGCTTTTCTCTCGCCTTAATCTGCAGGGCCGCTGCCGAGTGCATGAGTCACCTGCACGGCTATAGCCGAGCGCCATCCATCAGCCCCTCACTAACCTGCAGGCGAGCGGGAGGGAGTACCTTGCGCCAGACAGAAAGCAGATGCTGGAACCCGCTCTGTTCCCTGGAACAGTTCTCCGGAAGGGAGTTGTTTGCTGGGCTCTGCATAAGTGAATCGGCGTGGCGTAGGTGCGGGTGTTTGTGTGCCTGGTGAGAGAGCGGCATGAGAGGCTCTGCCGAAGCGGACAAATACAAATGCTAAACACCTTGCAGAGCTGCGTTCTCTGAGCCTCAGGGGTGGAGCCCAGGGGCTGCGCCTGGTGGGCAGAGGCCAGGGGCTCCCTTTGGGGTCTGCAGGCATTCATGATGATGGTCCCACTTCCCCTCTGCTGGGACCCCTCACATTCATCATCACCACCTAGCAAGAGAAACCCAAATCATACCCCAAAGAGCTGCACCATCCCCAAGGCCCGGTCCTGCAGCCGGTTTCGGCTTTCTGTTTATTAGACTGCTTACTCCTTCCCCAGTCGGCAGGAGAAATTAGTCAGGGGAGGCGCAGAGGCAGCTGGGAGGGCTCCGGTGGCCGTGGGCCTGCTGGGGCTCGGCTCCCGGCTCCACTGAGTCCGCGGGTCCTGGCTGAGTAATATTAATAGTTAACATTTACAGAGTGTTTACTATGAGACAGGAGCTGGGATAAATACTCTCCATGCCTAATCTCACGTGATCCTCGCCCGGCCCTAGGAAGCGGATTCTACTGTTGTCATCCTCACGTACTGATGAGAGATCTGAGGAAGGCAGTGAGAAGACCGGGGCTGAGTGGGACCAGCATCGGGGCTGACAGGCCAAAGTCCCTGCTCCCTTTATTTTGCCTGAAAGGAAGCAGGGGTGGACAGGACTTTCCCCCTCTTCACTGAAGTCAGAATCCAGATGCTAATTCAGCTAAATTCACTTACTATGTACAAGGCACTGGGTGGGGTGAGGCTTTCACCTATAGAGGCGTCATTATTATCAAACTCAATTCAACAATTGCCATTGCGACTCCCCATGTGTCAGAGCAGAACTGTGCCCCATAAGGTTTCAAGACTGTGACCTTTGGGAAGGACGTTGCCAGCCTTTCCTTCTGAGGTGCCTCTGGGTGAACTTGAACTGCCGTTTGTTTAGCAACCAAAGCTTGTTAACCATTTACTCCACCCAGGAAATCCAAACCCACTTTACAGATGAGTAAACCAAAGTTGAGGGAAATAGAATAATTGCTTCAGGTCACAACCACAGGAAATAGAAGAACCAGGATTCAAATCCAGGTATGTCTGACTCTAAGTCCAGTTCTCTTAAAAGTCTCTCTATACCAATTAAAGGTCGCTGGGTAGTGCAAACGGCTTGCCCTTTGCTAGTAACCAAAATGTTGGTGGTTTGAACCTACCCAGTAGTGCTGAGGAAGAAAGCCCTGAAATCTGCTTCTGCCAAGAAAACCCTACGGAGCAGTTCTACTCTGTAACACATGGGGTCCCCGTGAGTAGGAATTGACTCAACGGCAATAGGTTTGTTTGTTTGTTTTTCCATACTGAATCCAGAGAAAATGAAATTGTACCAGGATGAACTGAAAGAAAGCTGAACCCCCTTCTATAGTGGGAGCAGGATGGGAATTTAAAAGAATCTAGCTGGAGGGGCTGTCAGCTCTCTGAAGCCATTTTCAGTGGGTGCAGTGAGTCCTGTTATGTAAGCCGGACCCAGGAAGGAGCGAGCTCTCCCAGCACATTGAGGCCACTATTAGTGGTGTGCAGGGAGCAGGGTCAAAGTCATGTTAACAGCAGCAATATTTCCTCATGTGATATTAGAAAAACCTGTGAGAGCCGGAACTCAGCGGGACTGCCTTGTTTTCCCAGGCCTCGAAAGTTTTCCGCCTTTGACAGGGTGCGATCTTACCACTTTTCTGTTGCTCTCTAATAATGGGAAGTATTTACGTTTTCCTTCTCTGACAGGTTTGTGCCTACACAGTTTCCAGATTTCACAGGTTTTACTGTACGTTCAGTGAAAAAGAGGAAAGCCCTCAAGGAGATGGTTTGATACAGTGGCTGCAACAATGGGCTTAAGCTTAACAACGATTGTGAGGATGGCGCAGGACCGGGCAGTATTTCGTTCTGCGGTACCTGGGGTTGCTAGGAGTCGGAACCCACTGGACAGCACCTAACAACAACAACAGCACTATACATCGTTTTGCCTCAATGAAAAAAAGCAACGCTTGCCTCGGCAACGTCAGCTTGCTTCCTGGATAATCAGTGCCATAGTCGGCTACAGCTCTTGATGACAGGGAGTCCAACCTGGAATCTCAAAGCACCACCATCTCATGCGTTCGTGGGACAAGAGCCATTTCCCTCTTTAAAGCTCCCTCAACCTGGGCAGAGGAGATCTCCCCTCATTAACGCATGGCCTAAAGCTCCCAGTTTGCCTAGACACAGAGCTGCCTCCTCCTCCATGGGGGTGGGGTGGGCTTGGGGATGGAGCTCCCTAAGGAACAGAGAATGCCAGCCTGGGCCCTGAGCAGGGGCGGTTTACCTACTAAGCAAAGTAAGCACGGGCTTACTTGCGTGTGCTTACTAATCTACCATAAAAAATTTCACGTGGGTTTCACCACATTAAAAAGACTGTTCACTACAGATTAGTAAATACGCACCGGTAAGCCTTGCTTATTGGGTATTCCGTCCCTGTCAAGGACTATAAATTTGAAAAAAGTCTTTTGATTCTGTAGGGGGGTCTTTGGGGTTGAGAGACGGACAGATAGATACCAGCCATACTTAGAAGCAGAATCTTTGATGTGTTGAAAAAAATGTGATGATCTAGTAAGCAAGGTAAGCACCGGGTTTACCTTGCCTATTGGATAATCCTCCCCCGGCCCTGAGAAAGAAGCCTAGTGCGTAAGGCCTCCTTTCTATGTGCCTATGAGAGAACAAGAGAGTTGGTAACATGACAAGTTGACTTCCTGTGTTCCCCCTTCCCATGCTGCTGTATGAGGTCTACCAACAACAGAAGACCTGGGCCCATTCCATGCAGTCTCGGGAAGACTTGGAGCAAGAAGTACCACGACTACTCTCCATCATTTTGTGGTGTCCAACACAGAAAGGGCATGCCACCACCTGACCCAAGTCCTGGGAGTCAAACTATTTCCTCTGTGCAGTGTATTGGAATCCCTGGGTGGGCAGGAGATACAGAACATCCAGAGACATAGGCCTGAAGACAGACAGGTGCCACTTGGTGTGTTAGTGGGTCAAAGCGAGTGCTGGGGGAACCAGGCATGTGAGTCCAAATGCAGCTGGTAGGGGTGAGAGAGGGCTGCCTGGAGGATGAGATACCTGCACCCTAGAGGCAGCAGAAGGGAGGTTCTAGACCTGGAGCTGAGACAACAGAACAGGCTCTTGCAGGCAGGGCAGATTATCCCATAGGCAAGGTAGGTACGGTGCTTACCTCCTTACCAGATCATCTGTAGCGAACAATTTCACATTTTTTCACCACATCAAAGATTCTCCTTCTGGGCATGGCTGGCATCTGTCTTTCTCCCAAACCCACAGCACCTTCTTACAGAATCAAAGCCTCTTTTCAAATGTATAATCCCTGACAGGGCCGAATGACCCAGTAAGCAAGTAAGCCCAGCCTTACTTGTGCTTACTTACTAATCTGTAGTAAACAATTTCACGTGGGTTTCATCACATCTTTAATGCACAAAGAGATCTTTGATGTGATGAAACCCATGTGAAATTGTTCACTTCAGATGATGTGGTAAGCCAGGTAAGCGTCATGCTTATCTTGTGTATTGGATAATCTGCCACTGCTTGCAGGATATTCCAGACCTGAATTAGGATGAAAGAGCAAAGACTTCTCAGGGTCCAAATGAGATCCTGAGGGAAGGATCCTATGGCTTCGCCCAGGATAGGATAGAGTCATCTTTGGGTCCTGGGGTAGATGAACTGGTGGCAAGAGCGAAGAGGTGGGGTTGGGAGTGGAATATGCAGATACACTAGCTTTTCTGCATCTGTATCTTGGACCCAAGGTCTCTGGATGGTGCAAACGATTTGCAGTGGTTAAGAGCTCAGCTGCTAACCAAAAGGTCAGCAGTTCAAATCTACCAGCTGCTCCTTGGAAACCTTACAGGGCAGTTCTACTCTGTCCTATAGGGTCGCTATGAGTTGGAATTGACTCAATGGCAACAGGTTTATTACCAGAAAGGTTGGCAGTTAAATCCACCTCTCAGTGCAGTGGATGAAAGGCCTGGTGGCCTACTTTTGTAAGATTACAGCCATTGAAAACTACTCTGACACACATGGGGTCTCCATGAGTCAGAATTGATTTGATGGCAATGGATTTGGTTTTTGGTTTATTTCTGACCCAACTAGCTTGGATGAAGCTTTGCTCTGAGACAGAAATCCGATTGATGGGAGACAGACCAACATGAAGCAAAGGAAACCCAATAGGCTTGAAGCTGAAACGCTGTCGGGGGTAGTCGTCTTCTTGGAAGACTCTGAGAGCTGAAGGGGATGTGGGAAAGGGGGAGGCAAGCCATGGGGATAACAGACCCATTGTGTGTGGCTCTTCTTGAGTTCATTTGAGATCTTTAACACTCGGTAGCCCTTTTAATGGTTCCTGGTCACAGGATGTTCCTACCTCCTTTCTCTGTCCCCCAGGCTGACCTATCCTCATTCCACTCAACCACAGTCCCTACAGACCAGCTCAGTTCACAGCTCTGTCTGCAGCAACTTCCATAGACAATGACCTCTGCCCAACTCCTGGTTCCCGTCTCCCTTCACCTCCCCAGATTCTTACCCTCTTGGCTTTGTGCATAGTTTCTCCCCCAAGTGAACCCTAGGACTCAACAACAGGGTGGACCTCTCTGGTTTGAGAGCCTTGGTTCTCCTCAGGGTCTGCCTGTAACTGTTGGATTTCTCTTCTGCCCTTGT
Organism: Dugong dugon; assembly: GCA_030035585.1. Taxonomy (NCBI): domain Eukaryota; kingdom Metazoa; phylum Chordata; class Mammalia; order Sirenia; family Dugongidae; genus Dugong; species Dugong dugon. Next base: position 94,501,892 of record CM057473.1, on the reverse strand, counting down.
AAGACAAGAGCAAGCCCAGCCTGGGCCAGCTTCACAGGCATGTGGAGAAAGGTGGGGGACAATGACTATCTAGTCATGATGTTTGAAGCTGAAGGACAGAGCCAGAGCCAAGGTCAAAGTCTGGAACTGAGGTACCAATCTGAGAACTCAGATGGAGAGCAGAGAACAAGATGGAGATGCTGGTGAGTTCAAGGAGCAGAGGGACCCAGTAAGCAAGCAGGCTGGATGAGATTCTAGAAATGGAACGCAGGCACCTGTTGCAGCCTCATGAGTTTCTGGGCCAGCCTGGACTTGGGGCTTGGTGAAGAGGCAGAGGTGGACAGCACTGACTGCTGGCCCTTCCTCTTCCTGCCCACCTGCCCCAGCTCCAGCACCTGGCACCCACCCCAGGGGATCTGCCACTCCTTGCCCCATCTCTCTACGCCATGACCAAGGGACAGCTTCCCAGCAGGGGGTGGAGGGGGGGTGTCAGAGTTGCCGTAGGGACCAGCGACCACTACAGCCAGCATTCTGAGATCTCAGACAAGACTTGCCTGCTCAGTGCCTCTCCAGAGCCCTCATGGGAAAATGTGCTTGGTGGCAAAACAGCGTACAGCCAGACTCTCCCCAAACACATTTCTTCAACAGGTGAAAAAAGCTCTGCGTTCCAAGGCGTGGAGTCCCCTGGGCCCACCACAGCCTACTGAATGGGCCATTACCAGGAAGGGATGTAAAGAAGGCTTTTTAATATGCAAAAAAATGAGAGCAATCGATCCCAGAGGCACCGGAGGGAGACGGTTATGCTATTGCCAGGTGCTCACTCACTGTGTGTCCCCTAATTGACCTAATTGTAGTAAGGCACCAGGGCTTGGCACGCTCTCACCTCTTTGTCATTCCAAAGGCCTCAAGTGGAAACAATTTCTTCCTAGAGTTTAGCTTTTATAATAATGTTTAGCATTTGATGGGCCTAGTTATGCCGTGGACTGATGAGTGACTTTGGCTCCATAGCCAGGGAACATAAGTCTGCCAGAGTCTGCAATGTGTTTTCGTCACAGGCCCAGACAGGCAAAACCAACAGCAGACTTCTTCTGTCTTGATGCACAGGTTGGAAACTAGAACTTTCAGCACTGTCAGCATTAGGGTCACCTCCCTCACCATCTCTTTCCTCCACCCCTACTCCCACTGCCCTGGCTACTGTCCCTACACTCACCATCCCCATGTGGTGACCAGTATCTCTACCATCATCCCTTTGCTATGTTTCATATTTGATAGAAGGAACTTGGGTGGCACAGATGGTTTGCACTCAACTACCAGTGGAAGGGTTTGCAGTTGGAACCCATCTAGCAGGGTCACAGAAGAAAGGCCTGGTGATCTGCTTCCATTAAGATCACGGCCAAGAAAACCTCATGGAACTCAGTTCTACTCTGTAACACACAAGGTTGCCATGAGTTGGAATCGACTCGAGGGCAACTGGTTTATATTTTGTAGGGATGGTTGTGCACCACTTCCACACCACCGTTATGTACCATATCATGTTGAGTGTGTCCCCAAGAAAAAAAAAACACAAACAACAGTGGACAAGATACACCCAATGACACGTAATACAACTGGAGTCTTATTAGTGTGCATATTGTATGAGGATATCATGGGATGATTGTGTGCACACCAAAACCAAACCAAACCCATTGCCGTCGAGTCGATTCTGACTCATAGCGACCCTATAGGACAGAGGAGAACTGCCCTAGGGGGCTTCCAAGTGGCAGCTGGTGGATTCGAACTGCCGACCTCTTGGTTAGCAGCCTGAGCTCTTAACCACTGCACCACCAGTGCTCCTGATTGTGTGCAGAGAGAAGGAAAAGCAAAACAAACAAACAAACAAACAAAAAACCCAAACTCACTGTCATGGATTGAATTGTGTCCCCTGAAAATGTGTATGATTGTCCACCATTTTGTGATCTGATGTGATTTTCCTATGTGTTGTAAATCCTACCTCTATGATGTTAATGACATGGGATTATCAGCAGTTATGTTAATGGGGCGGGACTCAATTTATAAGATTAGGCTATGTCTTAAATCAATCTCTTTCAAGTTATAAAAGAGAGAAGCAAGCAGAGAGACATGGGAGCCTCATACCACCAAGAAAGAAGCACTGGGAGCAGAGCTAGTCCTTTGGACCCGGGGTTCCTAGTCCAGGGGAAGACTGATGATAAGGATCTTCCTCCAGAGCCAACAGAGACAGCCTTCCCTTGGAGCCGACGCCCTGAATTTGGACTTTGTGCCTACTAGACTGTAAGAGAATAAACTTCTATTTGTTGAAGCCATCCACTTGTAGTATCTTTGCTATAGCAGCACTAGATATAAAGATACCTACTGCCGTCGAGTCAATTTCAACTCACAGTGACCCTATGAGACAGAGTAGAACTGCCCCATAGGGTTTCTAAGGCTGTAAATCTCTACACAGGCCAACTGCCACATCTTTCTCCTGCAGAGTTGCTGGTGGTTTCCAACCGCTGACCTTTCAGTTAGCAGTCGATCAGTTTAATCACTGTGCCACCAGGGCTCCTGAGAGAGGGAAGGAGGGCGCTACATGAGCCTCGTTACCCAAGGGCTGAACAAAGCTGTAGTGATGGAAGTAGGGTAGGGAGACGTGAACTGGAGACAATATTATGCTGCCAACTCTTTCATTGATCATCCTGTTCTCACCCTCTTCTGGGTCTAGCTTCTCACTGCTGTGCTTGCCTCTGTTAGTTTTCAAACTCCAAATAGAAATAGCCCATGTTTCCACACCAGGCACTAGGGTCTCCAAATACCTAACAAGTGGAGGTTATTAGAAGCCTATGGCAGTTGCTGTTGGTGGAAATAGCATGTTGGTATGAGATGGACTCCCTAACCTTTTACTGCCCACTGAAGGTCTCCAGAATGTTCACCCCAGAGGTAGGGAAGGATTTTAATTGCCTTTGTGTCGGGGAAGATCTCAACCCTCATGCTACCTGGGACTGTCTTCTCTGTGGGCCAAGAATTGGGGGTGTGCTGCTGGAGGGGGATGAGTCTGTTCTGAAAAAGAATGAAACTAGATCTGATAGGTGATTATTGCAATTGCTGCCGCTGATGGTTTCATAATTGCGAGCAAGTGAGTTCATCGTTTGGAGAGAAGGAGAACAGTTTTTAGTGTCTGTTGAAAGCTTCGTTGACTGGGCTGTACTCTTGGATTCAAAACCAGAACTTATTGCTTTCTGTTGAGGGGACTGTCTTAGTCATCTAGTGCTGCTATAATAGAAATACCACAAGTGGATGGTTTTAACAAAGAGAAGTTTATTTCCTCAAAGTCAAAGTAGACTAAAAGTCCAAATTCAGGGCTTCAGCTCCAGGGGAAGGCTTTTTCTCTCTGTCGGCCTTCTTCTCTTCGGTGTTCCCCTGGACTGGGAGCTTCTCTGCGCAGGGACCCCGGTCCAAACGACATGCTCTGCTCCCGGCACTGCTTTCTTGATGGTATGAGGTCCCCAACTCTCTGCTTGCTTCCCTTTCCTTTTATTTCTTGAGAGATAAAAGGTGGTGCAGGCCACACCCCAGGGAAACTCCCTTTACGTTGGATGTGACCTGGGTAAAGTGGTGTTACAATCCCACCCTAATCCTCTTTAACATAAAATTACAATCACCAAATGGAGGACTACCATACAATTCTGGGAATTATGGCCCAGCCAAATTGATACACACATTTTTGGGGGGACATAATTCAAACCATGACAGGGACCCTTGGCAAGTTTGTGTTGTTGGTGAAGTGTGTCTACACTCAGCATTTGTGAAATGAGTTCCCCCCTCTCCCTTTGGATATCCTTCCAACTCTTTGTGGATTCCTCTCAGGCATACAGGGTGGCTGTTTGCTCTGTGCCCCAATCCTGACTCGCCCTCTGCCAAACCAATTTCAAGATACGTTTTGAAGCACGTTCATTGCTGGTGGGAATATAAAATGATGCAGCCTCTGTGGAAAACAATTTGGCAGTTCCTCATAAAGTTAAACATAGAATTACCATGCAATCCAGCACTTCTGCTCCTAGGTTTATACCCCAAAGACTTGAAAGCGGGGTTGCAGACAGGTATTTGTACACCAGCATTTATTGTAGAACTATTGATGATAGCCAAAATTTCAAAACAAGCCAAGCATCCATCAACAGATGAATGGATAAACAAAATGTGGTACGTCCATACAATGAAATATTATGTAGCCGTAAAAAGAAATGAAGTTCTGATCCTTGTTATGACATAGATGAACCTTGAAAACATAAGGCTGAGTGAAATAAGTCATTCTCCAAATGACAAAGACTGCGTGATTGTATGAATCTGTATGTATGAAATATCTAGAATAGGCAAATGCATACAGACAGAAAGCACATTAGTGGTTTCCAGGGGCTGGGAGGGGGAAAGAATGGGGAATTATTGCTTAAAACTCTTTCATACCTGGTGGTATATATAGTGACCATTTGCTTTTTTTGGCCTCTGGAGTTTATTGGGAAGCTGCTGTACCACTGACAGTGCATGCTGCCACAAGGCAGAGGACTTTATGACAGTTTGAAACCAAAGACATGGGCATGTGCTGCAAATTTCTATTTTTACAGGGTATTGTATGAGGTGTCTGAATTTTTGGTAGGAAAAATAGAAATTTTGAAAATTTTTATTTGGTACACATAAGTACCAATAGACCCTGGTAGGGATTCTGGAGTATAGTTAGTGGTACTTCGTATGTACCACTAAATGCTTAGGGTAGACTTGTGGGAGGGGGCAAGAAAAAAAAATCCATACTACCTACCAAAAATTCAGACACACTCAACAATTCAGCATGCTTCCATTAATGAAAACAAATGATATCAACACAAAAATTCAAAGCAGAAAATAATTGAGCCGCGAATTAATGGGTACAGAGCCTGTGTTTGGGGTGATGAAAAAGTTTTAGAAAAAATAGTGATGCCGGAGGAAGGAAGGAAGAAAGGAAAGGTGGAAGGGAGGGAGGGAGGAAGGAAGTTAGGAAAGAAGTCGGTCTTGCAGGAAATATAAGGACAAGTGTCTTCTTAATAAAAAGAATACCTGACCCCCAAGGCAGGCCCTGGAAGGAGAATCTCCACGCAAGGAGGGGGAGAGCTCTGGATCAACAGATCCATATTCCCTCAAGGCCTCCCCCTCACCATGGCGCCACCTCTACCGTGCTGATCTCAGGGAGTAATTGTGCCCTTGTGAAGCCCTGGTGTGGACCTTTAGCACTTCTGAACTAGGAGGCAGGCATTAATGACCTTGGTTTCCTAATAAGGAATACCTACCTCTCCATCCTCCTAATCACCCTCCAGGGGTAGTAGGATAGGTGAAGACCATTTACACAAAGGAGCTTTGTAAACTGTAAAGCATACAAGAAATAGGCTGTATGTATAGTATCTGTCTAATAAGAGTTTGTTAACTCAGATTGTATTAAATTGAGTTGAACTGAATTGAACTTCTTTATTCATGCGACAAATATTTGCACTACTGTGTGTTTGCCCTGGGGCTAGCTGAGGTAACCAGGTTTGCCCAGGACTGAGGGGTTTTCCAGGACTTGAGAGTTCCTGCTAAAAATCAGACAGTCCCAGTAAGCCAGCTGGTTTGTCACCCTAGGCTAGACAGAAGTCTCTAGCCTCATGGAGTTTACCTGGAGGGAGAAAGATGGGAAGGGAGAAATTAATCCTGGATATCCACCGCTCGTCTCCCTCTGTCAGCATCCCCAGGCCCCCTCTTTTAAAAAATTACTGGTAAGAGATCGTTATCCACACATTTTCCTTCTGAACTTTGCCAGCCTTGTGGTCAGAGGGTGTGTGTGGAGGGGTGTTCCTAATACACACACACACACACACACACACACACACACACATTGTATTAGCACAATAATCAGACAGTAATTAATAATTAAACAGTGAAATAGGTCAGTGTTATGCATTGAATTGTGTCTCCCCAAAATATATGTTGTAAATCCTGACCCCTATACCTGTGGTTGGAGCCTTGGTGGCACAGTGGTTAAGAGCTCGACTGCTAACCAAAAGGTCAGCAGTTCGAATCCACCAGCAGCTTCTTGGAAACCCTTTGGAACACTTCTACTCTGTCCTGTAGTGTAGCTATGAGTTGGAATCCACTGGGTGGATGGCAATAGGTTTGGTTTGGTATACCTGTGGTTATAGTACCATTTAGGAATTATTTTCTTCATTATGTTAATGAGGCAGTATTAGTGTAGGGTGTGTCTTAAGCCAATCTCTTTTGAGATGAAACAGCAGATTAACAAGTAAACCAGTAAGCAAGCAGAGATGGGGGAAGATAAATACCAGGCCACATCTTACTGCCAAGGAACCTAGGAAAAGAAGCTGAAAAGAGACAAGGACTTCCCCCTAGAGCTGACAGAATGAAAAAGACTTCCCCTAGAGTTGGTGCCCTGAATTCAGGCTTCTAGCCTCCTAAACTGTGAGAAAATACATTTTTGTTTGTTAAAGCCACTGACTTGTGGTATTTCTGTTATAGCAGCACTAGATAACAGTCAGTAATTCCTTTCTTTTAAACCATAGCCGTTAAAACCCATTGCCATTGAGTCAATTCCAACTCATAGCAACCCTATAGGACAGAGTAGAACTGCCCCACACAATTTCCAAGGAGTGCTGGTGGATTTGAACTGCTGACCTTTTGGTTAGCAGCCGTAGCTCTTAACCACTGCACCACCAGGGTTTCCACAGCAGTAACTCATTTTTTAAATCTGTACCAGCTGGTGATTCGAGCCCAGATGTGCTGTCCAAAGTTATACAAACCTGTAAACCCAAAGCAAACCCTTAGATTAATATGTTTCCAACCAAAATGCTTTCAGAAACTGCTTAGTGAAATAGTAGCTCAACCTAAATAATGCAAATGTTGTGCTAGGTGAGGTTTTGGAGTTTGCCTGGAACCCTGGAATCTTCCTGACTGGGGCTGAGCCATCTTTAGTCTGGGTCTAGATGCAGGGGTCTGAGAGCCACAGCTTGGGGACCCAGTGGGGACCCAATCACTGACCAATCTCTGCCCCTTGGCCTCACCTCCTGTTGAGGTCCCTGCCTCAGTCTCCTTCACAACCCACAAACTCAACCTCACTTCCTGGGCTTACTGCTTTGACCATCCCTATCCCAAGAGAGGCAGCTGGTGGAGAATCCAGGAGGCTAGAGGATTGTCTCTCCAGATCTCAGAAGCCTGCCTGCCCAGGGGAGTGTGTAAGTCTCTGGGAACCTGAGGCCAGGTGTACCCTTTTCTTTTTAGAGGGCAGAGTGAACAACTAACGTGTACTGGGCCTTCTGTCTTCCAGGTACAGGTGACAAAGTGCTTTATGGTGTCGTCTCGTATGGCCCTCCCAGCTGCCCCCTGTATAGACGGGACAGAGACTCAGTGTGCTTAAGCCATTTTCCTAAGGTTAAAAGCCAGCTGCCGTGAAGTCGATCTGACACCCTATGTGTGTCAGAGTAGAACTGTGCTCCTAGGATTTTCAAGGGCTGATTTTTCAGAAATAGATCACCAGGCCTTTCTTCCAAGGTGCCTCTGGGTAGACTAGAACCTCCAACCTTTTGGTTAGCAGTGGAGCACTTTAATAGTATGCACCACTCAGGGACTCCTGCCTAAGGTTACACAACCAGTAACGATACAGCCAGGATTTGAACCAGCCTGTTCCCATTCCGTAAGGCTGAGCCTGAGGCTATCCTTAAATATTACAGCCTGGGTGAGGCTGAGAAAGCCATGGAGGGCTGGAGAGATTCCCGAGTGGCTCCAGAGGGGCTTAGTGATCTGAGGGAAGTGCCAGGATCTCCCAGAATCCCCCTTAAATGCAGTGACCTCTCCCTGCCTTAGTTTATCTATCCCAGGGACATTACTTCTGAAGCCAGGGAAACAAAGTTGAGCCTTCATAGCTGCAGGGCACAGCCACTGTCTAGAAGGATGACGAATGTCATTTTCTTTAGAGCACACCTTGACCCTCTGGCACCCAGGGGTGGGGTGAGCAATATTGGGAAGGGTGTCATTAAAACTGTTATTGCTCCTATTAAATTTTGCCAGGAACACAAGCAGCTTCCACCAGCCTGAGAGTTCTGCAATTACAGCTCATTAAATCATCACCTTTTGAGCAGTCCTGCATTTTTGCAAAAGCCATGCGGGATGCTTTTCCTGTGGGTTAATTCGCAGCGCCTTGCTTTCCCCGTTTCCCAGTTTCCCAGTCTTCTCTCTTACTGGAGTTCTTTTTGCCATTTCCCACCACCCCCACTTGCCTTTGGACATTTTTATTGATTTTGTAGTAAAGCCTCGATGAGCTGCACTATGCTGAGAATGCAAACTTTGGGTTTATTGATCAAACACTGCAGCGTACTAGAAAACAAATCGGACTGGAATGGGACTCAGCAGATGTGGGCCCGCAGCCTCCACCCACATACAGCAGTTTGGGTTTTTCTAGATGGATTCTGAAAGCTCTGTAACCCCCGATAGTGGCAGCCTATGACTTTTCTGGTTAAATCAGACAACACCAGAGAACCCTTTCTGCTTGAACAAGTGTGGGAAATTTACAAGCATTTATGAAGTACAAGCCCTGTGCCGAGCACTGTGCTATTCATTGGAGCTACAGCGGTGAATTAAACCCAACCATTGTCCTTGGGGAGCTCAGGATATAGGGGAGAAGAAAAATGTCTTAAGAGGTAGGAGGCTTTCAGCTGCATTGGAAGAAAAGGAATTGCCTTTGGCTCATATGACTGAAGAGTCCCGAGTTTGGATTTGAAAAAAAAGAACAACCAAATTCCTTGTTGTCAAATTGATTCCAACTCAAAGTGACCCTATAGGACAGAGTAGAACTTCCTCACAGGGTTTCCAAGGAGCAGTTGGTAGATTCTAACTGCAGACCTTTTGGTTAGTAGCCTGAGATCTTAACCACTGCGCCACCAGGGCTCCAGAGGTTGGATGCGGGGACTTAAATTATATTTTCTGGGCTTTCTCTGTCTCCTCCAATTCTCAGATCTGCTTGTCTCTTTTGCTCTCTGCATGTTAGCTTCATTCTCTCCTGCTTCAGGCATGCTCTAGACTTAGAGGAAACATGACTGCTCCTAGTCCTAAGTCAAACCAAAGAGAAAAAAGAACTTTCTCTTTCAGCAGGCATATACTAATCTCATAAAAGATTTATTGTATCAGCTTTTGCTCCTAAGGAAACTTCCACAAAATGCAGTGGCTTAAGGGTTAGCTGGGGCTCAGCGGATCTAGGCTTGGCTCAGCTGGGCCCTCTGCTTCAATCTTCATGTGCAGCTGGGCTTGGGCCCCTGTGAGGCTTGGGTTCAGCCTTCTCCACATGTGTTCACTCTGGGACCCAGGCTTAGGGCAGCAGCTCCCTGAGGGAGATCTTCTCATGGCAATGGCTGAGATGCAAGAGCTCAAATGGAAACACACAAAACCTAGGCTCAGAAATGGTACCTTCTTACTCCCACCTTATCCCACTGGCCAAAGCAGGTCACATAAGCAATCTCAAAGGGTTTAGTTCAGTGGGACAAACTGCAAAGTTGTATGGCAAAAGATGTGACTATAAGGGGAGATGAAGAATTGGGGCCAATAACGCACTGGCCATGATTATGGTTGGCCCCATTGGACCACATGTCCATCCCACTGTGATTGGTCAGGTCTGAGTGACAAATCTACCCCAAGGCCAGGGGAGGGTGAGACACTTTCATAGATGACCCCTCAGAACCACATGGAATGCGTGTGGTAGAGTTCCCCAACTGGAAAGGGCAGCTGAGAAGACAGAAACCCACATTCTCTACAGACAGGAAGGTAAATAATGGCCTTCATGGAATAAATGCTCAAAAGGGGCTTGAACAAGGGGCTATGGAAACTCTGAGGAGACCAACTCAACCTGGAGCAGCTGGGGAAGTCCTGTCTTAGGTGAGGCTGTCAAACTGAGTCTTGAGTTGGGAAAGGGGGGTACATTTCAGACAGAGGGAACAAGGTGTTCCCAAGGATGAAAGAGACATCCACTCAAGGAAGGTGGTGAGTGGAGCATCGGGTGATGGGGTGGGTGGAGAGAGCTGGCAGTGAGGAGGGAGGAGGACTAGAGAGGCCAGCAGTGTCCAGGTCACTAAGGGCTTATATGCCAGATTGAAGCATTTGGATTTGTTCCTGAAGGCAATGGAAATCCCTAAAGGATTTTAGGGAGGGACATGACATATCACATTGAGTGTTGGCGGTGACACTGGTAGCAATATGGAGGACAAATGGGTGTATGGTCAGGGGGTACTAGGGTGAAAGCATGGAGACCAGTTAGGAGACTGGAGATTTTTAAGGCCAGAGCTAGTAAAGTGGGGAAGCAGAGAGATCTAACACTTAAAATGGACTAGACATGGTTTCTGACTGATAGGAGATGAGGGAGAGGACAGTGTTTAGGATGAGGCCCAGGTGTATTAGATAATGTTAGCTGCTGTAACACAAACTTGACAAATCTCAGTAGCTCAAAGTTTATCTCTTGCTTGTGTAATGGTTTGATTTGCATGCTTCTGGTGAGGCAGCCCTCCTGGACAGCTATCATCCAAGCAGTGACTCAGGGACTCAGGCTTCTTCTATACCAAGGTACTCCCCTTTTCAACATGTGGCTCTCAAGGTCACAGTGGAGGTTGTCTCTATTCCAGCCCTCCAGCAGAAGAACAGAGGTTTCTGTGGGTCAGGCCTAGGAGAGCCATAAATCACTTACGCCCAAATTCCAGGGGCTCCTTCTCAGTCTCTCAGCCACACCGAGTTAGGTGCAAGGCAGAACAAGAAATGTAGTTCAACTTGTGTGCTCACGAAGAGAAGGAAATGGAGTTAGTGGTCAGCCAGCAATTGGTGCCATCCTGGGTTTTTGGTCTGGGAGAATCAAAGCAGGGGAGACTGAAGGAGGAGGAAGTTTGTGGAGGCGATGAGTTCTCCTGGGGCCATGATGTGTCTGAAAGGCCTGAGGAACATCTAGGTGAATACACTGGAGACACCCAGGGCCAAAACCAAAACCAAATCCTAACCTGTTGCCATCGAGTCGATTCCAACTCTTAGTGACCCTATATGACAAGAGTAGAACTGCCCCAAACGGTTTCCAAACAGCGGCTGGTGAATGTGAACGGCTGACCTTTTGGTTAGCAGCACTGCACCACCAGGGCTCCCATATTTAATTTCGATGAACAAAAATATTTTTATAAGGATTTTCATGGGTTTACTTGCAACCTCTAGCTCCCTTGAGCTACAGACCCATGTATCCAACTGCCTATTGGATATCTCTGCTTCATTGTCCTGTAGGCGCCTCCAACTCAACCTCCCCCACCTACAGCTCACTTGCTCCTCCTGCTGTGTCCTCATCTCAGCATCTAGCGCCACAACACACCCAGTGCTAAGCCAGAAACCCACGTATCACTTTTAATGCCTTCTACTCTCTCACTCCAACAGAATCCAAAATCTAACAGGATTCCAAATCCTGTGCATCCAAAATGCCTAACACCTCTCCAATCCATGATCTCCTTTCCAACCCACAGTTGAGGGCAGGGAGGTGAAAAACAAGGAGGTAAAAAACCTGGGGGAAGAGACCTACATGGAGCCTGTGCACAGAAGAAAAAGGGGAGCTTGAGTTCCAGGCTAGAGAACTTGAACTCTACTATGGGGGCACTGGGGAGCCACTGCAGGTTTTAGAGCAGAGGAGAGACCTAAACACCCTTTGAAAGGAAAATCGTCTTCTGGGGATTGGAATGAAGGGTATATGGAGGCCTGGAGCCACATTAAATAAATGTTCTTTGAGCCCGTAATACAGGTGTTTGGTTATTGTATTTGTTAATCTTCCATATAAGTTCATTCCTTTTCCTGAAGCTATTTTTGTTTCTTGACTAAGACAAAATCCAGACTGGGGGAGAGAAGGTTTGGTCTAGACTAGTTAATCAAGGGGTTTTTTTTATTTAAGTTTCTTCTCCTTTTCTTTAAATATGTGATTGCTGACGCTGCAACCCTCAGTGATAGCACAAAATCATTGTTCTTTTACCCTAACCTATTTTTTCTTTTCATTTTCATTCCCTCATCTGTCAGATAGCCCTTTTATTCTATTTTCAGATGTTCTTGTTGGTACTTGATGAACCGTTCCTGAAGCCAGTTTCCCATCCGTATACTTGTGCTTCTCTTTCCTTTGGCCTTTTGTTTGGGCCTCTCTGAGGCCACCCAAGGATCCACCAGACAGGGCCAGAGGTCGGCTTTTACAAGCTCTGACTCAAAGCTAGCCAAGGACTGGTGGCGGCAGGCCCAGCGTGACCCTCTACGCACATTTCAGAGGTCAGGTTAGCCCGTGGGTGTGAAGCTATGTACCTGCGTGTGGATCTTGGGACCCACAGGCCTTTAAGGTTATGCTAGCCCTAATTTTTGGAGAAGCTGGGAGAAAAACAAAACAAAACAAAAACAACATGAGCTTCCAAAACTGATGGAATTTCTACAATCAGTTGGGAAGGAATTTATGTGCTCCAGATCTGCCCTGTCCTGAGGGGTTTCTCTGATTAGAAAGTCCTTGCTCTCCATTACAACCTGACTCCAAAAGCCTGACAGTTGTCAGAGGCCATCCTGGGGTGCAGACGAGTCATGTCCTCCAAGTGAGTGAGGTCCCTGCCCTTTCCAGTTCCACTACCACTGCCTTCTTTAAAGGCCCACTGATGTACTCACCATGTAGAGGAGCCCTAGGAATCATCCTCATCTGCTTTGTGCCTTTTCCCCATCACCAAAAAAACCCATTGCCATCAAGTCAATTCCAACTCATAGCAACCCTATAGGACAGAGTAGAACTGCCCCACATGGTTTTCAAGGAGCAGCTGGTGGATTCAAACTGCTGAACTTTGGGTTAGCTGCTGAGCTCTTAACTACTGCCCCACCAGGGGCAGAGTTTGAAGCAGCTGAGAATTATCGAGGAGGCTGCCCTGGTCCCTGGCCCGATTCTCTGAGGGCACCCCTGGAGGTCCGTGAGATGCTTTTAGGAGGTCTGCAGGTCAAACCTTTTTTCATAATAATACTGGGGCATTATTAGCTTTTATTATTCTCATTATTTTAAGAGTGTCCAGTAGTTTTCTGGATGTGTGCACTATCGTAATAGATGGAATATAGAAGCAGGTATGAGAATCCAGTTGTCTTCAATTAAGTTAGACGTTAGAGATGTTTGCAAAAAATGTAAAGCAATGCCAGTCTTCTTACTATTTTTTGTTTTTGTTTTGGAAAATATAGTCATTTTTCATTAAAATATTATTATGTTAACACGTAATGGGCTTACTATTTTTTTAAAATGAGTTAATAACAAATCGTAAATTTTTCAGTTTTAATTTCTGCTGTAGTAAATATCAATGGATATAACTCACATACACTAACGTCTTTGGGGTTCTCAATAATTTTCTAAAAGTGTAAAAGAGTCCTAATGTATCATGGTAGAGCCAGCCCCAGCCCCAGCATAGAAGCTATACAGATGTGATGTGGAGACACTGGAGAGGAACTTGGAGCCAAGACACAAGGATTTGAGGGAAGGATCTACCATGGCCCAAGTGGCTCTGGACAAATCACTTAATCTCCCTGGATCTCAACATCCTCCTCTGCCAAACGGGAACAACAATTCAGACTCACTTTAGAGCCACTGGTGTGATCAAATATGAGGCAGTGTATGAGTGAAGAGGGGAGCATTGCTTTTACACTGTAAAAAATCAATCAATCAGTCAATAAAAACCAGTTGCCGTCAAGTGAACTCCAACTCATGGTGACCCCATGTGTGTCAGAGTAGAACTGTACTCCACAGAGTTTTCAATGGCTGGTTTTTTGAAGGTAGATCACCAGGGCTTTCTTCCGAGGTGCCTCTGAGTGGACTCAAACCTCCAACTTTTCAGTTAGCAGCTGTGTTAGTCATCTAGTGCTACTATGACAGAAATACCACAAGTGAATGGCTTTAACAAAGAGAAATTTATTTCTTCACAGTAAAGTAGGCTAAAGTCCAAATTCAGGGCGTCAGCTCCAGAGAAAGGCTTTCTCTGTCTGTCGGCCTTCTCATCAATCTTCCCCTGGACTAGGAGCTTCTCCGCGCAGGGACCCCGGGTCCAAAGGACACGCTCTGTTCCCAGCTCTGCTTTCTTGGTGGTATGAGGCCCCCCCCAATCTGCTTGCTTCTCTTTCCTGTTATCTCTTGTAAGATAAAAGGTGGTGCAGGCCACACCCCAGGGAAACTCTCTTTACATTGGATCAGGGATGTTACCTTAGTAAGGGCATTACAATCCCACCCTAATCCTCTTTAACATAAAATTACAATGACAAAATGGAGGACAACCACACAATACTGGGAATCATGGCCCAGCCAAATTGATACACACATTTTCTGGGGGACAAAATTCAATCCATAACAGCAGCTAAGCATGTTAACTGTACCACTCAGGGACTCCGTACACTGTAAAGCTCTATGTGAATAATATTTAAGCACTTTCCACTTTGCTTTTCACTGCATGCTGGGTACCATGAATGTGTCACCCATGAGATGAGCAGCTGCTGAATGGCAGTTGGGAGGAGCTAAGCTGCCATTTTTCCTCTGTCACAGCCCCAGTGCAACTGCTCCAACCCTATGACATCAGCATCATCACAGGAGCTGTCCACCAATCCTGATGGGCCATGCTCCTGAACAAGCCCTGAAGAAGAGCCCAGCCCTACTCTGTTTCCTCCCCATATATAAACCCCTGTGCCTGCCAGTCAAGGAGCCATCTTGGTGACCCAGGTCCCGGTGCGCTCCTTTGCTTGGCCAACCAAATAAAGCTTTCTTCTTTTGCTTTCACCTGACCTGTGTCTCAGTGTCGTGCGGAGTGAGACCTGGAGGTCCGGTAACGCCCACAAGAAGGCAAAAGTACAGAAGCACTGAGTAAATGGCAGGCAGGTCATTTTCTCCCCCTCCTCTTCTCCCTCCCCACCTCCTCTGCCTTGCTTTCTCAGGATTACCATCTTTTGCCTTACCACCTTCAGGCTGCTCACAGGATGGGCTTGTTTCTTGGCCCTAGGTTTAAGCCAGGTGAGAGAGGCTTTCTGACTTTGGAGGGCGGAGTGGAAGGAGGCAGAGGGAAGGCCAGGACAGTCTCGTTGGTTGGTCCTCAGTCCTGCAAACATCCCCAGACAGGTGGAGCTGGGACCAGGCGTGTGATGGAGAAGAACCCCACCTCCTGTCAGCTCCCGCTTTGGTTGAGCTCTGCCCTGTGCTAGCTCGCTGCATTCATAGTCTCCTTGGGGAACCAGGACTGAACACACAAGCACTGAGGGCAGGCTTGGAGATGCAGTGGAAGGAGCGCTGGGCTTGGAGCCAGGTGCTCTTGACAAGTCCTTTCTTTTCTGGGCCTCAGACTGCCCAGTTGTCAAATGAGAGGATTGGACACTGCTTCAGAGTCCTTCCCAAGCAGTGTCTGCCCTTCCAATTGGGGGTCTCATCCAGAACCTCAGGGGTCTATGGGCTTCTCCCAGCAGGAAGGTGTCCAGGGACTGATCCCCCTGGCAGAGGGGCCAAGGATGTTGGCCAGGGCTCTCGAGCTATGCCAGCCCACCCCGTCTGGTGCCAGTACATTTCTCAGGCCAGCACAGGAACCTTATCAGTCTGCCCTGCCCAAGACACCCCAATCCAGATCTTGCAAGCCCAGAGGCAGTGGCTCAGACTGGGTGGGAAGTGTGTGTGTGTGTCCTGCCCCGCCGCCGATTAGACAAACCAGAGGATTTATCTAATCTGGAGGCCCTGGTCCTCTCATTGTAGTCCTCATTGACAGCAGGAAAAGGGTGGAGCCTGAGCCTCTCAACAGCTTATCGGCTCCTACCCCAGGGGAAGGACGTGTCCCCAAGACCCTGCAGGAAAGTGGGAAGAAGGGAAGGTGCTTCCAACTGTATAGGCTGGAAAATTACCCACACACAAAGCGTTGGCGGCCAGGTTTAGGAGTATGGAGGGTGGTGTCCTGAAGACCGGTGCTCTTCTAAGCATTTTGGTCGTGCATCCTTATCAATAAAAACGTTTAAGCATTTCCAACAATAACACATGTGAGGAACATGCTTCATAGTTCAATCGTGTATACGACACTAATGGGCTAAAAAAACCAAAAACCAAACCCATTACCGTCGAATCAATTCCGACTCATAGTGACTCTATAGAGCAGAGTAGAACTGCTCCATAGGGTTTCCAAGGAGCGGCTGGTGGATTTGAACTGCCATCCTTTTGATCAACAGCCCTAAAAGCAAAGGCGAGAAGGCAGGAAGGAATAGGAAAACTGGACAAATGGAAACAGGAAACCTGGGGTGGAGAAGGGGAGAGTGTTGACACATTGTGGGGTCGGCAACCAATGTCACAAAACAATTTGTGTATTGACTATTTAATGAGAAACTAATTTGCTCTGTAAACTTTCACTTAGAGTACAATAAAAAAAGAGGTTTTAAGCATATGTCCCAATATATACACATTTACTCATTTATGTATTATATGCGAGTATTCCTGTACTAATACGTTATATAAATGATGAAACATACCCTCAAATAGAAATTTTAAAAGGATGAGATCAAATTCTAAGGAGGAGTCATGATATTTTCTTCTAGTGGATGGTCTCACACCCCCTGGCATGTCCACACCCCCCTCTGGAGACCAGTGCCCTTTGAGGGGCCCGTCTGTCACGGACCTCTGAGCCTAATCTTTACCAACTCAGGCTTTGCCACCTCACTTACCAATATCAGCTCTTACCTGCCCCGTATCCTGGCTGCTTCCCTGGGGTCCGCATTCTGCTGAGGAACACCTGGCCACTGAAGGAGCCCCTGGGGGTGAGGCTTGGAAAGAGCAGTTTGACACCCATTGTCCTGCATGATGGTCACACCCCCCACTTCAGATGTGAGGGAAACTGAGGCACAGTGAATATATGAATGAGCTGAGGCTTGAATCAGGGCCCTGCAACTCTAAAACCCTTTATTTCTGTGTGTTGTTTATTTGAAGGTTTATATGTCAGGCTATGAGCGTTCACACTCCCTTGGGATCATGAGAAGAATACAATACAATCCATCTTTTCTTCCCAGGAATTAGAGTCAAACATTCACAGCAAACCTGGCAAGAGGAGCTGATCACCTTGACGTCAAAGATTTTTTAGAACTGCTCAGAGGACACTGTCGCACAGGGGCCAGACCTTCGCCTATGCTGGACTGATGGCCCCTAGGAAGTGGCTCCAGGGCCAAGCCGAAGGCAGTGCCCCACTCCTCCCGCCCTCAGTGCCCGCCTGCCCTTTGCTAACCCCTCCCCACACACACACATCTGGGCTGTACACAGGCAGGAGAGGGTCTCACCGGGCCTGCCCCACCTGCTCTTCTTTTTTTCCTTCAGAGACCTCTGGCCAATGTCCATTTTCCAAAAGACCTAAGGACCTTACAGCCTCTTTATCGCTCCTGTGGTTGTGGTTGGGGTGAAAAAAAAAATTTTTTTTTTTTTTCCCGACATCCTTCTACTCTTTTCAGCTGATTTAACTTTCCACACTCCAGGCCAAATTACACACAAATCAGTCCGTCAGAGCTAGCAGTGAGAAAAGTGTTTCACGCTTTAGCATGGCCCTGAGGCCCTGAGAAGTGAGAAAGCAAGGCCGCTCTACAACTGGGCAAGGCTGCTCTGTCTTTGACCTCTCATTCCATAGTACTGAGTGGCCTGTGATCCTCCTCCTTCCCCTTCCACCAATCTTGCAGCCCTCATCCTCACCCTCTCTTTGCCTGGAAAACTCCTATTCATCCGTCAGGACCCTGCTCAGCCAGTGCCTGCTGCTGGAAGCCTACTCAGATCTCCAGGCTTCAAGTGGATGCCCCTCCCCACTATGCTTCCACGCCACGCGGGCTTCCCTCCATCAGCAAGCACCATGGCTGTTGTAATGTTCTCTTTACCGTGATGTATCCCTCTCTGGACTGTGACTTCACTGGAAAAGAACTTGTCTCTACACGTTCATTGCCTGGATCTGTAGGTACTCAGGAAATGCTCACTGAAGTGAGCTAAACTTTCCTGGCCCAAATACACCTAGTTTATACAGCTCCTAGGTTCACCGAAGAAGTAAACACAGGTAGTCCTGGACTTACGATGCATTCGAGTTATTACGAACCACACTTAGGTTGAACTGTACTTACGACCGTCTATTTTTTTTTCATGTTATCATTAGTAATACGTATGTATGTGTATATGTATATATTAAAATATACGTGTAAGTTTATATGTAATGTTTCCAACTCCCAAAGACAAATAAAGTTCAGATTTATAAAGATACTCATAACAAAAGACAATAATAAAGAAGAAAAAAAGGTATTCTACTTAACATAAGAACCGACTTACGATGGAGTTGTTATAAGGGAACCACATCATAAGTTGGGGACTACTGTAGTCAGCCCGGATGCACTGACTCTTCAACCCTATCGAGGGCCCTAGGTGGGGCTTAATGTACATTAGACTCGATTTAACTGATGCTGGCCAGTCCCTGGCGGTGCCCATGGCATGCTTACTGCTCCATGCTTCTACCTGGTGTGCCACAGACTGAGCTGCTGCAGCTGGTTATATCTGCCCACCTGTTAGTGGGTTATATTCCCAAATCCATTTATGTTAGTTATACTTGTTACTATAATGACATTGTGTAGTTAAATATGCATCAGTTAAAATATAAAATGAAAAGAGAGTTGTTTCTATGAACACTAAATTAAGTGCTTTGAGGAGGAGTCATTAAAAGTAAGTTGCTTTTATAAAAAAATGCTGTTGAATTAAACTTGGAGTAATAGCCAGTCTCTAAGAAGGCCTCCAGTGATTCTTACATCTTGGTATCATTTACACCCTTGTGTAATCTTCTCCGAAGCGAATCAGGACTGGTCTGTGAAACCAATAGACTACGGTGAAAGTAGGTCTTCCAAGGCTGAGTCATATGAAGCATTGCACCTTCTGCTTTGTTCTCTCAGATCCCTTGCTCTGGTGGACGCCAGCTGTCCAACCACAAGGACACTCAAGCAGCTCTGTGGAAAGGAAATGTGGCCCCCAACCAACAGCCAGGACCAACTTAGCAGCCATGTGAGTGAGCCAGCTTGGAAGCAGATCCCTCAGCACCAGATGATCCTTCGGATGCCTGGCCAACATCTGACTGCAACTTCATGAGAAACCTTGAGCAGAAACGTACAGTCTAGTAGCTGCTAAATTCCTAAACCCCAGAAACTGCGAGAAATAGTAAATGATCATTGTTGCTTTAAGGTACTAAGTGCTGAAGCGATTTGTTACACAGCAATGGGTAACTAGCACACATGGGAAAGACACCTGTGAAAGAGACATAGAAAAAAATGATAAAGACCTAAACAAAGTCTCCACTCCGGGTGTTTCACAAATGTCTTTAAGCTCTCATTATATTTTAAAGACGTCTCTCATCACTTTTTAAAGACGTAGAGAACTCAGAAGGACCACATTGTGGGTGTTGCTGATGCAAGAAAGTCAGCTCATATCCCAACCACGTGATCCTTATTCAGAGAAGGCTTTGCCCGGGCACCAACCGTTTGAGGAATAAATGTACTTTTGTGTATTTCAACTGAAAAACAAAAATTTTAAGTAATGTTCAGATTTTTCTTAGATTTCCCACTTGAACCAACTTTTTGTAAGCTAAACCAATACCACTCCCAACAGCTTGGGAAAAGGGTGTTTTTGTGGGATTTTATAAATACAGGTGGACCTGGCTTTGTGCAATCATCATGATCCTGAAAGGTGGCATGTAAATAAAACTTAAAAGATTTTAAGATACACTGTAAATGTCCTAATTAGACAGTCCGCACCTGAGGGAGTCTGTTATAAAGCCCTTGAGAGTCAGTGCACATTTTATATTGTTTTTGGCCTCATCTTGTTCTAGATCCTCAAGTGACTTAAAAGGGGACGCTTATAACAGAGATAGACTAGAACAGAAGTAAGAGAATTTCTGCCAAGAGGTGTTTTCTGCTGTTGCCCCTGTCCCTGCCTGGCCCTCTGTCTCAGCTGTTTGCTTGAAGAGAACTGTGTGTTTCTTCCTATAAGTTTTCAAGAACTGAAAAAGGGCTCGTTGCGAAAGGGCCTGGTAGAGCCACCAGCCCCCCGCAGGCAGCTGCCCCGTTTCACAGCCTCAGGGCCTCAGTCTCTGCTTCCCCCTCCAGTCCTCTCCCTGTGGTTCTCCTCCTCGTTCACAGCCTCAACCACTACATCCTGGCTGCCACCTCTAGCTGTCCCCTCGCCCAGACCTCGTTCCTGTGAATGCCCACAGCTCCCACAATGAACTCCTCCCCAAACCTCACCCTCCAGTGCCCTCTGTCAGCAAATGGTGCCACTATCCCCCCAACCCCTGAGCCAGGAGCCTGGGCTTCTCCCCTGCATCTTCTCTCTCCTTCTCTCCTCACGTCCAGTCAGGTCACCCCATTACCCCATCCACCCTCTTTTCTCCATTTCTGTTCTCACGACCTCACTCCAGGCCCACCTATAATGACAGAGGCAGCCCAAGGATGGCCTTGGGGCCAAGAGACCCAGACCCCTATTCCTGCTCCACTTGGCACCAGCTGTAGCACCTTAGAAGGCCTAGAAGTGATCCGAAGACTAATCACTTCCCCTCTCTGACCCTCAATTTCCCTATATTTCAATTGCCTCTGCAAACTCTTATTAAGCACCTGCTATGAGCCAGGTGGAGCCCTGGTGGTGCAGGGGTTAAGAGCTATGGCTGCTAACCAAAAGGGTGGCAGTTCAAATCCACCAGCTGCGCCTTGGAAACCCTATGGGGCAGTTCTACTCTGCCCTGTAGGGTTGCTATGAGTTGGAAGCAACTCAATGGCAACAGGTTTGGTTTTGGTTTTGGTTTTGGTATGAGCCAGGCAAGGGGCCCTGGTGGTGCAGTGGTTAAGAGCTTGGCTGCTAACCAAAAGGTCAGCGGTTCAAACCACCAGCTGCTCTGCGGGAGAAAGTTGTGGCAGTCTGCTTCCATAAATAGTTACAGCTTTGGAAACCCTACACGGTCTCTATGTGTCGGAATCGACTCGACGGCAGTGGTTTTGGGTATAAGCCAGACAAGGCTCTGAGTGGTGCAAACAGTCTGTGCTCGGTTACCAACCGGAAGGCTGGGATTTCAAACCCTTACACAGTGGTGCCTTGGAAGAAAGGCCTGACAATCTGCTTCTGAAAGGTCATAGTCATTGAAAACCCTAGAGCACAGTTCTACTCTGAAACACAAGAGGTTGCCATGAGTTGGAATTGACTCGATGGCAATTGGTTTTCATGAGCCAGCTATTGTTCTTGGCCTTGTCCCCACCCTGCTGGGAGAGGCAGATATTAATCAGACAATCACACACCTTATTAGTTGATTACAATTATGTGGGACACTGTAGGCATGGAAAAGAGGTTCCAGGCAATCTTCCCTGAAGAACTGACATTTAAGCTGAGACCTGAAGAAAGGGAAACAGCCAGGCCGGAGGTAAGTGGGGGCTCCAGCATTTGAAGCAGAGACAATGATGTGTGAGGCAACCCTGCACCTGAGTGTGGGTCACTGGAAGCACAGAAGGAGGGCCAGTGTGGGCACATCCTTGTCAGAGAGAGGAAGAGAGGAGGGGAGTCAAGGCTGGTGAGGTTAGTAGTGGGCATTCATCTAAAGCCTTGTAGACATTTTCCTAAGAGCAATGGCAGTGTGAAGGGTTTTAAGAAGGGGAGTGACATGATCCTTGTTGTGATCTAAGAGCTGATTTGGACTGCAGTGAGACGAGAGAAGAGCCAGTACTGGCACCATAGAGAAGCTCTTCCTGTAGGCCAAGTGAGGGACTAGGGTGGTGTTCATGGAGATGGAAAGAAGCAGATGGATGTGATGACTATTTAGGAGGCAGGCCCATCAGGACATAGTGATGGATTGGACGTAGGAGGTGAGAGAGATGGACGTGTCATGGAGGACTCCCGACGTTCAGGCATGAGTCGACAGGTGGAAGGCGATGCCATTTCCCAAGACAGGGAACACCAGAGAAGGAGTAGGCTTGAGAAGGAAGATCATTAATTGAGTTTGGGATATATTCACTTTGAGATGCCTGTGGAATATTTAATGGAAATATGGAGTCTGGGGTCAGAAGCAAGGTCAAGTTCAGAGACATAAGTGAAGAAGTTACTGGCTTACAGGTAGTAACTGGAGCCATGGAGTGGTGGATTATTGCCTAGGCAGACCCGCATGGGAAGAAACTCTCATCGACTGAGTCCAAATCTCTGGAAACAAGGCCTGGAATGCTGTATTTTAACTACTCCCCTCCTCATCAGTGATTTTGATGCACCCTCAAGTGTGAGAAGCAGCGATATAGGGAGAGTGTGTGAAGTAAGCTGAGAGGGATTTAGAGGAAGCTCTGAGGAAACTCACTGTTTAAAGAGTGGGTGGAGGAGGAGAAACCAGCAAAGAAGCCTGAGAAGAACAACCTGAGACATAGAGGAAGAAGGTGAAGCTCTGTCTAGCGTCACAAAGCCAAAGGAAGAGAAAGTCATCAAGTTAAAGGACTGAGAAATGTCCTTTGGCTTTTGCAACATGGAGGTCATTGGTGACTTTGGGGAAAGCAGTGTTGACATTGTGATGGAGATAGACATCAGACTGGACCAGGAGGGAATGGAAGATGCACAAGTGGAGATCATGAATCTTTTCAAATTAAAAAAAATTTGAAAAAGTAATGGAAGAGAGTTATAGGACAGTAGATGGAAAGGGACGTGGAATTCTGGGAAGGATTTATTGATTTATTTTTTCAGATGTGGGTGGTAAAGGATGTGTATCAGTTATGATTAGATTTGGCTGTGAGGCGGACTACAGGGGCTCAAACTCACAAAGGTTTTGTTTCTGTTATGAAAGAAGTTTAGAAGTTGTCAGTCCAGGGTGGGAACAGCAGCTTCTCCATCATCAGGCACCCAAGCTCCTTCTAAATTTCTGTCCCACCATCCCAGCAACTTCTGCTTACATCTCATTGGCCAGAACTTAGCCCCGTGGTCTCACCCATCTGCCCAGGTCTCTGTTGTTAAGGAACTAAAAAAAAAGCAAACAAACAAAAAACCAAACCCATTGCCGTCAAGTCGATTCTGACTCATAGCAACCCTATAGGACAGAGTAAATCTGCCCCATAGGATTTCCAAGGAGTGGTTGGTGGATTCGAACTGCCCACCTTTTGGTTAGCAGCCAGGCTCTTAACAAATTGATGACAACTGGTGACCTCTGCCATGTTATGCTTAAATATTAATGAGATACGCCAAAATTAGAGAGAAAGGAGGATAATTATTGGTTTCAGGTTGCTGAGAACCTGAGGTGGGGCTGCGCAAAGCACAGGTAAAGGAATTCGCCTTTAGTAGGATAGAAACATCTTTCAAGGGTTGGAGAGATATGGGTTTGTACATATGGCAGCAGGAAGTTGAAACTCTTTTTGTCTGATGGTTCCTATTTTGTGAAGAGTTGCAAGGTCATCTGCTGAGAATGAGAGGTATACAAAAGAAGTCAGAGGATTACACAGAGTAGAGAAGATTGTAAGTATATTCTGTTCAAGAAAATGAGAAAGCGAATAGAGTAGAAAAGAGCATGAGGGTTATGGCAGTACAAGAGAGGACAAGTAAGAGGGTGGTTGGAAATACAGACTGTGGACTCTAGGTGTGCTAGGAAGTAGAGACAGGAGGGCCAGTGTGGGGAGGGGGAGAGGACAGAGCCGTGGAGGGGTTCCCAGCAAGGCTGACCAACAGCCTGATGGGACTGATGGAGCAGACAGCCTGGAAGAAGAGGAAGTGGGGAGTCTGAGTCTGAGATCTGGGTGGTGGAGCAGATATAGGCAATGCAGAGGTCCATCCCTGACCATGGGAGGAGTGGGCAGCTGAGATGGATGCAGAGGATGTGGTCAGAGAAGAGGACGTGGACAAACTGAGAAGCCAAGGCACTGAGTGTTCACATGGACATTCGATTTGTCAGGATGGTGGCAGGACTTGGACAAAGAGGAAAAGTATAAACCAAGGGCTTAAACAATGTCTTTACAGGTTTGTCCATCTCAGGGGATTGTTAATGAAGATGAAATGAGAGAATAGTCATGAATTTGCTGTGTAACTCCCAAGTCCCTACTCTGTAAGGAGTACTGGATGGTCTTCTTGCCCCATCCCTTTCCTCACTGGTCCATCTGGCCCTGCCCCGCTCATCTGTTTCCCATCACTCCCCCTGCTCAGAACCTCCAACTCTCCATCCTTTGCAAAATAAACATGAAAACCTTAGCCTGGCATTCAAGGCACCCCTTTAACTGCAGAGTGTAGTGGTTGAGAGCACAGACTCCCTGGATTCAAATCTTAGGCCTCCCACTTAGTAGACATGTGGCCTTGGGCGAGTTAATTAACCTCTTTGTGCCTCTGTGTCCTCATCCATGAAATGGGGATAACAGTAAGAAGTATCTCACAGGGTTGTAAGGATTAAATGAGTTAACATACATAAAGTATTTAGAACCTTGCCTGGCACGTAGTAAGTGCTTATAAGTGTTATTTATTATCATAATTCCTTGGGAAAAACTGAACTTCTTATCTTCCCTGTATCCTGGGACATTCTCCTGACCTCCCATCTCATTCCACAGCCCCACTTTTCTTCCAGTCCCTGTCTTGGACAGCTGTTTACATCTTTATCTCCCCGCTCCACCCTAGAACCCAATGTCATCAACCAACAAACTCTGTTATGCCATCCCGACAATGTCTGTCTTGCTCTTTCTACTCCCACCAAAAAAAAACCTGTGGCCGTCAAGTT
Organism: Dugong dugon; assembly: GCA_030035585.1. Taxonomy (NCBI): domain Eukaryota; kingdom Metazoa; phylum Chordata; class Mammalia; order Sirenia; family Dugongidae; genus Dugong; species Dugong dugon. The sequence goes on along the minus strand of CM057473.1, from coordinate 94,477,128 downwards.
GATTCCAACTCAGAGTAACCCTATGGGACAGAGTTGAATTCACCAAGGAGCAGCAGTGAATTCCAACTGCCGACCTCTTGATTAGCAGCCAAGCTCTCAACCACTGCTCCACCGGGGCTCCCCTTCCATGTCCCTTAGGCTCACTCAAATTAAGTCTATACCTGCCAAAGAACAGCTGTGGCCCCTGTACCCCTTCCCAGAGCCCTCCTGGGGTCACTATTTCCTTCAGGAAGAAGTTTCTACTCCTTGATTAGTATTCAAAACCATCCATGTTCCAGCTCCAGCCACACTTGCAAACTTACTCCCTACAGCTTCCTTTCATGCGTCCTGTCTACTTCTGAGCCCCCCGCGCCCCCTCCCCCGCCCCGCTTCCTAAACCCCATCTCTCACTCCTCTTACACTCCCAGTTGGGCTCCAGCTCATCCTCTTCCGCTAATATGTGTAAGATATTTAACCCTTTAGGCCCGGGCCTCTTCATTTACTAAATGCAGGCATTTGCCTCTAAGTAATCTCTCTCTGGAGCCCTGGTGGCACAGTGGTTAAGACCTCAGCTGCTAACCAAAAGGTCAGCAGTTCGAATCCACCAGCTGCTCCTTGGAAAGCCTATGGAGCAATTCTGCTATGTCCTATAGGGTCGCTATGAGTTGGAATTGACTTGACGGCAGCGGGTTTTGTTTTGGTTTCATTTCTAAGAAGCCCTGGTGGTGCAGTGGCTAAGAGCTTGGCTGTTAACCAAAAGGTCAGTGGTTCGAACCCACCAAGCCACTCCTCAGGAGAAAAGACCTGGAGATCTGCTCCTGTAATGATTTCGGCCTAGGAAACCCTGTGAGTCAGTTCTACTCTGTCACATGGAGTCACTGTGAGTCGGAATTGACTAGATGGCACCTAACAACAACAGTCTCTCTCTAAAAGTCTTCCTGCTCTGATGTTCTGATCCTGTTTCACCATATTACTTTCCTTGTTTCATTTCCCCAAACTCCCCCATACAAATCATGTCTTCCAAACTAACATGGTCTTGCTTTTTCCAGTTACTCAATCTTCCCCATGCTTTTCCATCCCCTGGGAATGACCCAGCCCACACCATGCCTTCACGCCCAACACAACCCCATCCAATCTCCACTTGTTGAAATCCTCCTCAGGCTTAAGTGAAGCTTTCTCGCCTTCCTCTACACACTGGCCTCCACTTCTCTCACCCCGTTAGGCAAATCTCCTGGAGCACTTGACTTCCATCTGTCACACGCACAGCACAGTGTTATAATTATTGCTGATTTTGTCTCCCTGCACTAGACAGCAGAAACAGAGACAGTGTGTTTATAGCCCCAGCCCTCTGGAAATCAGGGCATGAGGCAAAGTTTAAGGGCTAACTCTCTTCGGGAAGTGAAAGCCCATGGCTCTGAGAGTGAGGAAAAAAACTGAAATGAGGCAAGGAAAGAGACAGCGATGCATTACCAGGCTGTCTACTGCTCCCCAAGGGGCAACCGCGACACACAGCAGGCCACTCCTCAGGCACGCCCGGCCCAGGGGACTTCTCTGGAAGGACCAGGAGGAAGAAACACATCGGCTGAACAGAGAGAGGAGGGACATGTGTCTGCGGAACTCCCTCTGGTTTCCCACTGGTCCCGTTGGCCCCACAGGGAGCTAACCCCCTGCCCTTCTGGGTTCATCCTCTGGCCCCTCCGGAAGCCAGATGCCATACCCTGTAGAACAGTGTTTCATCCATGTCCTAAGGTGAGGGTCAGCTGGGCCGGGTGGAGCACCAGCCAGAAGAGTGGGAGAAGCAGGTGGTCGGGGTCATCTGAGAGGTGTCTGAGGTTTGTGTCTGATACAGTGTGTGTTGTGTCTGTTTTCTCCACAGCTCCCCATTTAGTGCCTGGCTCAAAAGAGGCTCACAGAAGGGAGGGCGTGGATGAGGGCTAGACCCTGCCCGCATCCAGCACAGAGGAGGCAGCTGGAAGGAGGGCTTGGTATAGAAAGGCCTGGCCATGGCTCCTTTTCTTTGTGTCCTCAAGTAGAAGAGATACTCAGAGGCTCGGGAACAGGCCTGGCAGAGGAGCTGGGACCAAAGGTGTAGGGAAAGGAAGGGGTGTCACAAGCCACTGCCCTCTGAGGGCCACTACCTCCACCTCTACATGGCCCCTCTCCATTGATTTACGTGTTGGCAGAGTGCCACTAAGCACCGTCCCAGTCCAGAGGCCTCTGGCTCCTTGGGTTCAGCCTGACACACCTGGATCAGAAGGCCTGACTTTGCCTTGCTGGCATCCTGGGGTTTTGTAGGGTGTCCCTAAGTGCTGGCCTTTGGGGACGGGCTCGTTCATCCAGGGCTGACTCTAAGGCCAGCTGCTGAGGAGGGCTCTGGATCCTCCAGTTTGCCCTCCCTCCGCACCATGATACTTCTTAAGGCCCGCTTACCACCCCTCCCAAACAGCTCCTCATCCCCACTCAGCCCTCCAAAACGGAGCCTCTCTGTCCTAATCAGCATAGGCTTAGGGAATTGAGAGGCATCTCACCTGTATCTCCCGTCTCCCTCCTGACATTCCACCACACATCCTCTTTATCCCTCCACCCCAGAAGCCTTATTCTCTTCTTTTTCTTTCCCGTTAGATCCTGAGGGCCCAGGCTCCCTTTCTGAAATGGCTGGGATAGCTATACTTCCAGATGCTTCCTGGATGTAAGGGAAAATATGTGCACTTTCTACTGGGAGGTATGCTCAGTGCTGGGGTGGGTGGGATCCTTCTGATGCAGCAAAGAAAGTGAAGAGAGAAAAACAAATTATAGTTTTCATATCAAAACAGCTTGCACATTTATTTCATTTTCACACGTACAGATATTTACTGTCTGGGCCCAACAATAAGCCGGGGACACAATGATGAACAAGACCCAGTTCCTGCTCTCAGCTCAACTTGGGCAGTTTGAGCAAAGACAGAGATCGTAGAGCTGAAGTAGCCTGGCTAGAAAGTGGCCTAGGATGCCGAATGACTCTGGGGGAAGGGTGGCTGGTGGGTCTCAGCCTGGAAGTGGGGAGGGCTTCCCAGGCCCAGTACTGTCAGGGGTGAATTGACCAGTGCGGTGTAATGAATTACTTCATGTGGCCTTGTAGCCCTGGTTTGTGTGACTCACACACTATGATTGAGTAGGACTATGCAAATAAGTTATATGGAAGCTGTGATGGTTGGGGTTATGTGTCAACTTGTCTAGGCCATAGTTCCCAGTATTGTGTGGTTGTTCTCCATTTTATGGGTTGTGGATCCTGACCTCTACATGTTGATGAGGCAGGATTGGTATAGGGTGTGTCTTGGGTGGAAGCCAAGGAGGGAAGGAGGGCGTGATTCAAGTCCCATGCTTACTCAAGTCACACCCTTCCCTGCTATGCGGTCTGCATCTGAGGTATATGTGTGGATGACCTGGTGGGGCTCTGTCTCTCTGTATTTGGATCTCTCATCCAGTTTGTGATCAGTTGACCACCTCTGGTTCTTGAGGCTTGAGCAGAGGCCTGCCGTTGGACCTGCCAATTCTGGGACTCACTGGCCTCCACAGCCCCTTGAACCGGCGGCCTATTCTCTGATCTGATTTGCCCACTTCCACAGCCTTGTGAGCCAGCAGCCTATGGTCTGAACTGCTGGTTTGGGTTCATCAGCCCCTGCAGCCATCCATGTGGGTCTTGAGAAGCCTACGCCTGACCCAAGGATTTGGAACTTGCCAGCCTCCACAACTGCGTGAGTGATTTCCTCTATACAGTTCGTGAGTTCTGTGAGACAATATTGCAGCAAATTATGGTTCAGGGAGAGTACTGAGAGGAGAGGGAGTAGTCGATGTCAGAGATGAGGGAGTGGTACAGCAGTGTCTTAGTCATCCAGTGCTGCTACAACAGAAATACCACAAGTGGATGGCTTCAACAAAGAGAAATTTATTTCCTCACAGTTAAAGTAGGCTAAAAGTCCAAATTCAGGGCATCAGCTCCAGGGGAAGGCTTTTTCTTTCTGTTGGCCTTCTTCTCTTTGGTGTTCCCCCGGACTAGGAGCTTCTCTGCACAGGGACTCCAGTCCAAAGGATGTGCTCTGCTTCCGGCACTGCTTTCTTGATGGCTCTGCTTGCTTCCCTTTCCTTTTATCTCTTGAGAGATAAAAGGTGGTGCAGGCCACACCCCAGGGAAACTCCCTTTACATTGGATCAGGGATGTGACCTGGGTAAAGGTGGTATTACAATCCCACCCTAATCCTCTTTAACATAAAATTACAATCACAAAATGGAAGCCAACCACACAATTCTGGGAATCATGGCCCAGCCAAATTGATACACACATTTTTTGGGGGGACATAATTCAAACCATGACAAGCAGTTTGAAAAAGTTGGACATTTAGGACCTCTTTAACCTCTGCCTCATAGGAACCAGCTTTGTGCTGATCCTTATAGAAGAAATTATTCGTCTAACCAGTAAGCACAGTGTGCACTGGCTCGCATTGAGCAAGGTATCCATGAGCTTAATTGTGTTTACTTGCTAATCTGTGGTGACCAATTTCACATGGGTTTCACCACGGCTTTGACGTGGTGGGGGACAGGTGAAACTGTGCACTGCAGATCGGTGGGAAGGCACAACTGGGCCTGTGTGTACCTTGCTTATTGGGTAATCCGGCCCTGAGACTGATGTTGGCTTTAAGGACAGAGAAGTTGGGGACTGTTTCAACATAACAGGGGAGAGGTGAGAACCTGAAGATATAAAATCTCACCTGCTATGGGTTGAATTGTGTCCCCCAAAAAGGCGTGCTGGAATCCTGACTCCTATAACTGTGGAAATGATCCTATTATGAAACAGGGTTTTCTTAGTTATGTCAATGAGGTCCTATCAGTGCAGAGTGTGTCCTAAACCTATTCAGTTTTGAGTGATATAAGGAGCAGCTTAGACACAGAGACAAGCATGCATAGATAGATGCCACATGTAGGTCACCAAGGAACCGAGGAAAGCCAGAGCTATAGGCTACAGGGGTACAATCAATGAAAGAGACAAGGACCTTCCCCCAGAGTCGACAGGGAGAGAGAGAGCCTTCCCCTAGACCTGGTGCCCTGAATTCTGACTCATAGCCTCCTGAACTGTGAAAAAATAAATTTCTGTCCTTTAAAGCCACCCACTTGTGGTATCTGTGTTACAGCAGCACTAGCAAACCGAGACACTGCCTCAGAATCTCTTTCTGGAAGACCCTGGGCTCCCAAAGCTTTGGGGCTCTGAGGAGGCACAAGAGGCAGGGTGGGGGGAAGAATCGAGAGCCCCCTGTGTTCCAGGCCCCTCTGCCATTAGCGTGCAGGAGCTGAAGCCTACCGATGGTGTTCTTTATCAGAGCCTGGGGTGGATGCCAGGCTGAGCACAAAGCCACGGGGGGATGCTAATGGCCTCTGTGCAGCTGGCTGAAAACAAGCTGGGCTCTGAGCAGAACTGGCATACAGTTGATGCCTCCTCAGGCTCCACTGGGAGAGGCATAGACCCTCAGATGTGAGCAGAAGCTACCAAGGCCTCCCTTGGGGTCACCCAGCCCCTCCCGACCTGCCGCCTGTGGACCTGGCAGTCACCCCCACTACATCCTTGGGAACCAGATTCTCCAGGATGAGCTGAGTTCAAAAATTCCCTCCCATGATCAGACCAAGTGCTGGTTCTTGAGTTGGAAAATACGGCCACTGAGCATATGTCAGCTTATACCCCAAGGGATCTGTGGGGAAGCAGATTGCACATCACCTTTACAACCTGTTCCATCCCAACAGCAATAATCTTCCTAATCCCTTGCTTTCTGTCCAAAGCATTCTCCCACAAGTGAACTCATTTAACCCTCCCAACACCCGCGTGACGCAAGCTCATACAGTTAGAAACCCAGTGCCATTGTGTCAATTCCGACTCATGGCGACCCCACATGCGTCAGAGTAGAAGGACGCTCCATAGAGTTTTCAGTGGCTGATTTTTTGGAAGTAGATTGCCAGGACTTTCTTCTGAGGCACCGGTGGGTGGACTCAAACCTTCAACCTTTCAGTTAGCAGCCGAGTGTGTAACTTTTGCGCCACCTGGGGATTCCCAGGCAATTATGTTCACCTTATAAACCTGGAAACAGAAGTTCAGGAGGAGTAAGTGGTTTGCCTAGCATCACACAGCAAGCCAGAAGCAGAACTTTGTATTTGTGTCTGAACTCCAGTTGTCTGACCTGCAGTCTGCTGCTTTTTCTTTGATGCCACTGTGCCTCCTCTTGCCGTACAGAAGAATGTACTGAGCGCCTTCCCTGAGCTCACCATGGGGACACTGCAAGGACCCGCCTGGCTTCTGCCCTCCTGTAAGGAGCTCACAGAATAGAAATGGTGACAGACGCCCGAAGAACCACCAGGTGGGGTGTTAAATGCTCTAATGCAAAAAGGTGCAAAATGCTACAGGAGCAGAAGACAGTCCAAAACCTCCTCCCGTGGGTGCACGTGGGGAAAGGCTTCCTGGCAGCGACCTTTGCACTATAGGAGGTGATGTTCTCCCGGAAAGGAGCAGGGAGGGCTGCCTGGCAGAGGTAGCAGCAGGTGCAACTCTGGAGACATGTAAGAGACGGGGCACTTGCACAGAAGGGACAAGAAGCTCAGGGGAGAGAGGTCACATTATGTGATTCTCCCATCAGCTTTGGGAGGAAGGCCGAGTCCCAATCCCCTCTTTTCAGAAACGAGGAACTCCAGAGCCAGAGAGCTTGGTTGTGTGCTCAAGGCCACACAGCTTGCAAATGGTAACTAGGGCTCAAACCAGAGGGTCCCGACCCGTGATCCAGGGATGGCATCTCTGAACCACATGTCCCAGGCTCTGAGGAAGAGGGCAAGCTCGCTGGCAGAAGTGGAAGTGGCAGCTGCTCTCAGCAGGAAGTCTGTCTCCAGTGCTGAGTCATTCTGGCCTCAGCTGGTGTGGGGCAAGAGGAAGGTGGCTGCCCAGGCTGCAGCGACCCCCCCAGTCCTCGCTCCCCAGGCCTCCCAGCAACCCCAAGGGTCCTCTCCAGTTCCCTACAAGCCAACACACAGGGCGAGCCACAAGGCCTGGGGAGGCGCTGTCCTTTGTACCTTCCCACCCACAGTGCACGGTTACTGGGCCAGGGCTACAGCAGTGAGGATGACGACAGAGCCCCCCGCCTTCAGCACGCTTCCAGAGTGGGGGTGTGCCTGCAGGCAAGTGCCTGGTAACCACACCAAACCAAAAAAAAAGGCATTGCCATCGACTCCAGGAGGTTCCGACTCATAGCGACCCTACAGGACAGAGTAGAACTGCCCCATAGGGTTTCCAAGGGGCGGCTGGTGGATTCGAACTGCCGACCTTTTGGTTAGCAGGGTAATTCTTAACCACAGCGTCACCAGGGCTCCCGTGATAACGGCACAGCACCGTGGAAAAGTGCCGTGAGAGAGGACTACGCCGGATGCACAGAGCCTGAGGATTTTTTCGGGGGGCTGGGGTGGGGTGCTGTAGATGTCTTGGAAGAGGTGACACCTGACTTTTGAGATGCGTTTTGGAGGATGAAAAGGTGTTTGTTAGGTGGAGAAAGGTGGGAAGGGCCTTCCCAGCTGGAGGTACAGCTTGGTCAAAGGCAGGTCATGTCAAGGGGGCAGAAGGAATTTCAGGGTGGGTGAGTCCCTAAGTGGTGCAAAGCGGTATGCTCTCGGCTACCAGCCGAAAGGTTGGCAGTTGAATTCACCCAGCAGCACCACTGAAGAAAGGTCTGGCAATTTGCTTCTGTAATATTACAGGCAAGACAGGCCTGTGGAACACAGTTCTACTCTGTAACACATGGGGTGGCCATGAGTCTGAGTTGACTTGACAGGGCGGACTTTGGTTTTGGTTTGGTGCAGAGAGGCCTACGGTGTGAGGTGGGGGCCCTGGCTTGTCCTGGGCTCTGATTTCTCATGAGACTCCACTTTCATAGATTCTGGATGGGCTCTTGAGCAGGGAATGGATGTGATGGGGGGTCCTGCCCCACGAGCAACTTGTAGGGAGTTTGAAAGCACTGTAATGTCTCAAGTTTTCGCTAAGATTAACCCATTGCCATCCAGTCGATTCTGACTCACAGCGACCCTATTAAAAGACAGGAAATCTCAGACACAAAGCCTGTGAGGAAGGTTCCTACTTACATTCTTATCCAAATACAAAGCACTGACCGGGCTTCCCCTTTGGGAGGGTAGCTTTGCAAGGGAAGGGACAAGAGACCCTTAAAAGCTGGAAGAGAGGCTGAGACAGGGCCCTGGCCTGGGCAGCAAAGGGGACTGAAAAAAAAAAAAAAAACCAAACCCATTGCCGCTGAGTCAATTCCAACTCATAGTGACCCTATAGGAGAGAGTAGAACTGCCCCATAGAGTTTCCAAGGAGCACCTGGTGGATTTGAACTGCCTATGTTTTGGTTAGCAGCTGTAGCTCTTAACCACTACACCATCAGGGTTTCCAAGGAAAGGGGACTGGCTACACCTAATTCACCACCAGGTAAGGCCTGGCCTTGGTTAGGGCCCTCCCTTGCCTCTGCCGTTACCAAGACTGCCAGGCCCAGGGCTGGTTTGGGGCGCGGTCTGCCCTCTGCCAGCGTGCATAGAGTTGGGCTCTAAAAGCAAGCTCTCCTCCCCTGCTGCTGCTCATTTTGGCTTCTATTCTGCTATTACTGGACCAGGCATTGGCCACGGAGATGGCATGGGAAGGGACGGCAGGGCCATCATGGAATAGGGGCTTCACCAAAATATCATGGGTGGCCATGGCTTTAATCTCAGTTACTCCTGACTTGAGCAGTGGGTCCCTGGGCACGGTACCCTGGTCCTTCTGAGCCGATGCCTTATCTAGCAAATAAAGACAGTCTGGGCCTTCCTGGGAAGGTGGTAGAAGCCTGAACTCAAATCATCTAAATAATCTGCTCCCTCAAATCCGAGGCAAACTCCCCTCCAGCCACCCCCAGCACACACTCACACTCTGCCGCAAAGAAAAGAGAAAAACAAAACCAGGTGCTTTGTTGTCATTGTTAGTTGCTGCCGAGTTGATTTCAACTCACAGCGACCCCATGTGTGCAGAGTAGGACTGCTCCCTAGGGTTTTCAAGGCTGTGAACTTTTGGAAGCAGATCACCAGGCCTTTCTTCCATGGTGCCTCTGGGTGGGTTTGAGCTGCCAAACTTTTGGTTAGTAGTCGAGCACTTCACTGTTTGCACCACCCGGGGACTCCACTGCCTGCAAAATGCTTTCAGGTTCCTTTTCTTGCTAGTCCACCACCCCACCTGAAGACAACAAGGGCAGGAGCCTCTGGCCAGAGTGGCTTCCCTGGATGGGCACCCAGGGGATGCCTCCTACACAGCCCAGACGCCTCTCTCCTTCTCTGGAAGCTGGTGTTCAGGACGGATGCCCAGATGCACAGGGACCGTGGCACTGTAGGGGTGGGTGGCCAGTCCTGGAAACACTCCCCAGGGTCTTGGATGACCCTGATCATTAAACAGTGACACTGGAGGGGCAGAGGGCACCAAAGGAGGCATAGGGTGGGTGAAACCCACACTGGGCTGGGTGAGGGGCAGGAAACCTAGGTTGTAATCCAAGCTGCCACTGGCTCACAGTGTGGTCTGGGAACATTCTCACGTCCCTCCACCTGTAAACTGGGGCGGATGGGGATATTTCAGACCTCAGCCCATGGAGCCTCCAAATGATCCTCTAGATCATGGCACTTGAGAGGGGATACCACATCAAAACTGGGAAATCTGTGTCGGCAGTAGATCTGAACCCTAGGGACCATGTCCCCTGCAGTCAGGAAAGGTGTGTGCCCACCAGACCACTCAGGTTAGTCCTGACAGATAAACCCAGCCACCAAGCTTCAGGCCCCTAACACCTCCAGCTGGAGATAAAGTGCAACTTTGGTTATTTCTCTGTTTTACTCTCTAGGAAGAGAGAGCAGGCAGGCAGGGAGACTGGGTTCCTTGGGCTGTGCTCTTTTAGTGTAGAAGATGAAAAAAATCCAGTAATTATGATGGACTCAGTCCATTAATTCAGAGATCTATGGCATTAACTAGTTGGTTATGGTGTCCCCAAAAGTGAAGTAGGTGGGCAGTCTACTACATTTTTACTCGGGCTGTAAAGCAGCAGAGTTCTACGTGAAGTGAACAGAAGTCTAACTTGACTCACCGAAACAGAACCAAGGCCCCTCAGTCACTTCTAAGACTTGAGCCAGTTTATAGACCCACAACCACTTGAATAAAGGGGAGGCCAGGTTCCCTTGAGGAAGGACCTTGACATACTCTGCAAAATTTATACTGCCGATATTTCTCCTAGAATGCACAGCAGGATGACTGTGCATTGGGGGAAGAGAAACAAAGAGACTTTTCAGAGATTATTGGACATTGACTCTGAATTTACACTGATTCCAGGAGACCCAAAATGTCTCTATGTTCCACTAATCAGAGTAGGGATTTGTGGAGGTTAGATTATCAATGGAGTTTTAGCTCAGGTCCATCTCACACTGGATCCAGTGGGCCCCCAAACCCATGCTATAATGAATTCTTCAGTTCCAGAATGCATAATTATAACAGACAGACTCAGCAACTGGCAGAATTCCCACACTGGTTCCCTGACTTGTGGAGTGAGGGCAATTATGGTAAGAAATTCTAGTGGAAGCCACTGACATTGCCTCTATCTAGGAAAATAGTCAAGTAAAAGCAATATTACATTCCTTGAGGGATTGCAGCAATTACACCACCATTAAGGATTTGAAGGCTGCAAGGGTAGTGTCTTAGTCATCTAAGTTGCTGTAACAGAAATACCACAAGTGGATGGCTTTAACAAACAGAAATTTATTCTCTCATAGTCTAGGAGGCTAGAAGTCCAAATTCAGGGCACCATCTCCAGGGGAAGGCTTTCATTCTCTGTTGGTTCTGGGGAAAGGTCCTTGTCATCAATCTTCCCCTGGTCTAGGAGCTTCTCAGTGCAGGGGCCCTGGGTCCAAAGATGCACTCAGCCCCCTGCACTTCTTTCTTGGTGGTATGAGGTCCCTCTCCTCTCTGCTTGATTCTCTCTTTTATATCTCAAAGATTGACGCAAGATACAACCTAATCCTGTAGATTTTGTCCTGCCTCATTGACATAACTCCTCTAATCCTGCGATATGCAGACACTGCTTGAAAGTGGACAGCGGCAGCACTGCAGCCCCTTTCTGGGAGCTCCCTGAAGGACAATGGGGAAGGGAAATCCTCCCAGTGGGCAGAACTTTGAGCAGCGCACCTGGCTGTTCACTTTGCTTGGAAGGAGAACTGGCCAGATGTGCGATTGCATGCCGATCCGTGGGCTGTGCCAATGGTTTGGCTGAACTGTCAGGGGCTTGGAAGGAATATGGTGGGAAAATTGGCAACAAGGAAGTCTGAGGAAGAGGGATATGGACAGACCTCTCTAAGCGGGCAGAAAGCATGAAGATATTTGTGTTCCATGTGAACGCTCATCCAAGGGTAACCTCAGCAGAGGAGGATTTTCATAATCAAGTGGATATCTAATGTTACGTAATTGCAATGTCAAAGATGTGGTGAAACCCATGTAAAATTGTGTAGTACAGATTAGTAAGTAAACACAATTAAGCTTGTGCATACCTTGCTTACTGTAAACCCATATATACCCTGTTTACTGGTTCAGCTGCCCCTGGGAAGAAGGTAGTTATAAACACCAGTGATGACGTGGTATTTGTAGTTGTTATGAGTATTTTTCCTTATTTTGTTACATGTGTGTGTGTGCATGTGTGGTATATTTACATGTTTATATTTATGTATATATCCTATTGGTTCCATTTCCCTGGAGAGCCCTGACTGGTACATCATGTGACTAAGTTCTGGCCAATGAGAAGTGAGCAGAAGTGCTGTGTGTACTTATCTTCATCAGAAGGAAGGAGACGGCCCTGGAATAAGGATGTAAATGCTAGCGCTTTTGCAGCCACTGGGAATAAATGGGACTAAAGACCATGCAAGACAGAAGAACAAGAGAAGCAGACTGGGTCCCTGTTACCTGGAGCTGCCATTTTAATCCCAGACTTCCTGCTCCTGGGCTATTTTTAATCAACTTTATTGAGGTATAATTTACGTCTAATAAAATGCACACATTTTTAAGAGTACAGCTCAATGAGGTTTGACAAATGTATATAGCCATGCAACCACTATCCCAATCAAGACGCAAAACATTCCCATTACCCCTCAAAGGTTCTCTTGAGCCCTTTGCAGTCAATCTCCACCCCCATCCTTGCCCCAGGCAACAACCTATCTGCTTTCTTTCCTGTAGATTAGTTTTGCTCTGGATCCCTGGTGGTGCAGTGGTTAAGAGCTCAGCTGTTTACCAAAAGACTGGCAATTCAAATCCACCGTCTCCTTGGAAACCCTATGGGGCAGTTCTACCCTGTCCTATAGGGTCACTATGAGTCAGAATTGACTCGACTGCAATGGGTTTTTGGTTTGTTTTGTTTTTTGGTAGTTTTGCTCTGGACTACTTTTACTTGAGAAAGAATTAAGCATGTATCTTGTTTAGGCCAGTATTTTTCAGGCCTTTATTATTTGCAACTAATTCTAATGTAGAATTGGGTATAGATATATTACACACAGTCTCAAACAGAGGCTCCTAAGCACAGTACAGTATTTTCTTGGTAACTCCAGACCATTGCTTACTACCCCTGTGTCTTAGCTTGGTTCCCTGGGAAACAGATGTGGAGATGAAGTTGGTGTGCAGGAGGTTTCTTAGGGAATACCCTCGGGCACACACCTGTGCAGTAAATAAGGGAAGCAGGATGGGTAGTTGCAGCAGAAGACTCAGCCAAGCCCACAGGGAGCTCTAAGGCTGGGGTAGATCTTCAGAGATGTCAAGGAAGTGGGGCTGGGGCTGTGTACCCCCAGACTGAGCAGTCACTGGATGCGGGATGTCCTGAGGAAGGTGAACCTTAGGCAAGGCAGTCCTTTTCAATCAAGGGCATGTCCCAGGGAGGGATTGAGCTGTCACCCATCAACCGCCAACACTCTCAGCAGCTGAAGGCACGATGAGTGCCTGGCTCTGACGCAGAATCCGGGAAGCACATCACAGCATCCATGAGGTACCATGTATATGGATGGTACCCTCAGGGGCTGCTAAGATGCATGGCAGCTGCTTGCACCTAGGTGGAGTAGTGAAGTGTCTGATGGGGCAGGTGCTTGGCTCTGTGTGGGTCCTGAAGCTTTCAGAGCAGTAGAGGCCTGCTCTCAGGGGCAGGCTATGAGCTGTCCTGTTCCATGTGCCCTTTCTGGATTTCCTCCTGACATCTGCACCTGGGAGGCTGTGGTTTCAGATGCTTCCTCTCACCTATCTCTCAAGCTCACCCTTGTTTGGGGTGGGTCTCTGACTGTCTTTCCTGACATCTTTCCATGCACATGACTTTGGCAATGTGTCACCTCTCTGCAGGTCCATTCCTTATCTTAAGCTTCATGATGACTTCACTGTCCCTGCTTGAAAGACATGAGATCGAACAGTCCTTCTGAAACGAGCTCTCATTTCTCTGCCATAAGAGCATCTCTTTGTTTCTAACAGTCTACCTTATTGTGCTCACTACTGCCTGAGGCTTCTCCTGCAGAATTCAGTACATGGGCTTTATAACAATCATCTCCTTCACACCGAGAGCTTTTCCCACTACTTGGTTTGAGGGCTGTGTTCCAAAAGTTTGAGGTTCCTGGAAATTTAACTTTTAGATTAGCTGGGCATTATCATAAATCAAGATAGCAGTTGTGGTTCAGTGGTAGGATTCCTGCCTTCCATGTGGGAGCCCCGGGTTCGATTCCTGGCCAATACAGCTTAAATGCAGCTACCACTCATCTGTCAGTGGAGGCTTGTGTGTTGCTATGATGCTGAAAAGGTTTCAGCAGAGCTCCCAGATTAAGATGGATTAGAAAGAAAGGACTAGCAATCTGCTTCCTAAAATCGGCCATTGGAAACCCTCTGGGTCACAAGGGTCCATTCCTATTGTGCATGGGACCACATGAATTGGGTCGATTTGATGGTAGCTAATAACACCATAAATCAGAATTCAGATGAAACAACAGATAACATGAGGGGCAAGGGACATTATTCATGTCACTTCTATTATGAAAAATACTTTAAAATAGAAATGAGTGCAGAGAATAATATATCATACACATAGGGACCCACAACAACGAGTTAGCATTTGGATATATTTGCTTCATATTTTTGGAAATAATGCATGGCAGGCTCAGTTGAAGTCCCCTTTCATCTCTTTCCCACTTCATCCCGTTCCAGAAGCAATCATTAACGTGAATTTGTGCTGCTGTCTTTCTGTTTTTATACTTTCACTACATTTGTATGTATTTACACAAATATACATTGTATTGTGTTATATGTTGCAAATGAACTTACACAGTAACATACTATACGGTTTCCATTCTTTACCTTCTTTATTCAGTGCTATTTTTATGAGCTATCCATGCTGGTTCACATATACCTAGTTAATTGACTTTAACTGCTGGGTATAGTAGTCCGTCCTATGAATAGAACTCACTTTATTTATTCCTCCCCTTATTGATGGACATTGGGGTTGCTTTCAATCTCCACTCCTACAATGTTGCAATGACATCCTTGCACGTGGCTTTTTGGCTTGTGCACAGAAGTTGCCTTAGGGTACGTAACTAGAGGGAGAAATTGCTGGATTGTAGGGTATACGTCTCTTCAAATTTATTAGATATTGCCAAATCGCTATCCAGGGTGACTGAACTACTTATACTTCTCCCAGCAAGGCATGAGAGCTCCCCTTCCCCCACATCCTCTCCAATACTTTGTACTGATGTGTGTGAAATGGTCTGTCTGCTTTCTTTAGCATTTCCTGGCTCCTGATAAGATTGAGCATCTTTTCAAGTTTATTGACAATTTGGATTTTTCTTCTGAGCAATTCCTTTTTCACTTTATAAAAGGATTCATTTCCTTATAAATTAACACCTTTTGAGTTTCTTTTAAATGTTGCGTTCTTGTAGTACTTAAGAAAGTGTAGCCCCACAGGCCAGGTAGGCTGTGAAATAGGAGCCTGTAGTCCAGAGGTCTAGCCCCGACCCCTGCTGCTTATTATTTATGTGATTTGGGGTAAGTGTACTCCTCTCTGGCTTTTTTTTTTTTTAAGTTTATTTATTTATTTTTAAGTGTATGATTCAGTGGATTTTAGTATGTTTACAGAGTTGTGCAACAGTCAAACCCATTGCTGTCGAGTCAATTCAGACTCATAGCAACCCTGTAGGATAGAGTAGAACTGCCCCCACAGTGTTTCCAAGGCTATAAATCTTTACTGAAGCAGACTGCCACATCTTTCTTCTGCGGAGCAGCTGGTGGGTTCCAATGCTGACCTTTCAGTTAGCAGCCAAGAGCTTTAACCACTGCACTGCCAGGGATCCGTGCAACTGTCACTGCTATCTAATTCCGGAAAGAAACCCTGCATGCAGTAGCAGTCACTCCCCGTTCTTCTCTCTCGCCTGATTCTGGCGACCAATATCTGCTTTCTGTCTCTATGGATTTGCTTATTCTGGACTTTTCATATCCATGGAATAACACAACATGTGGCCTTTCATGTCTGGCATCTGTCACTTAAACCAAAACAAAAAACAAAAAAAACCCAACCTGTTGTCATCAAGCCAATTCTGACTCATAGTGAACCTATAGGAGAGAGTAGAACTGCCCCATAGGGTTTCCAAGGATTGGCTGGTGGATTGAAACTGCAGACCTTTTGGTTGGCAGTGGAGCTCTTAACCACTGTGCCACCAGGGCTCTGTCACTTAGCATAATGTTTTCCAGGTTCATCCATGTTGTGGCATGTATCAGGACTTCATTCATTTTTATGGCTGAATAATATTCTATTGTATGGATATAGATTTTGTCTACCCATTCATCAGCTTTCAGCTTATGAATAATGCTTCGATGAACATTCATGTACAAGTTTTTGTGTGGACATACATTTTCAGTTCTCTTGGGTACATATCTAGGAGCGGAATTGCTGGGTCATATGGCAACTCTATGTTTAAATTTTTCAAAAATTGCCAAATTATTTACCACAGTGAGTGTACCATTTGACATTCCCACCAGCAATGTATGAGGGTTCCAATTTCTCCACATCCTCCCCAATACTTGTTATGGCTCAGCTTTTTTATTATGGCCATCTAGTGCATGTGAAGTGGTATCTCACTGAAGTTTTTATTTGCATTTCCCTAATGGCTAATCACATTGAGCATCCTTTTATGTGCTTATTAGAAATGTCTATTCATTTGCTTATTTTTAAATTGGCTTATTTTTCTTTTTATTGTTTATTGTAAGAGTTTTTAATATATTCTAGGTACAAATCCCTTATCAGATATATGATTTGCTAATTTTCTCCCATTCTTTTCCCTTTCTTGATGGTGGCCTTTGAAGCACAAAGACTTTTTTAATTTTGATGAAGTCCCAATTGCCTGTGTTCTCCTTTGGTTTCTTACACTTTTGGCCTCATATTTAAGAAACCATTGCCTAATCCAAGGTCACAAAGATTTATGCTTATGTTTTTTTTTTCCTAAGACATTTATAGTTCCAGATCTTTTATCCATTTTGAGTTAATTTCTATAAATATGAGGTCGGGGTGAGATAGGGAATCCCACCTCATTCTTTTGAGATGTGGATATTCAGTTGTTCCAGCACCATCTGTTGAATAGACTATTCTTTCCCCACTGACTTGTCTTGGCACTCTTGTTGAAAACCAATTGACCATAAGTGCAGGGGTTTATTTCTGGATTCTCAATTTTATTCCATTCATCTATGTGTCTATGTGGAGCCCTGATGGTGCCGTGATTAAGCCTAGCTACTAACCAAAAGCTTGGCAATTCGAATCCACCAGCTGCTTCTTGGAATCCCTATGGGGCAGTTCTACTTTGTCCTATAGGGTCACCATGATTCGGAATTGACTTGAAGGCAATGGGTATATGTCTATGTCATACGCCAGTACCCTGTTGTCTTAATTACTGTAGCTTTGTTGTAATTACATGGTTTTCTCAGATATAAAGTAGGAAGTACAATTCTTGCTTGCCTCAGAGGACTGCCGAGGCCAGTGGCTCTCAAAGGACTAGCAGCCATTAGCATCAGCTGGGAAATTGTTAGAAATGCAGATTCTTAAGCAATACCTTAGACTTGCTGAATCAGAAACTCTGAAGGTGGGGAACGAGCAATCTATGTTTTAATAAGCCCTCTGCGGGATTCTGACGTGAGCTAAAGCTTGCAACACACTGGCCTGTATCTGCACTGTCCAATATGGACGCGCTAGCCACATCTGGCTATTGAACACTTGAAACGTAACTAGTCCAAATGGACATGTGCTGTAACTATAGAACACACACTGAATTTTAAAGACTTAGTATGAAAAAAGAATATAAAATATCTCATTCATAATTTTATATTGATACCATGTTGACATGGTAATATTTTGCATATATTAGGTTAAATAAAATGTGCCATTGAAATTCATTTTACCTATGTCTTTTCGCTTTTTCAAATGTGCCCACTCGGAAATTTAAAATCACATACGTGGGTTGCATTTGATTTCTGTTAGAATTTGGACAACACCGAGCTAGAAAATCGAATGAGCAGGTAAGAGGGGCGTTCTCTACACAGATGTGCAGGGCTGTTTGGTCACTACTACCACCCTACCACTGGGGAACTATGTTTAAGGAAGACACTCACCTATTGTGCTGAGGGGGGCAAATGCCCCGATATCTCCGCCACCAGATGCAGAGCTGGGAAAGCAAGCAGCCTTTTCTGGTTTAAACTGGCTTGAAAGAGCGGTCAGAGCGGCTGCTTGTGTTCGGCTTTGGGTTCTGTGCTTTAGCATGAGCGTTGTGCAGCCGAGCAGACACACTGGGCCGCTCTCCTCATTTGTCACCGACAAGGAAAGATGGCAGGCTTGCTGTGCAATGCGCCAGGCTGGGGACTTTGCCTTACATATGTGGGGGTGGGGCTAGCAGGCTGCTGACGAAGCACCCCCTCCCCCACTGGGTAACCAGGAGTCGTGGACGCGTGCCCTTCACCAGCTGCGCAAACCAGCAAGAGCACATCTGCCTTCAACCCAGCTCAACAGCTCTTTACGGAGCTACTACTACAAGATCAACATCCCAGTCTCTCCTGTGCACTTCACAGTTTACAAATCTATTTCGCCTCAGCGCACATCTGATGCTGTCAGTAACCCGAGAGCAGAGCACTTATGAAGAAATGAGCTCAGAGAGGTTAGGTGTCTTGTTTAGGTGACACAGCTAAAACATAGCAGAGCTGGGGTCAGGACCCAGGTCTCCTGACTGCAGTCCACTGGGTCAGTTTTCTTTATGCATACGAGTTGTACTGAATGGTCAATTACTTTTGATCATCATCATCATTACATCATTACAAGGTAGTATAACCCATTGTCAAGTCGATTCTGACTCATAGTGACTATAGAACAGAGTAGCACTGTCCCATAGGGTTTCCAAGGCTGCAAATCCTTACAGAGGGAGCCCTGGTGGTGCAGTGGTTAAGTGCTCTGCTGCTAACCAGTTGGTGATTCGAACCCCCAGCTGCTCCTTGGGAGAAAGATGTGGCAGTCTGCTTCCATAAAGATTTACAGCCTTAGAAACCCTCTGGGGGCAGATATACTCTATCTTACAGGGTCGCTATGAGTCAGAATCCACTCAATGGTAGTAGGAAATCCTTATGGAAGCGGACTGCCACATCTTTCTCCCAAGGAGTAGCTGATGGGTTCGAACTGCAGACCTTTTGGTTAGCAGCTCAGCACTTAACCACTTGGCCGCTGCACCACCAATAACATATCTATCATTTATTGAGTGCGTTTACACACATTGCCTCTTTTAATCTAAGGGAGACATCAATATCCTCATTTGGGAATTCTGGATTAAGGCTTGATCCAGGTTGCTGAAGGGAATGTTCCAAGCTTGCTAAAGGAGAGGGAGGGAAGTGGGAGGAGGGAAGGAGGGAGAGAAGTAATTTTTATTTTTTGAGAGCATTCCGTTTTTGCTTATTTAACCCTCTCAACAACCCCATGAGGTAGGTAAAGTTATCTTATTTATTAGAAGAATCTCAGCCAGGTTAAGTGGCCTTCCCAAGGTCCTGATGGGAGTGGATGGGGGTCTGCCTGACTCAGAGTTCACCTCCAAGGTGTTGCTTTGGTGAAGACAATGGAAGAAGTGACCTTGCCTGGCCAAGCCAGGCTCCCTTTCACATTCTCACCCTGTTTCCTAGCAACTGAGTTTGGGGAGAGGGATCAGGCAAGCAGGGGGAAGAGGGCAAAGAACTGCTCAAGGAACAAAATGAGGTCCTTAGACCCCTGGTCCTGGAGGAGAGGGTCCCAGGGACCGCAGACTTGAGTTAGACAAAGGCAGCAGGGCAGACAGGCGGTGGGAAATGGGAAAATATATACATAAAGGTAGTTGCACTAGGAAAGGGGGTGCTCTAGTTTGTCTTTTACCTCCTGGAGCTTGCAAGCAGGAGGGAAAGGAAGGGGAAAGAGGTGTTCCATCAGATCCCACCTCTGAGTGAAGCTCTCTGGACCCAGCCATGGGGCTGCAGCATCTGTATCAGGAGCAGTAAGGAACACTGGCAGGTGGGCCTCAGGGTATAAGCAAGATGACCTAATGATCCAATTCTCCTGCCTCTGACCCATCTACTGACACGAGGTAGGTAGGATCCAGTGATTCTGTTGGTTGACAGATCGCAGTAAATCTCTAACCTTGCCCTTTGAAGATCCAGGCACCTCTTTGGTTTCTTGAGTTCTCTGGCCATTTCCTCTGCGTGTGAGCTTCCAGGGCCTGGGCTCTGAGGTCAGGGGAAGGGCAGCAGCCCTAGGTGCGCCGCTAGCCTAAGTAAGCCTCGTCATTTCATTCCTCGCCGCCACATTTCTCTGCTCTGTAATTACAAAAAACAAAAGCCTGTGTAATAAAATCAAAAGAGGATATGGAAACAAGCTGGCCCCCACTTCCTCAAACATTCTGGAGCAGAAGCTGGTGAGCTAGGGCCACGTTTATTTGAAAGGACCTCCTTCGCAGGATACATACTCAAATATATCAAAGTGTGACAAATGATTTTTTAAAAGACTTATATTTCTTCCAGGGCCTATGTGGGCCCTGCACATATTGGGTCTGATTTCTAGACCTGCCTATCACTGATTCTGGAGTCCCTGGGTGGTGCATATGGTTAACGCACTCAGCTGCTAACTGAAAGAAAGGTTGGAGGTTTGAGTCCACCCAGAGGCCTGCAGACCTACTTCTGAAAAATCAACCATTGAAAACCTTATGGAGCGCAGTTCTACTCTGACACGTATGTGGCTGCTATGAGGCAGAGTAGACTCAATAGCAGCTTTTTTTTTTTTTTTTAAATCACTGATTCTAATATGTCATCTGGGATATTTCCCTTCTCTAAGGGTTTTCTCACCTATAAAATGTGGACATAACCTCAAGGATGGTGGAGATAGCCAGATACTCTTATTATTAAGAAGTCAGAGTTGTTCTGCCTTTAGTGCTTAGTCATAGTATGGAAGACAAATTGTATGTGCATTATGACACCCTACCCTGACTTGTCCTTTCTTACTTGTCCTAGTTTATTAAATTCAAAAAATTATTTAGTGAGCAACTACTGTATGCTCTCCGCTAAGCTTCATATGCTGTTGCTGTTGTGTGCTGTCGAGTCGATTCTGACTCACAGCAACCCTATAGGATGGGGTAGATCTGCCCCATAGAGTTTCCTAAGCTGGAATGTTTATGGGAGAAAATCACCAGGTCTTTTCTCCCCCAGAGCCACTGGAGTTCAAACCTCTCACCTTTCGGTTAGCAGCCCATCAAAACCAAACCTACTTCCATCGACTCAATTCCAATTCCTAGCGACCCATAGGACAGAGTAGAACTGCCCTATAGGGTTTCCAAAGCTGTAAATCTTTACGGAAGCAGATTGCTGCATCTTTCTCCTGCAGAGTGGCTGGTGGCTTCAAATCGCCAACCTTTGCTGGGCACTTTAACTACTGTGCCATCTGGGCTCCCAGCAGCCTGTAAGGGGTATATATAGTCCTTGTCCTGAAGAAGCATTGTATCTCATCTGACAGAGATGGGATTCAGTGCTGGACTAAGAGGTCTGGATTAAGTGTGTTTCTCTAGAAGTTCAGAGACGGAAGAGGTCCACGTGAGAGAGGACCAGCATAGGCAAAGGTGCGGAGGTACAAGCAAGCTGGGTTTTGGGAACATGCCTCAGTGTGTTTTTGAGCTTTCTCTGAACTTTTTCATCCTCAGCCCTGGGTCTACAGGCCCTTCCCCTCCTATGCTGCCTGGTCAATTTCTACTTACCTTTCAAGGCCCAGCTAAACCGTCACCTCCTCTGTGAAGCCTTTTCTGACCCTCTCTACTATGAGCTGACGTTGCCTTCCTGGTGGTTTTAGATTATAGTGATTATAGTGATTGTCATGCTTTGTGTGAACATCTGTTGCCCCTGAGACTGGGCTTGGCAGAAGTGTGCTCAGGTTCTGTAGCAGAGATCTTGCTATGGGTTCACCAAACTGATTTGTTTTCTTCTCCTGGGCACACAGGAAGACTATTTCTTTTGTATCCAGGTGGGGCATGTGGCTAATTCTGGTTAATGAATGCGGGTAGAAGTGATGTATGCCACATCCAGGGCTGGCGCCTGAACAGCACCCTTAGACGCTGCTTATGCCCTGTCTTCTCCTGTTGCCAGGCTAGAAGAAGAACCAATGGAGGCCTCAGAGGCCCTGAATGAACATGGTGGCAGCATTAGATGGAAGATGCTTGGGTTCCTGAGTGACTGTGGAGTCCTCTCTACCCTTTCCAACCTGCAATGAAGTGTAACCTGAGTGAGAGCTGGAGTCTTACGTGTTACCACAGCACGGCATAGCCTACCCTGACAAACATAATACCTTAACATCCTCTGCTGCAGTCACCTGGCTGATGGGCCTGTGTCTGGGGGTCTGACTGAGGGTTTGCCTGGATATGCTACAGAAAGCCCACTGAATGACCTTGGCTACTGGACTCTGCTTAGAAGGAAGGAGTCAGTGTCCCCAGGTACCAGAGCTGGCTCTTTATAACATCACCACAGCACGGTACTAGCTGACACATCCCCAGTCATTATTTCGGTTAATTCTTCCAGCAGTTCTGACTAGAGACTTACTCCCTCTAGATTTAGCTTTGCCATTCTGCCTACAGAGAGAAGGGAGGAAGAGAGGGGGGACTGGGCTCCGGCGACCTTTACTGGAAGCTTCCAGTCAATTCCCTTCTCAAAGCTGCTTTGCCACCCATTTCTCTCCACAGGCCTCCTGTGTAGTAGGAGCTCACTCACTGTTTTTTGCGGAGGAGGGTTTGAGTTTTACCCTAGAGACACAGAAGACAGTTTTGTCTCAGCCTCACACAAACGCCCAGCTCCACATTTACGGCTGTTTCTGTGGTTACCTTTCTTTGGTAACGTTTGGGGCGGGTGACGATGATGGTGGTAGTGGTGGAGTGTGTATATATTTGCTCTTATAAACGCTAGATTTCCAGAAGCTGCTGGGGTAAGGAGCTCTGAGAAGCACAGTCCTGCTCCGTCATGCAGGTGCAGTAGACAAGGGGATGAAGGAAATCTGCAGGAGAAAACAGGCTGCTCCTCCCTGAGGCCCATGAAGCCAACCTGTCCCCGGAAATGTGATTCCCAGCAAAGCCCTTTTCTCCGTAAGGAAACTGAAGAGCCACAGAATACCAGGGAGGAACCAAAAAAAAAAAAAAAAGAAAAAGAAAAATAAAAACCAAACCCGTTGCTGTCGAGTTGATTCTGACTCAGCGACCTGCCTCTCCCCCTCGTCCACTTTATAGGTGGGGAACCAAGGTCGAGGGAGTCTAAAGCAACTTGCCAAAATGGCACCATGAGTTAGGAAAGACAACAAGAACTGGAACCCAGGTCTCCCTCTTCCCAGCCCCGGGCCCCTTCCCAGAATGAGGCCCAGGAAAGTGGGTGGTATCTGCACGCGGGACTCGGGGAAAGGAGGGATAGAAGCGGGATCTAGCAGGCAGGTCCCCGGGGATTGAGCGACTCCCCCCTTCTTCCCCTTCCTAGGCCACCCGGGCCACACTTCCTGCAGAGGACTAGAGGGTGGGGGCACGGCGCAAGGCCGTCCCGTCTCGGGCACCGCCTCTCGGCCTCTCCCACACTCGCAGGCCAGAGGCGAAGGGTTAGGGAGGCGGAACCGGTGCTCCGCTCCGCCCCTGCCCCGACCCACGCTCGTAATCCACTAGCGGAGGGGACCCCGGCAGGACCTTGGCTGGGTGGACAGTGGGCCAAAGACAGAGAGGCAGGCCGGTAAGTGTGGAAGAAGGGATAGCCAGGTCCAGCAGGGGGCGTGGCTAGAGGCGGGGGCGGAGGCGGAGGCGGAGGCGGAGACGGCGGAATATAAAGCTAGGGGCGTGGCCGAGTGGGGGGCGGGCCCGCGGGCAGAGTCCGCTGGAAACTTCAACGCCCGCCCCCGGACCGTGCGCCCCGCCCCCGGCCCCCGCCTTCCCGTCCCTTCCTTCCCGGGGCTGGCAGGCTGCAGCGGCGGCGGCAGGCGACCGACCGGCGGGCCGACGGGCGAGCGCTTCCACCTCGTTTCCTCTCCTCGCTGCCCGGCTTCCATTTGTCTTTCTGAGCGGCGATGAGCGCAGGGCCGGCGCGGCGGCTGCCGGAGCACGGAGCCTCGCACTCCTAGCCACCCCTGCCGGCTTCGGCACGCTTGTGCCAGCGCAGCTGCCCGCGTCCGCACCAGCCGCTGTCGGCGCCGCAACTTGGGCTTGGGCAGCCGGCGGACCGCGTCCTGCGTCGGACTCGGTAGGAAAGGGACAGGCTGCGGGGGGCTGCAGGGACTGCGGGCGTGTGGATCGGTGTGTGCCCGCGTGTGTCTGTAATCGTGACTCTGCGTGTGTGTGTGTTGGGAGGGGGTGCCTTGTTTCTCTGCGTGGGTGCAGTTGTGTATGACCGCGGACGGGTGGTGTATTTCTGGAATGGCGTGTCCTCGTGGGGATCCGTGTGTGCAATTGGGTGTGCACATTTTCGACTGCGTTTGTGGAATTCTGTGTTGCGGGGCAGTTGCTCGTGGGTGCCGGGCGGGGGTCTTGTGTGAGCAGCTGCGCGCGGGGCGGGGGATGGCAGGGTAGACGTGGGCGATCCGGCCCGGCGCAAGGGGCCCTGTTGTCCCCGCCGGCCGGCGCAGTGCGGAGCGCAGGAGCCCCGGGGGAGAGCCGCGTCGCGAAGGAGGGAAGCACTGGCCCGGCGGGAAGCCAGGGCTAGCCCCGCCGGGGGGCAGATCCGCCCGGCACACGTGGGTCGCCTGTGCGCTCTGACCAAAGGTGGGGGCAGTGCGGCGGCGATTTCCTCCTGAGTTAGATCCCTGTCCTCGCCGTGACCTGCACTGCGACCTGGGCCAGATACGCCACCTCTCTGAGTCGCAGTTTGCTTCTCTTTAAAATGGGGACACTCCCTCTCTCTGGGGCTGTCGTGACAGTTAAACAAGAGCGCCCTAAAGATAGCTCACGCCAGTGCCTGGTACTTAGTAGGTGCTGTGTTAGTTGGATTAGCTCTTTATTGTCCCTCTCTTTTATCGTGGGTGGGCTCTACATTTTTTTCCCCCGGCTCTGTTTCGTGCATCTCTCACGGTTCTAACTTAACCGCAAAGCGCCGAGATCCGAGAAAGTTTAGGCAGCTGGATGCGCTGCCTCCTCGACGCATCTCCCTGGCGGGCGCAGCCTGCGGGTCTACGGGAGCGCGCAGCGCCGAGCGCCGGCTTGTCTCCAGCGGTAAAGGCTCCTGCGCACGAGCGATGCAAGCGGCTGCTGGAGCTGGGAACCCTTTTGTTCAACAAGTGGCTAGTCCCCAGGGTGTGCAGCTCGTGGATTCTGAGAGCCACGGTGTGAAAGTGGCACTCCCCGCAGAGACGGATCTCGGGCTCGCCGTGCCTCCTAACCTGGGCCTGGTTATGCAGAACGCCACCCCCCTTTCCTTCCAGCCAACACCAGATTCCACCTAGAGGAGGGTGTTTGTCAGGATGGCGAGTCCCGCCTTGGGCTCGGCATTGGACACCCTCCAACCTCCTCAGTTACTGAAATCTAAGGACCCTTGGAGTAAGCCTTACCCATGACGCCAGAGCCTGAATGGGACTCTCCCTCCTGGTTTTTTAAATACAAATGTCTTAAGTCTTTAGTTTCGAAATCTGCTACTTGTAAAATTGAACCCCAGTGAATGTGCACCAAGCTCTTTACAATGGTTAACTCTAGCTAGAGTCCTGCCATCACGCCTCCACTTCCCTCAGACCCAGGAAGACAGCTGACTGGGGCGCGATGTCCTCTGCTGCCTCCTGCCAGAAGCGGGTGATTCCTTCCCTCCATCTCCATGGCTTCTCCCATTCAGGACCCTTCCCAGTCGGAAAGACAAATAGCATTTAACCAAGGGAGCAGCAGACCGCATCTGTGTGCCAGGCTCTCAAAATGGAGCACTGGGATGGTGGGTTCTGAGCAAAGAGTCAACGGCTTGCTGCGTTTGGGTGTCAGATGCGTTTCCCAAGTATCAAGCACTCCTCCAGTTAGGGATTGCAGGGAAGCTGGAATGCTGTGCAGGCTTTTATGACAAGCAAGCAGAAACCTCTGGTTCCGTGCCTTCAGTTTGTCTTCAGGGAGAATAGACGCGCTGAGAGCACAGCAGTTAGGGCAGGCTATGTGAATTTAATAAGCTAATTTTTCATCTTGATTTGGTGTCAGGGAAACACTTAGAATGCAACCTATTTTCTGACTCATAAAACAATTTTATATCCTAGAGGAGAACAGGGCTTTTGATCTGAATCCTACTTTCATCCCCGTAATCAGATTCAATAACCATATTTACAAAAAATCAGTCTGGCTTTCTCAGCTCAGAGACAGACCCAATAGCTTTCTTTCTTTTTCTAGTTAAAACCAATCCTTTGTCTCAAGCAAACCAGTGTTTTGGCCCTAGATCTATTTCTATTTCACTTTTGAATGCGCCTGTAATTACTGAGCTCTTGAGGTTTTATTGAATAACGTACCAGAGGGAAGGTCCACAGGCTCGGGCTGTCCCTTCTGGTGGATGTGGTGCCACGTTCTAGCCTTGCCTGCTCCGTTTGGGTTCCATTTTTATCCTTTCGTAAGGTGGAAAATAAATGTGAATGTGAGATAACAATTTGGGAGACCTGGTATTGAGAATCGAATGCCTGGGAAGTCATTTGACCTGCGGAGAAAGAAGAACAAGTCAAAATCCCAAAATAACAAAGATTTGCCCAAACTCTAGCCGAGGATCCATTCATTTCCAATAAGATCTCCTAGAGAGCTATTCTAAGAGAAATAACATAATTTGGACAAATCCTTCAGAATTTATCTCCATCCTCCTTTCTGGCCACAGGGCTGTGCAGAATTAGAAATACAAGCTATTGAAGGACAAGGAGTGGACTCTGGTGCACACTACCCTACCCAGGACCTCATATTCACCTAGCTCCATTTCCACCTGGGGCAAATTTAGAGGTTTCATCCTGGTGAAGCAGTAGTGCTCCCTTTTGGGGAATGCACCTCCCTACCTTCAGGACTTTGCATGGCACAGTTCCAAGGGTTGCCATTCACATAAAATACCGCGTTGAGTGCTTGTGCAGCTTATCAGTTCTATATCCCCCTTACTTTTATTTCCTTTCCCCAGACTTAGTCTAAGACCTTATATTACTACTCATAAGTGGTAAAAAGCCAAAGTCCCTTAAAAAACAGTGATAATCCAGGATTCAAATAAGGAGTCCCAAGGTTTATTTGGCACCACAGATTAAGCTACTTGGCAACTGAACTTTTATGTAGGTTGGAATCAGGTTTATATTAGAAGTTAGCATTCCAACAAGCTCTAATTTGTGCTTGTTTGTTGTGGGATAATGCTTTCAGTTTATGAGTTGCCAGCCCAGACTTGATGGAGGATTCTGTGTACAGTCACGCATCATTTAATGTCCACGATACGTTCTGTGAGATATGATGTTATGTGATTTGGATGTTGTGTGAACGAGCTTCTTGAGTTAGCAGTGATCGTCAGCGTTCTGAGAGGTATCTGCTTTTGTGTTTAGTCCTCAATCCATGTCATCAGCAATTTCTCCAGATCTAATATAGGTCCCTCTCACATTTTTGTTAGCCTTGTAGCTTTCAGCGGAGCTGATCTTTTAACAGCTTGGAGAATTTTTTCTTTATTTTTGAGGGTCATTGTGATTGCCGAGTGCAACATGCAATAGCATTCACTGATTTTTTACTGTCCTGTTGTTTAATAAGCTTTTGTTTCTCTTCGAAATTGATACTTCTTCTTTGCCTCTTGCTGCTGGTATCTCTAGCACTGGTTTTGTTGCGTTTGGGAGCCATGATGCACTTCACAGTAATATTTTCAAAAGAAAATTAAACAGAGAGGTAACGCTCCAACCCTCAAGAGACACGTGGACCATGGATGTATATGTGGTCAGACATTGCCCTAACGGACGTTATGTGGCGCATGACTGTATTTTGCTAGTTCGTCAGCCCCTGATGTCATTGTGCTTTGGGAAGGAAGGCACATTTGGAGTTAGGATGAGCCATTTAATAGATTTTCATCATGCTTTACTTTGGGGCTCACAATTCTCCTACAGCTTCACCGGATTTCTTTAGTGTTTTCACGTCCACTTGTAAGTCTGTGCATCTGTGAGTCTCATGTAGCTCTTGTCCTTTCCCTTTGGATTGAGTTTCTAATCAAGAGATGACAGGAGAGTAATTGTATATGGAGATAGTGGGATGTTTTGGGGGGTCTCCCAATGCCATTTGCCCTATGGAAAAAAAATTGTTGTTTTTTCAAATCACTTTAATAAAAGAAGGAAAAAAAAAAACAGTTGGAATCTTCTGGTGCAGGTTTTAATACAGCTTCAGGTCATCGATACAGTTTGACAGGTGGAGCATAAAGGCACTGACGAGTAAGGTGCAAGTTGAAAGATTTTTTTTTCCCCTTTATCATCTGAGAAGCCCAGTAAATCCTCTGGAGAGCTCTACCCTGGCCATATCGTCTCAACTAAAATTGAATTTCAGAGGCAAAGCTTCACTTCTCTGCATTTATGAGGCATGCCTAACGAAAGACAGCCTTTCAAGAGATCCTGGGCTCTCTTATGTTGCAGCACCCTGCTGCCAACATCAGGGCAGGAAAGATGCCTTCTTGGGGCTGTTCTCATTTACCTTCATAAGCCAAGTGCATCCTCAAAGCTTGCTAATCCAGTGGCTGTGATTTCCGGGTATTTGTTTCTTTTCAGCACTTGAAATGCTGTCCAGGTTGGCAGGAAGCCAAGAGCCTGGGGAGGGGGGATAAGGAGGTGAGGGTGCTGGGATCAGCCTCACCTACCTCATTAGATGAGACGTCTTCTCTAAGGAGTGAGTGATGAATCTCTGACCATTGGCTAAGAAACGCTCAAGACTGTTAGAAATTTATTCCATGATTAAGGTGGCTGTGACCTGAAGAAAGAAAGAAGGCTTTGGGGTGGCGGGGGTGGGGAGCGCATGATTCCCCTACAGAAGTCTTGAGATTTTGCCTCAGTGCCCTTTCCCCCTAGCCGGAACAAATCTTCCCTTGCTCTGTGTTTTCCCTTCAACAAACGAGGTGTCCATTTGGCCAGGCACTGTACTAGGTGCCACAGGGTGTTTTGAACCTTACTCTAAAGTACACACAGTCTCCTTTCACCTACCCATGTCTCCCATCCAGTCTCACCTGCTCTCACACCTGCTCATTGGCCCAAACCTGACTTCTCTCCCGAGCTTCAGACCAACGTGCTCTTCCAGGGTGGTGTGCAGGCTGCTCACTACCATGCATGTGAAGCAGGACCCGAGAGCCCTTCCTCCTTCGCTGACATTTGATCTGCTGCCTATTATGGTTAATGCTTTTCTGCATCTAGTCATTTTTTAAAGCTAGAAATCTCAGGAGTATTTTTTGGGCTTTTCCCCTTCTTCACTTGCCAAGTTGTGTCAGTTCTCTCCTTGCCCTGGCCTCTCTCCCCATCCCCGTCACTTCCTCTTCTCATACGTCGAAGCCTGATTATCCTTTAACCTGGCTTCCCGTTCCTTCAGTACAGTCATGCTGCTATCAGTGCACGTTTTAAAACATAGATTTCATCATCTTGCCAGGAGTCACTGGGTAGTGCAAAGGTTGGTGGTACAAGTCCATCCA
Organism: Dugong dugon; assembly: GCA_030035585.1. Taxonomy (NCBI): domain Eukaryota; kingdom Metazoa; phylum Chordata; class Mammalia; order Sirenia; family Dugongidae; genus Dugong; species Dugong dugon. Next base: position 94,447,925 of record CM057473.1, on the reverse strand, counting down.
GAGGTGCCTCAGAAGAAAGATTTGGCAGTCTGCTTCCAAAAAATCAGCCACTGAAACCCTACAGAGCACAGTTCTGCTCTGACACACATGGGGTCACCAGGAGCAGGAGTGGACTCTGTGGCAACTGGTTTTGCTTTGTATCATCTTACTATCTTGATACCCTCCCCTGCATCCCCCAATTCTTTCTCTTACTCAGTAAGTGTTCTTTTTTGTGCTTAGTCTTTTGGCTGCCTTCTTACAACCTAGGCTCTGTGTGCATGAAACGCACATTTTGTCTCTGCCTGTGTGGAGCTTAAGGTCTTGGGTTGGGAGGTGAGAAGACCATCAAACAAGCCAGTCCCCTAGGGCTTGACAAATGATAATGGGAGGTGCTCCTAACCCAGGCCAAGGGGCAAAGAGGCTTTCTGGAGAAAGCGCCCTCAAAAGCTGGCACCAGTTGGCCAGGATGATTGTTGTTGGTTACTGTTGAGTCGATTCCGACTCATGGCGACCCCATACGTGTCAGAGCAGAACTACTCCAAAGGGTTTCCAAGGCTGTGACCTTTCATAAGCAGATCACCAGGCCTTACTCCTGAGGAGTCTCTGGGTGGATTTGAACAGCTACCCTTTTAGTTAGTAGTCCAGTACTTGAAAAACTATTCGTGCCCCATGATGGTGGGAGGCATTGGAGTGGCTGGAGATGGGGCTGGGAGAGTGAGGCGAGGCTACATTGTTTAGGCTCCTTCTTTCTTCTCTCTTACCCAGACTTCTTTAGCTGTTAAACCCCTATTCATCTTTTTAAAATTTTTCTTAAATTAACAGCATTATTTATATATAATTTCTGTACCATACAACTTACCCGTTTTAAGTGTACAATTCAGTGATTTTCAATAAATTTTCAGAGTTGTGCAACCATCTGTAAATTTCCATCACCCCCAAAAAATCCCTCGTGCCCATTTGCAGCCATTTCCTGTTCCCACCCCCAGCCCCAGGCATCCACTGATCTGCCTTCTGTCTCTATAGATTTGCCTTTTCTTCCTACCTACGCTTTTACAGGGTTGACTCAAGGGCCTGTTCTGTCTGTGAGGCCTTCCTGGATTCTTCCATTTAGAATGAATTTCTTCTTCAGCGCTGAAGAGAAATGAGCTGTCCACTTGTCCATCTCTCCCTGCGAGAGAATGAATCTTTGAGGGCAGCAGACAAGTCTTCCTGGCCTTCTCATTCCTTGCCCGTAGCAACAGTGCTGGGCTCCTGCAGTATACCCACGGAATGTTTGCTGAACGAACTGAAGTTACTTTCCTCACATTTCTTTTATACAACTCCTTAGTATCTAGCACTATGCTTAAAACCAAAAAATCAAACCCGTTACCATTGAATTGATTTTGACTCATAGCAACCCTATAAGACAGGGTAGAACTGCCCCATAGGGTTTCCAAGGAGCGGCTGGTGGATTCGAACCGCCAACCTTTTGGTTAGCCGCTGTAGCTCTTAACACTGCACTAAAATTTAAAATAAAGAGTGTGTAACTTGTCAGAGGAGTCTCTGGGTGTTACAAATGGTTAACACTCAGCTGCTAACCTACAGTTTGGTGGTTCAAGTCTACCAAGAGGCACCTCGGAAGAAAGGCCTGGTGATCTACTTCCAAAAAATCAGCCATTAAAAACCTTATGGAGCACAATTCTGCTCTGACACACATGAGGTCACCATAAGTTGGTGTCGATGTGATGACAACTGGTGGTTTAATTGTCAGGTGATATAAAGCCCCACTGCATACATTATCTTGTTGCAGCAGGAACACAAGAAAGGGGGATTAAATTTATTTTTTAGGTGAAAAAACTGGGAGGTCCAGAACAAAATAAGTAGCCCAAGGTCATCAGCTAGAAAGTAGAAGAACCACGAAGTAGACCAGACTACGTTCTTTTCCACCTGTAACTTGGTGGTAACCATGTACCCTTCTGGGGCTTCTCCTGGGCTGGTGTGTCACTGTTCCTGTGCTTGTCTGGTCATCCCTTCCCAAGCAATGTAAGTTCTTTTCATGGTGTGAATGATGCGTGCCACATTTTCATGTGCCCCAGTCTCTGGCTCAGAACTGAATAGATAGAAATGGCTCAATGGATACGTACTGGTAGAGTGGTTGGTCTGTGGTGAATAGGAGGAGGAAGGCACTTGGAGAGAGAGGAGTCGTGTGCAGTGGGACTGGGTGTACTTGCATGTCTTATACATTTCAAAAGAATTTCTCTTCTTGCGTCGGTTTTGCTCTTTGAGGAAAGTAGCACAGGTGTGTAAACCGAAACACAAAAGTTGTATACCCAGTGTACACCAGGTAGATCTGGGTTTGGAGTGTAGACAACAAGGTCACGGTGATCTTTCTCTTGCACAGATGTAGAGGGCTGTCAGTGGTTGACAGTAAGAATGTCTTACTTGCTGTCTAAGGATCAGGAGTATTAGATCCTCATTTGCAGTATACCATAGGGGAAGGATTAGAGATGTTGGGGTTAGGCAGACCTGGGTTTGAATCATAGTCTCTGCTCTGTTGTTTACTTGTTGGGTGACCCTCTTTGAGCCTGAGTTTGCTCATGTGCATGATAGGGCTCTAGGCCCACCTCAAGGAGCCCTGGTGGTGCAATGGTTAAGTGCTCAGCTGCTAACTGAAAGATTGGCGGTTTGAATCAACCCAGCAGCTCCGCAGGAGAAAGACCTGATGATCTGCTCCCATTAAGATTTCAGCCAAGGCATAACAAGGTTTATTAAGAAAATGTTCTGCATCCCACTTTGGTGAGTGGTGTCTGGGGTCTTAAAAGCTTGTGAGTGGCCATCTAAGATGTATCAATTGGACCCAACCCACTTGGAGCAAAGGAGAATGAAGAACACCAAAGACACAAGAAAAATATTACCCCAAGAGACAAAAGGGTGACATAAACCAGAGACTCCATCAGCCTGAGACCAGGAGAACTAGATGGTGCCCGGCTACCACCAATGACCACCCTGACAGAGAGAGTCCCTGACGCAGCTGGAGAAAAGTGTGGAGCAGACCTCAATTTCACATAAAAAGACCAGACTTAAGGGTCTGACCGAGACTGGAGGAACCTCTGAAACCATGGCCCCCGATGCTCTGTTAACCCAGAACTAAAACCATTCCCGAAGCCTACTCTTCAGACAAAGATTAGACTGGACTATAAAACATAAAATAATTCTCGTGAAGAGTGTGCTTCTTAGTTCAAGCAAATACACAAGACCAAATGGGTGGCTCCTGTCCGGAGGCAGGATGAGAAGGCAGGAAGGGACAGGAGCTGGTTGGAAGGACACGGGAAACCTAGGGTGGAAAGGGGGAGTGTGCTGTCACAGTATAAGGATTGCAACTAGTGTCCCATAACAATATGTGTATAAATCTTTGTATGAGAAATTAACTTGAACTGTAAACTTTCATCTAAAGCACAACTAAAAAAAGAAAGATTTAAAAAAAAAGATTACAGTTGGAGGAGGTGGGGCCAAAATGGCTGAGTAGTCAGACGCTTCCGGTGGACCCTCTTAAAACAAAGACCTGAAAAAACAAGTGATTTGATTATATATGGCAATCTGGGAGCCCTGAACATCAAAGGCATAGTTGAGGAACTGGACTGAGTGGCAGGGGAAGGGAGAGATGGTTCAGAAGCAGCAAGGAGTGGCCCGACCAGATCCAGCAAGAGCCTGAGCACTTCAGGCCTGATCAGCTCGGGGGTGAGCAGTGAGGCAGCAAGCAGTGGTGCTTGGAGGCGTATTCCACACCGGGAGAGACCCAGCCGCTGAGAGTCTGCTCGACCACTCAGAGCCAGTGAGAAGCAGCCCTCAATCGCTGAAAGATAAGTAATTGCATACGGCCTACTGCACGGATCAAAAGCACCCTCCTTAGGGAAAAACCTCTGTCCCATTTACCTCCCTGCTCCCAGCTCTGCACTGGGTCCCGACTGGCTTCAGCAATTGCCGATTCCCCTGGGCTGGAAGTAGGATCCAGCACATGCCTGGAGCCATTCTCCCTGCCATGGAGAGTGAACAAATGGGAAAAAATAAACTGCCGGCTCCCCTAAGCCAGGAACCCAGGGTAGCCACAGCTCCTTTGCCTAGGTACAGGCATAAGGGATCCACGGACTTTGAGTGCCTTTCGCCCTCATAGACGTGTGTGGACCCATCTCAACAGCGTAGGCCCTCATTACTGCAGTACAACAGGGTATATACCAGAACTCTGACTTCAACTGTTTCAGCTGTGAAGTGGCAGGTTCTTGACATTTGACACTGCTCTGCCCATTAAGCAGGATCTTCACCTACCCACATCAGGGGCCTGAGGACTGGTGGTGCCACCCACGCCACCTAGCCATCTGTGATAGGGGCCCATGAATAAGAGATGCCCCCCAGTCCTTACAGCCAACAGCATTAGTGCTCATAAACTGGCTGCAAAACCCACCCACCTATGCACTCTAGGGAACAGGGACATGCCTTCCTCCTGGACACTCGGACGCAGCCGTCAGCCCCTTGCCTTGCTCAGATTATGTCCCCCTGATGCAGCCAGATGCCTGTGCCTACACCAATCACCCATGCCTGTCTAGGACTGTAAGTGAGAGTCTACACCACACACTTGGTGGCTATCTACCTGGGCACCTGAGCTGAATCCATACAGGAGGAGTGGGCAGACTCCTGAGCTCACACACCTACTAACAGATATAACCACCTGGTGACAGGACATTAGAGCTTCAAAGGTGCCAATAATCAAAGTAGCTCATACGAGCAGCCTAGTTGGGACTATCAAAACAAAACAAGAAGGTAGGATATAGTAAGCAAACATAAAATAAATAAATATAATAACTTATTGATGGCTCGGAGACAGCAGTCAATATCAATTCAGATAAAGAGGCAATCCATGATGGCTTCAGCAAACTCCCAAAATAAAGAATCTAGAAATTTTCCAGAGGAAGATTTCTTGGAATTACCAGAGGCAGAATACAAAAGGTTAATATACGGAACTCTTCAAGAAATTAGGAAGGAAATTAAGCAAAACACAGAACATGCAATAGAGGAAATCAAGAAGATTAGAGAAGAGCGTAATGACAAATATAACAGGCTGCAAGAATCCATAGAGAGACAGCAATCAGAAAACCAGAAGATAATAAAATTTCAGAATTAGACAACTCGATAGAAAGTGATAGGAGCAGAGTTGAGGCAATGGAAGTCAGAATTAGTGAGATTGAAGATAAAGCACTTGACACCATCTTATTTGAGGAAAAATCAGATAAAAGGATTTAAAAAATGAAGAAATCCTAAGAATTACATGGGACTCTATCAAACGGAATAACCTACGAGTGATTGGAGTACCAGAACAGGGGGAGATAGCAGAAAATATGGAGAGAATTGTTGAAGATTTGTTGGCAGAAAACTTCCCTGATATCGTGAAAGATGACAAGATATATATCCAAGATGTTCATCGAACCTCACATGAGGTAGATCCCAAAAGAAAGTCACCAAGACATATTATAATCAAACTTGCCAAAACTAAAGATAAAGAGAGAATTTTAAGAGCAGCTAGGGAGAAACAAAAAGTTATCTACAAAGGAGAGTCAATCAGAATAAGCTCGGCCTACTCAGCAGAAACTATGCAGGCAAGAAGGCAATGGGATGACATATATAAAGCCTTAAAGGAAAAAAACTGCTAGCCAAGAATTATATCTCCAGCAAAACTGTCTCTCAAATATGATGGTGAAATTAGGGCATTTCCAGATAAACAGAAGTTTAGGGAATTTGCAAAAACCAAACCAAAATTACAAGAAATCCTAAAGGGAGTCCTCTGGTTAGAAAATCAGTAACATCAGATAACAACCCAAGACTAAAACACAGGACAGAGCAAGCAGGTATCAACCCAGATAGGGAAGTCACAAAAGTAAATCAGAGCTAAAACACTGAAACTAGGGAAACAGATGTGAATATGTAAAAGATGACAACATTAAAACAAAAAAGAGGGACTTAAAAAAATGTAGGCATAGATTTTTCAAATGGAGAGGAAGTCAAGGTGATATAAAGAAATAAAATACTGGTATAAACTTAGAAAAATAGGGGTAAATATAAAGGTAGCCACAAAGGAAACTAACAATCCAACAAGTGAAAATAAAAAACTAGAAAAATATAAAGACTCAGCAAACACAAAATCAACAACAATGAAAAAGATGAAAAGAAAATGCATAAAGAAAAAACGGCTCAGCACAGAAAATTAAGTGGATCAAAGAAACTGAATAACACACAAAAAAAGACATCAAAATGACAGCACTAAACTTATACTTATCAATAATTACCCTGAATGTAAATGGACTAAATGCACCAATAAAGAGACAGAGAGTGGCAGATTGGGTAAAAAAACACTATCTGTCTATATGCTGCCTACAAGAGACACACCTTAGACTTAAAGACACAAACAAACTAAAACTCAAAGGATAGAAAAAAGTGTATCAAGCAAACAACACTCAAAAAAGAGCAGGAGTGGCAATATTAATCTCTGACAGAATAGACTTTGAAGTAAAATCCAACACAAAGGATAAGGAAGGACACTATATAATGATTAAAGGGTCAATATGCCAGGAGGACATAACTATAATAAATATTTATGCACCCAACAACAGGGCTCGAAAATACATAAAACAAACTCTAACAGCACTGAGAAGAGAGATAGACAGCTCCACAATAGTAGTAGGAGACTTTAACACATCACTTTCTGTGAAGGACAGAACATCCAGAAAGAAGTTCAACAAAGACACGGAAGAGCTAAATGCTACAATTAACCAGCTTGATCTCATAGACATATACCGAACAGTCTACCCAAACAGCAGCCAAGTATACTTTCTTTTCCAATGTACATGGAACATTCTCCAGAATAAACCACATATTAGGCCATAAAGCAAGCCTAAACAAAATCCAAAGCATCGAAATATTACAAAGCATCTTTTCTGACCATAAAGCCATAAAAGTACAAATCAACGACAGAAAAAGCAAGGAAAAAAAATCAAACATGTGGAAACTGAACAACACCTTTCTCAAAAACTACTGGGTTATACAAGAAATTAAGGATGGAATAAAGAAATTCATAGAATCAAACTAGAATGAAAACACATCCTACCAGAACCTTTGGGACACAGCTAAAGCAGTCCTCAGAGGTCAGTTTACAGCAATAAATGTACACATCCAAAAAGAAGAAAGGGCCATAATCAAAACATTAACCCTACAACTGGAACAAGTAGAAAGAGAGCAGCAAAAGAAGCCCTCAGGTGCCAGAAGAAAGGCAATCATAAGAATTAGAGCAGAATTAAATGAAATAGAGAATAGAAAAACAATTGAAAGAGTTAACAAGACCAAAAACTAGTTCTTTGAAAAGATCAACAAAATTGATAAACCATTGGCCAAACTGACAAAAGAAAAACAGGAGAGGAAGCAGATAACCTGTATAAGAAATGAGATGGGTGATCTCACAACAGACCCAACTGAAATTAAAAGTATCATAACACAATACTATGAAAAACTGTACTCTAACAAATTTGAAAATCTAGAGGAAATGGACAAATTCCTAGAAACTCGCTACCTATCTAAACTAATACAAACAGAGGTATAACAACTAAATAAACCCATAACAAAAGAAGAGATTGAAAAGATAATTAAAAAACTCCCAACAAGAAAAAGCCCTGGCCGGACGGCTTCACTGGAGAATTCTACCAAACTTTCAGAGAAGAGTTAACACCACCACTACTACTAAAGGTATTTCAGAGCATAGAAAAGGATGGAATACTCCCAAACTCATTCTATGAAGCCAGCATAACCCTGATACCAAAACCAGGTAAAGACACCACAAAAAAAGAAAATTACAGACCAATATCCCTCATGAATGTTGACACAAAAATCCTCAACAAAATTCTAGCCAACAGAATGCAGCAATGTATCAAAAAAATAATTCACCATAATCAAGTGGGATTTATACTGTGTATGCAGGGATGGTTCAACATTAGAAAAACAATCAATGTAATCCATCACATAAGTAAAACAAAAGACAAGAACCACATGATCTTATCAATTGATGCAGAAAAGGCATTTGGCAAAGTCCAACATTCATTCATGATAACGACTCAACAAAATAGGAATGGAAGGGAAATTCCTCAATACAATTAAGGGCATTTACACAAAGCCAACAGCCAACATCATTCTAAATGGAGAGACTTTGAAAGCATTCCCCTTGAGAACAAGAACCAGACAAGGATGCCCTTTATCACCACTCTTATTCAACATTGTGCTGGAAGCCCTAGCCAGAGCAGTTAGGCTAGAAAAAGAAATAAAGGGCATCCAAATTGGTAGGGAAGAAGTCATAGTATCTCTATTTGCAGATGATATGATTTTATACACAGAAAACCCCAAAGAATCCACAACAAAACTGCTGGAACTAATAGAAGAGTTCAGCAAAGTTTCAGGATACAAGATAAACCTACAAAAATCAGTTGGATTCCTTTACACCAACAAAGAGAACTTCGAAGTGGAAATCACCAAATCAATACCATTTACAATAGCTCCCAAGAAGATAAAATACTTAGGAATAAATCTGGTTAGATTTAGATGTAAAAGATCTATACAATGAAAACTAAAAGACACTACTGCAAGAAACCAAAAGAGACTTGCGTAAGTGGAAAAACATACCTTGCTCATGGATGGGTAGACTCAACATTGTGAAAATGTCAGTTCTACAGATCTACAGATATAATGCAATCCTGATCCAGATTCCACCAGCATTTTTTAATGAGATGGAGAAACAAATCACCAACTTCATATGGAAAGGGAAGAGGCCCCGAATAAGTAAGGGATTACTCAAGAAAAAGAACTGAGTGGGAGGCCTCACACTACCGGATTTTAGAAACTATTATACCTCCATGGTAGTCGGAACAGCCTGGTACTGGTACAACAGATACATAGACCAATGGAACAGAATTGAGAATCCAGACATAAATTCATCCACCTATGAGCAGCTGATATTTGACAAAGGCCCAAAGTCTGTTAATTGGGGAAAAGACAGTCTCTTTAACAAATGGTGCTGGCATAACTGGATATCCATCTGCAAAAAACTGAAACAAGACCCATACCTCACACCATGCACAAAAACTAACTCCAAATGGATCAAAGATTTAAATATAAAATCGAAGACAATAAAAATCCTGGAAGAAAAAATAGGGAAAACTCTAGGAGCCCTAATACATGGCATAAACACAATACGAACCAAAAGTAAGAATGCACAAGGATCAAAAGAGAGACTAGATAACTGGGAGCTCCTAAAAATGAAACACTTATGCTCATCAAAGACTTCACAAAAAGAGTCAAAAGACAACCTACAGACTGGAAAAAATTTTGGCTATGACAAATTCGATCAGCGTTTAATCTCTAAAATCTACAAGATACTGCAAAACCTCAACAACAAAAAGACAACCCAATTAAAACATGGGCAAAGGACATGAACAGGCACGTTGCCGAAGAAGATATTCAGGTGGCTAACAGACACATGAAGAAATGCTCACGATCATTAGCCATTAGAGAAATGCACATCAAAACTACAATGAGATATCATCTCACCCCAACAAGGCTAGCATTAATCCAAAAACATAAAATAATAAATGCTGGAGAGGTTGTGGAGAGACTGGAACACTTATACACTGTTGGTGGGAATGTCAAATGGTACAACCACTTTGGAAATCTATTTGGTGCTTCCTTAAAAAGCTAGAAATAGAAGTACCATAGGATCCAGCTCTCCGGCTCCTTGGAATATATCCTAGAGAAATAAGAGCCATCACATGAATAGATATATGCACACCCACGTTCATTGCAGCACTGTTCACAATAGCAAAAAGATGGAAACAACCTAGGTGCCCATCAACGGACGAATGGATAAACAAATTATGGTACAGCCACACAATGGAATACTATGCAATGATAAAGAACAATGATAAAGCCGTGAAACGTAACATGGAGGAATCTGGAGGTCATTATGCTGAGTGAATTTAGTCAGTCACAGAAGGACAAATATTTTATAAGACCACTATTATAAGAACTCAAGAAAAGGTTTAAACACAGAAGAAAACATTCTTTGATGGTTAGGAGGGTGGGGAGGGAGGGTGAGGGTTATTTACTAACTAGATAGTAGATAAGAATTATCTTAGGTGAAGGGAAGGACAGCACACGCTACAGAGGAAGTCAGTACAACTACACTAAACCAAAGCTAAGAAGTCTCCCGAATACAGTCAAAGACTTTGAGGGACAGAATAGCAGGGTTCGGGGTCTGGGGACCATGCTTTCAGGGGACATCTAGGTCAATTGGCATAACAAAGCTTATGAAGAGAATGTTCTGTATCCTACTTTGGTGAATGGCGTCTGGGGTCTTAAAAGCTTGCAAGTGGCCATCTAAGATGCATCAGTTGGTCCCAACCACCTGGAGTAAAGGAGAATGAAGAACAACAAAGACACAAGGAAAGTATTAGCCCAAGAGACAGAAAGGACCACATAAACCAGAGATTTCATCAGCCTGAGACCAGAAGAACTAGATGGTGCCCAGCTACCACCAATGATTGCCCTGACAGGGACCACAACAGGGAGTCCTGGATGGAGCAGGAGAAAGGTGGGGTGCAGAACTTAAATTCTAGTAAGAAGACCAGACTTAATGGTCTGACTGAGACCGGAGGAACTCTGGAAAGTATGGCCCCTGGATTCTCTATCAGCCCAGAACTAAAACAATTTCCGAGGCCAAATCTTCAGACAGGGATTGGATTGGACTGTGGGATATAAAGTGATGCTCGTGAGGAGTGTGCCTCTTAGCAAGTAGATACAAGAGACTAAACGGGCAGCTTCTGTCCGGAGGTGAGATGGGAAGCCAGAGAGGGTTAGGAGCTGGTTGAATGGACATGTGGAATCAGGGGTGGAAAGGAAGAGCGTGCTGTCACAGTATGGGGAGAGCAATTAGAGTCACATAACAATGTATGTATAAATTTTTGTATGAAAAAAAAAAAAGATTACAGCCTGGAAACCTTGTTGGTCATTCTACTCTGTCATATAGTGTTGCTGTGAGTTGGAATCTATTCGACGGTACCTAATATCGACAACAACAGGCCCACCTCAGATGCTCAGATTAAATCATGGATGTGGAGTACCCAGTTGAGTCTTTGTAAATACACAGTAAATGGTGGTGGTGGCTGCTGCTGTTATTACTTAAAACACTCTTGGGTGGTACTGGTTCCTTTGCCACAAAGTACTTCTTTTCAAAGAGTTCAGATTTAATAGGCATATTGGTAACCAGACTTGTAGCAGCCAGGTGTTCGGTTTCAGAGCCTGTGGAGGTTGTGTGTGTGAAGCCCAGAAGGGAGCCAGCGAGGGTCACAGTTTGGAACCTGGAAAGCTGCCATTCTGGAAATTCCCAGCCTCAGGTCTTCAGTGTCTCGAGGTTCCTAAGGCGGCCATGAGGGCCCTGAACTTTGTGGGCTACGCAAAGGATCTGCAGGCTATTCCTCAGACATAGTGAAACCCAGACCTTATTAGCTCCTCCCCTTTTGGATGCTTGGACGGTGTTTATCAAGTTTAGGCTGCATGTGTGCTTGTGAGCTAGTGGGCTGGAGGAGGGCTCTGGGGAATATTTGCAGAATTACAGTTCTGTGCAGCCGTGTGTATGGATTGCAGTGCTGCTTCCTCTCCAGCAGCAAAATGCCCAGATTTCTGTTTCCTGTCTGTGCATTTAAGAGATGCTTCTAGAAAACAGACTTGACCACAGCTCCTCACGCTTCTCTGTCACTCCCATCCTTTCTATTTGCTGGCCAGTAATCCATTTCTGGAGAAAAATGAGACCTCTTAAAATCAATCACCTGGGTTTAAAAAAAAAAAAATAGTTTCCAACGTTGTGCAATTTTCTGTATTTACTGTGAGTGGCTGGAGAGTCACTCCTGGTGGAGTGAACGGGGATGTCCAGGAAAGCCTGCCCTGACCGTGGAGCCAAGGGTGGCCATGGTGGGCAGGACTGTGGCTTTCCCTCTCTTTCAGTCCTTGCCAAAGTGTGGTGGTGCCTGTGGCAGGCACGTGGCTTTATTAAAAATCCTTCCATTGTTTCGGGGCCGATTCCATGCTTGGTGACGCAGCCTGAACACTCCAGTAAGGGCTCAGCTTCCAGGGCTGGGAGGCGAAATGTGGCAGTGCTTGGACTTCATTGCGTATCTTTCTTCTTCCCAGTAAATAAAGGGAAAAACTGGCCTTGGACAGATGGTAAGGCTCTTTTCCTTCATGCTGAACATTTGACATGTATGATTCTGTTTTATTTTTTTGTGTGTGTGTGGGGTGCACTTTTCCCTCTTCTTTCTCTCTAAAGACAGCGATAAAGAAGTGCTGCTTTTATTAGTTTTGGTGGTAGGCTATTACTTGGCCTGAAAAAAATATGGCCTGGCTGGTTGTTCTCGGAGCTGTAAGGTGAAAGCTTATGCATTTGGGAGTTGTTTTCACCAGTGTTGGTCGCTGGTGGGGGAGAGGAGTAAGAGGCCTAGGACAGGTAAGGACTCCAGTTTCTCTCAGCCAGGGACCCCCAAGCAGTGTTGTAGTCTCACGGTGACCCATAGCTCCTTCCCTTTGTGGCTCGTCCAGAGTCAGTGTCTGGCTCCCTTGGACATCATCATCATCATCATCCTTCAGACTCAGCATTGCTTCCTGAACTTTGGGTCACTGCGTCACACAGACCATTCCTGCTGAATTAGCTGTTCCCTGCAGGCTCCCTCCCGTTGGGAGGTGATGAGAGGAGTTGGCACAGGAGGAGGGTCGGCTAGCGATGCCAAATGGCTTGATGGCAGAGTGTGACTCTGAAAGTAGCTCCATGAAGGTCACTGATCTGGAAGATCTTGGGGAAATCCCTCCCATTCTTTCAGGCCCAGGAGCCTGCCAGTGGTACCACCTCTGAGAAGCTCTCACTTGCCCTTCCAGGGAGAACAAATTGGCCTCCTGGCTGTTCTCCAGGCCCTTTGCTGCCACCCTCTCCAGCACTGGTGGGACCTTGGCCTTGCTGGTTTGGGCACCCACGATCAGCCTTGTTGGACATGTCTGCCCCACCCAGGGCCGTGGGCCTCTTTGTGGGCAGGACCCTGTGGATTTCTTCTCTGCCCCTCATTCCTGGAACAGAGCCTGGAACACCGTGAGTGCCCAGATGTGTGACTCAACCACCACTTCTGTCAGCTGTAGGGTGGTGGATGGGACTCTCTGTCTTGGTCATTTTGTGAATTGAGTTATTTAACATCTTACCTCCTATGCCTGAGGGCTTGCTTTGTAGATCTGAGTGGCCAGGTATGATTGGGCAAGTCAGTGTGCTAGTGATGTTTTCTGTGCTCTGCAGTGATTGGTGTGTACTTGTACATTCATGAAAACTGGGGGACTGGAAGCTGTCTAGAAGCTATCAAGGCTCCATGGGTTGCTGGAGTGACCCCCCACCCCATTATTATTGTCTGGTTTTGGTGTTGGTGACTTTTCCTCTCCAGACCTCAGTTACCTCATCTGTGAGATGGGGCTTAGAGCTAAATAACCTCTATATTCTCTGTCAGCTCCGCAACTCAGCAAAAGTGTTTTAAAATGTAAACTTGAGTTGTAGGGTCCATTCAACATAGAATATAAAAAAAAAAAAAAAAAACAACAAAAACCCATTGCCACTGAGTCAATTCAGACTCATAGTGACCCTATAGGACGGAGTAGAACTGCCCCATATGGTTTCCAAGGAGCGCCTGGTGGATTTGAACTGCTGACCTTTTGGTTAGCAGCTGTAGCACTTACCCGCTACGCCACCAGGGTTTCTAATATATAGAACATAGAGAGAATTTTAATAACTAAAGTGAGTGCAAAAACAAACAAAAAACAAATCGCTTGTAAAAAATATAGAACCCTAGCAACTGCCGTATTAAGAACCGGCGTTGTAATTCAGAAGAAACTGATAATACTGAGAAACAAATTGTGGAGCAATTTATTAGTGTGTGTTTTTTGTTTTGAAGGGTTGAGGGTGGGAGGGTGCTGACGTTAGGGAGGTGAACTCTGTGTTCTTGTTTATCTACCCATTAAACATTTTCTTATAACTTCCTTTGTGCCAAGAATAATGCTAACAGTCTGGGATTAGGAAGACAGGGTCTCATGGCATAAAGGAGGAAGAGACTTGGAGACAGTTGATTTCATTGGGATGAACACTTGGGAGCACAGAAGAAGACCGGAAGTTGAGCTAAGTTCTCATGCACTAGATCGGGGACCTTATTTAGAAGCTGGTTACCATGCTCTTAAGAGGACGCTCTAACAAGAAAAACCACAGAAGAGGATGTTGACATCTTCATTGTAATGATGTGTTTACAACTGCTGATCTAAGAAGCCGGTAGACCTCCTTCTTGTTTTGACTAACTGGGAATTAGAGAAAAGACAGAATGAAGGAGTATTCTAGAAGACAAGTAATTATATTATTTTCAGACAAAAGTATATGTAGAAGTAATAGTGACCAGAATTTGCCTCAATTGGCCTTTTTAATGAATTACTAAGAATTCTTTGAACGTAGCACATTAGTGATGGTTGTTCATTGCCATGGAGTTAGCTCCAACTCATGACGACCTAATGTATAACAGGATGAAATGTTGCCTGGTCCTGCACCATCCTCATGACTGTTGGTATATTTGAGTGAATTGTTGCAGCTGTTGTGTTGATACATCTCTTTGAGGGTTTCTCTCAATTCCGTTGGCCCTCTACTTTACCAACCACGATGTCCTTTTCTACTGACTGGTCTTTCCTGATGATGTGTCCGAAGTAAGTAAGTTGAAGTCTTGCCATCGTTGCTTCTAAGCATTCTTTTAAGACTTATTTGTTTGTTCTTTTGTCAGTCCAGGGTATAGTCAATATTCTTCACCAACACCACAGTTTGAACGTCCAGCTTTTTCACTTGCCGGCTTTTGCGTGCATGTGAAGTGATTGGAAAGACAATGGCTTGGGTCAGAGGCACCTGGATAGAGGTATTTGCTAAAGGCGTTGAAAATAAGTCATCTAAACACTGTTCCTAACTATGGCGGTAGGAAGCAAGATACAGAATCACACGGACAATTTCATGTCAATTATGTTTGGGAGAAAAATAAATGTCATAGAAAATAGATAGGAAGGAAATATACCAAACTATTCATCTGATGGGATCATGAGTGATTTCTCTTTCCTGCTTTTTCATATTTCCTTACACTGTAAATTTGTTACCAGTGAGCATGTATATTACCTTTGCAATTAGAAAAAAAAGTTTTAAAGGGAACCCCGATAACCCATGTCTCTGATAAGCTTGTTTACCATCTTAATTTGCTTATCGAACTTCCTTTTTATAGTCAGATTGTCTGGAACCCATAAATTCCATACTTGTGATCATTTGAATTAGTGGAAATTTATCATTATACATAACTAGAATTTGTGGATCACATCTAAACTCAATACTGAGCAAATCTGTTAACTGGGATGTAAAGAAAAATGTACCAAGTCTTTCCAGAAATTCACCATTTCAGTATGGTAGGGTGCAGAGTTTGTTAATCACCTGGGCAGTGTTTCTTCTTTTTTGCTTGCTTGAATTTGAAGCTTCCCTTTATTTTTCTGACCTGGAAGGAGGCCTTGTGACTCCTGCTGTTTTGATGTTGGGGGTTTTGAATGAAGTGGTTCCATGTTCTCATACTCCCTGCCCCTGCTTTCATTTTTCGTTGCCCCTGCTTTTTCTTCTCTTTTCTTACCAATGGAGTGTACACCCAATGGACCCTCTTTCAGGAATAATCTCCTTACTGTTTGTCCACCAGGCTAATGTTTTTCAGTCCCCTTCTTGAAAATAACTTTTTCTGTTCCCCATCCCTGCCCTTCCTTCACGCACCCCAGAGAGTGAAATTGCTCCTTTGGCGCCACACTGCAAGGCTGCTGGTGGGGATCCTCCCTCCTCCTCCTGTGCTGCTCCTGACTCAGAGGCTGGCTTGGCTGTATTTGTTTGTTGGCTGGTCAACAGTCCTAGCTCAGCCTTTGTTAGGGCCCGGGCTGCTTTACAGTGGCATTCCTCCAAAGCCTTCTTAGGCTATGATTGCCAGTCATTTTTCAGGGCTTTAATCTCTGAGTCTAGGCTATTGAGTCAGCAGTGGAAAATCGTGCAGACCAGGCAAGCCACTGGAGAAACTGGCTAACCTGAAAGACGATTTCAGGGGGAATGAAGGAGAGAGATGCTAGGGATGTGCTGCCTTCCCAGGCAGGTAACGTTCCTAGAAAATGTGAGCAATCAGAGGTTGCTCAGTGTCTGCGTATGGCTTCTTCAATTTGGATTTATCAACAATCAGATCTTTACAGTCCAATGTCCACATTTATGATCTTGAGGAAGAAAATATGCTTGTTAGCTAAATGTCCTACACATCTGGTAAATTATTTCAGGACCTTCACCATAAGGAAACCACGTTAAAAAAAAAAAAAAATCAGTATGGCTCCGGTGTTCGGACATTGTTGTTTTCAAAATGCTGGGTCCCCCAGGAGATTGCAGGATTCAAAGTAGAGGCAGGAATTATGCTCTCCTATCACTCGTGTGTTAGTTACCTAGTGCGGCTGTAACAGAAATAACAGAAATACCACAAGTGGGTGGCTTTAACAAACAGAAATTTATTTTCTCACAGTTGAGGAGGCTGGAAGTCCGAATTCCGGGTACTGGCTGTAGGGGAAGGCTTTCTGTCTCTGTTGGCTCTGGAGGAAGATCCTTGTCTCTTTTAAACTTCTGCCTCTAGGCGATCTTCATGTGGCTTGGCATCTCTCTTCTCCCATCTCTGCTTCTCGAATGCTTGTTTAGTCTCTTTTGTATGTCCAAAGAGATTGACGCAAGACACGTCCTACTCTAATCATGTCTCATTAACATAAAAAGACAACTCATTCCCAAATGAGATTATAACCACAGGCATAGAGGTTAGGATTTACAACACACATATATATTTGGGAGGACACAATTCAATCCATAACCACTCAAGATAGGTAGGTTACCATGGAGACCAGGTGTGTCT
This sequence comes from Dugong dugon, assembly GCA_030035585.1. Lineage (NCBI taxonomy): Eukaryota > Metazoa > Chordata > Mammalia > Sirenia > Dugongidae > Dugong > Dugong dugon. The sequence continues at coordinate 94,430,877 of CM057473.1, read as the reverse complement.
GGGTATCCTCGTTTTCCTGGAAAAGGAATAAGCTTTACTTGATGTGATAAACGTATTTCTGAGAGACGGTGTGTGAATTGAATTTTTCGAAACAAAGGTCATATATTTTTGTCAGCTTAAATAGTGATTTCTGACATAATTGTGCCCTCAATTTTGTTTGCTTAATTATTAATACTGCACAACCCTGCCTTTCCTGGCAGAAACACTTAAATGCATCAAGGGAACACCTATCTAAAGCAAGACACCTCTTCATAAAGCTAGGGATGCTGTCTTTAGTGTGAATGATGAATGATTTTCCCTTGAAATGCAGCAAACTAATTCAATAATTGTATACTGTGGGCAAAACTGTGTAGCCAAGATGGTGGGCTAGTGGGATGAGTGGGTATTACCTTGTTCGATGGGTGATGCATATCAACTGTTTTGTTGATCTGTTGTTATTCATGGGCATTTTTTTTTTTTTTTTGCACTGTAGCACTGGGCTTTATTAGTCTTGTTACAATGATTTTATACAGTTAGAAATTTATTCATGCATGTTCTTGGATTTCTCTCCACTTAATAGTTTCTAAAGACAATAACTTGATTGTTAACTGTGTGGACAGTTCTTTGCACTTTTTGGTCCTGTCAGACAGGTGGCACTCTTTTTTCCTCCTTCCATCTAATGCTTCAGCATCCTCATAAGCTGCCGAAACCCCACAGAACCAGAGCCTCCCCAACATGCAGCAGTTGGTGACCTGCGATGGGGTACATATACCTCCTAGTTCCCTCTCTCTCCCACTGTGTACTTCTTTGGAGTCACTTCATCAGAAAAAGCCAGAGTCCCCTCTTTTTTCTCCCTTCCATGGATTTTGTTAAGCAAAAGCCCAGTGCAGCTGCACCACCTGGATGGCCATTTTACAGCAGGTCGTTAACTGTGGGTGGCCCAAGAGTGGTCATGGATGGGACTGGTGGTTGAGCGCTTGAGAAAGTGACAGACCCTGGCTTGCGTCAGCACCTGGTGATTTGATGCTGGCACTTGGTCTTCCAGCCACAAAGGAGTGTTGTAATCTGAACAAGAAAACAAACCTCAGGCCTCAAGTGCCCCGGGGCTTGGAGGCCTGCCCCACCCTCCCAACTTTGATGTAACTCCAGTTTGGAGGATGAGAGTAGATAAGAGTGTCTTCTTAACGTCTGACTGTCTCTCTTAAGCAATCTACTGGATAATGAGCAGACCCTTCTTTTTTTTGTCATTGTTTACTGTTGTAGTTTAAGTGAAAGTTTACATTTCAAGTTAGTCTCTCGCACAAAAATTTATACACGCATTGTTAAGTGACCCTAATTGCTCTCCCTATACTGTGACAGCACACTCCTCCTTTCCACCCCTGATTCCCCATGTCCATTCAACCAGCTCCTGACCCTCTCTGCCTTCCCATCTCACCTCCCAGCAGAAGCTGCCCATTTAGTCTCATGTATCTACTTGAGCTAAGAAGCACACTCTTCACAAGTATCCTTTTATGTCCCACAGTCTAGTCCAATCTTTGTCTGAAGAGTTGGCCTCAGAAATTGTTTTAGTTCTGGGCTGATAGAGAATCCAGGGGCCATGCTTTCCGGGGTTCCTCCACTCTCAGTCAGACCATTAAGTCTGATCTCTTTACTAGAATTTGAGTTCTGCACCCCACATTTCTCCTGCTCCATCAGGGACTCTCTGTTGTGTTCCCTGCCAGGGCAGTCATCGGTGGGAGCCGGGCACCATCTAGGTGTTCTGCAGACCCTTCTTTTTAAAGGAAAAATCACCCCGCAATGGACTCTGTTCCTGCCCTTATACTCCCCCTCCCCAGAGGCCCCACAGCATCCACCTCTGCCTTCTCCGCATGAGTGTCCATTCCTTGGATCTGCTAGGACTACTCTCACCTTGTTTGACAGGCTCTTGCTTTATAACCTCTACTTCCTCATCTGTGAAATGGGAATTATAAAGCCTCTCTCACAGGATTGTTATAAAAATAAGCACCAAGGCTCTTGCAGCCTCTACAGAACCAAACCAGTAGCCGTCGAGTTGATTCCAACTTATGACGACCCCGTGTGTGCAGAGTAGAACTGCTCCATAGGGTTTTCATGGCTGTGACCTTTCAGAAGCAGATCTCCAGGCCTTTCATCCGAGATGCCTCTGGGTTGGTTCAAACCACCACCCAGGGACGCCTGTAAATTCTGACGTTGCCACGTAAGGCCCGTTACCATCATCTCCTCGTCAGCCCTTTCTACGTTCCCACCCTGTCATCCTTGAAACACGCTTGTCTGAAATAGCAAGTTCTCTTGCTGGATCTTTATGGCTTCCCATGTGTAAATTTAGTCCCTGGTCTTCTGCCCCTTTCCTTCCCCTGGTCTGGAGTACACCTGCAGTTTTCATTTTCCTCCTGCGAGATGTCCACCCACGGAAGAGGCCCGGAGAACACACTGTGGGAGCCTCACACAGGAAGTGGGAAAACATCTTTATCCGCTTGCACTTCCTGGAGCACCCGTCTTTGTCCACCTCTGTGTCGGCCAGTCAGGGGAGTCCACTGCTGTTTGTGTGCTGGCCAGTCTGGGAATTTAGCGCTGAGATTAAAAACTCTTGTTCCAACATGAACTGTAAAGCTTGGCTTAACTCAGAGCATATATTTAGAAAGCAGCTCCCCTTAAACCCACTCCTGGATTAGAGCCAAGTTTATAATCACCTTTGTCAGCACTGGGAGCGGAGGGCTGGGGTGCGGGGGTCAGTGGGGTGGGGGGGCACTTGTGGTTTAAAATTCTGATGACTTTTTCACATCTGACTCATGTCTTGCTAAATGGAGCGGGTCCTGCGGCTGCAGGGTCTCCCTACTGCAGGTCTTCGGTTTTAAATTACGAAGGAAAGAGAATGCTCATCTTGATTCTTGAGCACCATCATTGGAGGAGAAAAACATTTGCTTTATGATCACCCTCATTTCTGGAGTGCTCTCCTGCACCTTGCCACCCTCCCAAATCATCCTCACAGCTTGCAGTCTTGCTTAGGGATCGCCTCCTCCAAGAAGCCCCTGGGGCCAACTCAGCTCCCACTGCTGTCACTGGCTCCGAGCTCCTGGAGCACTGCTGCTTGGCTCCCACAGCAGGCCGTGTATGAGGCTCTGGTCCTGGCCAGTCACCTTCCAATGTGGGTCTCGTCTTTCCACCCGGCTGGGAGCTCTGTGAGGGCAGGACAGCACATTCTGTAGTCTCGGTTGAAGCAGAGACTTGCCCTGGGAAGAGCATCCCCAGGTAGGGAAAGGTGCCCTCCCATCAGTGGACCCCAGCTCTGCCCCCTGAATAACACTTTCCTCCTGGTGGAGCCCCCATTCATTCATTCATTCACATAGTGCCTGCTGTGTGCCGAGCTCTGTGGTAGGAGAACGATCCAGGCAGAAATCTTGCCTTCTCAAGGCATATGTTCCTAGCTGGGAACAAAGACAGTAAACTAAATACTTAGATTATGCAGTATAATGTAGTAATACTTAGAAGGTGATGTTGTTGTTGGGTGTTGTCTAGTCGATTCTGACTCATAGTGACCCCATGTGACAGAGTAGGGTTTCCTAGGCTGGCAGCAAATCACCAGGTCTCTCTCCTGCGGAGCCGTTGGGTTGGTTCGTACTGCCGACCTTTTGGTTAACAGCTGAGCGCTTAAGCATTGCACCACCAGGGCTCCTTAAAAGGTTGTAAGACTGTGGAAAAAATAAATCAGAGGAGGGTGAGGGTATTGGATAGGGGATAAGTAAGAGATACAATTTTAACTAGGGTTTTCAGAGAAGGCCCCACTGAGAAGACAGCATTTTGAGCAAAGACTTGAAGGAAATGGGGGAGCCAACCATGTGGAAGCCTGGGGGAGGAGGATGCTGGACATAGGGAATAGCAAGTGCAAGGCCCCTGGGGTAGGAATGTGTCTGGCATATTTAGGGAACTGCAAGGAGGCCAGTGTGCTTGGAGAGAAATGTGCGAGGGGGTGTAGGAAACAAGGTCAGAGAGGAACGAGGGTAAACCACTGCTGCCACCGCAACTAAATTTAGTATTTTACTGAATTAATATGAGGTAAAGAAGGTGCACTTCATGGAAAAGAGGAATGACATTCAAATAGTAACGTCTCCAGAATGTAAGCTGTTTGTGTGTTTGTTTGCTTGCTTGCTTTTGATCCTAAGATAATGATGATCAGGATCCAAAGGACTGGCATGATTTTTTGAAGCTGTGCCGGCATCTGCTCGTCTCCTTTTGGTAGGCGCCATCTTGTTTTTTGTTGGACAAGACTGATCTTCAGGGAACTTCATTCCCTTTTCTGCCAAGGCCAAAACCAGACTCCAGCTGCACTGGACATGTGGATTTCTCTTGCTGCTTATCCACACGGTTACACAGAGAGAAGCCACTTCATGCCACATGCCCCTGTTTCTTGGCTACAGTTGGCCCAGGGTTGGGCATTTGAGCTAGATGGACCATTAAAGTCTATCCCTGGGACTTTTGGAATTGGGACTCAGAGAGTTGGTCAGCCTCTCTCGAGACACGTTTCCCACAAGCCTTAAGTGAGGAAAAGAATGACGATGATATGCAGAGAGATGGAGGACGAGGGACTGAGGCATTTGCACCCCTGTTCTTGCTGTCCCAGCAGCCAGGCACGCTCTTCTTCTTCCTATTCTTTGGTTGTTTAACTCCTTCTAGGATTCCTGCCAGCTTTTCCCGTTTGGCCTAGGTCTGCTGAAGGTAGGTTTCTGTCACTTCCAGCCAGCAGGGTCATAAGTCACATGCCAACTCTCTGGCTCACTGGGGACCATGGGTGTTCCTTGCCTTCGTAAGATACTATAGGATGCCTCTCCCAACTCCTACGCCACATTTTCCCTTGCCTTCCTCTACTAAGAGGCTAGAAAACTAAAGGCTTGACTTTCCTAGCCACCTTCCATCCAGGGGAAGCCAGTGAGTTTCAGCCAGTGAGATGCTCGTTCAGGGCTTTCCTTCTGAATAAAAAGTCAGAGCCTCAAGACAGAAGGCTTTTGGCTTATCCATTTTATTCCTGCCTAGAAAGCAGATGTAATGTCTGGAAGTAGGGCAGCCATCCTATAACCATGAGATGAAAATCAGTGTGCTAAGGACTGTAGGGCAGGAATATAAAAAGACTCTGGGTCCTTGATGGCATTCTTAACCCACTGCCCTAGCCCTGGACCACCTACCCCTGCACTTTTTGTTTGGTGACATAAATAAAACCCTTTCTTGTCTAAGTCACTGTGAGTTTTGTGCTGTTTGCAGCCAAATGGCATTCCTCGTGGATATAACATCCAAAACACACGTGTTATTCCTTAGGGCCCCAGGTAGACCACTGCCTGCTAAGATACTCAGACACGCCTGGGACACATTCCAGCCCCTTCCTCAGCTTTACTTTCCCTCCATCCCATCAAATTGGTCCTTAAGGTTAAGCTCTCCTAGATCAGTCCCCATCTCTCCAACGTCATCACCACTTGCCTACACGCTGTCATCACTTCCTAGCCAGACTCCCTGACCCAGCTTCCTCCCCGATCCGTTTCCCCACAGTACAAGCATCAGCTTTCTCAGATGTAGACCTGATTATATTGCTCCACACTCTGAAACTCCATTGCGGAGCACAGTCCAAACGCCAAGCATGGTATGAAAAGCCCTCCAGGGTATGACCCTGCCATACCCCCATGGCTGACATCTTGAACTCTGTTGGGAGTTCCTTTTTACTCTTTCACTCCTCCAGGCCTTTGCACATGCTGTTCCTTCTGCTGGGAACCCCTGACTTCTCCCCACCTCACCCACCTCCACCCATTCATCCTTCAAGAAGCAAGCAAGTCTTCTCGTTGTGAGTCAATCCATGTATTCCATGTGTCCCCTGTGCACCTTGTATTCTGTCACCAGTGTAGCCCCTCTCAGGGGAATGCCATTTTATTAAAATTGGTCTTTCATCTCAGTAGACAGAATCCCCTGGAGAGGAGGGACCAAATATGTTCCTGTTCACCTTGCTATCCCTGTGACCAGCCTCGCGTCAGGCCTGCAACAGATTCTTGTGGTCGATGGATGTTAAGGGAAATGGTAGAGTGTGGCTGGGACTGAGACAGGTACAGGCATTAGCCTACAGGTGCAGTCTACCCGCCCCCCCGACCTGTACCCAACCCTTTACCTTGGAGCTGCCCTACCTTTTACTGGCCTAGCAGTGTACTACCTTAGCCAAGCCTGAACCACACTTCATTTATAATGAAATAATAAAAACTCAAGCAACAGGCACTGTTTTAAGTGCTTTACATACATTACGTGGAGTAATGAGAATTAGCCCACATATTCATTCATTCTTTCAACAAGTATTTACTGAATGCCTGTTGTTGTTGTTGTTAGGTGCGTTCAAATCCATTCCAGCTCATAGAGACCCAGTGTGACAGAGTAGAACTGCCCCATAGGGTTTCCCAGGCTGTAATCTTTATGGAAACAGATCGCCAGGTGTTTTCTTCCGTAGGGCCACATGGTGGATTCAGACTGCCAACCATTCTGTTAACTGTCAAGTGATTAAGCTTTTGCGCCACCAGGGCTCCATTTGAGTGCTACTGTGTGCCCTGGTGGTGCAGTGGTTAACAGCTCAGCTGCCAACCAAAAGGTCAGCAGTTGAAATTCACCAGCTGCTTCTTGGAAACCCTATGGGGCAGCTCTACTCTGTCCTGTATGTAGGGTTGCTATGAGTCAGAACCGACTTGACGCCAATGGGTTTGGTTTTTTTTTTTTGGTTTATGTGCTATTTCTTCTAGGCACAGGGGGTACGTCAGTGGGGGTAAAAATCCCTATCCTTTTGGAACCTACATATATACTTCCATTGTTGCTACTTCACACACCTTGAACTAGTCAACCAAAAGCATTCTAATCTTGAATTTTTAAATGTGATACAAGAACAGAGTCTAAAGGATGAACTTCAGCATGCAAAAGGTCTTGCTGTCTTCTCAGAAGGAAAAAAGGAGAATTAAGCAAAATGTACTTTAAGAAAGTCAGTTAAGAATTTTTCCAATCCTGAAAATTTAAAGTGAACTTTCGTCTTGCTGTTTTAAGGGTCCCACCGTTGAGAACTCGCTCACCCTGTTGTTGTTAAGGGTGAAACCAAGACATTTGGTTATGTAAAAGCCAATTAAAATAAATTAAATGCAAATACTGTTTCATTGTAATGTTAATTTTGAGAACTGGATCAATCAAAGGTTGTGGAAATGCCAAAGTTGTTAAGACTTGGGTTGCCATGACAACAGTACTATATTGTAAGTAGTATATTATTCAGAAATTCTTACCTAGGGCTAAGCTCTTTGAGTGCATGTATTTCTCAGGGCGGTGGATAGGGCTGTCTCGAGTCAGGAGACCTGGTGAACTAATGTCCTGATTCGGCCAAACTTGTTAGCTGTCACAACTCATGATGACCCCACGCACAATGGAACAAAACGCTGCCCAGTCCTGTGCCATCCCCATGATCAATTGCAGATTGGACTGTTGTGCTCCAAGGGGTTTCCATTGGCTGATTTTCATAAGTAGATCTCCAGGCCTTTCTTCCTAGTCTATCTGAGTCTGAAAGCTCCTCTGAAAACTGTTTAGCATCACAGCAACACCCAAGCCTCCACTGACAGCAGGTGGTGGCCGTGCTTTAGGTGCATTGGCCAGGAATCGAACCCAGTCTCTACGACTAACCACCAGTGTCCCTCCAGCCAAACTTAACTGTTTCATGACCTTGGGACAGTCACTTCCCCTCCTCCCTCAGTTTCCTCATTTTAGGGAAAGCCACTTTATGACTCTAAGTATAACATGACTCTTCAGCACTTCTCAGAAATCACTGCATTCAGTTTTGGGATCCCTGATTCATCCATTGGTTTTCAGCCTGCATTCTGGAGATGGATGGACAATAAAGACGAGGGAAGGCAGCAGAGATGCTCCCGGTCCTTCTTTGCCAATCTTAACTGACCCTCGGTGAAAATAGGAGTTCCTTTATTGTCTCTGCTAATGGCCAGTGAGTGCCTGCATGGGTTATTGTTGGTTTTTTTGGGGGGGGTGGGGGCAGGGGGTGTTGGATTTTGAACTTTGTATGCTTTTAGTCCACTAACTGTAATAATCACATGTTTGCAGGGTTTTAAATCCACAGACGGGCTCTCCTACACCATCATTCAAGATCACTTATTCTTTAGCCCTAGCCTATGAGGCCATGATTATTTTACAGAGGAGAACATTGGAATTTAGAGGGTGACCTATCCCAAGGTCTCAGAGTTCTAAGACAGCAATGCCAGGGCTGGCCCAGGGCCCCAGGACCGGGCTGGGATTGTGCTGTTCCCCAAATTTACAAGCCTGTGCTTCTGTGCTCAGAGTGGTCCACCAGCGGAACCTCCCTCACCCAACGTCTGGCCCATCTCCGTAGAGTGGCGCCCTCAGCTCCGAGTGCTGGGCCCCAGAGCTGCATCCCTGAGGAATAGCTTCCTAATGCATTGAATACTTTTAAGAAATTACGAGCTGGAACTGGAAGTGCATATTAAACATCAGCCTTGCTAGCTGGGAGGAGTGGCCCAGGGAGCACCTTGCCTCTTGTGACCAGCTGACTTGCTCACTGCTCAGCACCCTGTGGTCCTGCTTTCACGGGCCTCCGCGCTAAATCGGGGCTAATTAGTGCCTCAGCTGGGCTGTGGGTCCGTTTCCTCTGTTAAATGAGAACCGGCTGCCCCTTTCCCGATCTACAGGGGGTGGTTGTTGGGAAATGAAGAAGCAGTTGGGGATTTTTAAAACTCTGGGCAGGAAATAGGTTGCTGCACTAACATTTAACCCTCCACAGAACAGTATCAGCGTGTTTGCCTGAAATCGAGGCCCTGGAGAATGTAGAGGGTGATGAGATTAAAGAATGGATGTTTGCCACAGGGCCCATCGTTCTTCCTTTCTCTCTTGCTGTTGCAAGATTCCATCTCAGAGTACCAAGCGCCTGGTAGGTGCTCTAAATGTATCCTGAACGGAATAAATCCAGATCGGCAGCAGGTTGCAATGGAGGATAGATTTGCTTCCAGTCTTGCTGGGGGGTCCTAAAGGTAAATTAATTTAGCCATATTCTCTTGGGTTTACTTCTTCTGCAGTCAGTGCAGAGGAGGGCACTGGCCAAGGGGCCTCAAGTGAATGTTGCCGATTGGCAGAGGGGTAGATCAGCTCAGCTCCAGCTCGGTGGTTGGAAGAGGTGAGGTTGGTTTCAGTGTGTGTGAAGGAGGCTGGAACAGTTCTTAAAGCAGGTGATGGAAGCCACCTAAACCAGCCACTCATTGGAGGGGTGTGTGTGTGTGTGTGTGTGTGTGTGTGTGTGAGTGGGTCAAGGTTGGTGTTGGCTGGAAACTTGGGTTGGGAATTAGCAACCTGGGTTGGTGCTGGCCTGGCTACTTTTTATCTCCATGCCCTGAGCCTCACCGGTGGAGTTAGGTGAGGCCATCCCACCTAGGTGACCCCACTGGGTTAGGATCAGAAAAAGAAGAGAACATATATGAAGCTGGTTTATTAAACCTGTCCAGCTCTGTGTGTGTGTGTGAGGGATTTTTATCCAGCTTCTCGGGCACTCCATTTCCTCCTTCCCAGCAGCATTAATAAATATATGCTCAATGTGTGATTTCTCCCTTTGGGGAGAATTTGGACAGTGTCACTTGACACATCATGTCTTGTATAAAACGCTTTCCCCTTGCCCCATGCATTTCAAAATTGGCTGCTACTCACTAGCAGATGCTGCAGGCTCGCAGCCTGGGCAGCTGGCCAGCGTGGCTTTTCATCCCACACCTTCCGTACATTCCAGCTGAGCTGGCCCATGCTGTTCCCAAATGAGTCCTTGTGTCTTTGTTTTTGCTGTCACTTTGTCAGAATGCCCCCTGTCCCGGGTGTCAGCTCCTCTGGGAAGCCTTCTCTCACCAAGCTAGAATGAGTTGATACCCCTGGGTGGCCAGAGCGCTTGGACCAAGCCCTCCTTTAAGCTGGGTATCACATGTTTTAGAGGGAAGTAGTGCGAGAGCCCCTTCGTGGCATCATCCCCCAAGGAGATGAGCCTGGTGAGGGCATGAGCCAGTGTCTCATGGTCTCTGTGGCTCCAGCTCATGACCAGCATGTGGTAGGTGCTCTTTTTCTTGCTTGTAATCGAGCTTAACCTCTCCACGACTCCTCTGATTTGCAGCTGTGGCTAAGAATCAGAGAAATACTTTGCATTGTTTCACATCATGCTAATCAGAATTTCAAAACCTGTATTTCATGGGTAGTAGTTCTGTTATGGTGTTAGTGAAGAATATTGAACATACCATGGGCTGCCAGAAGAACGAACAAATCTGTCTTGGAAGAAGCACAGCCAGAATGCTCCTTGGAAGCGAGAATGGCGAGACTTCATCTCATGTACTTTGGACGTGTTATCTGGAGGGACCAGTCTCTGGAGAAGGACATCATGCTTGGTAGAGTAAAAGGTCATCGAAAAAAAGGAAGACCCTCAACGAGATGGATTGACACAGCGGCTGCAACAATAGCCTCAAACATAGCAACGATTGCGAGGATGGCGCAGGACTGGGCAGTGTTTTCTTCTGTTGTACGTAGGGTTGCTGTGAGTTGGAACTGATTCGACAGCACCTAACAACAACGACAACAGTTCTGTTACCCCACAATGTGTAAAGCAACTACCCAGGTAGCTGTTATGGGTGAGCTACAGGAGGGACCATGCCATTTACTTCTCTTGAGTCCCATAGGCAGTGGCTAGCGTGGAGGGGTTGGGCCCTGGTTCTTTGCTTCTTGGCTCTATGAGCCCTACGCAAGTCACTGAACTTCTCTGATCCTCCCTTTCCTCATCTGCAGAGCTTACGGACCTGGTAAGCTGCCACGAGTATTGTATATTAAAATGCTGTATTTCTGTTAGTGCCTTTATTTTATTACCTTTGGTACAAAACAGACTTTTGTTTGTAAATTTTATTTTAAGATAAAGACAGGAACCAATTTACTATGGTCATCTGTGGGTGTAAGTACTGTTACCTTCAGCCAGGACTTAATTTTGGCCAAGAGCCTTGGTGTATTCTGGTAGAAAATGGAGTTATTTAGAGCTAAATGCTGTAGGGGACTTAATTCTCTGGGCAGCATTTTCTGCAGATGGTGTGAACTGTAACTTACTCTGTATGTATTCACAAATGGGTGACTTACAGTTAACACCAGACCCATAACTTTTCCTCTCCTGACTGGTGCATCCGAAGCTTCATTTATAATGGCCTATTAGGTTTAGTAAGTATAAAAAGACTTAAGTAGAGGTGATTTCTGGCCACATGCTGTTCTGTGTAGGTTATGGAGCAGGACAGCTATGGGAGCAGCCTGGCTCAGAGAGTCACGTGGAGGGACAGCCAAGAGGGACAGCATCTGTTAACGTGGCACTCGACTCTGTGTGTGCCCTCCTTTTCATCCAGTGTATGTAATCTCCTTTGTCCCCCAGGAACCCTCCTCAGCAGGCATGTGACTGCTACGATCCCACTTTCAGAGGAGGACACCAAGGCTCAGAGAGGTTAAGTGACTTGCCCAAGGCTTCACAGCTTTTTCCTAGTGGTGCGGTAGTTAAGAGCTCAGCTGCTGACCAAAAGGTTGGCAGTTCAGATCTACCAGCTGCTCCTCAGAAACCCTGTGGGGCAGTTCTGCTGTGTCCTATAGGGTTGCTGTGAGTCGGAATCGACTCAACAGTCTTGTAGTAGGCAGAATAATGGCCCCTCCAAAGATGTCTACTTCTTAATCTCCAGAACCTGTGAATGGGTTCCCTGACATGGGAAAGGGACTTTGCATTGTGATTAAGGTTAAAGACCTTGAGAGGGGGAGAGTGTCCTAGATTATCCAGGTGGCCCCATCTAATCACATGACTTCTTTAAAGTGAAGAACCTTTCTCGGCTATAGTCAGAGGGAGATGTGACTATGGGAGAAAAGGGTCAGAGAGAAGCAATGTTGCTGGCTTTGAAAATGGAAGAAGGGGGCCATGAGCCAAGGAATGAAGGCAACCTGTAGAAACTGCAAAAGGCAAGAAAACGGATTCTCCCTTAGAGTCTTAAGAAAGGAACACAACCCTGCCAACACTTTGATTTTAGCCTAGTAAGATCCACTTTGGCTTCTGACTTCCAGAGCTGTAAGATAAAATTATGTAGTTTTAAGCCAGTAGGTTGATAGTAATTTGTTATGGCAGCAATAGAAAATGAATACAAGTCTCTTAGCCACATCATTAAACTTTCCTTCCAGCATATTCCCCCTTCCCACCCTTCTGGCCCCTGCCCAGGTCCTGCCCAGGTCCTGGACTCCATGTGGACCCTGGGGCTCGCATGGTTCCCAGCTGCAGGGACACATTCAGGAGGTACTGATTGCATCAATAAAGTACATTTGAAGAGACGTTGGCCGCATCAACTCAAATCTAAATTTGCCTCTTTTTTCTAAACCAACTGACAGCAACAGGCCCTAATTGGTCTAATCGGGGTAGCAGGCGCGTGGCCACACCAAGCAGTGCAGAGGCCCGAGAGTCTGGCTTTAAGAGCAGGCAGGCTGCACAGAAGGAGTTCACGCTCTCTGTACACTTGCACGGATGGTCTTGCAACCCTCAAAACATTTCCTGTTGTTTAAATCTTGGTCCTTTTAATTTTTTTCATTGTAAACTAAAGATTTTACTTTGTGCAATTTATGTGGAGAGCTAGGGGTACTTTCTTCTTTACAGGGGCCCAGATGGTCTCCAAGTATGTGTTGGGGGATCCAGTTGCTGCCACAGGAATGGGAGTCTATAAGGCTCTCTTGGTGGTCTCGGTCCAGATACTTCCGATGAGGAAAGAAGATTATTAATCCTGAACTCTTGGGTGGATTTTTACAATCTACAGGATGCTTTTCATGCATATTCTGATTTAATTCTTTACGGATAGTATTTAAGAGCATTAGCTTTGGACGGGAGGCTTGGCTTCAAATTCTGTTTCTCCCAGCCTCACCCTGGAACACTTGCTGGGTGAGTTACTTGACCTCATCAGCCACCATTTCTTCTCTAAAGTGAGAATGATGGTGTTTACCTGATAAAGGTTGGTAAGAGGAGCAATTTAAATGATGATGTAGTTAAGTGCTTAGCACAGGCCCTGGCTCAAAGCAAACATTTAAGAGGTGGTAAAACCAGTTGCTGTGGACTCATGGTGACCCCACCTGACTCCCTGGAGGGAATGGCTTCTCGTTGCCTTGCTGAAGGGAGGAGGCTGCTGAGGCCAATGTGCTGGCTCTCTTGACCTCCACCAGAGGCAGAATTTCCCCCAGAGTGTTCACAAGGAGCAGGGGTCAGAAAGAAGCACTACGTTCCAAAGGACTAATGGACCACAAGTACCACAGCCTCCACCAGACTGAGTCCAGCACAACTCGATGGTGCCCAGCTACCACCACCAATTGCTCTGACAGGGATCACAATAGAGGGTCCCGAACAGAGCTGGAGAAAAATGTAGAACAAAATTCTAACTCACAAAAGAAGACCAGACTTACTGGTCTGACAGAGACTGGAGAAACCCCGAGAGTATGGCTCCTGGACGCCCTTTTAACTCAGTACTGAAGTCACTTCTGAGGTTCACCCTTCACCCAAAGAATAGACAGGCCCATAAAACAAACAATAATACATGTAGCTCAACCACGTGTATGAGACTAAAGGGATACATCAGCCCAGGGGCAAGGACGAGAAGGCAGAGGGGACAGGAAAGCTGGTAATGGGGAACCCAAGGTCGAGAAGGGGAGAGGGTTGACATGTCGTGGGGTTGGCAACCAATGTCACAAAACAATATGTGTATTAATTGTTTAATGAGAAACTAATTTGGCTCTGTAAACCTTCATCTAAAGCACAATAAATAAATAAAAAAGAAAGCACCAGACCAATTCCCCAAGCACGGGCACAAGTGTCCACAATTAATTATGACCACTTGATTTATGCTTCTCTGTACTGTCCCAAGTTTCTGCAGTGAAAACATATTGCTTGTATCATAGGGGAATAAATAAACTTTAAAAAGAGAAGTGACTGTCTACAATTCACAATGCCCAAGAGGTTAATACAACGGCCAAGCCCAGAGATAAGCTCTTGCTGAAGGACCGAGGGGACAGGGCTTAGACAGAAACTTTGTACCTGACACATCCCAGCACCACGCAAACCTCCTGCAGAGCCCACAGGCTGGCCAAGGGGTCAGACATGTCAGCCTCACTCTCTTTCCTGCCCTGACACCCCCGTTGTCTACCACCACCACCCCATCCCCCAGCCTGTACCCTTGCCCCAGGCAGAAGCAGATGTAAAGACTGAGGGACAGGATCCAGTAAGTACTTACTAGAACCTGCTTGGCTAGAGCAGGTAGAGGTGGAAAGGGCTAGAGTGGGAGGCGGGGAGATCTAGAGAGAATAAGAACTGGGTCCTCAGGTCCTGTTGAGTAGGTAAGTCTTAAATGGTCATTAAAAAAAAAAAAAGTCAGAGAACATGGTGCTAATATAATTAAGTCCTGAATGAGTAAGATGGTAAATGCTTAGCAAAACCAAATCCATTGCTGTCGAGCTGATAGCGACCCTACAGGACAGAGCAGAACTGCCCCACAGGGTTTCCAAGGAGCGGCTGGGGGATTCAAACTGCCAACTTTTGGTTAGCAGCCAAGCTCTTAACCACTGCACCATCAGGGCTCTGGTAAATGCTTAGGAGATCAGAAGATAAGAGAAAAAGGAAGAAAGAGGCCAATGGGATGCCGACTGAGGAAAAGCAGTTGGATGATGTGGCTTCTGGTCCCAGCTCTACCTCCAACTCTATGACCTTGGGCAAGTCACTTCCGCTCTCGCTCTCTGAACCTCAATTTCCTCATCTTCTCTATCAGTAGGAAGGGAGGAGAGAGGCGATAAGCAACCAGTTGTTAAGGAACCACCCCGCTGACAGTTTACAGAGCAAGCAATTCTGGTGAGAGGGGCCTGCATCCAATCTTGGAGACAGGTTGCATTCCTGGTTCAATGCCAACTTAAAGACAGAGAAAATCCACCAACCGCAGCCTCCTCTTCACGTACCATGGGGCAAATCAACACAAAAAACTACACTTTGATCTTTTATTGACTTTTTAAACACTTGTTAGGAAGCACATTGAAGCCAGTTGGTAGGCCATCACTTACATTTGAAGTTCCATCCGCAGGACTGAAAGCAGCACCCCTCTCCCTTATCAACCTACCGGTGCTCCTGTTGATGGGCCGTCACGCACTGGAGAGTCTCGTCTTTGTTGGGAGCACCCAGACCATTCCCTCGTGCAAGGCATCTGCCATTAGCAGTTCGGCTCGAGAGGAGACACCCCGCACATCACTCGTCACTCGGTACCCCAGAGGCTGTGTTCACTCCCATACTGTGCAGGCCACTGGCTGTGCTGCAGGCGTTGGGACAGCTCCGGGCAAAGGCCTGGCTGTGTGACCTGAGCCTCAGTGCGCTGTGGTGAGGCCCACAGAGCAGCCAGTGGGAGAGGGCTTTGGCCGCTGCAATGCCAGGGGCCAATGTCAGCCCTCCCTGTCACAGGCCCAGGGAGCCCAGCCCACCATCCTCAAGGCACCTTCCCTCTCGGCCATGCTTCAGTCGTTCTTTCTGGGTAGCCAGGACAGCTGTTAGGGATAGACCAACAACCAGCCCTGCCACCAGACCTTACAGCCTCTTTTAGAATCCACCAACACGTAGGGTCACTATGAGTCGGAATCGATTCAACGGCAATAAGTTTGGTTTTGGTATATATTATGAACGGAGCAGTGGTTGAGCACTTGGCTGTTAACAGAAAGGTTGGCGGTTCAAACCCAGCAGCTGCTCCGTGGGAGGAAGATGTGGCAATCTGTTTCCATAAAGAGTACAGCCTTGGAAACCCTATGGGGCAGTTCTACTCTGTCCTACAGGGTCGTATGAGTCAGAATTGACTCGAAGAAAATGGGTTTAGTTTTGGTATACATTATGAAGGAGTCCCTGGGTAGCACAAGCGGCCAAGTGCTTGACTACTAATCAAAAGGTTGGAGGTTCGAATTTACCCAGAGATGCCTCGAAAGAAAGGCCTGGCAATCTACTTCCCCAAAAATCAGCCATTGAAAACCCTATGGAGCACAGTTCTACTCAGACACACTTTGGAGTTGCCATGCGTTGGATCAACTCAATGACAATTGGTTTTTTATACAATTAAAAAAGGATTATTTTTTTTAAGAGCCATCGTAGGTTAGAGCTAGAAAGGCCTTAGAGACTGTCTACTGTTTTAGAAACATTTTAGTTAAGGATTTTAACATGAAACCTTTCTCAGAACCTTGGTAAAACGCAAACGCCGGGGGCTCGCAGGAGGAAGCAGAATCCCACTCACTCACTCACTGCCTCCCTCTGCACCCTCCGGCAGCTCCTCTCAAGAACACGGTTGAAAAAGCACAGCTGACAGTGTCTGTTTGGGGTGATAAAGAAGTTTTGGAAATAGATAATGGTGAAGGTAACGTAACACTGTTAATGTAATTAATGCCACTGAAGTGTAAGCTTAAAAATAATTAAAATGGCAAGGTTTATGTTATAGACCACAATACAGTTAAAAAAGGAAAAGAAAATTACAGCTCAGCCTAAATGCCCTTATTTGATTGGAGCCAAAGTTGAGGCTTAGAGGTGGCGGCCCAGAGGGTGCAAACCCCAAAGTCTAATGGCGTGAAATGGCAACAGACTGGCAACAGACAATACCACACACTGCCTTGCCAAGCCCTGCCAAGGGCACCTCACCAGCTTGGACCATCAGCTCGGCCAGGTGCCACCATGGGTGTGACCCATGTGACTAAAGAGTAGATGGTGGCCTGTTTATTTCCAAGTCCACAGAACATTAGAAGGGGAGAAAGGAGGAGCTACAGGCAGTATACTGAATATACCATGGACTGCCAAAAGAACAAACAAACCAGACTTTGAAGAAATACAACCAGAATGCTCCTTGGATGACAAGACTTTAGCTTGCTTAATTTGGATACCTGCCGTCAGGAAAGACCAATCGCTAGAAAAGGACATCATGTTTGGTAAAGTAGAGGGCCAATGAAATTAAGGGAAACGCTCAGTGGGATGGATTGACACAAGAGCTGCACCAATGGACGCAAACATACCAACGATCCTGAAGATGGCGCAGGACAGAGCAACGTTTCATAATGTTATGCATAAGGTCACCGTGAGTCAGAGCCAACTCAATGGTAACAGCAGAGGCAGATACAGGAAAGAAGAGAGAGAACACAGTGCCCTGAACAAGGGAGGAGATAGAAAATTCTACAGAACAGATGAGCTCAAAAACATTTGGTGATATTTAGCGAAGGGCAAATAACCTCACACCCGTCACCGAGACCCCTGAGGAGAGCAGCGCAGTGTGGCATGAAGAACATACTTAAAAAGGTGAAGATCTGCATCTCAGCTTCACCACAACCCATGATGCAGCCTTGAAAATGTCACTAAGATTTAGTTTCCTCCTCTGGAAACGACCCACTTCTTGTGTCCATTCAGTCAACAAAGATTTCCTGTGTGTCTATCAGGTTCATAAACGGTGCTCCATACTATCAAGGACAGAAAGAAGGGACACAACCCTGAACTTGGAAAGTTCACAGCTCCCTGAGGGAGACAAACAGGAGGAATGTGGGATGGGGACGGATATCTGCTTTTTGGTATAGATTGTCAGGGTCCACACCTGGAGAAACACTGGCTTAGAGAGTGACTGTTGTGGGCATAAAGTGAGTTAACGTATAGAGAGAACCTAGACTTGGGTATATAAGAGGCACTCAAGAAAAATTACGTTTCCTTCTTCATAGTTAGCACTGGCTACCACTTCCTGAGAAGTCCCTGGGTACTCCAGATGGTTAATGTGCTTGGCTACTAACCAAAATGTTGAAGGTTCAAGTACACCCAGAGGCACCTAGGAAGAAAGGCATGATGATCTACTTCTGAAAGATCAGCCATTGAAAATCCTGTGTAGCACAGTTCTAGCTGACACACATGGGGTCGGTCGCCATGAGTCCACAGCAACTGGTTTTACCACCTCTTAAATGTTTGCTTTGAGCCAGGGCCTGTGCTAAGCACTTAACTACATCATCATTTAAATTGCTCCTCTTACCAACCTTTATCAGGTAAACACCATCATTCTCACTTTAGAGAAGAAATGGTGGCTGATGAGGTCAAGTAACTCACCCAGCAAGTGTTCCAGGGTGAGGCTGGGAGAAACAGAATTTGAAGCCAAGCCTCCCGTCCAAAGCTAATGCTCTTAAATACTATCCGTAAAGAACTAAATCAGAATATGCATGAAAAGCATCCTGTAGATTGTAAAAATCCACCCAAGAGTTCAGGATTAATAATCTTCTTTCCTCATCGGAAGTATCTGGACCGAGACCACCAAGAGAGCCTTATAGACTCCCATTCCTGTGGCAGCAACTGGATCCCCCAACACATACTTGGAGACCATCTGGGCCCCTGTAAAGAAGAAAGTACCCCTAGCTCTCCACATAAATTGCACAAAGTAAAATCTTTAGTTTACAATGAAAAAAATTAAAAGGACCAAGATTTAAACAACAGGAAATGTTTTGAGGGTTGCAAGACCATCCGTGCAAGTGTACAGAGAGCGTGAACTCCTTCTGTGCAGCCTGCCTGCTCTTAAAGCCAGACTCTCGGGCCTCTGCACTGCTTGGTGTGGCCACGCGCCTGCTACCCCGATTAGACCAATTAGGGCCTGTTGCTGTCAGTTGGTTTAGAAAAAAGAGGCAAATTTAGATTTGAGTTGATGCGGCCAACGTCTCTTCAAATGTACTTTATTGATGCAATCAGTACCTCCTGAATGTGTCCCTGCAGCTGGGAACCATGCGAGCCCCAGGGTCCACATGGAGTCCAGGACCTGGGCAGGACCTGGGCAGGGGCCAGAAGGGTGGGAAGGGGGAATATGGTGGAGGGGAAGTTTAATGACAGCATTTCCCAGGGCCCTGATGTCAGGAGTGGCCCCCGCCGGCCCAGCATCAGGGCCAGATCTCCCCCAAAGATGAACTTCTTCTCAAGTTCCGCAGGTACCATTTACCATCGTGTTGACTCTGACTCATGGGAACCCCGTGTGTGTCAGAGTAGAACTGTGCTCCATAGGATTTTCGATGGCCGATTTTTCAGAAGTAGATTGCCAGGCCTTTCTTCTGAGGTGCCTCTGAGTAGACTCAAACCTCCAACCTTTTAGTTTTCCTCCCTTCCATCCCAAACCTTCCCCTTTAAAATGGAATTCATTTGTGCTCTTAAAGCTGATGGGTTCTGGTATTGAACCATGGCCATTTTGGCCATGAGCTTGACTTGATGTTTGAAGAAACTTTAATTTTTTTTACACACAAAAAAACTGGGTCATTTCAGTGAGATTGGTAAATATAGAAAAACAAATCCCTGTAGCCACACCACCCACATATAACTGTTGTTACCATTCTGATGTATCCCCCTCCAGACTTATTTCTGCTTGTATAAAGGTGTCCCTGGAGCCCTGGTGGCACAGTGGTTAAGAGTGTGGCTGTTAACCAAAAGGTCGGTAGTTTGAATCCACCAGCCACTCCTTGGAAACCCTATGGGGCAGTTCTACTCTGTCCTACAGGGTCACTATGAGTCGGAATTGACTTGACAGCAGTGGGTTTCTGTAACGGTGTCCATAATGTCTGGAAACATAGGCAAGTAGACACAATGTCAGCAAGAAAATTTTTAATCTGGAAAATAAGAAAATAATATTATCTGTGCCCAGACTTTCTAGATACCCAGAGACACGTGTAATAGAAATGAGTATATATTTTAGCAAAAATAGGATCATACTTTTATTTTATTTTGATTCATTGTACTATAAGCCAGTAAAACATTATAGATCCGCCACAGCCTCACCCACTTCTTCCTTCCGTCTCCTTCCCCAGAGAGCACCTATGCTGAGGTAGGTGGGATTATGCCCAGGCTTGTTTTTGTGCTCTCACTACACCTGTGTGGAGCCTTAAACAAAACATTTTTATGTGTTAGAAATATTCATAAATGATAATTGTACTATTCATAATTTTTTTAAATTTGCTTTTGACAACTTGTTCAACACCATTTTTGAGATTTGTTTGTGTTGATACGTGTAGGTCTGGTTCATGTCTTCTTTTTCCGTTTAAATTTTTTACAGAACTACTGTATAGAGCTCCATTGCCTCAAAAAGTCAGCGTTTCTCAGTTTCTCTATTGATATACAGTTAGGTTGTTTGCCTTTTTGTCACCATTACACAGAGTGCTGTAACGAACATTCTATTCTCCTTGAATGCAATGGGACCTTCCTTCTTCTAAGATGGCCCCCAGTGATCCCTGCCTCCTGGTATTCACACCCTTGTGTAATCCCCTCCCCTGGAGTGTGGGCTGGATTTATTGACTTGATTCTAACAAGTAGAATACAGCAGAAGTGATGGGATATCACTTCTGAGGTTAGGTTATAAAAAGACTGTGGCTTCTCCTTCTCCTGGCCACACGAGTAAAATAGAAACCAGCTGTCATGGTTTGAATTATGTCCCTCCAAAACTGTGTGTATCCATTTGACTGGGCCATGATTCCCAGAATTGTGTGGTTGGCCTCCATTTTGTGACTGCAATTTTATGTTAAAGAGGATTAGGGTGGGATTGTAACACCACCTTTACCCAGGGGTGTGGCCTGCACCACCTTTTATCTCTCAAGAGATAAAAGGAAAGGGAAGCAAGCAGAGAGATGGGGACCTCATACCATCAAGAAAGCAGTGCCAGGAGCAGAGTGCGTCCTTTGGACCAGGGTCCCTGCGCCAAGAAGCTCCTGGTCCGGGGGAACACCGAAGAGAAGAAGGCCGACAGAGAGAAAAAGCCTTCCCCTGGAGCTGACGCCCTGAATTTGGACTTTAGCCTACTTTGACTTTGAGGAAATAAATTTCTCTTCATTAAAACCATCCACTTGTGGTATTTCTGTTATAGCAGCACTAGATGACTAAGACACCAGCCATTTATGAATGGAGATCAGCATACTCTTCAACCTGAGGAAGTGTGAGGAACTGAAACTTGAGACTCATTCTTTCATTGTCTGCAGCCTCTATAATAATAGGACAACAGTCAACAATATAACCAATCTGAGAGGAAAAGGCCAGGGTTTAGCTAGTCCATAGGTGTGATTTCTTGAGAGAGACTGGAAATTAAGGCCATTTTCTCACATAAATAAAACCTACACCAATAACTCATTAAAAATACATTTTGGAAATTAAAAAAAAAAAAAAAAAAAGACTGTGGCTCCTATCTCAGGCAGTCTCTCTTGGATCACTTGTCCATGTTGTGAGACAGCCCTGTAAAGAGATCCACGTGGAGAGGGACTGAATCCTGCCAACAGGCACGTGAGTGGGCTTGGAAACAGGACTCCACCCTCCTATCCCAGCTGAGCTTTCAGATGAGACCACAGCCCTGGCCATAGCCTAACGGGAACCTCATCAGAGACCTTGAGCCAGAGGCACCCAGCTAAGCTGTACTCAGGTTCTTGACTAAAAGAAACTATGAGATAATAAGTGTTTTAAGCTGTTAAGTTTTGGAGGATATTTGTTATGCAGCAATAAACAACTAATACAAGCACGCCTTGAAACTTCCTGTAGAGTAGATATCTAGAATATCTAGCAATAGAATTGCTTATGGTCAGCATTACTATATGTTACTAAATTGCTCTCCAAGGTGCTTGTGGCACTCTCCCTTACAAGGGTAGGAGAGTTCCTTTTCCCCCCACCTCCTCTCCAGCACTTTTATCAGACTTTAAAATTTTCACATTCGGATGGGTATACAATAGTATCTCATGGTTGTTTTAATCTGTACTGGAGTGAGGTTGAACATATTTAATATATTTATTGCCCATTCTGGTTTCCCCTTCTGTGAATTGCATGCTCATATCCTTTGCCCACTTTCCTTTTGGGAGGAGTATCTTTTTCTTACTGATTTGTAGATATTTTTATATTCTGGGTACTAATCCATTGTCAGCAATACTGTATTATACTCTGCTTTTTTTTTTTTTTTTTCACTCCAGTTAATCGCTTATTAAGAATGTTTTTTTTTATGCCAATGTATACATCATTTTACGGGCATTCCATTGTGGATATATATACACCGTAATTTATTTAGCTAGACATTTATGTTGTTTGCAGTTTTACATTAATAGGAACGTGGCTGTGTGTCAGCTTAGGCTACATTATGCTCTGGCAACAAATGACCCTGAAATCTTAGTGGTTTGCGACAACAAAGGTTTCTTTCTCGCTCAGGTTACCTGACCACTGCCTGTTGACTGTGGCCCTGCTCTGTGCCATCATTCCTCTGGGACCCAGGCTGACAGCCCCGTCTGAGACACTGCTGGTCTCATGGCAGAGGGGAAGAAAGATGGTAGAACCACATGGTGCTTCCTAAAGCTTCTGCTCAGAAGTAGGAACTGATGTGTATCCCTTGTCAGTTCTCCTCACATTTCATTGGCTACAGCAGATCACATGGCCAAGTCTGATGTGAGAGAGGTAGGAAGTATAAGCCTTCTAGCGGAAGGGACAGTGAATATGTTGAGCAATACAACTGACTGCATGCTGTGATGACCACCCTGTACCTATGTCTCCCCCACCACACACACATACACAAGAACACAAACACATTTGTGTGATTATGCCTTCGGATAAATTCTTAGAAGTAGAATTGCTTAGGGATACGCTCATCTATAAAGCTTTTACTGCTTATTACTTTAGCTAAGTTTTAACCGTTTTATTGCATACTTGCTGTGAAATTATAAGTGATTATTTAGCCCTGATGACCATTTTTAAAGGGAAAAAAACTACTATTACATGGAACTATCCCCCCTCCTCATGATTATAACACCTTACCATTTTTATAATCCCTGGGTGGTGCAAGCAGTCAGTGTGCTCGGCTGCTAACAGAAATGCTGATGTTCAAGTCTACCCAGAGGTGCCTCAGAAGAAAGGCCTGGCAATCTACTTCTGAAAAAATCAGCCATTGAAAACCATATGGAGCACAGTTCTACTCCGACACACATGAAGTTTCCATGATTGGATTGACTTGATGGCAACTGGTTTTGTTTTCTTTGTAGTTTTCATATTTTGTTTACTTCTCCATAGCTACCTTGTGAAGTTTGGAGCTGTAGGTATTTTACCACTGTTTTACAGACAACAAACCTGAGACTCAGAAAGGTTGAGAAATTTGCTCAGGGTTGCACAGCTGTTAATAAAGAGAGTTGGGACTTAAGTCCAGAGCACCCTGACTCCTGATCACTCCTGGGCTCTTTCTCTTCCACTCTGGCCTTTGGAGGCTGTGACTAAAATACCTTCCCCCTAGTCCCTTTGCTCCTCCCTTTCCCTCCCTGCTGTCACGCTCCATTTTCAAACGTGCTGAGAGACGATTGCAGATTCTTTGGTGAAGCACGGAGCACAGGCCCTGTCCTCAGGACCCACCTGCAGCATCCCTGGCAGAGGTCTGGAGCTTGCTCTCTGAGGGCGAGCGGCCACAGCTACATTGGCTTAATCTGTATTAAGGTATCGCTGACTATCTTTGGACTTGAGAAGCGGATTTGCTATTTTTAGAAAAAGTCGAGGGAGCGTCATAAATCTTGTTAGTTGGCAGAACTGAAGAGACGTGGTTGTTCATTAAGGAGCGTGACTCTTTTCTGGGAGTGGCGAGTTTTAGAACAGGTAGACTGGTTTAAGTGATATTTGTTAGAGTGCTGTAAGTATGTAAACATGTAAACCTCACAGTGATGCTACAGCTCTCCATTCTGGGTCCAAATTAAATGGTGTGACTCCTACCTAGGTCCCTAGTGGAACTTTCAAGTATCTAGTTTCTTGACCAGAGGAGAAACTCAGCTAGGAATAGCCCCTTGTGTTTTTATTTCTTCAAGAGTGTGATAACAAGACTATCGCCTTATATAAGGTTAGGTTATTCGTTTTCTCTGAGCCCACAATTTATTCTTCTGTGAAAGGGTGATGATGGTATTCGTCCCCATCTACTTCACAAAAGTATAATTATAAGTACACATAAATATAAGTGGAGCCCTGGTGGCACAGTGGTTAAGAACTAGGCTGCTAATCAAAAGGTCAGCAGTTCGAATCCACCAGCTGCTCCTTGGAAACCCTATGGGGTTAGTTCTACTCTGTCCTATAGGATTGCTATGAGTCAGAATCTACTCGACAGCAACAGGTTTGGTTTTATTTTTTTATTACATCTAAATGGTCACACCCCAACTAAGGAGGCTATAATCAAAAGATGGGCAATAGCAAGTGTTGGGGAGACTGGAGAAACTGGAACCCTCATACATTGCTGGTGGGAATATAAAATGGTGCAGCAGCTTTGGGAAACAGTCTGGCAGGTCTTCAAAAAGTTAAACACAGAATTACCATGAATTACCGTTTAACCTAGCAGTTCCACTCTTAGGTATATAACCAAGAGAAATGAAAACGTATGCCCACACAAAACTTGTACATGAATGTTCATAGCAACATTATTCACATAGCCAGAAAGTAGAAACACCTCAAATGTCCATCAGCTGATGAACAGATAAGCAAAATGTCGTGGACCCATACAATGGAATAGTATTCAGCTGTAAAAAGGAATAAAGTCCTGATACATGCTACAGTATGGATGAACTTTTGAAAACACTATGCTAAGTGAAAGAAGCCAGACACAAAAGCCCACACGTGTGATTCCATAGATGTGAAATGTCCAGAGCAGGCAAATCCATAGAGACAGAAAGCTGATTAGTCGTTGCCAGGGGATGGGACAGGGGGAGTGTGAAGTGATGGCTAATGGATACGAGGTTTCTTTTGGGGTGATGAAAATTAGATAGTGGTGATGCTTGTACAACCTTGTGAATTTTCTAAGAACCACTGAACTGTACACATTAAAAACAAAACAAATATGTAAACGGACCATATTTTGACGGATTATTGGGAGACACCGTAGGGGATGGAATGTGAGCTTTGGAGTCATACAGGCCTCAATATTTGTTGTGTGATTTAAAAAAAATAGATTGCTTAATCTCTTTGAGCCTCAGTTTTCCCATCTGTTAAGTGGAGATAATTCCTGCTCTGTAGGGTTGGAGTGCAGCCTCACTGAGATGATGTGTGTGCATCGCTTAGCACTAGCAGCTGCTCGCGGGATGGTAGCTGTGTTCTTTGTCCAGCTGTTGAGCACCATGTACGTAGGAAGAAGATGAGATGTGATCTTGACCTCCGGGACCAACCTATGCACCCGCGAGTTGGCTCAGCAAGGCCCCTTGCCACCACGTGTTCACATGGTATAGTTCAGAGAGTGTGTTCAGTAGAGCCTCGAAGCATACCCATGAAGTGGCTAAGGCAAGTGGCTTTGTCTCCACTTGACAGAGGAGAAAACAGAGACCCACATGGTAGCAGAGGCAGCAGTCAGCCTGCAGCAGTTGGTAGCTAAAGTGGTAATGTTTGCTCCTTCATTTAATAGTAACAAAGAATACAAACCATTTGCCATCGAGTCGATTCCGATTCATGGCAATCCCATGTGTGCTAGAGTAGAACTGTGCTCCATATAGTTTTCAAGGCTGAGTTTTTAGAAGTTAATCAACAACCTTTTCTTCTGAGACACCTCTGAGTGGTTGTTATGGATTGAATTGTGTCCCCCCAAAATACCTGTCAACTTGGCTGGGTCATGATTTCCAGTATTGTATGATTGTGTACCATTTTGTAATCTGATGTGATTTCCTTACGTGTTGTAAACTCTATCACTATGACGTAATAAGATAGATTAGCGGCAGTTATACTGATGATGTATACAAGATTGGATAGTGTCTTAAGCCAATCTCTTTTGAGATATAAAAGAGAGAAGTGAGCAGAGACACAAGGGAACCTCATCCCATCAAGAAAGCAGTGCCAGGAGCAGAGCACGTCCTTTGGACCTGAGGTTCCTGTGCAGAGAAGCTCCCAGACCAAGGGAAGATTGATGACACGGACCTTCCTCCAGAGCCAACAGAGAAAGCATTCCCTTAGAGCTGATGCCCTGAATTTGGACTTGTAGCCTCCTGGACTGTGAGAGAATACACTTCTCTTAGTTAAAGCCATCCACTTGTGGTATTTCTGTTATAGCAGCACTAGATGACTAAAACAGCAGTCTTGAACCTCCAACCCTTAGGTCAGCAGCTTAGCATGTTAACTATTTGCACCACCCAGGGACTCCAACAACACAAGCTAATGTTTACTGAGTACTTACTACCTGCCAGCTACTGGTGTCTAAGTGCTTAACTTGTACTATCTCATCTAATTCTTAAAACAATCCTAAGACATACCAAAATAATTAGAAATGGAGTGATGGGATGTCCGGGGTTTGTCTACCAGCAAACCACCGGGATTGAGGGCAGTGAGTGAGGGTGCTGACGAAACAAGATATGACCCAGTTGGGCATTTTGAAGCTGGGTGAGGAGTACCCATCATTCATCATACTAGTTTCTCTGTTTTGTGTATGTTTAAATTTTTTACCATGAAATGTGTAAAAGCCAACAATCTTATGAGGTATGTGCTGTTATCCCTGTTTCACAGACTGGGAAATTGAAGCGTGGCACATGGAAGATTACCCAACCAGAGCCAGAGTCTGCTCACTGCACTCATGCATGGTGGGGCTTAGCAACCAAGCTGGTGAAACAGAGGCCCCACGGGCTCTGCGGGCCTCCTGGGGTTTCCTTAGCGCAGGTTCTCTCCTGCCAGAGCTGCTGAGGGCCTGAGGCTCCTACGTCCGGCCAGCCATCGCTGGCATTCTCCCCGCCTCACCCACCTTGGCCTCTCCCTATCCCAGCAGAGCTGGGCTTGCTGGTAGTGGGGAGGTGTTGGGGGTTAAAAAGGAAAGACATCTCCCTTCTCCCTAAAGGCAGGTGATTCTTGGTTACTCTGAACTTCCCGATGTTGGGAGGAAGTTCTTTCACTCGACTATTTCGGTGTGATAAAATCTATGGGGATGTGGCATCACCTTGGTTCTTATTTTGTGAACTTTCAAAAATGTAGGACTCAAATGAGGGTGTGTGTACATGTGTACCACTTTCTCACTCGCCCCCCTGAATTCGTAGAAGTAAGATGTAGACCTGAATGTGAAGCTTAGCCCCTTAACTGGCTGTGTGGCTTTGGGTAAGTTACTTAACCTCTCTGAGCCCCAGTTTCCTCACCTGGAAAGGATTTTAGTGCTTCCTTTATTATTATTGGTGCTTCTCAGAGTGGTGCTCTAGAGTGCTCTGCCCAAGGAAGCATAGCCATTATATCATAAGGCCTAAAAACTGCCCCGTGATCTTATAAGGGTAATATTTTCCAGGGACTGGCAGAGGATGTTTTCGTTATTAATGTGCCTTTAATGTCAGATGACTAAAATAAGGTAAATGCACACAGGAGAAGTGAACTAAATTTAATGAGCACAGCTATATAACGTGGGGACAATGGAGGTAGAATTCTCTCCTTCCACGTCGGAGACCTGGCTTTGATTCCTGGCCAATGTACCTCGTGCGCAGCCCCCACCTGTTTTGCGTGTTGCATGTTGCCATGATGCTGAGCAGGTTTCAGCGGAGCTTCCAGAGTAAGATGAACGGGGGGAAAAGGCCTGGAGATCTACTCCTGAAAATCAGCCATCGAAAACCCTCTGGATCCCTATGGTCCAATCATGGGGATGGCATAAGACTGGGCCCTGTTTGTTCTGTTGTGCATGGGGTCACCATGAGTTGGGGCCGACTCTATGGCAGCTCACAGCAACAGCTGGCTAACTAAGGATGTCATTTATAATAGGTAACTTTGAGAAGTTACTTGTACATGGCCGTGAGAACCTCCCCGGAGGCAGGTGGTATCCCTGTTTGCACGAAGGAAATGGAGGTTTGGAGTGACTGAACTTGCCCAGGCTCACATAATCTGTGAGTGGCAGAGCTGGGGTTCCATCCCCAAGCTTGTTTCTCTCAAAGCTTTGCTTTTATACTTCCAACTTCAGACGCCGGGGAAAGGACAGTTCCTTTAAGATTTTGTCTTCTCTTTAAGGAGTGGTTGAGAAGAAACTCCCCGGCTTCCAGGGTCTCCTGCAGTCTGTTGTAACCCTGTCCCTCCAGCTGGCTCAGATCCCTGGAGCCGGTTCCTCTCCTCTTTTGACCTGCGTCCCTGTCTTGTTTACTTCCCTCTGGCTATGAAAGAGCTCTTATCATCATGACGATTTAATTAAATTAACCCTCAGACTTCTCTTCTCTGGGCTAAATCGTCCCAATTTTGTTCCTCCTCACAGAACATCTGTTATAAATTCTAGATTCTGTATTGAATGTGTAATAAATTTGGAATAAATTAAATGTGATGGTCCACTAAATAAAGCTCCATGTAATGCATCTTGAGGCCGGTTTTCAGTGGAGTTATTCTTTAAATTGGCTGCCCTGGGCAGTTTTTCTTAAAGCCTAGGTTGAGTACCCAAGGGTCTAGATTTGTCATGGAAATTGTGACAGAACCTTAACTACAATGGTGCTGTCGGCTTCTCTGTCACCAGGCTCAGTGATGACTGAGGAGGTGTGGGCTTCTGGGGCAACAAGAGATTGGGGTCTGTGCCCGCTTCCTAGAGCAGCCAGAACAAAGTACCACAAAGTGGGTGGCTTTAAAGAACAGACATTTATTGTCTCACACTTCTGGAAGCTGGGAATCCAAATCGATGCCAGCTGGGCCCTGGCCATCTCTCTCCAAAGCCTCTGGGGAAGAGCCTTTCTCGTCTCTCCCAGCTTACGGAAGCTCCAGGTGTTCTTTGGCTTGTACATGGATCTTCACGTGGCTGTCCTCCCTCTTGTCTGCGTGTCTCTTCTTTTATAAGAGCGCCAGTCACAAAGGATTAGGACCCAGCCTTCTCCCGGATGACCTCATGTCCGCTGCTGAACCGATAACATCTTCAAAGACCTTGTTTGCAAACAAGGCCACGTTCACAGGTGCCGGGGCTTAGGACTTCAGCATAGCTTTCTGGGGACACAGTTGGATTTGTAACAGGGTCTTTAAGCAGAAACTCTCTCCTCGTTGTATGGAAGCTGCTTAAAGACTTCAGAAACCTAAATGGGAGTCATTTTTGGATTTATACCAGGGCTGTTGTTTGCTTTTTATAAAATTGGGATGAGATTCCCATTGCTGCTCCAGCTTTACTATAAAACTACCTGAGAGACGGGGGGGAGGGAGCAGATGTTGGCATGGGCCCAGCTCTTTCTGAGGGTGTGATTGTCTTAAAGGTAATGCCTGCCTGATTTTGAAAAGATCCAGGAGTTTAAAATTTGTTAACCAGTTGCCCTCGAGTTGGCTCTGGCTCATGGCGACCCTGTGTGTGTCTGAGTAGAACTATCCTCCATAGGGTTTTTAGTGGCTGATTTTTCAGAAGTTGATCACCAGGCCTTTCTTCTGAGGCACCTCTGGGGGGACTCGAACTTCCAGCCTTTCAGTTAGTAGCTGAAAGTCTTTACCTTTTGCATCATCCAGGGACTCAGGTCCTTTATTTTTAAAGTTTCAGTTGGTTTCATTTAGATTGGGAGTTTGTAAGATTTTGAACAGATTCTCCTTGCTGGTAAATAACCATTAGCTCAGCATTGAAGGAGCACTAGGATGGGGCCCTGTGTTGTACAACTCCAGGGGCATGGGACATTCTCTGTGAGGGGGTCCTGCCTTCTGTGTGGGGGACCAGACAGTTGTGAGCACTGGGGAGACCCCAGGGGCATGGGACATTCTCTGTGAGGGGGCCCTGCCTTCTGTGTGGGGGACCAGACAGTTGTGAGCACTGGGGAGACCCCAGGGGCATGGGACATTCTCTGTGAGGGGGGCCCTGCCTTCTGTGTAGGGGACCAGGTGGTCCTGGGCACTGGGGAGACCCCAGGGGCACGGGACATTCTCTGTGAGGGGGGCCCTGCCTTCTGTGTGGAGGACCAGGCGGTCCTGAGCACTGGGGAGATCCCAGGGGCATGGGACATTCTCTGTGAGGGGACCCTGCCTTCTGTGTGGGGGACCAGGCGGTCCTGGGCACTCCCTAGCCTCTAGCTCTCAGCCTGATTGGGGTGGGAGGGGGGAGGGGTGTGCACATAAATAATACAGACCATTGGGACGCAGGCTGAGAGCACTGGAGGGAATGACTAACCTAGCCTGGGGGAGGGGTTAGGAGAAGCCTCCCAGGGAGGGAGGGAGGTTGCCCTGGGTTTTCAAGGATGCCCATCGCCTTTTGGCCTGAGAAGAAATTGGGGTGAGTGCATTCCAGGCATAAGGAACAGCATATGCAAAGGCAGATGGCTTGTAAAGAGCCAGGTAAAATGTTTCAGCCGTAGTGTTTAACTCCTTTCTTTCTCTTTCCTGACTTCCGGGCAAGGAGAGGCACAATCTGTTCCCGGGCCAGGCCAGCTACCCTCCAGAGATTGGCCAGGATGTTCTGACCACAGCCTTTGAGGATTCTCTTTGTCCGTCTGTCCCCATGGCCTGAGTCCAAGGCTGTGGCATGCAAGTGGCCTGTTTGCATCTCTCCCTTCCCTCCCCCAAGCCTCTTAGGGACTGACAGGTGCTCAGGCTGAGGCCTGGCCAAGAAATGCAGCAGAAGCACGGGTTTTGGCGATGGACAGCTCTCACCCTTTGTACTGGGCGGGCCTGAGGCTCAGCTTCTGTCTTGTAAGGTGGAAGTGTCCTCCTTGCAGGGTGGTCTGTGGGCATGTCTTCTAGAGGCTGGCTCCAGCACCTTGCTCCATGGACGATGGCCAGTCCACTACAGCTGTAGAGGCAGCTCTGACCACCTGCCATATGGGGCAAGTGGCACTAATGTTCAGCTGGTATGCACTGGCATGGCCCTATGTTGTCAGAATATTAAAAGAACTTCATATTGCTTGGTAAATAGCCCTCTGGCCCCTTCTCCAGAACCCTAGGACTCCTCATGATTAGGCTAATGCCAGCTGGCACAGGAAGCCAGCACCTGTGCCATTTGGGTTGTTAAGTATTTAACTGACCCTCCTGGGTAAGTCATAAAGTATCCTTCCCACACAAAGGGCCACAAGGGTCTTCTCTCACCCATTTTGGGAATGCTAGGCCATGAGAGGCAAGCCCAGACAGGACTTCCACGTTGTCTCCTGCAATTTAAAAACCCTTGTTTATCTGTGGGCTGAGGAACCCAGCCGGATCAGTGGTTAAAGTGCTTGCCTGCTAACTGGAAGGTCAGCGGTTTGAACCCACCTGCTGCTCTGTGGGAGAAAGATTTGGCAGTCTGCTTCCACAAAGATTACAGCCTTGGAAACCCTATAGAGCAGTGCTACTCTGTCCTATAGGATTGCAATGAGTCACAATTGACTTGATGGCAATGGGTTTGTTTTTTTTTGTATCTGTGAACTGACGGGCTGCTGAGGTTTAAAATGGTTTAAAATCCCGGTTTATAGAGGGGTTGCGTTCCAAACACTTAGAACATGGACATTTTCATAGCTGAGACCAGTGAACTTCAACTAAAGTCAGTTTGAGACTTGAGGCCCGGTTTCCCCTAGGAGTTCACTTTAAGGATATGGGATGTGGCCAAAATCGCCTCGGTGGTTATGTTCTGTCGTAGGCTCTGATCAGGAGCAGGGAAACTGTATGGGACAGCAGGGCGGAGGAGGAAGACTGGTCCTTCTCCTCAACTAAGGTTGGGGTCAGGTGGTGGCAGAATTTTAAGACAAGGGAAACTTTGGCTCCCTTTCCTCCCACTTTGTACTCCCTTAGCCCCAGCGTGCCCCATCCTGCCAAAGACTTTGTTCTTCCCTAAGGCACCCACTTTGGAAACCCTGGTGGCGTAGTGATTAAGTGCTATGGCTGCTAAAAAAAGGTCAGCAGTTCAAATCCACCAGGCGCTCCTTGAAACTCTATGGGGCAATTCTACTCTGCACCATAGGGTCAACACGACAGCAATGTTTTTTTTTAAGGCACCCACTTGAGCACCACGTGGAGGCCTGTACCACCCCCCTAAAATACACCACAGTCAAAATTACTTATTTCCCCTTTCCCTGGCCCTCCAGTAAGAGGGCCTGGCCTCTCAGAGTGTTGGCTTTTTTCTAGGGGCAAGATGAACAACCTGGTAGTAATTCATACTTGTGTGTGAAAGACTGATAGCACCGTATGCCTTGCAGGATGACCCCTTAGGGGCGAGGGATTTGGATGGTGGCCACCAGACTGGCTGGTGTGCCCGCTCAGTTATGCTTCCACAGACTTCCTGCTGTTCCCAGGGTCTTCCTTTCTTTTGCTTCTGAACTTGGAGGTTTCTTGAAGTCTGTAACATTTTCAGAGCAGGGAGTGGCTTCAGGTGGGGCCTCTGGTGAATGGAAAACCAGAGGGTGTTTGCAAGCTGTGACTGTCTTTCCCTGCAGATGTGGCATTGAGTGTGGCTGATGCTGGTCGAAAAGATTGAGCTGGAACCAGGCTAAAACTAAACTGGAAGACGAGAAACAAAACATGTTCTAGCCAACGGGCCCCTAGATCGGCCCAGCGATGGCAAATAAAGTCTTTCTGCCGTTCTCTTTTGCGCACGTGTTTTGAGGGTGGACTGCGGGGTGGAGGTAGAGAAGCAGAGAGGGAAGCAGGGTCAGCCTGCAGGTTCTGCTCCTCTCGTGGCCGTTCTGGCACGAGGCTGAATACGTGGCAGAGTGGCACATGCTTCTGCAGCAAGTAGCTCCTGAGCCAGCCTCAGGCAGGGTTGTGCCACCACTGAGAGCAGCACTTCTCTCTGGGTGATTGAAAACATTAGCAAAACTACTTCTTTGAAGTTCTGTTTTAGACCCAACACAGCAAAGAGAGGCTGTATAGCCGCGTCCTGACACCACCCCTGAACCTGTTGCTTTTTAACTAGGTTATTGAGCTGCTGAAGGCCCAGGGATGAAGATTCCCATCTTAAAAACACAACAAAAAAGGCATAACGAGCCCAGCAGAAGACTTCGAGTGCCGGGTGAACTTATCAACCCTGCATCTTTGATCTCGAGAGGATGTCGCCTTTCATGCCTCTTTCTGCAGAGTCCATTATTACGGGGGAGCCAGCGGTAAAGGGTGCACTGCGCCTCGGAGCCCAGGATCTATTATGTAACAGAGCCCAGAACCCAGCACTACCTGGGGCAGGCCGCCACGTGGGGAAGGGGGCCCTAGAGGTTCCTGGTTCACGTGCTGCCAGGTGCCTCGGGATGAAATGAAGCCATGCTCTTTGGGGAAGAAATAACAAATGCACATCTGCTAGGTGGGGACACTGAATGGTGTTAGTCTTGAATTGTACAGTTATTGTCTTTATGCAACTCCGGAATGGCTTCTTGGATATCACTCCCTAGGCTCCTGAAATGGAACCCTGTGTAAAGAAATGAAGAAACGCTATCAGGGCATCTGTAGCCGCTATTATACCATCTGGTGGCTCAGAAATATTTTATAATCCAATGAGTAAGACAGGCTTCTCACACGCCACACAGCCACGGTTCTTCTTTCTCTCCTCCTTGTATGCACACACATTCTCTCTCTGCTACCTTACGGAAACACCAGGGAAAGGAGTGGAGTAATTGTGCTCTCCATTTCGGCCACTTGGCTGAGTGGCCTAGGGCAGATTGCTCCAGTTCTCTTATTCTTGGTTTATTCATTTGCAAACTGGAGGTGATACTACACAGTGCTATTGTGTGGATCGAAATGAGATTGATGTATGAGTGAGTTCTACCAGGACGCTGTTATTTCAGTCTTAGGAAGACTATTTAAAAATTGTATAATTTTTTCTGAATATAAATGCAATGCATATTGTAGAAAAATTTGAAAATATAAAGAAACTAGAAAACAAGCTAATGTGTGATACCCCCCAGCCCCCCAAAGGACAACCACTGAGAACATTTTGCTGTATTCTGGAAGATTTCCTAAGAAGCTGGAGCACACAGATGGTCTGTGTATCCAAACCATGAGAGAAGATTGTGGAAACAAATGGAAGTGAGTCTGTGTGCATGTCTGAATCGTGTGCATGAGTGTGTGCTCCCAAGGGTGCGTGTGCATGTGTGTGTGTGTGCACGTAGGCTCAGAGCAGGGACTGACAGCTTCCCTCGCAGGCATGAGTGTTTGTGCCCTTCTTTGGGTGGGGGGCCATGGGAGGTGACTGGTGGTGCCGGGTGGACATGGGGGGATATTGCTGGTCTCCCTCCCTGGTCCTCTTTCTGAGCAGTGCCATAGACGAGGTGTCCAGGCCCCAGCAGAGATGCCAGGAAGCTCCGGGGATGAAGTGGGAGAAGCCGTCGCTCTTACAATTGGGCAGAGGTAGAAGGGGTCCCCAACTCCATAAACAGGTCGGATGCCTTGTCCAGGACTGGGATTTAGGGTCTCAAAGGAGGCATCCCTCATCGTCAAATATTAACTCTTTATGGCTTTATTCCTCATTGAATTGGGAGGCAGTTCTGTCTTCTAGAGACATTTAAAACAGACCTCCAGATACCCTTGAGGGGGTCTGTGGTTTAAGTTGTGAGCCAGTTGGTAAGTAACTGGTTAAGAGTTTCCCCCAGTTGGGCCAACTGGGCAACCACGCTGAGAACCGCAGCCCTGGGGGTGGTACTTATTTGTGCTGAGTAGGTGCACAAAGGGTGTTCAAAGGGGCAGGCACTGACATCAAGCAGAACTAAATGTCTATGTTTTCAATGTAACAGTATAAAAATGAGAAATGGCATTTTATCGCTTTTCTCTCCTCCCTTCTACCGCCTTTGCTTTCCGCCTTTGTTTTCTGTCTCTAGTGTGGCTCCCCAGGACCCCCTCCCCCTAGACGCATACTCAAAGACACTGTCCCTCTCCCTCCCTCCGCCTTGTCTCTCCCTCTGACTGAGGTCAGGACCACCTGGAGGACTGACGTTAGACTCTAAACATTTGTTCTTCTCTCCCTCTCCACCACCCCCACCACCCACTTGCCAAACTAGTTTCTAAGGGATTTATATTTTCTAGCAGAGTGGTGCAAACTGTTTTCATCCTCAAAGGAACAGAGTGCTCATAGATAAGCCAAATATCGCATTGCTGGAATTCACTTTCAAACATCTCCAACCACCCCTACTTGCTGGCTGGTGGTAGAAGCTGGTGACATGAGTTCAGCCTGCTGTACAGGTCAACCGCAACAAAGGGGACTGTGTCTGAGTACCTACAGGTCAACCGCAACAAAGGGGACTGTGTCTGAGTACCTACAGGTCAACCGCAACAAAGGGGACTGTGTCTGAGTACCTACAGGTCAACCGCAACAAAGGGGACTGTGTCTGAGTACCTACAGGTCAACCGCAACAAAGGGGACTGTGTCTGAGTACCTACAGGTCAACCGCAACAAGAGGCACTGTGTCTGAGCACCTACAGGTCAACCTCAACAAGAGGCACTGTGTCTGAGTACCTACAGGTCAACCGCAACAAAGGGGACTGTGTCTGAGTACCTACAGGTCAACCGCAACAAGAGGCACTGTGTCTGAGCACCTACAGGTCAACCTCAACAAGAGGCACTGTGTCTGAGTACCTACAGGTCAACCGCAACAAAGGGGACTGTGTCTGAGTACCTACAGGTCAACCGCAACAAAGGGGACTGTGTCTGAGTACCTACAGGTCAACCGCAACCAAGGGGACTGTGTCTGAGTACCTACAGGTCAACCGCAACAAGAGGCACTGTGTCTGAGTACCTACAGGTCAACCTCAACAAGAGGGACTGTGTCTGAGTATCTGGGCTCTGAGGTCTACACGGGGATGCCTTGTTTTCAGAACTACTGGCTCCTACATTCCATGGTTTGGTCATTCAACCACCCAGCCCCCCCTTCTCAGAACACACTCCAGGCCCAGCAGAACCACCATCAGAGCACTTGGTTACCATTCTCAGGCCCTCTGAGCGCAGTGAGGCTCAGTTCTGCCCTCAGGTTTATAAAGGGCATTTGGGTGGGTGGGTGAGACATTGAGGGAAAGCACTGTCTGGAGCTGGTGGCTGACTTAGATCACAATGATTTTATGATACGTGTAAAATGCGCCTCCCAACACCTGATTATGGTCACCACCCCCAGGCTGCAGCCCAGGATGTGGACCGAGGTGGGGCTGAAGTGGAGAGGAAAACAGATTTAAAGTGGCACCTACTATGACCGCTTGTTTTTGAAGTGTCCCCTGGGGCTCCAGGGTCTGATTTGAGGGTATTAGTCCCAAACACCACATCCTTCTCTTCCCTCAAGCCCATCTCTGCTGCCTGGATTAAGATGTCTGTGTCATTGGACTTGATCTTATTTTTCCATCCCCACCTGTTCCCTGCCCCTACTGCCCTCCAGGTTTAAACACACCTCGGGATCATCTCTATGGCCCTGTGGTGGTTTATTCCACATCTGGGCAAGGTTGGAAATTCCTCGAGGCCTCCTTTGTATCCCTGGGACCCACGGCGGTGCCTGGCATAGAGTTTGGGCCAAAGCAACTTAAGTTTCAGCTTTCAAAGCTCTTCACTTCTGTGTCCTCATTACTTCAGACAGTGTCCCAGCTTCACAAGCCATATTTCAAGCATAAGAAGACATAATTGTTAGAATGGAGGAAGGGACTTCAATAGAAGAACCTAAAACACGTCTCAGTAACTTCTAAAAGCCCAGCTTTGCATGAGAAGGACCAGTATCCTGATAAGTCACTCTAAGGCTAGCATGAATTCATTCATTCATTCATTCATTCAGTTAGTTATTAAATACCTACTATAAACCTGGCACACGGTTAATGTGTTTGGCTGCTAACTGAAAGACTGTAGGTTCAAGTCCACCCAGAGTTGCCTTGGAAGAAAGGCCTGGCAGTCTACTTCCAAAACATCACAGCCATTGAAAACCCTATGGAACGCAGTTCTATTCTGACACATACGAGTTCGCCATGAGCTGGAATTGACTCAATGACAGCTGTTTTTCTTTTCTTTTCTTTTCTTTTAATAAGCCAAACGTAGTTGAGAAGTAAAAGCAAGATCAAATGTCAGCTATTGAGGAATTTTGTTTCAATGACACAGACCTCTTAATCCAGTTATTTTGTATACATGAAAGCCATAACATCGTTTTTTTTTTAAAAAATACTCTGAACTTGGCCTTCTCCCAGCAAATTCAGATTTGTGTGGTATGATGTTACCCTAACTTGTCTGGTATGGCAGCATTTCCTTATTTCCAAAAGCAAGCCTGCCCTTCGAAACACAGCAGCTAAGCCAAAGAGCTTCAGTTTCAACCCAATTAAGGAATCTTCTCCAATGTTTTCTAACTCTTGATGAAAGTAGCAATATACTTGAGTCAGGGAATCCCAGTGATCTTGTGTTTTATGTTGTTCCTTTTGCATATTTCCCCCTTAATTTCCTTTTGTAGTAGTGGGTCACTTTATTGGCTCCAGCAACAATACATGACACAATAGGGTGGCATTTCTGAATTTCTTCCTACTGTCACTAAGAAGTAAGGGAGTCTGGATCTTGAAAAATAAAATTTATAATATTTTTTCTCTACTACAGAAGTAATATATACTCATTAGAATGTTTTGAAAATACCAAATGATAAGAAGGAGACAGAAAAAAAAAAAAAAGACATCTTGTTGCAGCTGCCCAAGTGACCTCTGTTCTGGGTTAGTGTTCAGAAGAAGCCCTCTGTCTACTACCATCAACACTGCAGTGAGCTGGTTAATTGAAAAAGATTAAAGAGGGATGATAAAAATGATATAGACATACCTTGAATATTTTACTTTAACATGAAACATTTTATTTTTATGTGAAACATGCATACATTTCTCTGTCTCTTGATTTGGGGGCCAAGGTCTTTCTTGGATTATGGGTCCACTGTCTGATGTTGCGTGTTATCTTTCTTGCATTATCCATACATTTTGTGCATCTTCCGGAATTTTCAGTATCTCTTTCTATCAAACTGAGTGCAGAATACTTGCAGATTTTCAGATACCTCCCCCCAATGTTATAGTTATTCTGTCCAGGCCTCATTCAACAGTGAATCTTCCCAGACATGCAACTCGGTTATCATAGAAACAAACTCCTTTTGAGCTTCTGTTTCATGGTTTGTATACAATTTAAATTGCATAATTACAAAAACAAGTACAACTGGTATAAGCAGGTTTGGGAACAAAAACAACTGCATCTTAATGAGCCCAGAGAGCTCTGAGAGAACTAGGCAGAGGGTCCAGCAGGCCCTGTGCTTCCCAGATGGGATGGAGCACGTGGGATAATCCCGAGGCAGTGGAGCCGAGGGCGTTTAATAAAGCTGTGAGTTTTTTCTTCTTACGTTTTTTTATCTGTGCTCATTTTCATATACAAAAATTCTGTGTGCTTTCCCCTTCTTAACTACTTAGGGAAGTCTTATAATGTTATTAGCTTTAAGCTGAACTTTTAAAACTTACAGAAGCAACAGCTAACATCATACTTCATGGTGAGAGACTGAATTCTTTCCCCCCTAAAATCAGAAACAAGTCAAGGGTGTCTGCCCTTGTCACTTCTATTCAGGATTGTACTGGTGCTTCTAACTAGGGCAATTAGGCAAGAAAATGAAATAAAAGACATCCAGATTGGAGAGGAAGAAGTAAAACTCTCTCTATTTGCAGATGACATTGTCTTAGTCATCTAGTGCTGCTCTAATAGAAATACCACAAGTGGATGGCTTTAACAAAGAGAAATTTATTCTCTCACAGTCTAGCAGGCTACAAGTCCAAATTCACGGTGTCAGCTCCAGGGGAAGACTTTCTCTGTCAGTTCTGGAGGAAGGTCCATGTCATCAATTTTCCTTTGGTCTAGGAGCTTCTCTGCGCAGGAACCTCAGGTCCAAAGAAGACACTCTGCTTCCAGCACTGCTTTCTTGGTGGTGTGAGGTTCCCATGTCTCTCTGCCTGTTTCTCTTTTATATCTCAAAAGAGATTGGCTTAAGACACTATCTAATCTTGTAGAACTCATCGATATAACTCCTGCTAATCCATCTTATTGCATCATAGTGATAGAATATACTACACATAGGGAAATCACATCAGACTAGAGAATGGTGGGCAATCATATAATACTGAGAGCCATGACCTGGCCAATTTGACAGATATTTTGGGGGGACACAATTCAATCTATGACAGACATGATCTTGAATATAGAAAATCTAAACGAATCCACTAAAAAACTGTTAGAACTAATAAACAAGTTTAGCAAGATTACAGATATAAGACCAAATCAAAAAACCAATCCCATTGCCATCGAGTCGATTCCGATTCATAGTGACCCTGTAGGACAGAGTAGAACTGCCCCATAGGGTTTTCAAGGAGCAGCTGGTAGATTCCAACTGCTGACCTTTAGGTTAGCAGCTAAACTCTTAACCACTGTGCCACCAAGACTTTATAGATATAATACCAATATATAAAAATAAATTGCATTTCTATACATTTGTAATGAACAACCTGAAAATGAAAGTAAACAATTCCATTTAAATAACATAAAAAATAAAATATTTGAAATAAATTTAACAAAAGAAATACAAGACATATACACTGAGAACTACAGAAAGTTAGTGAAAGAAAGAAGACCTAAATAAGTGGAAAGATATCCCATGTTCATGGATTGGAAAATAATATTGTTCAGATGGCAATACTCCCAAAATTAATCTTTAGATTCAGTGCAATCCCTATCAAAATTTTAGCTGACTTCTTTACAGAAACTGACAAGCTAATTCTAAAATTCATATGAAAATGTAAGGGACCCAGAATAGCCAAAATAATCTTGAAAAAGAAGAACAAAATTGGAGGACTCGCAATCCCCAATTTCAAAACTTACTACAAAGGCATAGTAATGAAGACAGCGTGATTCGGGCATAAGGATGGACATACAGATCAATAGAATGGAATTGCGAGTCCAAAAATAAACCCTCTCGTTTATGGCCAATTGATTTTAGGCAAGCATGCCAAGATGATTCAAAAGGGAAAGACTTGTCTTTTCAACAAAAGATGCTGGACAATGGGGCATCCACATGCAAAAGAATGAAGCTGGACCCCTACTTCTCACTAGACACAGAAATTAACTCAAAATGGATCAAAGACCTAAATGTAAGAACTAAAAGTGGAAAAATCTGAGAAGAAAATATAGGCATAAATCTTTGTGACCTTGGATTAGGCAATGCCTTGTTAAATATGAGACCAAAAGCACAAGTAACCAAAAAATAAATAAGAAATTGGACTTCATCAAAATTAAAAGCATTTGTGTTTCAAAGGACACCATCAAGAAAGTAAAAAGACAAGCCACAGAATAGGAGAAAATATTTGCAAATCATTATACCTGATTAGGGGCTTGTATCTATGATATATGAAGAACACTTAAAGGTTAATAATAAAAAGACAAACGACCCAGTTAAAAAATGGACAAAGGAACTGAATAGGCATTTCTCCACAGAGTATGTACAATGGCTAATAAGTGCATGAAAAGATGTTCAATGTCACTGGCCTTCAGGAAAATCAAAACTATAAAGAGAAACCACTTTACACTCACTAGGATGGCTATAATTAAAGAGACAAATAGTAACACTTGTTGGTGAGGATGTGGAGAAACTGGAACCTTACACACTGCTGATGGGAAGATAAAATGGTGCAGCTGCTTTGGAAAACAGTCTGGTGGTTCCTTGAAAGGTTAATCATAGAGTTACACTATGACTCAGCAATTCCACTCCTAGCTATATACCCAAGAGATACAAAAACATATGTGCCCCCAAAACTTGTACATGAATGTTCATAGCAGCATTATCCATAATAGCCAAAAGGTGGAAACAACTGTCCATCAGCTGAAGAACTGAATAAACAAAATGTTGTACATACATATGATGGAATATTACTCAGCCATAAAAAGGAATGAAGTATTGATGCGTGCTACAGTGTGGATGAACTTTGAAAACATTTTGCTGAGTTAAAGAAGCCAGGCATAAAAGGCCACATATTCTATGATTCCATTTATATGAAGTGTCCGGAACAAGAAAATCTATATATAGAGAAACTAGATTAGTGGTTGCCTAGGGTTGGAGACGGGAGGTTTGAGGGGAGGAATAAAGAGTGACTGTTAAGCAGAATAGGATGTCTTTTTGGAGTGATAAAAATGTTCCAAAATTGACTGTGGTGGTGGTTGTACAACTCTGGGTAATCATTGAGTTACACAGTTTAAATAGGTGACTTATGTGGCATATGAGCTGTATCTCAGTAATGCAGGTTTGTTTTTAAACAAATTTAAACACCATGACTACTGCCACCTGTCGTCCTCCAATCCCTTCTCTTTCCCCAATTCTCACAAACTTCTAGTAGAGAAAGTTTCCTTCTACATTACATTCCTCTCATTTGGGATCTTTCCCCCGCCAACCCCATTCCCTTTAGCCCTGGTGGCGC
Source organism: Dugong dugon (assembly GCA_030035585.1). Lineage (NCBI taxonomy): Eukaryota > Metazoa > Chordata > Mammalia > Sirenia > Dugongidae > Dugong > Dugong dugon. Next base: position 94,389,548 of record CM057473.1, on the reverse strand, counting down.
AGTGGTTAAGAGCTCAGCTGCTAACCAAAAGGTTGGCGGTTGGAATCCACCAGCCACTCCTTGGAAACCCTATGGGGCAGTTCTACTTTGTCCTATAGGGTCACTGTGAGTCGGAATCAACTCCATGGCAACAGGTTTGGCTTTTTTGGGGGGGATGGGGTGGGTTTGGTATCCCCTTGAGTCCCTTCTCAGGATTCAGACCTAGCTAAAAACTTTTCCATTCGAGTCTCTTTCTCCTTTTTAATGTGCTGATTTCCCAGGAGGTTTTGTATCTGGATCTAAATTAATTATCTCGGAAGCAATTGAGTTCATCCCCTGTCAGCTGGTTACATCACCAGAGGACATGTGTGCTGGGACAAGATCAAGGCCCCTCCCTTCTGCCGCAGCCCCCAGGGTTGTCTGGGATCTGATTCACTCCTCTGTTGCACCTACCGTGGGTGTTGCATGGAGAGGGATCAGGAGTGCCCACAGCAACCAGCTCAGCCCCTCCGGGGAGAGGGGAAAGAAACTCAGGGCCTGGTGCCCTCCCCACAGGGGAACCTGTGGGGTAGTCCTTCTCAGGTCTGCCCCCAGGCCTTCTGACCAGATATGAACCTTCCAGCCCTCTGCAGACTTGGTAGCAACAGGCCACGGGCAATTCAGAAGAAGAATGGAAAGAATGTTATAGTCTTTTTCACCAACTAGAGTGTGAACTCTTTAACAATACAAACTCTTTGACAATACAAAAAAAAAAAAAAAAAATTCTGAGCAGGTTAGACCTTTAATACTTTTGGGATTGAACTGGCCACAGAAAAAGAAGACTCTTCATGAAAATTATGCTTCATCAGTTCTGCAGAAAAGGGGTGGTTGGCATTTTGGTTGGCCAGGTTTAAGATAAGGTTAGGAATAATCCCAGCGCCCTGGGTTGGGAGGCAGATGTGGAGGAGACAGTTCTCAGCCTTGCCGTTGATTCGCTCAGGGACCCTGGAAATGTCTCTTCACCTTTCTGCTTCTCAGTTTCCTCATCTGTTAAATGGGGGAGTATTTCTGCCCTGCCCACCTCAAAGATTTGTTTTAGAACTAAAAGGCCTTGTGTTGGGCCCCAGGCTGTGAGGTGAGGTATTGTCACAACCTGCATTCCCTCACCTGCCCCCAACACAGGCCTCCTGAGCTTGTGACCATCTCAGCTTCGCCCTTAGGGCTGGGGAGGGTCGCATGGATGTTTCAGGTGGGAGGTTGAGTTTTGGAGGGGTGAGGCTGGTTGCAAAGAGAAGCCTGAGAGAAAGTCAGTTTTTAAACCTAAAGAGCGGGACAGTGGCTCACAGACTTGAGAGCTTCGTAAACTACTAGGAACTAGTAGGAAAAAAAAATTAGAGTTGACAACTTTAAATTTTGTCAAATAATGACATAAAAATTTCCACCTACTATCCTTATTCTTTTATAATAGAAAAGACATTGGAAGCCACCAACAATAACAAGGAAGAAGATAATCTCAGAAGATAGTCCTCCAAATGAACACCTTTAATTTTAGGGCCACTCCGATGTTGCCATGCTTCTCTTTATGCTGTGGTGCAGAGCCACGCTGTCATGGAGGGCCTGGCCTGCAGCCTGGTGCAGGCCCACTGGCTTGGTGCCCGTGCCTGTGGCAGCTGGTTTATCTTTCAGAGAAGGCAGGGTTGACATGATCCGCTTTCCCAGTAGGTCCAGATTCTGAGCAGGGTTTCTTTCTCTTTTAACTTTTTGTTGTAGAAATTTTCCAACGGGCATAAATGTGGAGAGAATTGTAAAATGAATGGGGGAGATTTTAAGAAACTGGGTGGTGCCTGGGATGGTTTAAATTGGGCCTGAAAGTGAAGACGTAGGTTAATCACCTGCTAGACACCCGTGCTGGACGATGGAGCCACCAGTAGCAAATTACCTACAACGCCCTTGGGATGAAACCACTGCTGTAGAACTACAGTCGTAGGGCCAGATTCAGCCCACCACCTGCTTTTGTAAATAAAGTTTTATTGGAACAACCAGGTTCATTCTTTCACACCATCGTCTATGACTGTTCTTGCTCTGCAAGCAGAGTTGAATAGTCACAACACAAATAGTATGGCCTGCAAAGCCTAAAATATTACAATCTGACCCCTTTCAAAAGAAGATGGCTAGTCGCTGGTCTAGAATACGGAATGCTGCAATCCCCAGGTGGAAAGGGATCTCTCAAAAGGGTTTTTATTCTCAGCACCGACACAGTGCTTGAATCTTTTTTTTACTATAGATTTGCGAGGGGATCTCTCTGCTGGTCTGGGCTTGCATTCCTCCAGTGACGGGGTGCTCACTCTCCCAGCGACAACATGTTCTAACATAGTGCATTTCTATCGCTTCATCATTCCTTAGCTTGGTCTCCCTGCAGCTTCATCTGTAGATCAGTTTCGACCCTTTCAGGCCCAGCTGAAGTCTGCTCCCCCTCCCCATGCACAGTCCTTCAGCTGCACATGCATCCGTTTTCTCTTTCTTCATCCCACAAATATTTTCTGCGTGCCTCCTACGTGCTCGGCCGTTAGAAGTCCTCTTGGGAGCCTCACAGTGCCTTCATTCTTCCCTCCACTTTAAGTGACCGCTTAACTCTCCTGTTCACTTGAACAGAAACTCCCTATTTCTTCTGGGAAACTCTAGGCTAACCCTGAGGACAAGCTACCCAAGTGAAGGCCAGGTTCAGGGTTAGCCACCTTCCAAGTTCATTTGCCAAGGTGTCCTGGGGGCATCATTGCTCCTCTTTTACAGATGAGTAAACAGAGGCTCTGAGGGCATATTTTACTGCCCGAAGGTTGAGGTGTCAGGCGTCAAAGCCAGGCCTCTTGACTCTGAATCTCATAGGCTTTTCATTACCCCACACTGCTAAGACAGGGACAAAAACTTTACTACTCACAACTCCTTGTTGCTTCTTTCTGAATTCTTACATAGGCTTCAGTGATGGAGAATATGGATGGGAAGTTATTGTACAAATACAAGTGTCCTCTATTTTCCAAGAGAGTTTGATCATAAATATGCAGCCCCACTGGCCGACTTTGTGTTAGGACTTGTGACATGACTTTTGTTTTGCAAACTATGGTCACCTGTTCATAGAGCCTTCATTTCAATAAACACTCTTGATGTCCACCATGTACCAGGCATTGTTAGGTGTTGGGGAGACAAAGATGAGGAAGACAATGTCCTTATGCCCAGGGAGCTCACACACTAGTGAAAGGACAGACAACAAAACTGGTGTGTGAACCGAGTCTTTTGAAGTCATCTGAAAGGAGCAAAGAGTGGGTTCTTCCTGGGGTAGGCAGCAGTGACAAAGAGAGGGGTCATTTGAGTCAGGTCTTGAAGGGTGCATAAGAGTTTGCTAGGACAGCCACCCAAATAAATAATCACTGACACGTTAGTGAGGATAGAAAATGCATTTTTACCAATGACAACTTTTTCTGGAGATTACACTGCCAGTTTGGTAGCTTGTGTGGTGACACTCTAGGGAATGGCTGAGAAAAATCGATAACCCTGTCTGACCTCCTTTGTTATCTGCTTACTGTCTGGGGCTCAAGGAGATTGAAGCTAGCTTGCAAAGGCATTTGAAGATTAAACTCTACGGAGATGTACACATTTTTTTAATAAATAGGTAACGAATGGCCATATTATGGTTTCTTTTGGCCTTTGTAGGGGCCCACAGGGCATTGCCTTGAAGGTCTCAGACATCAGTACTTATTTCCTTCTTGTTTGAAATGGAAGCCGCTGGCTGAGGAGATGTTGTAATGATGGCATTGGGTTAAGTCTTAGAGAGAGTGTTTTCTTCCCTGGAAACGTTAGTTATGGCACATTAATTTACCTCAGGAATTGCACAGAGAGAGTTGGATTGTACTGATTTGTGGGCCTTTCTGCCAAACTTACTTGTTCTTAAGTGGTGAGAGAACTGTCCTGAAGCCATTCCAATGCAGAGCCTGGCCACGTGGTCACAGATGAGATCCCGCCTTTCTCTCCAAATACTGGGGAGGGGGAGGGATAGGGAGAAGAGAGACAGAAAGACACGCACAGAGAGAGAGGGAAGGAGTCAGAGACAGAAACAGACACACACACACACAGAGGGGAGGGAAAGGAGGAGAGAGAGAGAGAGAGACAGACAGTTAGAGGAAGACGGAGAGAGAGGCCTGTGTCAGATTCATTCAGTGTTGGGCCACCTAGGCTGGAATCCTGAGTGACCCCAGCAGTTTATAACCTCAGTGAGCCCCTGCTTTCATATCTGTGGAAAGGATCAGCTCTCTCCTTACTGAGTGGTTGTGAGATTTGAGTATCACACATCCGAGGTACTCGACAAGCGTTAGTTCCTCCTTGGCACGGGGAGGCCGCCCTCACCACCTCCTCTCTCTTCTCAGGTACAAAGTTCTACATGGGACCAAGGCAGTGAGTTCTAAGGGCCATTTGAGCGAGTGTTGCTGGGGTCTGTAAAACTAGGGGTCTGGGACTGAAAGACCAAAGGCCAGCTTCAGCCCCGACACCCTAGGGGTCTGTGGGACTCGGAAGTCTGGTTTCTATTCTTTGGTAGTGTTTATTCTAAACCATACAACTCAGCTAGGTGTGAGTGGATAGTTCCATCTCTTCCTCCCTCCATTTTCCCTGCCTCCCTTCTCTCCCTTCTCTTTCTGCCTCCCCCACTCCTTCCCCTCCTTCCTTGCACCATGACTGTTTATTCTATCCCTATCCCTCTGATAGGTGCTGTGGAAGAAAATGCACATCATGTGGTGTTCCCAATCTGTGTGCCAAGTAGGGGTAATAGGTTGAGTACTAATAATTGCTAATGCCTCTAAATGCTCACTCTGTGCCAGGCACTTTATATTTCTGATCTCTTCTGCAGTAAATATTCCTATTTCTATGTTCTTTTGGAAAATTTCCATATTTTTCATATCTCCATAGTTCAGGAATATTTTCTGAAATATCGTTGATTCTAGCAATAACCCTTTGAGGTTCGTATAATTATTATTATCATCATCTCCATTTTATACATAAACAAACTGATGCCCAGCAAGGTTAGGTAAACTGCTTAAGGGCACACAGCTAGTAAGCCCCAGGTGTTTCCCACTGAACTACACGTCTGGAAAAGCAGACAGGACAAGTCTATAATTAATAATGATACAAACTTGAAAGTGTTAGGGGCCACAAGGAGGTAACCCCCTAGTGCCAAAGTCGTCCATGTTAAGAGGGATCGGGGAGGCTTCAGGGAAGAGGTGACTTTGAACTAGGCCTTGAAGGACAGGCTTCAGTAACAGCTGGAGAAAAAACTTGAGGTAGGAAGGGTGTGTGCCAGAGCGATGGGAAGCAAGAGGGGTGAGGTGGACTGGCAGGGAGGAGATGCTCCCTCTGAGGGCTGCTGTGTGCCAGGCGTGTCACCTACTGTCCCATCTTATCCTGCATCCACTTTGTGAAGTGGTGTCGGTTTCCCAGAATTACGGATACGGACTCTGAAGTTCAAAAAGGTCAAGTAACTGGTCCAAGATGTAAAGGTAGGATTCAAACCCAAGTCTCTCTGGCTCCCTACCCGAGCTCTGTACCCATCTACCACACCACCCTGGGCCTGGCTGCAGGAGAAGCATTCCCCAGTGTTGGTGGGATGAAGCCAATGTGGTGGGTGCATGGAGAATCCTCACCCTTGGGTTCTCAAAGTTCTCTCCTCCTTTGGCTCCTGGGTCCCGGCCTGTGCTCCCTACGAGTCCCTCAGGCTTCCTGTCTACCGCCTTCCCAGGCTCAGCTGTCCTGCCTGGGCCACCTGCTCACTGCATCCCACCTGGCCGGTACTCCTGGCTGCTCCTGCCTGCTGGACACGTTTGGGTCGCTGCTTCGTCTTGGCTGGCTGTCCAGCCTGAATTCTTGCTGCGTATAATCATCTGTAAAGCTTTTTAAAACAGTGATGTCCTCGACCTATCAACTAGGAACCTCCTGCTCCTACTAAGTGCCTGTGCCACCCTCTCTGTTCCAGCACTCAGCACGCTTTTATACAGGGTAAAGGGTGGCTCAGGTGGGATGGGCAAGCTGTGCTCAGCACATGCAGGCTAGGGTAGCCAGACAGCTTGGGAAGGGAATGGTGGGTAGGAGGGGAGCCTGTGGCAGATGGGAGCCACTTGGCAAAGTTCACAAATCCCTGGCCTAACTCTGCGCTGGAAACTGTTCCAGATCTCCTTCTTTCTCATGGATGCATTCATTCACCTTATGCGTCTGCAGCGTTTGCTTCTCTTATTTCTTCACCTGTTAATGTGTCAGCTGTGTGGCAGTGAGGCCCACGCTGCATCTCCCATGACTCCTGGGGGTGCTGATGCCAGCTAGGGATGCCGCAACAGGTGCGGGCAGATGATCCCAGAGGGATGTGTGTGGGAGTGGGGCTCAGCAGCTGCAGAATTCTGTCCTAACTGGTCTCAGACCATTGCTCATGGTGGCATTTCCTCCAAGGAGTGGATCAGGAAGACCAGAAAGGCCTCGTGAATCTTTATTCGATTAGCCTAAATTGAGATCCAGCATAAAGCCTGGATGTTCTTTCTAAAATCACGATCTTTCCTCCCCACGAGTTATTTGCAGAACAGTGTTATTTACTCCTGTTGTTTTCCCCACCTGCAGCTTAGAGAAGAAAATCAAGAAACCATGGGTTTTTTTTTTCCTTCCCACATAATCGCATCCCCAACAGTAATAACAACGAAACTGTCTTCCTGTTATAAAATAGCAGCAGCGTCTTCAGGCAGAAAGTGTGTTGTGCTTGCCAGGAAAGAGAAAGTTAAAGGAGGAACTGAGTGTATAAGGAGAGAGGACCACGCTGTGACCTGCCCCCGCCCAGCTGGGCCTGGCCTCACTCTTCAGACCCGGCTCCTTCCCCAAGGGCCGCCTTCCCCGGAAATCTTCCACCCCTGAGAGGACACTGTAGCAACTGCCCATCTCTTCACTTGGAGAAAAGATGCTTAAACCCCAAACCCTCCTGGAGGTTTGAAGTTCAAACACAGTGATCTCTTTCAGGCACTTACTGTGTATACACAGCCCTGATTAAAGAACTCCTTCTCCTATGCCACAAGGAATTGCTGGAGGAAGGAAGAATGTTTAGTTCTAGTTCCTGGCTGAGCGTGGCCCTGATTGCTCAATGATCAGGTTCCATTTTAATAAATGGAAGATGAAAACCAGTGGCCGTCCAGTCGATTTGGACTCAGTGCAAGCCCATGTGGGTCAGAGTAGAGCTGTGCTCCATAGGATTTTCAATGGCTGAGTTTTTGGAAGTAGATCACCTGGTCTTTCTTCTGAGGAGCTATGGGTGGGCTTGAACCACCAACATTTTGGTTAGCAGCTGAATGCATTAACTGTTGGCACCACCCAGGGACTGCAAGTGGAAGATAGGTGGACTGTGACATCAGGTGGTTGAGAGTGCTGAATCATGCCCTATTTTTTAGGAGAGTGTTGTCACTGTTGTTGTTAGCTACCTTTGAGTTGGCCCCTGATTCATGGTGATCCCATGTCTATGAGGAGGGAAATGAGACTAAGTAAGTAGTGTTATGGTCCGACAAGCATTTTCCTACTGTCTTAAAAAATTCCTGGTGACCACTGTCGTAGCCACTTGGTGGGCAGATGCGCTGGCTGGCCAGAGTGGAGAGGTTCCCAGTAATCTGCAGGATGGACTTGAGCACAACAATTATCTGAATACCCATGGCCTGGCTGCTTTTGCAGAAGGTAGTGGGGGCCCCTTTTTACCTGGTTTCTCTTACATCTGTTTTCTCTTGTAGTCCCTGCAAACCAGAGACTCCACAAAGGGGCTCAGAAGTTGAAACAAGGCACTTTGTCCCCAGACTTCCCTGCCCTGCTCGGAGGGAAGTCCCTTTATGTCCGAGTCCTGGTGGCTTCGCTGACAGCAGCGAAGTTAGAGGCAGACAGTTGACCCAGGGAGAACTTTACTGTCCGTCCTCTGCCCTGCGGGGAGCCGCTGACCCCAGGGGCGTTGGGCCACATCTCTCTGGCCCAGTCCCTAGGTGGCCTGGAGGATGCAGTTGGCAGCCTCAGGCCTTGGTTAGCGCCCTGGGCCGTGGAGGGAAGGAAGCCAATGAACGAGCTCCAGGCTTCTGGGCCAGCTGTGTGGCTATCCTCACTCTCCAAACACAGACAGACCTTCCCTCTGTGACCTTGATTTTACAGTCACATCATCACCCTGGATGCGGCAGCACTTCTAGGCCAGCCCTTCCTCACTCTCAGTATGGCTTCCCCTCACTCTGGAGTCCAGCACTCACCATCCGAGCATGGGACAATTTTGTTTATATATTTATAGGTGCACAAATGCTCATAAAACCCATAACCTGTTGCCATCGAGTTGATTCCGGCTCATAGTGACCCTACAGGACAGAGTAGAACTGCCCTATAGGGTTTCCAAGGAGCAGCTGGTGAATTCGAACTGCCAACCTTTTGGTTAGCAGCCAAGCTCTTAACCACTGTGCCACCAGGGCTCCGTAAATGCTCATAGGAATACCTTTTTGCAAAGAAAACTAGCTACTCTGTCATCTTCCCACAGCTTGTCAGACTCTTTGAATTTGCTTTTTACCTCCTTCCTCATCACCCTCTAGGTTTGGTATGTGGGCTGAGCGGCACCATCATTCATTCATTCATTCATTTACTCTTCATCTACCATTTCACCCAGTTAGGGGGAGTAGGGCCTGCTTTCCTGGAGCTCCTGGTTTAGCAAGAGCAGACAGACCCCAAAGAGAGCTTTGATGGAGGAAATACAGGGGCTAGAGGAGAGGCCCTGGGCCCCCCTCGGGGGTGGAGGGTATCAGGGGAGGCTTCCCAGGAGGAGGTGACTCTGCATTGCTGCCTTGAGGATGTTTAGGAGCCTGCTGAGAAGCCTGTGCTGGGCTGGGGTGTGGGAGGTGGTTTAAGGTGGGGAAGGGACTTCCAGGCAGAAGGCCCATGAAGCCTTATCTAAGAGAATGAGATGTCCCACAGAATCCCAGGAAGGGTGAGCTGGAAGGGCCTTAGAGATTATGTGACTGCCCTATTTTATGAGAGACTTCTTTTCACAAACTTAAGGAGCAGTCGAATCTGAAGGATTGAAAAATGGAGAGAAAAAATAAATAGATAAATAATCAGGGACTCAATCAACCTGAATCTTATCAAACATCTTTAGAAAACAAATTCCACGTGAAAGGAAACCAGCCATCTTCCTAGTATAAGAGCAGAGCCCTGTGAATTTTCTAGAATAGTTACTTGGGAGTTTTTTTCTTTTCTGTTTTTCTTTCTACATACCTTTAAACTTTCTTAATAATACTTTTTATTATTCATCCAATGGCATCCGTTCCATAGATACCTCTTGTGCCTGGCATTTGCTAGATGCTGGGGACGTGGGGGGGACAAAATGACCCCTGCTGTCATGAACCTTATCATCCAATGAGGACGGGCGAGACTTCCCTGGAAAGTCCAGTATGTATGGCCACCCGGGGCACCATCACATCATCCAGTGGTCGCGGCTCAGCTGTCCACTGTAGCCCAGGACTCCCGGCGGAGCGGCCCGGGCTCATGCGGAAAGCTCAGTCAGTGGTTATGGCAGCAGGGGGGTGTGTAGATGGCTGGATCCAAGAGAGAACAAACTAGTTTTCATTTTCTGCCCATCATTTTATGAGGAAAGTGTGCAAATAACTCACATTTTGCCATCTCTGAAATTTGCATTGGTTATCCTAATTGCCTTCAAATTACTGGAAGGAAGAAATCTCAACAAAAGATCTTGTTAAATCCCAGCTATAAAGGCCATGTTCTTCTTTCCTCATTGATGTTGTGAAACCAATTATTCTGGGGGGACTTGAGATGATCAATTCATTAATTACATTAAAGGGATTTCCTAAGCTATGTATGTACATAATGCTTAGTCCTTTTAACGTTATAAATATTATTCAGTTAAGTCGGAGAGTTAAGATTTCTTTTGTGGTGATTATTATCAGTATTATATATATATATATATATAGTTGTAAAAATATAGATAACACAACATTAGTTAATTCAACATTTTTCACATATACAATTCGACTGTTACCTTTTGATAATAACATTAATAACATTTCTGTGGCTCTCAAAATCTTGTCAGATTTTCATATACATTACTAATTGGATTCTCACAATAACCCTATGAATTGCGTTATCGTCTCTTTTTTTGAGGAAACGGAGACTCAGAGAGGTCAAGTAATATGCCCAAGGTTACAAAGCTAATAAGTGATAGAACAGGGCCTTGGCACTGGTTCAGCTTGATTCTACTGTCAACATTGAATTTGGGTTGCTCAACCAACAAGTCTTTATGGAGCACCTGCTGTGTGCCAGTATTGTGGGGGAGAACGGAGCTTTGGAACTCAGGTGGTGAGAAACAGCAGTCAGTGCTAGAGGGGTGGCATAGGCGAGCAGGGTGAGGACTCGGGCAGGCAGGGAGTGGGTGGCGGGCGTGTGGGCGTGTGCTTCGGGCCATCAGGTGGAGGGCGGCAAGCAGAGTCTCACATGCCTTTAAGTCCTGGCTCCCACTGCCTCCTTGGCTTCCTGCTCCCCAGAGAGGTCAAGCCCGGAGATCCTCAGTGTTCGTTCTTACCTCTGTGGAGAGACACCTCATGTGCCATCCAGGAGTGGGAAGAGTTGAGCAGGGCAAGTGGCGGAGAGAACCAGGGAAGGAAAATTTTTGCTTCTCCCTTTGCTGCCTTATTTAAATGTGTCTCTGCTCCTTCAGAAAACGAAAGGTGACCCATGAGGATGAGAGGAGGCCTCCGCGATTTTCTGTTATAACACTCTGCCACTTGGCAGCCTGCGGGAGGCACGTATCAGTCCCCTGGTGCTTGTCAGCAGGTGTGGGGTCCCATTTCTCCAGCTTCTGAGAGAAGGGAGGGCAGGCCCTGAGGGCTGTGAAAAATGCAAGCTTGTTTATGAAGGGATGAGCATGACGCCCTCCCCTGCCAGGCTCTGGAAGGTAAAAGCTGCCCTCTCACGCGGTCTGTGTCAGATAGAAGCACCAAGCTCACGTTGAATGGCAGCTTCAGCACAACTGTGGTGTGGCCTATATTAGAAAGGATGAGGGCAACGATTCCTGGGCGGAGAAGGACCTTCGAGGACAGTGTGGCTAGAGAATCTCAGGCCCAGAGAGGGGAAGTGGTTTTCCCAGGGTCACACAGCCCTTTATAGGTTTTAAAACCCGTTTTCATTCTAACCCACACTGTATCTGATTTTTGTTTTCTCTTCTGAAGTAGACTTTAAGATGAGAGGATCTTTGTTTTTCGTGAATGCGGTGGAGAGCAGAGAAGCGGAGGAGTGGATTCTCCTGTAGCCATTCTTCTGAGGTCACTGTGACTCTGAGCGAAGTTAGCAATGAGACCTTCAGCTCAGGGGGGCAGGGCGCCTGGAGGGGCGACGAGGCTTGCCTTTCAGCACCCCTGTTTCTGCTCTGCCTGAATGCAGGTGCGGATTACCCAATAAGCTAGGTAAGCATGGGCTTGCTTGTGCTTCCTTATTAATCTGTCGTGAGCAATTTCGCACTTTTTCACCACATCAAAGATTCTGCTTCTAGGAATGGCTGGCATCTGTCTCTCTCCCAACCCCACTGTACCCTCCTAAGAATCAAAGCGTCATTCAAATTTACAACTCCTGACAGGGGCAATGACCCAGTAAGCAAGGTAAGCACAGCCTTACCTGTGCTTACTTACTCATCTGTAGTGAACAGTTTCACATGTTTGTCAAAATCAGCAATGTGGTGAAAAGCACGTGAAACTTCAGTATAGATGAGTAAGTAAGCACAAGTAAGGCCGTGCTTACCTTGCTCATTGGGTAATCCACCCCTGCTCAGATGACTTGGGTAGGGCTAGAGAACCTTGGGACTTTACTGGCTGTTTGTACTAGCTTCTAGAGCAGCCCTAGTGGTGGGATGGTTAAGTGCTCGGCTGCTAACCGAAGGTTGGCAGTTAGAACTCACCCAGCGGCTCCTTGGGAGAAAGGCCTGGCTATCTGCCCCTTAGAGATTACAGCCTAGGAAGCCCTATGGGGCAGTTCTGCTCTGTCTCATGGGGTCACTGTGAGTTGAAATTTATTCAATGGTACATACACAGCAACAGAATCTTCTAGAATAGACCTGTAAGGAAGTGTCTAATGCATATAAATACCTATAACACCTACATGTGACTCTTCAGTTCTATGAGCAGTAATATACGTAGCTCTGTTTCTCAAAAGGTGTGACACAGCTTGTTTCCATCAGAACCTCCCAGGGAACTAGAACCAAAATAAGTCCTGTTGCTGTCGAGTCAATTCCGACTCACAGTGACTCCATGTGACAGAGTAGAAATGCCAGATAGAGTTTTCTTGGCTGTAATCTTTATGAAAGCAGATTGCCAGGCCTTTCATCTGAGGAGCCACTAGATGGGCTCCACCTGCCAACCTTTGGATTAGCAGCTGAGTGCAAACTATTTGTGCCACCCAGGGACCTCCCAGGGAGCTAGCTGGCTAAAATTGCAGATTCCTGGGTCCACCCAGACCTACTGGATCAGAATCTACAGGGTAGGGCCAGGAATCTGCATTTTAAACAAACTCCATAGCTGGTTCTTTGGTCAGCCAACAGCTGAATCCTTCTGGCATGGTGGTTAATAGCAAAGGCTTTGGAGTCAGAACTTAGGTTCAGATCTCAAGTCTGCCACTTTTGTACTGTGTGACCATGGGTGAGTTATTTCCCATCACTGAGCCTTGGTTTTCTTGTCTGTAAAGTGGAGATACCACTACCCGCCATCTTATATCATTACAGTGATGTAATGGATGTACAGCATTGAGCACAGTGCCTGACACAGTCAATGCTCAGTAAATGCGGGCACTCGTTGATCTCAGTAAGCACTGAGGCAGGCAGGGTGTGACCTAGGGGCTTCGAGGAGGATGTGGGCCTGGGAAGGGGGCTTGGCAAGATCTGCGGGCAGGCCCCTGGAGAGGAGGAGGTGGGCTTTGGAAATGGGGAAGAGGATATGTTTAGGGACATAAGGCCCCTTAGTTCCAGGGTCACAGGCTACCAGAACACAAAGCTGGCAGAGGCCCCAGGGAGCACCCAGAGGCGGCGTGTCCCGCTCGGGGTTGCAGGTAGAAGAGCTGTGTCTGGGGCCCACATTCTTGCCCTTCAGCCCAGCCTCTCCCCAGAGCCCCACAGTGTTTTTCTGGGCTCAGCACCCTGAGCACAGGGGTTGGGTGGCATCCCTCTGTCCTCCTGGGGCGTGGCCTATAGCTCCCTGAGAAGGGAGGAGTCAGACTGGGCCAGGGCCTGGAATGCGACTGGACTGTGACTGCAAGGGAGATAGGCCTCTGGGAAGATGGTGTGTTTGCAGTAAACACTGAGGAGGAGTCTGATCAAGTAGGTCCCAGGGGAGGAGTCCCGAGCTCCTGCCCCCTGTGCTGAGGTTGGAAGGAAACCCCTGCTCTCCCTTTTCCTGTTGGCTGGTTTCCATGGAACTTTCCTCTTCTCCCCTGACTCTCTTCCTGCCTGAGTGTCCCCTCATTCCTCCTTCAGGTGCTTTTCTCCTCTCTGAGGGGGAGGTGTGCGGTGGGATCACCCCTCTCCTCACCCCCGGGCCTGGCTTCGCCTGACCTCAGCCTCTCACACAGGGGTCACTGTGTAAAGTGGTGGGCGTGGTTAGCTTTTTCTGGAGTTTGGGGGCATGGGAAAGTCATCTCCCAAGCCACACGTTCCCACACCTGTGGTGAAACCACCCAGGTTAGCACATGCAACCAGAGTACTGTGTCCTGACTCCTGTCTGACCAAAACTCATTACTGTTGAGTCGATTCCAACTTACAGTGACCCTATAGGACAGAGTATAACTGCCCCATAGGGTTTCCAAGGAGTGGCTGCTGGATTCGAGCTACAGACCTTTCGGTTAGCAGCTGAACCCTTAACCATTGCCCCACCAGCGCTCCCCTTTCTGATCACCAGCCTGAAAATGACCCAGAGTCCCCGAGTGCCCGAGTGTTGTGGGTCTGTGCATCCACCACAGACACAAGGAGAGAGTGCCTGCACCCTGCCCGGCCCCTGACACAAAGTGAGCAGACCCCTTGGCTTACAGGGGATTTAATCATCTGCCTTGCCTACAGGTGAGGAGGTTGAGGTCTCACCTGACGTTGGTCCTTGGATGATAACTCAGGGCCCCTGACCTCTATCTTGCTCCTTTTGGGTTTCTGGCTCTTGGATTATATTCTAGGACAGGACATGACCCTGACTGGTTCAAGGGCTTCATGCATGGAGGGAGGGGTTACAAGAGCCTGAGTCCCTCACCTGGGGCATGTTCCTGCAAAACATGCACCTTTGTGTGTGGAGGTGGTGGGGAGAGGAGAGGTCTCTGCTGTCTGAATGGACAGCCCTGAGCATGCATGGGAGATGGGGGTGGAGCTGGACAATGGCCTGCGGAGGGGATAGGAAGGTCTTCCCCTGGGGTTGCCTTTGCTGGAGGTTGCAGCCAGGAGCTGTTGGCTCTCTTCCCACCTGATCTCAGATTGTTCTTCTTCCTTCTCCCTGCATTACCCAGCCCCCTACTCTTCACCTACGTCCCCCTTAGCTGCTTCAGAGCATAAGTGATGACAACAGGTGACACATGCATAGGGCTTTGCTGTTCGCACCATTCCCATTCAGGCTCCCTCACTCATCTGAATGGTCTTTCTGTCCTCTCTTCACAAGTGAGGCTCAAAGAAGCTGGCACGTGAGGTGAGTGAGGAGTGGTGGATCTGGACCGGACCCAGGATCCTGTCACCCTCTTATGTAGAAGTGTCTCAGTTGGTAGATGCAGACCCTTTACCTTCTGTGTACTACGATCTTTCCAGCTGAGCCTCTTGAGCCAGACTTGGAATGTAGAGTAAGGATGGACACTTTATGTGAGAGGCATTCAGGGCGGGGTTCCTATAAATAGCAAATCTCATAACTCACTTAAAATAAGGATCTGGTTTTCCAAGACTTGGTTCACACATAGCTGTCCTATGAACACATCTGTTGGGCAACAGGACAAGCACCCATGCCTGAGCTCATGATGTCTGGACCTGCTTGATCCACCTCTTCTCACCTCCCCAGCCCCATCTTTTGCACCAACCTCCCACCTCTCAGCGGCTCAAACATCATCTCTGGGAAGCCTTCCCTGATGTCTTCCCCACCAGACTGTGGGCTCCTTGAGGTGGCCAGTCTGTCATATTCATCTCTGAACCTCCAGCAACAAGCACAGAGAGCCTGTCTGTTAGATATGAGGATGCTGGAGTTGGAGCCAGCCCTGACTTTATCTCGTATAGCACCTTGTATTAGGGGGGCTGCACTGGCCTGGGATTTTCTGGGGTGGGGGGCAGCTCCTGCAGGGTAGCCTCAAGTCCCTCTGTATGTGAAGATAAGGATATTTGGCCAGGGGAGGAGTGCTCTTGGAACCACACAGAGCGATTCTGGCCCTGCTTCTGCTCGCCCAGCTGCTGTGAGAGGGCCCTGGGAGCGTTAGTTGATCCCGCAGAGAACTGGAGTGTCTGCCAGTGAAGAACTGGGCCGTGGCCCCCAAGTCTCATTGGCTGGGTTGAAGATTTTTCTGATTAGCTATTTCCAATTGTTTTTCCAGTTTATTGTCATCTGCTTGGGACTTGAAGATAATTTTGTCTCTGAACATGCTGTTCTGTCTCATAACGAGGTATGGGCAGATAGTGTCGTTGTAGTTGTTGTCTTGAAGGGGGGAGGGATTCTGCTGACATAATTTAAACTCAATTTTTAATAAAATCTCTATTGTGGAAAATTCATAAACTTCTGAAAGGAGCCAGTGAAGCAAAAAATAACAATCACTATAATCCCACATGTTGGTTAGTTTAAATGTAAATTTTAGGCTTCCTAGCAAAAATTTGTCAAAGCACCAGAAAAGACTTTGTCCCAACCACAGTCCCCTGACTGAAGCTCGCATGTAAAACCTTGGGACTGTTGTCACAACGAGGTCCTTGGGTGGCGCAAACAGTTTGCACTTGACACTTTGAGGGCTGGGGCCTGGGGACCGTAGTTTCAAGAGACATGTAGGTCAATAGGCATAACAAAGTTTATTCAGAAAATGTTCTGCATCTCACTTTGATGAGTGGCTCCTGGGGTCTTAAAAGTTTGTAAGTGGCCATCCAAGATGCATCAGTTGGTCCTAACACACTTGGAGCAAAGGAGAATGAAGAACACCAAAGACACAAGGAAAATAATAGGCCAAGAGACTAAAGGTCCACATAAAGCAGAGATTCCACCAGCCTGAGGCCAGAAGACCAGAACTAGACGACTGCCCTAACAGGGTACACAACAGAGTCCTGGGTGGAGTGGGAGAAAAGTGTGGAGCAGAAAAGCATAACACATGGGGTCCCCATGAGTCAGAATCGATGTGACAGCAACAGGTTGGGTTTTTGGTTGTCGCAGGGAGCCCTGTGCTGAGGTGGGGTTGACAAAACTTCACTAGAGCCAGAGCAGCATGGTGAGGCTCTGGACCCATATACTGCAGGGGGTCTTCATTGCTCGTGTGGTCCTTACCCTGCCTGCCCTGGAGCTACGTGAGTGTGTGTGTGTGTGTGTGTGTGTGTGTGTGTGTGTCTGCATTCACTAGACCAAAGCTCCCCAGGGGTGGGTGCTTTCCCCACTCCTCTCTGTCCCCAGCACCCAACACTGGCCTGGCTTTTAATAAAGGTCAAAAGCAGTGAATTGAGCTTTGATGAACACCTGTCACCTCCTTAGGGGAACCTCCCTGACTCCCCTGGACACAGTTAGTTGCTCTTTCCTCGAGCTCACTGCAGTTTGCAAACATTTTCCTAACAGCATACCTCCCACGGTATTGTCAATATTTACTCGCGGTTGTTGGCCTCTCCCTCCTGGAATGCCGGTCCCTTTGGGCCCCGCCCAGGTCCTGGCTCTCCTCGGGAGTCAGCCCCCAGCATGCCACCTAGCACCACGGCTCAAGGTCAGTAGGTGTGTGTTTGGGGAGAAGGGATGAGTGCGTTGACTGGGCTTTCTCTGCGGCCCGCGCCAGAAGTTCCTAAATGGCATTTCAGGAATTGAATTACCAACATTTTAGTACTTGCGGAATCCAGGAATAGATTATCTGATTATATCTGTTGGAAGTCATTACCACAACCAGCTTTGTTTTCTTAGCCAACATCTAAACCGGGTCGGGAGAGACAGCAGGGTAATGCCGTAATTTTTGATTTTTCCAAAAGCATGTCTCCCAAGTTTTTGGCAGCCGGTGACTTTTCCCCTGGATTGGGATGCACCCGGGGACTTGTTGCTGCTTCCAGCCAGACGCATTGTCGCCTTGCCTGTCCCATGTGGCAAAACTTGCCCATCACTTCCCAGCTATCCCGTTCAGACTGAAAAGTCTGTTTCAGTGGCTGCTGCAAAGGGCTGCTCCTTCAGCTCTGTGGTGCCTGGGAAAAGGAGCCCCTTAGTTCGGACTCTTAAAATCAGATAATGCCTTTGGCTTGATTTCTGTCCCTCATCTTGGCTTTTAGAAGTTGTTTACTTTGGGGACTCACACACCCCATCACAGTCAGTTACTTTCCTCCACTCCTAGGGAAATTCTCTCTCCATTTTCTCGGGCCCTAACGTATCTGCCCTGGGGCAGTGGTGGTTCAGTGGTAGAATTCTAGCTTTCCATGTGGAGACCAGGGTTCGATTCCAGGCCAGTGCAACTCACGAGCAGCTGTTACTCATCCGCCAGTGGAGGCTTGCTTGTTGCTATGATGCTCAACAGGTTTCAGCAGGGCTTCTAGACTAAGACAGACTAGGAAGAAAGCCTGGTGATCTGCTTCCCCAAATCAGCCAGTGAAAGCCCTGTGGGTCACAGTGGTCTGATCCACAGCTGATCCTGGGGATGGCACAGGACCAGGAAGAGTTTCTTTTCATTGTGCACAGGGTCATCATGAGTCAGGACCAACTCGATGGCAGCTAATAACAACAACAACAACAGTGTGTCTGTAGAATGACTGTGATAGGCCTCAGGATGTGCTTCTTGGCCCTGGAGGACATCTTCCTGCCTGCCTTCTGAGTCCAGAGCAGTTGTGAGGCGAGGCGAGTTTAGACGGTGCTTTGTGCTCCTGAGTGTTCTGCATGGGGCTGGCTGGGGCTCCGGCAGCCACCTGCACAAGCTGTGACCCCAGGGCAGGCCTGGCTCACGGATCCCACCTACGTGGTGCTGCAGGGAGGGGAGCTGGTCCCTTTTGAGTCTTGGATTCCTCTTCAGCAACGAGAAGAAGTGGGTTTAAACTCCAGTGTATCTCCTACCCCTGCTGTGTCCAGAAAGAAGTGAGTTTTTGTTTTTAACTTCAGAGGACAGAGAAAGCTGTCCCCAAGTGAACGCTCAGCCCTCTGCTGGGGCTGGGCTCCTCCTGGCCTGTTCCTTCTAGCCTGCCCTTCTCTGGGTGCTGTCGGTGTGAGCAGTCAGCTGGACCCTCCTGCTCTGGGGGATCTTACGTGGACCGTTGCCTCCTAATGAGATCCCAAGCTGCATGAGCTCCAGGGCCATGCCCATACCTCCATTTTTGTCTCCATGCAGGGTTTCTTCACAGTTCTGGATGCATAACTATGTTGATATAACTGGGCCTGCTGAGGAAGAAATGAGACTCCGGTCTACGTGAAAGTCAGGTAGTTTGTTATTAAAACGTGTTTGTGTTTGTTTTAACAAATAGCTATATATGCATGTACCTGTGGGCTTCCTGGTATCTTTTTACTTCTGGTCCATTTGATGATCATAATTAAGCACCTGCCACATGCAAGTACCAGGAGGGATTTCAAGGGGAACAAGATGCAGTCCCTGTCTTCCAGGGGCTCCCTATACAGATGGAGATGTTCACACAGGGCAGCTCTGGCAGGAATTCGAGTGGTGGCCCGGGGCGGAGTGAGAGATCTAGGGAGGGGGATCCCTGAGGCCTTCTTGGAAGAGGTGATGGTTAAGCCTGGCAACTTTGTCAGTTGGAAATGGTCACCAGTTCCCTGTTAATCAAATAATATAGCGTATACAGTGTATGGATCCACCCAGGAAAGCTGAAAGGAAGTTAAAAGGAAGCATGAATTTAGCCAGACCCGAATGAGTTATACTTTAGGAAGTTCAAGTTACTGTAGTTTTTAGAAAGGAAAAGGCTCTGGCCTCATTAGGCTACCCCCACTGTGTCCTTGAAATCTTTTTTATTCCTTGAAATGTGCTTCTTAACATTATGGAAAAAACAACTTTCTCCTTCTATATATAGCCCTTATCTTCATGTGCAGGCGTCTACCTGGTCCACTTATCTTCGCGGAAAGTACTGGGTTAGGCCCCAGGGGCGGCGAGGGCTCGTGATAGGGTACTTGGCATTCTGTTCAAGTGGAGCCTAAACGGCTGTCTTTTGTAGAGCCCTGCTGGAGATGTCTCAGTAAACCCAGGACCTCCCTTTCTCCTTATATTCTTCCATTTCTCCTTGGTAGCGACCACCCTTTCCACTCAAAATCACACCTCTCGTTACGGTCTTCCAGTCCAGTTCCCATCAGATTTAGAGAGGGGTGGGCGCCTATTGAGAAGGGCGAGGGAGCAGGGGTGCACATCTGTGTGCACACAGGTGCATACAGGGGATTGTGGGTGGGGAGACTTTGGGGTGAGAATTTCTAGCCTGGCTTGATCTCTCACCTGTTTTGTGAATTTGGGCAGATCTCTGTCCTCATCTGCAAAAACTCTGAGTCCTCATGTGCAGAACTGGATTGTTACTCTGAGGGATGATTAGATGCTGATAGGAAAAAGATCCAAAAAGCAGAGAAGGTGTTGCCTTCAGGGTGAGTTTAATTTTGAGGGGGGAGAGGGTTTAATTGTGATGAAAATATTCATAACAAAACATATACCAATTCAACAATTTCTACATGTTTAATTCAGTGACATTGATGGCATTCTTCAAGTAATTTAACCATTCTCACCTTCTTTTTACAAATAATCCCACCACCATTACCATAAGCGCAGCATCCCCTAAGCAAAAACTGCCCCTATCCCCCTCCTTCCTGCCCCCGGTCACCACTAATAAGCTTTGGTTTCTATATATTTGCTTATTTCATAGAAGTGAGATCATGGAGTATTTGTCCTTTTGCGAGTGACTTACTTTGCTCAGCATGATGCTTTCAAGGTTCATCCACGTTGTGGCCTGCATCAGGACTTCATTGCTCTTTACAGCTGCGTAGTATTCCATTGTGTTTATGTACCACATTTTGTTTAGCCATTCATCTGTCAATGGACATTTTGGTTGTTTCTGTCTTCTGGCTGTTGTGAAAAGTGCTGCAGTGAACCCGGGTGTAGTGAGTTTCATGTTGTCTAGACCCCAGATCAGGGTCCACACGTAAGAACTGAGCAGCGACAGTGCTGGCCCTTGGACAAGGCTGTGCAGTGATGCCTGGGACGCTACCAGGCTCTGGATGATGAGGTGACCATTAGCAGTGGCTGTTTGCAGGGCACAGGAGACTGCCAGCTGGTATGCTTTAGGAACGCCAAAAAAAGATGTAGCAGAACATGCCCTCTGCTGTTGAGCAATCCCAAGGATCCATCCCTCTGTTGACTGGTGCCAGCACCTGGGAGCCTTGAGGGGACTCGCAGGCAGCAGTGGTGTCGTGGGGGTACTTGGGCTCTAATTCTGACTTAACACACAACAGGGTAGCTGTTCCCTGCCTCAAGGAGAGAACCTGGGAAGGTGCTAGGTGTAAAAGGAGCAAGCTGTCACAACTCCCTGGTTTGGAAATTGTGGCTGACTTTGGAGAAGGTGGCCAGTTTCTGGGTCCCACCCTGCTGCCTTCCCCTCCCAGCCTCTGAAAGCCCCCTGGGGCCCTCTGTCAGTGGGCAGATCATCGGGGCTGGTGGTCCCAAGAGAGAGAGGCACCTGCCTGGGCAGGATCTCCTCTTCTCCAACACCTGACCCTCGAGTTAGGAAGATCTTGAGCAGGTGCAGTGTGGTGAGACTCAGAGTAACACACCCACGTGCCGGACAGGAGTGACAGGGAGCCTCCCTGAGGCAGCAAGTCGTCATGAGCTGGGTCTTGGTGGTTACTGTAGGTTGTCCAAGACTAAGGAGAAAATGCTCCCAGGCAGGAGAGTGGCATGAGGACAGGCATGCAGGCAGGTGGGACCAGAGCCGGGGGGAAGAGGCAAGATCCCTCAACTGGACCAAGGAATGAGTAGCCTCGGGAAGCACTGAGGCAGACGGGGAAACTGAGGCCTGGTGCAGAGGGCACTTGCCCAGGAAGAGGCAGAATGGGCTCCCAGCAAGTTCTCCGTTCATGACACCATGCTGATTCTTAATAAGACATGAGTTGAGTGGAGGGCCTTGAACTATCATAATTATCATCTGCCTTGATAATAGAAAAATTAAAATTTAAAGTGAGCTAAAGTGACGAGTGACAGAAATGTTCCTAGAAACCGGAGACTGGGTGCCAGAGCAGATCTCAGTATAGATGATATCATTCACAAAATCCCCTAGGCTTGTCATTTCTTGTTTCAGAATTCCAAACCCAGGACAAAAGGTTCCTTTATTCCTAGGGGTGGCAGAGCTTCCTGGGTCTTCAGCAGCCTGTGTTCTGGGCTCAGGAGCCAGAGTCACACAGACACAGCCAGGCTCAGCCAAGAGACATGGCCTTTGCTTCTGGATGAAGCATCTGCTGCCTGGGCCAGGCTTCTTCTCCTGCTGGGAACCAAAGCTGGACAACCTAGGGCCCTGCAGGCCCCCTGAACACTCAGGTCCCCAGACCAGCCTTGAGAAGCAGATCCCCCTCTCTCTGGGCCCCTCAGCCGTCTGGAATCATAAGTGCTTCTGGACAGGGTGCTGCAGGCTTCTGCACAAGCTGAGAGCTTTGGCCTCGCCCACCAGCACCTCCACTCAGTGGGAGGCCCGGCCCCATGCTTGGGACCCAAGGACCAGATCTAGGTTCAGTCTTTCAGTCTCTGGACTAAAGGATCCTGGGAATTTCTAGTTCAGCTACCCCTCCTCCCTGCACACCGCTTGTCTCGTGCTAGACCTGACTTTGTAACTCAGTTTGGCGTTGAAGTGTGTTTCCTCCCTTGGGCCTCTAGGAAAATCCAGCCTAGACAAGCCCTCAAGTCCCCGAGTCTCATGACTGACCGTCCCATGAGCTTGGACAAGCCGGCTGGGCGAGCAGGCCTGCCCCGGTTTCCCATGGGAAGCAGCTGTGGCTTCCAGTTGCCCTGCTGGTCTCCAAATACTGCATCGCTCCTTCCTTCCTTAAGATTGTCTTCGATCTTTCTTGAGTTGCCGGGCCACGCCTTCCAGGTTAGTGGGGTAGAACGCCAGAGCCCAGGGGAAAAGGGACTGCAGAGAACACTTATTCTAATTATAAGACTTACGTAACAGTATTCCAGAAGGTTTGTAAAATACCGGGCCGCAGAATCACTGCTCATCTTCTAAGGTGGCCACTCTCACCTTTGTGTGTCGCCTTCTTGTCTTCGTTGGCTTTTGTTTTAATATTGGTACATGCAGTGCAGGGTTGAATGTGGGCTCCGCACTAGGCAGTTCTGGCTCCTGCTGCAGTCTTGAGGGATCAGAGCGAGGAGCTGTCTCTCTGCAGATTTGATGGAGCACAGAATGCAAAGTCACAGAACCTCTGCTGCCCTCAGGGAGGTGACAGTCTAGATGGGAGATGCGATTTGGACTAACCGAGCACATATTTATTGTGCTTTCTCTCCCTGCAGGGTTTAGGGTGCAGGATGAGATGTGGAGTTGAACAGGACCCTGCCCGCCAGTAGCTCACAAGGGAGACAGATGTATTTAATTCAAATACAAAACACTGTGGCAAGTGTTAAAATGCAGTTAGGAGCAAATTGTTGGGAAAAAGGGGTATTGGTGGAAAAGGGGGGAGACCCTGGGTGGTGGAAAATGGTTAGCGTGCTCAGCTGCTAACCAAAAGGTTGGAGGTTGGAGACCACTCAGAGACACCTCAGAAGAAAGGCCTGGTGATCTACTTCCAAAAAATCAGCCATTGTAAACTCTGCGGAGCACAGTTCTACTCTGACACACGTGGGGAGAGGTTACTCTTAACTGTATGGTTCTGAGGAGGCTTCTTGGAAAGGGCCTGGGGATTGAGCTCGATATAAGCATGGGGGAGGATTTATAAGTTGAGAGGGGAGGTGGGCAGACATTTCAGACCCGATGGCGTAGAAGCAGTGGCCTGATCTCGTCCTTGTGGTGTGGCTCCCAGTCTGTGATTACCTTGTTAATTCATGAGTTATTAGTTGATGGTCTGTCTGCTCCAGCAGAGCAAAAGCTCCGTGGGGCAGGGACTTCATTGGCTTTATTTACCACTGTGCTTCCCATGCCCAGAAAGCCCCGGACACAGATTAGGTGCTTTAAAATATTTACTGGATGGATGGATGGATGGGAGAAGGAGAGGAGCAGGCAGGGAGGCTGTGTAATGGAAGAATTCCATGGACTGGCTGCTGAAAGACGGTCTCTGAGGTGGTCTTTGAGGTGGGGAGCTGAGCCTGGAGGGAAATCTGGGGCGTCCTCCCTAGTTACCTGTCTTTAGGGAAGACAAGCTAGAAAATCATACAATAAAAAAGTGGTTGTTGTTGTGTGCCGTCAAGTCGATTCTGACCCACAGCGACCCCTATAAGACAGAGCAGAACTGCCCCATAGGGTTTCCAGGGAGCAGCTGGTAGATTTGAACTGCCAACCATTTTGGTTAGCAGCCGAGCTCTTAACCACTGTGCCACCAGGCCTCCAAAAAAAAAAAGTGGTTGGGGAGTGGAAAAAGATCCCATTTCGTATCCCAGCCCTAAACGTAACATTTTGGTGTGCGCTCTGCCCGAGGATAAGGATTTTCTCTACATAGATACATATTTCTGTAGGTACGGTTTCCTAATTGAGGTCAATCTGCTGTTCTAAAACCTGCTTTTTTTCACTTAACAAAGCATTGTTCCCCCCCCCCCCCCCCCCGAATTCACCAGGCAGGAATGTGTTGTAAAGGAACCTCTCCTGCTTGGGACGCTATCCCGCTTGCTCCCAAAGCTGAGGTCCCCAGGTGCTTTTCTCAGTGCTGGAGTTGTGAGGTGGCGCCTGTGATATTGGAGCCATCCTGGTGAAAAAGGAAGTATGAAAGCAAACAGGGAAGGATGAATGCGTATGACACCACTCTTACTTCACATTGTTCAGGAACCTCCAGGTGCACCAATTAGACGAGAACCAGAGATAAGAACACAGATTACAACTGTGTCCTAATCCCCCAGCTGCTCCTTGGAAACCCTATGGGGCAGTTCTACTCTGTCCTATAGGGTCACTGTGTGTTGGAATCGACTCAAAGGCAACGAGTGTTTCTTTTTATGGGTATTATTTTGAGTAGTGTGGCATGTTGGGACCAACATGAGTTTTGAAGTCAGAATTGACCTGGATTTTAAGCCCCAGATCTTCCTCTCAGAAGCTGTGTGACCTTGGACAGGTTACATAACTTCCTGGGCTTTAGTTCCCTCACTTGTAGAACAGGGACAGTCCTTCCTTCTGAAGAGCTGGAGGAGAAATAGAATCAAATAAAGCCTATACAACAGGGCCTTACTCGGAGTATCCTCTGAAGAAATGTTGGCTTCTTTTCTACCCTCTTTTGTATCTACAAGGAGAAATCCATTGAAAACCTGCCCGGATTAATACGGTAATTCAGAAGAGTAGTTGGAGAGAAAATATTCATATTTATCTCTGATGGAAATGTTACCATACGTTGTTGTTAATTGCCATCGAGTCGGCCACCAAAGCATGGCAACCCCGAACACAGCAGAGCAAAATTCTACCCGGTTCTGCTTCATCCCTGTGATCATTGCAGATTGGACGGTTGTGATCTATAGGATTTGTATTGGTTGATTTTGGGAAGTAAATCTCCAGGCCTTTCTTCCTAGTCTGGAAGCTTTGCTGCAACCTGTTCAGCATCATAGCAACACGTAAGCCTCCACTGACAGACAGGTGAGATGCATTGGCTGGTAACTGAACCCAGGTCTTCGGTATGGAAAGTGAGAATTCTACCGCTGAACCACCATCGCCCCCCACAACTGTACACATTTATCAAAACTCATTGAACTGTACACCTAAAAATAGTAAATTTTATTCCTGTAAATTATACCTTAATAAACTTGACTTTACAATAAAGATCCCTTTGTTAATGCCAACATTAAGGCAGTCCCTGGTTGGTGCAAATGTTTTGCACTCTACTACTAACCTAAAGTTTGGCAGTTCTAACCTACCCAGTGGCACTGTGGAAGAAGGGCCTGGCAATCTGCTTCTGTAAAGATTAGAGCCAAGAAAACCCTATGGAACAGTTATACTCTAACACATAGGGTCGCCATGAATTGGAATCAACTCGACAGCAACAGGCTTGTTTGTTTTTGTTGTTGTTGCTTTATTAATGCCAACAAAACATGAAAATAGAAATATGTCTGCCCAGAATAAAGAAAAAATTGCATTAAACTATTTTGTGGGTTTTTTTTTTCCTTATTACAAAAGTTATGCATGTTAATTAATTCAGTCAGCGGACATTTATTGAGTGCCTAGTATGTGCCAGACACTGTTTTAGGCTCTGGGGATACACCTGAAAAAAAAAGAAAGACAAATCTCCCTGCCCTCGCGGATGTTACACTTAGTGTTGTTCTTGTTAAGTACTGTCGAGTTGGTTCCGACTCATAGCGACGCTGTGTACAACAGAACGGAACACTGCCGGGTCCTGCTCCATCCTCACAATTGGTGTTATAGTTGATCCCATTGTTGCAGCCACTATGTCAATCCTTCTCATTGAGGGTCTTCCTCTTTTTCACTGACCCTCTACTCTACCAAGCATGATGTCCTTCTCCAGGGACTGGTCCCTCCTAATAACATGTCCAAAATATATAAGACCCAGTCTTGCCATCCTTGCTTCTAGTAAGAATTCTGGCTGTACATTTAGTAGGTGGAGACAAAAAATTAACATAATAAATGAGTAAGTGATATGTTAGGTGATACATGCCACAGGAAGAACTTTAGCAGGCTAATGGGGGAGTTGGGAGTGTGTCGAAGGGAGGGTCTTGCAATTTTAAGTAAGTTGGTCGTGGCACACCTTGTTAAGAAGGTGGTATTTGAGCAAAGACTTGAAGGAGGTGTGCGCATGAGTGTAAGGACTGGGATTGTGGTCCAGGCAGGGGGCGGCCGGTGCAAGGCCTCAGGTGCAAGTGGGCCTGGAAGGCTCTAAGAGCAGCAAGGAGAGTGATTCTGGAAAATCTAAAAAGCATTAACGAGAAAATAAACACTCCTAATCAGCCAAGGACAGTCATAGTTTGCATTATTTGTATTTCCTAGTCTCCTTAATGTCACAAAATATACATTTAATTTTGCTATAATGAGACTATATTTTCTACCTACTGCCTTGTAACCTGCTTTACATAATAACTCATTGAATACATTTTTTTTATTTTATTAAAATTATTTTTGTGGCCTTATTGTGAAGGCTTTGCTAGTATTTCATCCCTAAGTGTGCCCTCTAATTTATTTAAGTAGTGCCCTGCCGTTACGTGTTAAGGTTGTACCTTTCTGTAAAGCACCATTGAGAGGCGTGAGGGGCACAGGTGACAAGGCTGTGCCCTGTTCCTGAGTGGAAGGATGGAATATGGCTGGCCGGAGCCACATTAACTACACAATTACCTTGTGTTTCCAGACTTTCGGGGCACTCTGTATTTATTGTACTATTTTCAGATAGATCGGCTACTAACCAAAAGGTTAGTGGTTGAAATCCAGCTAGAAGCACCTTGGAAGAAAGCCCTGGGGATCTACTTCCAAAAGATCATAGCCACTGACAACCTTATGGAGCACAGTTCTACTCTGACACACATGGGTCACCATGGATCAGAATCGATTCAATGGCAACTGGTTTCGTTTTTTTAATTGGACTCATTGCTTTAATATTGTTATTAATATTTACCTTTAAAATTTTATTATGGTAAAATATAAATAACAAGACATTTGCCATTTCAACCATTTTGATGTGTACACCTCAGTGACGTTAATTACATTCACCATGTTGTGCGACCATCTCCACTATCCATTTCCAAATGTTTTGCATCACCCCAAACAGAACCTCAGCATTCCTTAAGCAATATCTCCCCCTTATCTCCTCCCACCTGCCCCTGGTAACCGCTAATGAACTTTTGTCTCATCTAGATGTTTCATATAAGTGAGATCATACAGTATATGTCCTTTTGTGATTGACTTATTTCTCTCAGTATAATGTTCTCAAGGTTCATTCATGGGGTAGCATGTATCAGAACTTCATTTCTTTTTATGGCTGAGTAATATTCCACTGTATAGATGCACTACATTTTGTTTATCCATTGTCTGTTGATGGACATTTGGGTTGTTTTCACCTTTTGGCCAATGGGAATAATGCTACAATGCATTCACTTTAAATTTAGAGACATTTCACCTGAGAAGATGTCAGTTGGTTGAAGAAAAACACATTGAGTGTATTATTGGAAAATGTAACTAACATACTGTTTGAAAATAAGTTTGTTTCCCAATTTGGCGGACTCCCCGGCACAGTTAACAGACCTTACCCACTGCCACCACACTGCCCACATCTGAATGTCCCAGCCACATCCGATCTCTCATCCCTCGGCATGTTCTCACTCCTGTCCTTTAATGGGCTGCTCATCCACATCAAATGCTGTCCCAGCCTCTGCCTGGGGGACTCCTGATCAACCTTTGTGATGTAATTGATTGCTTTTGTGTGGCCTGTCTAGCCATGGTCTTGTAACTCCCACCCAGGTGATCGGGTGGGACTGTGTGATGGAGTAATTGTGACCCACCAAGGGGATTGGTCAGTTTTGCCTTAAAAGAGAGCCAATTCCAGAGCAGAGAGGGGATCCTATCACCACCAAGGAAAAACAGCTAGGAACAGAGAGCACGTCCTTTGGACTGGGATCCCTGTGCTGAGAAGCTCCTGGAAGCAGGAGACAGAGAGAGAGAGAGAGCGCACAGGCTGTAACCCTGAAGACAGAGAGAAGCAGTGGCAGCGGAGACCCGGCAGCAAGAGATAGCCCGGTGGGCTTCCCAGCCTGTGGTGCGAGAAAGTTGAGTGCATTTGAGGAGACGCCTTTGAGTATGGTTGGGAAGAAGCTGTCTTGATGGAAGAACTGTATCCTGAGTGTTACTGAGCCTAAACTATAACTGTTACTTCGCTAATAAACCCCATGATCGTGAGTATGGCCTGTGAGTTCTGTGTGGCCATTGCAATGAATTATCAAACCCAGCAGAGAAGTAGAGAGTGCTGTGCGAGGGACGGTTGGTGTCAGAGTCAGTAAAGATGGTGGAGAGAGGAGGCATGTCCAGCCTCACCTCATGGGAGTAGTCTTGCGCTGTTGTTCTTGGTTCTCCTTCCCCCTTGTGGGGTTGGAGGAGGTTGGACACTGCCCCCATGCCGTTTTTACAACCTCCAAGTTTCAACTTACATTTCTCGTCTCCTGGAAGCTTCCTCTCTCCTCTCTGGTCCCTTATACTTATCTGCCCATAGTACTTACAGAGTGTCCGTGGTAGATTATCAGCTCTTGGAAGGCAGGGGCCTCGGGCCAGGTTATTCACTGTAACACGTAAGCAGTGTCTGGCTTTCTGCCTGCCTGCCTGCCTTCCATTCAACAGATAATAACCAAGCCAAGGATTGGGTTTGGCATTGAGACACAAAAATGGTTATTAGGATGTATGCTACTCTGAGGACCTGTCAATCCAAAGCCACTTGGGAGTAGCTAGCTGCTGAGTGAGGCCAGGAAGACCTCCCAGAGGAGAGGACACTTGAGGGGCATGGAAGGGATGGTGGGCGGGACAGAGTGAGAATATGCTGGCCAGGGAGCGACTCTGAACTTTTGGCTGAGTGCGTTATTTAGTTGAGCGAGGTGGGACCTTCCAGTCCTGTGACCAGTGAGTGTTAGCCCTGATGTTGGGGGATAGGGTGACACTAGCCCCTTGGGGGCGATTTGTTTGCATTCAGCACTCTTGAGGGGACCTTGACAGGATCTTGAGGATAGATTCAGCTGTCTGAATTCTCCAGCGTTTTCAAGTGTCAGGATTCTGCAGCTGCTTTGCCCGAGGCAAAGTGGAGAAAGGTATAATTTCATGTTTTTTCAAAAGTTCCTTTGAAGGGAGGCGAGGGACTCATTTGTGTGAACAGTTAACATTTCCAGAGCCCAGGGGAGCCAGAGAGGTTTGCTTACTACCATCAGTTCTACCTCCTGCCCACCCAAAGGGAAGTGGTGGGGCGTGGTTGCGGTCAGCTGGCATCTGTGACAGAGGCATGTGCTTTTTAAACAGGCGTTTACAGTTTCCTTGGTCTGGCTATATCAATGCCCATTGTAGAAAATGGGAAAAACGCAGAAAAGGAAAAAGCAAATATAATCTGTAATCTTGCAACTCAGATAATGGTAGCTGACATCTGGATCCGTTTCTTCTAGTCAGTCGTGACTTACAGACAGATGAAGAGACATAGACATATACTGTAGTTGACTTTACGCTATATATTTATTTCACGGCCAACTTTTTCCATTTCATATCCTATCGTTCTGTTTTCCTGTGTCATTAAAAATTATTTGTCAACATATCTTTTAACATCAAGTTGTAGGGGTTTTGGGACATGATTCAGTCCAGCTTTCTCATTTCATGGAAGGTGATTCCATTCAGGGTAGATGAGGGCAGAGCTGGGAGCTGGGGTGAGAAGCCAGCTGTGCCCTCTCCCCACCCTACAATGCTGCCTCCCTCAGCCGGCAGCATATTCGAGGCCCCAGCGTGCAGGCCCCGTGACTGCCACTTGGGCGAATGAGTGATTCTGAAGGCTGGGTTTGAGGTCCAGCATTGCCACTTTCAGAAACTCTGTGCCTCTGTCTTTCTGTTTGTAAAATGTCCTTGACTGCTTGTTTCTCAGAAAAACTCGTGAAATGAGTAAGTGTACTTGTGGACGTTATTTTGAAAGGAAGGTAAGTCATAAAGGCCTGACAATCTACTTTTGAGAATCGTCCAGTGAAAACCCTATGGAGCACAACGGTCTTATCTTGATCTTGGGGATGGCACAGAATTGGGCAGCATTTCATCCTGCTGTGCACAGGGTCACCATAGGTCAGGGGCCAACTCGCCAGCTGCTAACAACAACGTTGATAGTGGCGGGCGCCAGGAGGCAGGTCTCAAGCTCTTGAGGGTTGCTAAACTTCAGGATACACAAACTTGCCTTCCTTTCTTGGTAGGCTGGTCTGTCAGAGGTGAGCTGTGGACCTAGCACCTCAAATTCAATGGAGCCACGGGCCGATCCACCTGCAGTTGTTTTGAGAACAAAGTAGAGAACCAGGAGCTGATAGACCTCGGTTACCATGCCTCTCCACATCTGCCGTATGGCTTTGCCCTGACCACGTAACTGTTTTCATCCACCACTTTATAAGACATGGCATGTAGATCAGATTGGTTGGGGACACAAAGCTAAATCAAACTCGTTGCTGTCGAGTCGATTCCAACTCATAGCGACCCTATACGGCAGAGTAGAACTGCCCCATAGGGTTTCCAAGGAGCGGCTGGTGGATTTGAACTGCCAACCTTTTGGTTAGCAGCCGAGCTGTTAAAATTCCAAAAGCTTTACCTATTGGAATGACGAGCTGAAAATAAGATGAAATTTAACAGGGTTAAAGGTAGGCTTTGCACTCTGGCTTAAATATATATTTGTTCATTCATGGGAGTACAGGTTTGCTAATGGTTTAAGTTAAAATATAAAAATGAGAAGATATGGGAGGCGTGGGCTTTTTCAGTTCAGCCACGCAGGCTGCACAGCAGCTTCCTGAGTTAGGAGCCCTGGCGTGGGCCCAGTTGGGGGAAAACTCCCTACGGAGTTGACTGTGTCCTCTCATTAGGAGCCAGTGCTGCGGAGGAGGGTGAGTCCACTGACCCAGGGCCACCTGGAGGTATAGGCAGGAATTATCATTACCACAAAACAGCTCTGAACAATTTTAATTGCACAGCACCCACAGCACTGAAGTGCTGTGTAAAGTGCTGGTTGTGCTGCTTTTCCACAGCCAATTTGCAATTTAAAACATTTGCAATTTAAAAAATAATCAAGATCTCAGTCAGGAAGTGCATAAGGTTTCCTTGGTCTGGAGACACCCGGGCTCCTACGCTCTGGGTATGGAAAGAAGGTACTCTGGCGGGTCAGTGGAAAAACCACGTGTGCGTCCTGTGGGCTCAGCCCCCGTGTCTCGGCCTGCCGTCAGAGTGGGCGCACCCTGAGCCTGGAGTGAGAAGCTGGAGAGTATTTACACAGGGGTGCTGCGTGCAGGGCGAGGGCGGATCAGGTGATGCTGTTTGTGTCTTTTAATTGACTAGCCCCTGGACTTTTTCCAGCCAGGCTGGCCTTGCTGGAACAAGCCTGCAGGTCCCCAGCTGTGATCTGTTCAGGTCCACTTCACACAGGAGCTGGGGGCGAGAGCTTTAGTAGCCGCTGACCTCCATGCATGTCAGCAGAGCACCCAGCTTCCCGTGGGGCTGAGCTGCCCGTCTAGGTGTGTGGGAGGTCTCAGGAAGTTCCCACAGGGCTGCTGCCTACACTGTACCCCTCTCCACTTGCACTCCCCCTCTCTCTGCATGGCTAACCCTTATTCATCCTTCAGGTTTCCATTGAGATGTCACCTCCTCTGGGAAGCCTTCCCTGATTCTTAGGTAGAATTGGAAGCCCCACCGTGAGTTCCCATACCATGGTACACTCACCCTCCTCATGGCACATATTATGGTGCCTGGTAATCTTCTGTGGCACTTATCACACTGTGAGCTCCTTGAAAGCAGAAGTTGTTCTGGTTCACGATTGCATTTGTGACACCCAGTACAGTGCCTGGAACACAGTGGAAGTTCAATTAAATGTATTTTGAATGAGTGAAAGAATGTATACAAGAAACTTAAATTCCACCTTGGGAACCAGCCTGCCACCTTGATGAGAAGTTTCAAACATGGGAACCACCAGGCAGGAGCAGTTAGCCCAGGTCCCCGCATTTGTGCAGAACAGAGGCACCCCCCCCCCCAAGTCCTCACAGAGGTTAATGAGCAGAACGGGGTCCCGAGTGCCCCTGGAGGGCCTCTGATGGGTCCAGGTGCCCCTGAGGTGGGCCCCACCGGGGCTGTCCAAGAAAAGAGGCACCTAAGGACTCCTTAAAGGATCCTTTCTTTGAACATTTTATTGTGTTTTAGGTGAAAATTTACAGAGAAAATCAGTTGCCCATTTAATAATTTATATACAGATTGTTCCGTGACATTGGTTGCAATCTCTGCAATGTGTCAGCACTCTCCCCATTACCACCCTGAGTTCCCCATTTCCATTTGACCCGTTTTCCTGCCCCTTCCTGCCTTCTCATCTTTTCTTTTGGGCAGGCGTTACCCTTTTGATCTCATATAGCTGATGGTTCTAAGGAGCACTCTCCTCGTGGGTGTTATTGTTTATTGATAGGCCTGTCTATTATTTGGGTGAAAGGTTATCTCTAGGAGTGGCTTCAGTTCCTAGTTAGAAGGCTGTCCAAGGGCCATAGTCTCAGAGGTTCCCCCAGTCTCTATTGGACCAGTAAGTCTGGTCGTTTTTTTATGAATTTGAGTTTTGTTCTACATTTTTTTCCTCACTCTAATTGAGACCTTCTATTGTGATCCTGGTCAGAGCAGTCAGTAGTGGTAGCCAGGCACCATCTAGTTCTGATCTCAGGCTAGTGGAGTCTGTGGTTCCTGTGGTCCATAAGTCCTTTGGATTAATTGCTTCCTTGAGTCTTTGGTTTTCTTCATTCTCTTTTGCTCTGGATGGAAAGAGGCCAATAGTTGTATCTTAGATGGCTGCTCGCAAGCTTTTATAACCCCAGATGCTACTCACCAAAGTAGATGTAGAACACTGTCTTTATGAACCATGTTTGCCAATTGACCTAGATGCCCCCTGAGACTATAATCTTTGCCTTCAAGCCCAGTAACTCAGTCCCATGAGGTGTTTGGTTATGTCTAGGAAGTTTCCATGACTATGTCCCCTGTGTGCTGTATTATATATATGAATATACATGCAGCATATACAAATATATGTAGAAATATCCAGTCAAACCTATATATGCTTGTGGATGTGCTCCCATACACCCTCCCACACCTTGCAGGATTGTGTGTTATATTTACCGTGGTCGCTTTTTATTTTTGCGTACCTCCCAGTGTCTTCCCTTGCCTTGGTCATGTTGTGCTGACTTTCGCCTTATTGAATACTGCCTTTCCCTTCACCAAAGTTAACACGAGTCTACTATCTAGTTAGTGATTTTCCCTCCTTTCTCCTCCTATCCCTGGTAACCATCAAAGAGTGTTTCTTTCTATTAGTCTAAAGGACTAATGGAACACAGCTACCATGGCCTCCACCAGACTGAGTCCAGCACAACTAGATGGTGGCCGGTGACCACCACTGACTGCTCTAACCGGGATCACAACAGAGGGTCCTGGACAGAGCTGGAGAAAAATGTAGAACAAAATTCTAACTCACAAAAAAAGACCAGACTTACTGGCCTGACAGAGACTGGAGAAATCCTAAGAGTATGGCCCTGGACACCCTTTTTAGCTCAGTAATGAAGTCACTCCCAAGGTTCACCGTTCAGCCAAAGATTAGACAGCCCCATAAAACAAAATGAGACTAATGGGGCACAACAGTCCAGGGACAAGGACTAGAAGGCAGAAAGGGACAGGAAAGCTGGTAATAGGGAACCCAAGGTTGAGAAGGGACAGTGTTGACATGTTGTGGGGTTGTTAACCATTGTCATAAAACAATATGTGTACTAACTGTTTAATGAGAAACTATTCTGTAAACCTTCATCTAAAGACAATAAGAAAAAGATGAAAAAAAAAACTTAAAAAAATACTGTTGTAATAAAAAAAGTTTCTGTGTATAAATCTCTTCTTGACTTTTTATAATAGTGGTCTCATACGATATTTGTCCTTTTGTGATTGACTGTTTTTCACTCAGCATACTCCTCCAGATTCATCCACGTTGTGAAGCGTTTCACGGATTCATCATTATTCTTTATCACTGCGTGGTATTCCATAGTTTATCCATTCATTTGCTGATGGGCATTTAGGTTGTTTCCATCTTTTTGCTATTGTGAATAATGCTGCAATGAACATGGATATGCATATGTCTATTTGTGTCACGGCTCTTATTTCTCTAGGATATATACCTAGGAGTAGGATTGCTAGATTAAAGGATTCTTTAAGGATTTCAGGTTGTGCTTTGAACAACTGTATAGACATTAGCAGGAAAAGCCCTGCTCAGGGACCTCATGCTTTCCTTCCAGCTGTGTGACTTCAGGAAATTCTCCTTACTTCTCGGGGCCTAGCTTCCCACATGGAGAGGATAGAAAGATGTCTTAGTTACCTAGTGCTGCTATAACAGAAATACCACAAGTGGATGGCTTTAACAAACAGAAATTTATTCTCTCACAGTCTAGGAGGCTAGAAGTCCAAATTCTGGGTGCCAGCTCCAGGGGAAGGCTTCCTGTGTCTGTCGGCTCTGGGGGAGGGTCCTTGTCATCAATCCTCCCTTGGTCTAGGAACTTCTCAGTGCAGGGACCTCAGGTTCAAAGGATGCACTCTGCTCCTGGCTCTTCTTGCTTGATGGTGATGAGGTCCACTTGTCTCTCTGCTTGCTTCTGTCTTTTATATCTCAAAAGAGATTGACACAAGATACAACATAATCCTGTGGATTGAGTCCTGCCTCATTAACATAACTGCCTCTCATCCTGCCTCATTAACATCACAGAGGTAGGATTTACCACACATAGGATAATCACATCAGATCACAAAATGGTGGACAGCCACACAGTACTGGGAATCATGGCCTAGCCAAGTTGACACACATTTTTGAGGGACACAATTTAATCCATAACAAATGACAAAGTGACAATGGAAGGTCGTAATCTGTACACCAGCTAGAGGGGATTCCTCAGTATCCTCTTGTGGTTTGGCGTGGAGTTTAGACTCTACTTCTCACTAGTGGGACAGAACTGTAGGCATTGTGCCTCATCAGCATCTCTTTCTTATGAGCAACTTGTGAATGTCCTGACACCCTTTGTTTAAACTCCTGCCAAGGTTCCATTATCCCACGCCACCCAAACATAATGTCATTGGGGCTCTCGGCTAGGACATTTTGAGACTTTCATCTACAATGAAGACAGGTCTTGTGTGATCTTAAAGAAAATACGGCTTAAATATTGTGTGATCCCACTGATATGAAATATCTAGAATAGGCAAATGTATACAGACCAAAGTTTCTTATTGATTACGAAGTGAGGGAAGAAGGAGGAAAGGGGGAGTCATTGCTTGGGGGACACTGAGCTTCTGTTTAGGGTGATGGAAAAATTTGGAAACGGATAGTGGTAATGGTTGTACAACATGATGAACATAACTAATGTCACTGAGTTGTACATGTAAAAAATGATCAAAGTGGCAAATTCAACACGGTACTTAAAGTAAGGGGCCACATGCACAAATAATGTATTGAGCGCCATGCTTCCTAAAACTCGTCTGCTAGAAGGAGAGGCTGGAATAGAGCAGCTTCTGCGTACATCCTGACCAGGCGCCCTATGCCTCGTCTTCCCGCCCTGTTCCTCTGTGAAGCTGTGTGTAAAACATGTATGTGTCTGGCTGTTGCTGCTGAAAGTGGTCTCCACAACAAACAAGCCGTAAAGGCAGCACATTTTTCCTGTTTCTGCCCCGCCACACAACAGGGACTCTAAGCGCTTTTCCTGAACACTTGAAACTCCATTTCCTAAAGCCGCTTCCTGTTTAAGAGAAGTATGTGGGCTTTCTTGTGCAAGGCATTCCGGAGCACTGGGTACGTAGGGTAGATCTGGAGGACCTTTGTAGCCTTCATTTGGGAATGAGGAGTGTGGTTCACTCTGCTTGCCCTTTGCCCCTAGAGTCTGGAAGCAGTTGCTAGATAAATGCAAAACCAAAAACCAAACCCGTTGCTGTCGAGTCAATTCCAACTCATAGTGACCCTATAGGATGGAATAGAACTGCCCCATGGGGTTTCCAAGGAGCGACTGGTGGATTTGAACTGCCAACCCTTTGGTTAGCAGCCGAGCTCTTAACTACTGCATCACCAGGGCTCCAGACAAATGCAAGAGTTGACCAACAGGGGAACATATTTATGTCTGTGTTTCTCAGACTTGGCACTGTTGATATTTTGGGCTGGATAATTTATTATGGTGGAGGCTCTCCCGTGCATTGAGGATGTTTAGCAGCATCTCTGTCCTCCACGCTGTCCTCTACTAATGTTGTTGTTGTTAGGTGTCCCCGAGTAGATTTTGACTCATAGCAACCCTGTGTGACGGCATAGAACTACCCTATAGGGTTTTCTAGGCTGTAATCTTTACGGGAGCAGATTTCCAGGTCTTTCTCCCTCAGAGCTGCTGGGTGAGTTCAAACACCTTTCGGTTAGCAGTTGAGCTTCACTAGGGCTCCTATAGTACCCAACAATTTCTCCAGACATCGTCAAACGTCTCCAGGGGGTCAAAATCGCTTCTGGTTGAAACCCACTGGTTTATATGTAGACACACACACACACACACACACACACACAGTGCCTTTTTATTGATAACTCTGGATCAGCAAGATTGACCTGTGGCTAGAATCAGCTACCTGCTACTTGTCCCCACCCTTAAAAAGAAGCTTACACATTTAGGAAATAGCAAGATTTATTGGACCAATAAAGACCCTCCTGACTGTTGTTACTGAAATTTGTACCAATGAGAATTATTAAGAAAGACAATTCAAAATGTAGAATCACGGTGATTTAGCAGTTTTTAGCCAGTCTGTGAAAAGGTGAGGCTTTCAATGATTTTAGTCATTTGCCATGTTAAAAAAACACAAAACTAAACTAGTGATTCAGTTTTCAGACTCAGCAGACATGGCTCTGGCAGCATGCTTGTCCGTTTCCCGCTTGTGCCTCTTGGAACATATGCCAGATAAAATCCCTTTCTTCTTGCTTAAAAAAGAAAAGAAAAGAAATAAACTTCCAATCAAAGGCAGATAGCTGAACGACTACAGACCTCCCCTCTCCGGTGGTGGTGTGGTGGTGGGGCTGGTTAGGGAAGGAGAGAAGGTGGAAGGAGACCGGAGGGAGTCCAGGTCAGAAGTCAGATCGGATCAGCCACTTCTCCCGAGGAGGGAGAGAGGCTGGGGGAGTCTGCAAATGTTATTCTTGCTAAAGACCCCTCGTGAAAATACAAGGACAGGGGAATGCAGTCCCCTGTCCCACCTCCACATGAGATAAGTCTAGAAGGAGACATGTTTTGTGTTAAACACCAGCCTGGAGCAGTTAAGCAGAATGAGCTGTCTAATGTGGACATGTCTCATTCACTAATTAATTCATTCCACACATTTTTGTTGTATTTGCTCTGGGCCGTGTGTGGTGGGCTGTCGTGGGCACAGGAGTAAGACCCCTTCCCCTCCAGCAGCCCCTTCCCTTGTGCAGCTAGAGACACTAATCAACAAACCCCATAAAGACGATGACATCATGTCAGTGGCAAAGTGCAGTGAAGGAGCTGAGGGAGGGAGAGACCAGGAGCTGTGATGTGAAGGAAGGGTAGTTTGCTGGGGAGTTTGAGAGCATCCCAGGCAGAGGAAATAGCCCTGGGGTGGGGAAGTAGGGGTGGGGAAGTAAGGGTGGCTCGAGCTTGACACTTTAAAAAAAAAGCTTCGCGATTGTGGAGTTAGCTTAGCAGACTGGAATCAAACATATAAAAATGGAGACCAGAGGCTATGCAAGGACCAAGCTGTGAGTGCCATCTGCCCAGCACTGGTGTGTGTACATTGCTTTGCAAATATTCTTTCACGTTGTCCTCCCAATAACCCACGGGAACAGCCGGGGCCTGGAGCCACTGAGAACCCGAAGCAGGGCTGCCCAGTGGTTGGAAGCCAGCTGGGAGGTGATGGTGTCCCAGGTGGGTGACCCCAGGACTTGAGCACTTCTGCTTATGGCCTCTCCCTTGGGAAACTGAGGAGCACCTCAGGGTGCTTGTTGGAATATTAGGGTATTGGGCTGACTCCCAGAGACTGTCCAGGGCCGAGCTCAGGAATCTGCATTCTGATAAGCACCATGTTCCTGAGGCTTAGTTTCCCTGACAGGAAGGGGTGACTCAGATCTGGGAGTGGGGAGCACTGGGGAGGCTGTGGGTTAAAGGAGGTTTCTTTCACTGAGTTCCTTTGGTACAAACACTTTCTCCACAAGAGCCAACGCCTTTCTTCCAGGTCAGGTTGGGATGTGATTTTCAGTTTGATGTGCTGGGCTTATCTCACTGGTGGACGGAGAATGGAAAGAAGTGTGGGCAGGTCGTAGGTGAGCTGTTTCACATGGGGAGATACCAGAGCCTGGCGTCGCCTGGCCTGAGCCGGTGTCACTGACAGGCTTCACTGATCTTCTCTGGTGTGCGTGGCGCGCCTGCTGCTGCAGGAGCCCAGCAGCTGCTCATTTGTGAGGAATGAATAATTTATTTCTGTTTTCAGATGACTTATTCCTTCATCACAAATATTGCAGACGAGCTCCCGTATGTTCTGTAGGCTACTGATTAAGTGGCTTCAGCAGAGGAACTTTCCTTAATCCCTCACCAGCCCGGGAAGCCTG
The DNA here is from genome assembly GCA_030035585.1 of Dugong dugon. Classification (NCBI taxonomy): domain Eukaryota; kingdom Metazoa; phylum Chordata; class Mammalia; order Sirenia; family Dugongidae; genus Dugong; species Dugong dugon. The sequence continues at coordinate 94,350,918 of CM057473.1, read as the reverse complement.
TTTCCAGGCCGTTGATCTGCAGGCTATGTTTAGGACAGTCCAGATTTTCTTTACTTTGGGTGTTTTACTTTATCATCTCTTCATGAAGAAACTAGGCTTTCCTGGAGGTGCAGTGGTTAAGAACTAGGCTGCTAACCAAAAGGTCTGCAGTTCGAATCCACCAGCCATTCCTTCGAAACCCTATGGGGCAGTTCTGCTCTATCCTGTAGGGTCACTAGGGGTCGGAATCAACTCCACGGCAATGGGTTGGGTTTTGGTCCTAGTCGTCTGCTTCAGAAAGCAAGAGCACTATGGGTCCTGAGGATTGGCTAGTAATTAGGACATTAATGCCAACAATATGGTGGAGTTCTCTCTCACAGGGAGGGTTTGTTTTCAATCTCTGTGTGTGACAAAGTGAAAACTACGTGTGGTAACAATCACCCTTAAAAGCCTCAGATTTTCACATGTGCCAGCCTCACGCCCCTGCCCATAATGCCTCCCTGACATTAGCTGTCCATTGTACCGAGGCTGTCGAGTTGACCTTCCTCTAAGTCCATTGCTCAGGAGCCCACCATGGCTCCCTGTTGCCAAAAGCGACCTGCATTCTAATATTCAAAGCCCTGCATGATCTGGCTCTGTCATTTCTCCCTTGCCTCATCTCTCATTGTTTCTTGCTGTGGGCTGCCTACTCACTGGTTCATTCATTCAACGTTTACCACTCCGGGTGCTGTGCAGGGTGCTGGGAGACACGGTGAACGAGACATAATGGCCCTGCCCTTAGGAGCACAAACAAACAGGTGACAGGCAGACCCTCATAGAGACCCCCAGCACGCCGGGAACTGTGGGGGAGGCCCCCGTAGGAGGAGAGTCTCAGAATTTTCAGCAACTTTCATCTGCCGATCTTATTGTGACTGAGGCCTGGGGTGGGTGGCTGGACTGGGGCCTGATTGTCAAGGGCCTCGAATGCTAAGCCCCAGTGGTCTGCAGGCATCTGGAGCCGTTGGCAGACAGGATGGCCCGGGAGACCTTCTGCTTGCCCGCCTGCTCACCCTTCCCACCTCTTCACAGACTCATCTCTCAGGCCCCACCTACTTGCACGGCCTTGCATTTCATTGCTTAATGACACTTAAATACTTAATTAGTGCCACTTTCCTTGCTCCTTTGTTACTCCTTGAGGGCAAAGTTTAGTCTCTGGCATCCTCACTGGCCAGGGCATGGTGCCCAGCATGTGGCCCCAGCCTCGTCTCAGTGGCCCAGTGCGTAGCCTCAGGGTCAAGGAGACTCAGGTTTAGTTCCTGGTGCAACACTGGCTGGCTGTGTGACCTTGGGCAAGTGGCTTAACTTCTCTGAGACTCCGGTTTCCCATCCATAGATCAAGGGCGGTGATCCCCTTCTTGTGCAGGCACTTATGCGGAGTAAGTGCAATGGTGTATGTACAGAAATACTGGCCTCATAAAATGAGTTGGGAAGTATTCCTACCTCTTCAGTTTTTCACAAGAGTTTCTGAAGAATTGGTGTTATTCTTCTTTATTTTTTATTGTGGTAAAATATTTTATATGACAAAACATTTGCCACTTCAGCCATTTTCACGTGTACAGCTCAGTACGTTAATTATGTTCACCGTGTTGTGCAATCATTACCACTGTCCATTCCCAAGTGTTTCCATCACTCTTAACAGGAACTCAGTGCCCTTCAAGCAATAACCCCCCTTTCCCGCTCTGTCTCGCTCCTGGTAACCACTAATAAACTTTGGTCTCTAGGCATTTGCTATTCTAGATATTTCATAGAAGTGGGTGGGATCATAAAATACCTGTCCTTTTGTGTCTGACTTATTGCATTCAGCATAATGTTTTCAAGGTTCAGCCATGTCGTGGCATGTATCAAAACTCCATTTCTCTTTATGATTGAGCAATATAATTTTCCATTGAATGTATTTACCACATTTTGTTTATCCATTCGTCTGTTAGTGGACATTTGGGTTGTTTCCACCTTTTGACTGTTGTGAGTAAGCCTGCAGTGAACACTTGTGTACATGTGTCTGTATGAGTCGTGTTTTCAAGTCTTTTGGGTGTATACCTAAGAGTAGAATTGCTGGGTCATATGGTCATTCTATGTTTAACTTTTTAAGGAACCACCAAACTGTTTTCCACAACAGCTACACTATTTTACATTCCCACCAGCAATGGGTGAGGGTTCCAATTTCTCCAGATCTTCACCCACACTTGTTATTTTCCATTTTTCTGATAATAGCCATCCTACTGGGGGTGAAGTGGTATCTCATTGTGATTTTCCTTTGCATCTCCCTAATGACTAATGATGTTGAGCATCTTTTCATGTGCTTTTTTGCCATTTTTACATCTTCTTTGGAAGTCCTTTGCCCTTAAATTGGGTTGTTTGTCTTTTTGTTGTTGAGTTGTAGGAGTTCTTTATATATTCTCAATATTAGACCCTTATCAGATATATGATGGCTAAATATTTGCCTCCACCTTCAGGTTATCTCTTCACTTTGTTGATGAAGTCCTTTGATACACAAACGTTTTCAATTTTGATGAAGAGCAATTAATTTGTCTTTTGTTGCTTGTGCTTTTTGTGTCATATTAATTCTGTAAATGTTTGATAGAACTCAGTGGTGAAGCTGTCTGAGCCTGGGCTCTTCTTTGTGGATAGTTTATTATTATTATTATTATTACTAATTCAGTCTCTTCAGCTGTTACAGGTCTATTGAGATTGTCTATTTATTCTTGAGTCAGTTGTGGTAGTTTATGTCTTTCCAGGAATTTAGCCGTTTCATCTAAGTTATCTAATTTTTTGGCATACAATTGTTCATAGCATTCCTTTATAATTTGTTTTGTTTCTGTAAGCTCTGTAGTAATGTTACTTCTTTCATTTCTGATTCTAGTAATCTGGGTCTTCTCTCATTTTTTCTTGGTTAGTCTAGCTAATGGTTGGCCAATTTTGTTGATGTTTTCAAAGAATCAGTTTGTGATGATGCTGTATGTATGGAATGTGTCCAGCACAATGATCCTGAGGTAGACCTTAAATGGTAGATTGAGATTTTTGCATAAAGGCCTAGTAGTTTTAAAAGTGCTTCTATATTAATTCATTACCTCATTTTGTCCCCACAACAACCTTAGGAGTTCATGGAGAGGGATTGGAATTCCCGTTTTATAGAGGAGGAAGCAGACCCAGAAAGGAAGGGTGACTTGCCCAGGGCCACACAGTGACAGTGTCAGAGTCCAGATCCAACACCCTCTGGGCCACTTCCATGTGTAAAGTGGCACTTGGTGTCTACCCACCTGCCACACTGCATTCTTGGTGCTCTGAGTACCTGCACCTCTGAGGCACCCAAATGTATACCAGAAGCTCAGGGCCAGAATTCATCAGGAAGAGGGTGGCCAATGCTCTGTGAGCAGAGGGCCCAGCCTGCTCCAAGTTTCCTGCCCTCAGCCACCTGGGCTTGTGGCTGCACTGGTCATGAGGGGAATGGGCTCTGGGTGAGTGCAGTAAAGGGTGCTCCACACAATTCCCTTTCCACCCTCCACCTAAAAGGTATAAGAGTGAGGGACGCTCCTGCCTGGCTCTACAGTCAGAGAACAGAGAGCCAAGGGATGCTCATTCTACAGGGTTCTGTCCAACTGTCACCTCAGTGAGGCCTTCTTTGGCCCTTTATTTAGAATTACACCCCTCCTCCCCCGGTCACCGCCCCTGTTTTATTGTTCTCTGTGCGGTTTTAGTCACTGCAGATATAACATGTGTAACTAGACCGTAAGCTCCACAAGGCAGGGCTCTTGTGCCTGGTAAGTAGGCCAGGCTCATGGAGCGTTGGTTAAGAGAGTGGATGGAGGAGTGCATGGTGGAGAGGCTTCACACCTGGGAACCAGAACCTGGGGTGTGCACTTGGGGCGGGCCAGGAGCTTCCTTCCCATAGAAAGGGCTGTGCGGACACACCAGGTAACTTCCTTTGGGAGTGATGAAGGTGCACCCTGAAGCCCACAGTTCTTCTCTTTCTGTTCCCATGGCTTTAGGCAGGAGTCCCTGAGTGGTGCAAACGGTTAGTGCACTTGACTGCTAACTGAAAGGTTGGAGGTTTGAGTCCACCCAGAGGAAGGCCTGGTGATATACTTCAAAAAATCAGCCATTGAAAACCCTATGGAGCACAATTCTACGCTAACACACATGGGGTGGATGTGAGTTGGAATCGACTCGATGGCAACTGGTTTGCCTTTGTTTTGGCTTTAGGCAAGACCCGTAACTTCTGTGGACCTCAATGTTCTCATCCATGAAGTGGGTTAAGACTAATCCCCACCTCCCAGGGCTAGGGTCATGGATGTGAACTCTTGCTACTATTCACTGGTGTGCCTAAGTCCCATGTTCTTTAGGCGGGAAAGGCACTATTGACGACTTGTTCCAAACTTTATACCCATCGGTCCTTCCTCTCTCTCCTCCAACATCGTTGTTAATGAAATTCTCAGAACATGTAACAGTGGTCCTCAGAGAGGCCTGTGGCCCCAGCTAACGTGACAGGTGGCCAGCATGTGGCCTGAGCACCTCTGGAAGGAACAGTTGTCCCCATGTCCATATTTTTGCATCTCTGCCCAGCAAACAAAAGTGCCTAGAGTTTTGCCCAAGGCTTGGAACCAGTTCAAACTTCTGCTGAGAATTTGCATTTCTAACAAGTTCTCAGACGATGCTAATGCTGCTGGTTGGGGACCAATTCTGAGAACCACTAGTAGAGCAGTGGTTCTCAAAATTTATTATACATAAGAATCACCTGGGGATCTTGTTAAAATGTAGATTCTGATTCGGTGTCTCTGGAGTGGAAATGCAAATTCTCAGCAGGAGTTTGAACCAGAATGAACCGGTTCACAGCCATGGTTTTGTCTGCTGATACCATGCTTTGTGATCTTGGGTAAAACCCTTTTCTCTGGGACTATCTGTTTGCTCAGCTGTAAAATGAAAGGGTTGGACCAGCTTGGTGGTTTTTCTTTTTTTCCTTCTTTGCAGCTGAACCTTTTTACCTCCCGAGTGAACTCATGCGTGGTGCCTGGTATACAAAGCACGTGAAATGGCCCTGCAGCCCATGGAGGGAGGCCTGCAGCTTCTCTTCCTCACCCCGCAGCTCCACCATCAGTGCCTCCTGGGGACCCTCGGCCCCTCGGGCACAGTTGGAGGTTTCCAGTCTAGGATTTCTAAGGTCCCCTGGGCTGCAAAAGTCTGAGGCAAGTCTTTGGGCAAAAACGCTCCCCAAAATAGAAATTGCTGGATTGGGTTTGGATTTATCGTTCTCTGGCTCCCCAGGGCCCATCAGTGATTCCCCGATGGCTGCCTTATTGTTTTGATAAATGGCCAAGGTTTGTTTTGTCTTCTTCCTTCCGGAACAGGAGGCGCCTCAGATGCTGCCTGAGAAGATCCTCCAGAGCAAGCTTTTATGGCCCTGGTGCAGGGGTTGGTGACAGCAGGGAGCTGGGCTGCAGGGACAGTGGCTGGAGACTCAGGAAGTTCCAAGAATTCTGTTAATGGGCAATGAGCCTTTTTATTTCCTTTCCTACCCATGGAAAGTCATGAGTGAGCAAGCTTGAGTGTTGTGTCTCAAGAAAATGCAGTGTCTTTAGAAGTGACCTTTCCCCAACCTACCACTGGGAGAGGGCTGGCAGGTCTGAAGGACACCCACATCTCTTCCGCCCCTGGGTCCTGGAGGATCCTCTCCCAGTGCCTGGTATTTTTGTAGCACTCCCTGATTTTCAATGTTCTCCTGTGACAGTTGTGCCTAAAATAAAATGCATACTCTTTCCCCTGGCCTCCAAGCCCCTGCTCACCTCTGACCTCATCTCTTACCCCTCCCCTCCCCACCTTGTTTGCTATGCTTTGGCCACGCCCACCTTCTGGGTGTGCCTTCAACATGCCAAACGCACTGCTACCTCAGGGCCTTTGCACTTGCTGTTCCTCTGCCTGGAGCCCTCTTCATAAGTCTGTTCCTTTCTTCACATGCATGCCACCTACTCAGGACTTTCCTGAGCATCCAAGCTAGAGTATCTCCCCCTCTTCTTGCCCGCTACTAATCTTTATCATGTTAGTTTAGTCTTGCCAAGCAGTTGTCACACTCTACGCTTACTTTCTTCATTAGTTTCTTGTTACTATCTGTCTCTTTGCTGGGAAATAAGCCTGTTGAGGGCAGGGTGCTTGTTTAATTCACCTCTAGTATCCCCAGTGGAGGCGCCCTGGTGGCGTAGTGGTTAAGAGTTCAGCTGCCCCATAAAACAAAATGAGACTAATGTAGGGCACAACAGTCCAGGGACAAGGACTAGAAGGCAGGAGGGGACAGGAAAGCTGGTGATAGGGAACCGGAGATTGAAGAGCGACAATACTGACATGTCGTGGGGTTGTTAACCATTGTCATAAGACAGCATATGTACCAACTGTTTAATGAGAAACTATCTGTTCTGTAAACCTTCATCTAAAGTACAATGAAAAAAAAAAGAAAAAGAGTTCGGCTGCTAACTGAAAGGTCGGCAGTTCAAATCCACCAGCTGCCTCTTGGAAACCCTATGGGGCAGTTCTACTTTGTCCTATAGGGTCGCTATGAGCCGCAATGGACTTTACAGCAACAGGCAACAGGTATTCCCAATGCCTGGGCACATGGTAACTTCTCAATAAATTTCAGTCCAGTAAATGAATGGCTGATATTGCAAGGAGTAGAGGCTGGCTACACAGGTGTCTTCACTTGATGAAAATTCACATCTCTGACAGCCTCCCTGAATAGATGTAAAAGCCATGACTTAGGTGAGGAAACTGAGGCTCAGAGTGGTTAGCCAGCTTGGGTGAGGTCAGGGCTTGAACTGGTCAGCCTGACTTCAAAACTGGTCTCTCTCCACTGTTTCACAAGAGGATGGTCTTATAAAGACGTCCATAGGCTACAGGAACAGTTGCCCCAGTCTCTCAGCCCAGGTAGGTGCACAGAGGGGAGGCTTGGACCGTGTGTCCAGCATCCGATTGGTCTGCTTCTCCTCCTTCCCCTTCTAGGGTCTGATCTGACCATCTTGTCCCCTTTGATCATTAGAGAGGGCAAGGAGTGCAAGGAAATGGCAGTAGGTGCCTCTATTTGTTTAACGTAAACTTTTTATTACAGTTTAACTTGCATACGTTAAAGTTTGTGAATGGTTAAGTGTACAGCTTGGTAAATTTTCACAAAGTGAATACACCTGTGCAACCAACGCCAGTTCCAGACACCGAGCATCACCAACTCCCAGACCCCTCCTGTGGCACCTTCTAATCATTACGCCCCACCAAGGAAAGCCGCCATCTTGATTTCCATCACCGTGGATTTGTTTTTTGCCTGCTTTTGTTCTGTTTGTAAATAGAATCACATAGTATGTGATCTTTTGTGTCTGGCTTCTTTCAATCAACATTATGTTCATGAGACGCATCTTGTAATTGAGGTTCATGCACAGTGCTTTATGGTATTCTATTGTGTGAATATAGCATGATGTATTTACCCATTCTATTGTAGATAGACATCTGGATACTTTCCTGTTTGGGGCCATTACAGATGACACAGCTATGAGCATTCTTGCCCATGTCTTTTGGTGAACTTGTATATCTCTGTTGGACGTATATTAAGGGATTGAATTCCTGGGCCACAGGGTATATGTGTGGTCATCTTTAGTAAATATGCCAGTTTTTCAAAGTGGTCATAGACAGTAGGTTCCTTTTATTTTGTGACAAGAGCCTGAATACAGTGGTAATGGGAGTGGACTTAGAAGCTAAAATAAGACGATCTTTGCACAATCTCTGGCCGGTGCCCAGCACCACAAATGACCAGAGAGCTGATTCTGAGGGCTTGCCACGTCCACCTGTGGGTCCAGGGTTTAGTTCATTGTCTTATTTGACGTGCATTCCAGCCTCTCCCTCCTTCTGTGAAGCTTGCGGCCTGGGTGGTCTCCTTCGGATGTCTTGGTTTCCATAAGGTGATTCAGTGCATAACAGACTGCTGGGTGTTCTCGGACCTGGCCCCGGCTTTGATCACCGTCTGCCGGACGTTTAACCCTCCATACCTCAGCTTCTTGAGTCACGCAATGGAAGAAAATGCTTCTACTAAGAGAGATTGTTCTACTGGTCTGTGTAGGAATTTTGGGAGTAAGAGCCCTATTACTTGGGGCCATGGTAGAATTATTCATTTTAAAACCACAGTCACCTCAGCAATAGCTGTAATCCGAAGGTCATCCGTCTCTGACTTCGGACCACAATCTATTTTTCTCCCTGAGGGGCTTTTCTTCCTAATTAAGTCGGGTTTCAGGATCTATTAAAATAATTTGTCATCTCTCAAGCATACATCCACCCCTAGTGTAGTGGGAGAGGAGATTTCCGGTTTCTCACAGATTTCAGAGTAAATGCCGTGAAGTCTGTGTGGGCATGAGGGGAGGCTACGTGCTGGAAGGTGGTGATTTTCTGACTGCCTGTCCCCGGGACTGGCCCGCTACGAACATGGGTGCTGACCTCCTCTGGTCCTGGGTGCCAAAGGAGGAACTGACCCCACAACTACATGCCGGCAGTCAGGGCTGCTCCAGGAACGAGCTGGGAGTTCTCTGTGAGGACCACGTGTGTATATTCTGAGGGACTGGGCTCCCCCCGACAACTGGCCACCCCACCTTCCCAGTGACCCCCTATGTCTTTACCCAGCTCTTTCTGCTTTGCACATCTTCCCTCTGGCTGCAACCCCTGAACAACAGAGGGACCCTGAGAGCTTGTGTCTACCTGCCCCCACTGCCCCCGACATCCGGCACGCATCTCAGTGGGCTCCGGGAAAGTGGGGACAGTGCCCTGGCACCTGGCCCACATGTTGGGCACTCATTGTGTGTATTGAGAGAGTATCTAGGATGGGGGCGGGACTCTCCCGGGAGCTCTGCAACTAGGCCCCCAACACAGTCTTGGGGAGACCATGCCCCCAGGTTTAAGCTGCCAGGTTCTTGTGGTCTGCCAAGTCTGCACTCACTCTTCCCTTCCCGTCTGTGAGGGTGACAAGAGCTGAGGCCTATGTGTGGACTGGTTGTAGCTCCAGGGTCTATCTCCTTGGCTTCTGCGGTCTTGCTCTCTGCCTTCTCTGGGATAGAGAGGCTAGAAGGACTTAGGCTTAGACACTCACAAGCATGTGCCGGAGGCCTCCCCCTGCCCTTTCAGTAATAAAAAAACAGATGCCGACACATAGAGGTGTATCTGTAGACATATGTATATAGATGTTTGTATGTGCTGCATACATATCCACATATATAACAAACCACATGGGGGCACAGTTACAGAGGCTTCCTAGACTTATCCAAACAACTCATGGGATTGGTTTACTGGGTGAAAAGGCTTCGGACCATCATTTCAGGGGACAACTTAGTCAGCTGGCATAATGTAGTTCACAAAGATAACGTTCTACATCTTACTTTGGTGAGTAGCATCTGGGGTCTTAAAAGCTTGCACATGGCCATCTAAGATACAGCTATTGGTTTCTACTCGTATGGAGCAAAAGAGAATGAAGGAAATCAAAGGCTCAAAGAAGAAACTAGACCAGGGGACTAATGACCACACAAACCACAGCGTCTTCTAACCTAAGACCAGAAGAATTAGATGGTGCCCAGCTACCACTACCGACCATTCTGACTGGGGACACAATAGAAGGTCCTAGATATAATGGGAGAAAAATGTAGAACAAAACTCAAATTCCTAAAAAAGGCCACACCTACTGGACTGGTAGAGACCAGGGGAATCCCCAAGACTACCACCCTACAATACCCTTTGAGCTTGGAATTGAAGCTATTCCTGCAGATCACCTTTCAGCCAAATAATAGATTGGTTTATAAAACAAACAACATCACCCGTGAATAATGTGCTCCCTTAAACAATTAACTATATGAGACCAAATGCTCAACATTTCCCCAAAAGCAAAGATGAGGAAGCAAGAAGGGGAAGGGATGCTAGATCAATGGAAACAGAACAAACAGAATGGAAATAACGAGAATGCCGACACATTGTAAACATTGTAACCAATGGCATGGAACAATTTGTATAAAAATTGTTAGAGGGGAACCTAGTTTGCTGTGTAAACTTTCACCTAAAACACAATAAAATATTTAAAAAGAAAGAACAGTTGCTGCCAAGTTGACCCCAACTCATGGCAACCCCATGCGTGTCGGAGAACTGTAATCCACAGGGTTTTCTTTCTTTTTGATTGTTGAATATCTTTACTTTCATTCTGCTGCTGCTGTGGGAGTATGACATACCTTTTCGTTATCATCATTTGACGATGCATATGAAGTCAGAAATAAGACATTGCTTTTCTGAACCACCATTGAAAATATACTGCTTTAGAGATTAAGCTCCATAGGGTTTTCAATGGCTCTTTTTTCAAAAGTAGATCACCAGACTTTTCTTCCAAGGTGCCCTGGGGTGGACTAGAACCTCCAGCCTTTCGCTTAGCAGCTGGCTGAGTGCATTAACCATTTGCACCACCCAGGGTCTCCCTTTCAGTAATGTCAATAGCTGACATTTATTGAGTTCTTCCTATGCGCCAAGCATTTTTTGTATATTCACTTACTTAACCTTTTCAAGAACTTGATGAACTAGATAGTAGTATTATCATCTCCATTTCACCCATGGGAAAATGGAGACAGAGAGAAGTTAAGTAACTTGTCAAGGTCACACAGCTAGGAAATAGCAGGGCTGGGGTTTGAGCAGGGGCAGTGACCCTCCTGCTCCGGGCCAGCCGGGGCTAGGGACTGGGAATGCAAGAACGGGTCAGACCTGTGTGTCTCTGCCCAAGTTGACCCCCAGAGACCCAGCCCTAAGAGAAGGAAGTGACTTAGGCCTGTCACCAGCAAAGGGTTGGGGGAGAGGCAGGGTGTCCGGGAGGACCCTACGGAGAAAGGGACCTGTGAGAGGGACTAGAAGGAGGAGTCCTGCGCAGGTGCCCGGGTGGGTGACCTCATCACTATGCTCCCCTCTCAGGAGTGCTTGTCTTTTATGCCTCTTCTTTCCCAAGTGCCCGGCGGAAGGAAGGGCAGCATAGAAACCCATAGGCTGGGATGCTGATGCCCGCCCCCCTCAGGCAGGAGACGTTGGAGCAGTAGAGTTGTGCAAATCACCCAGGCTTCTGCATTGTGCCTTCCTAGAGAGGAAAAGGCATGGCAATTTGCAAGACAATCGCTAGACAGAAATCAGGAGCAACCAGATATAACTCAACACAATTATTTCTGTCTAATGGTTTCTGCTACTTGATTCCATCTCGAGCAATGGCTGTAATCTTTATCTGTCACAGGAAAGCTGGTGGCCAGGGAGCCCCTGTGGCTTAGTGATAGAGCCAGGAGGAAATTTGCAGATGGAGTTAATGGAGTGTTCTCAGGCAGCCTGGGACCAGTGCCTCCAGGGTCCCTGGGATGACAGGCCCCGCCTCCTGCTGGAATCCTGGGGTCGGAGCTGGGGCCGCGGGCAAGATCCAGGCCACCCGCTTTGTTCATAAATGGAGAAACTGAGGATGGCAGAGGCTGCAGGGCCACTCGGCAGCCGAGGCATGCCGCTGGGAACCCAGAACTTCCCCTCCCCACTTTCCACTGCTTTCTCCATAAAAGCTGGGTGTGCCTCTCCTTTTTTTTTTTTTGAGAAAATGTTTTTGTGGATTACAAATCGTTTCATCTGTGCTGGCTGGCCACTGAGCATACTTGTCACACACAGCTGTTCCCTAGCGGCTGGAAGTTATGAGGGGCATTGTAGCCAGACAGCCGACCCCACCTGCGGGCAGACTCACCTGGTGAGGCCCTGGAAATGGCCTCGGTGGCATTCTGAGTGCAGCGTGGAGGGAGGATGTGCAGCTGGAGGACAGGGCCGCCGCCAAGGGGCTAGCAGGCAGTGACCTTACTTGCCTGACCTCAAGGAAAGCAAAAGGCTCTCCATGATCCAAGGAGGGGGCTTGTCACTGGACTCCGCCAGGCCCCTTAAAAGCCCTCTTTAATTAAGCAGAGGGGGGAGGTGGTGGTTCAGTGGTAGAATTCTCACCTTCCATATGGAAGACCTGGGTTCGATTCCCGGCCAGTGGGCCTCATGTGCTGCCACCAGCCGTCTGTCAATGGAGGCTTGCATGTTGCTATGATGCTGAACAGGTTTCAGCAGAACTTCCAGACTAAGACAGACTAGGAAGAAAGGCCTGGCGATCTACTTCGGAAAATCAGCCAGTGAAAACCCTATAGATCACGGTTCGATCAGCAACTAATCTTGGGGATGGCACAGAACTGGGCAGCATTTTGTTCTGTTGGGCATGGGGTCACCATGAGTCAGGGGCCAACTCAACAGCAGCTAACAACACAACTAACTAGAGCATGTTGAAACAGCAGAGAATTAGTTTTGGGTTGGCATTCTGCGTTTGCATTTTGGGTGTCCCACTTAGTAATGTGCTTCCAAAAGGTCAGAGCCAGGGAAACCCTATGGAGTGCAGTTCTACTCTGAAACACATGGGGTCACCATGAGTTGGAATTGACTCATTGGCTTCTTGGTAATGTATGGCCTGGGAAAGTGCCTTTGAGGCTGTTTCCTCCTCTGTAAAATGAGGTTGAGAATAGCGTCTCCCTGCCAGGCTGGGCCTCTTAAAAACCCTCTTTAATTAACTAGAAGGGGGAGGTGGTGGCTGAGTGGTAGAATTCTCGCCTGGATGATAAATTGGTGACTGTACACAGAGCACCTAGTTCATGCTGGTGCAGGCTGCATTGCTGGCTTTCTCAGTGACCTTGTGGAGGGTGCTTGACCCTGTCTGGGCCTTGGTTTCCCTGCCTATCAAAGCAGGGATCCCAGACAGCCAGATAAGGCAAATGAAATCATTGATTTGAAAGGGCTTTTAAAAATATGGGATGCTGTCTAAAAGTATGGTGGCCTTACAGGGGACTCCGCTGGGAAATGTGTGGCTTTTTTCTACTCTAAGCCTTGAATGCTAGCGCTTAGTTTAAATCCCATAACTGGCATATAACACTCTACATTAGGGAACAGGTAGAATGTTAACAGTGAGCAAGACATAATCTGTTCCTAATAATGTCTGTGTCATGCGTTTTGGAGGCATTCATTTGTCAAACATTTATTGAGCACCTGTTGTGTACAGGCTCTGGGCCAGTCAATAGATGCCCAGAATGCAGATGACACATTTCTGCCTTTGTGGAACTCAGTCTGGGGGCGGGGGACAGGTGTACCCATTCATTCTGCAGGGCACCCCACTGGGGACCCCGCTGGGGAGGTGCTGGATTTTCAGAGGTGGACAGACAACTTGGTTCCTGTACTCAGGGGCGCTCCGGTGAGTGAACGCAAACTGATCATGGCTGTGAAGGAAGAGGACAGCTCATTACAAGAAAATAACTGGGGGATGCGCTGTAGAGTAGGAAGAAAAACTGGCTCTCGGGGAAGGAGATGACATTTAAGGGAGCCCTGGTGGCGCAGTGGTGAAGAACTCAGCTGCTAACCCGAAGGTCGGCAGTTCAAATCCACCAACTGCTCCTTGGAAACCCTGTAGGGCAGTTGTCTTGTAGGGTCGCTGTGAGTCAGAATCAACTTGACAGCAGTGGGTTTGGTTTGGTTTTTTTAGATGTTGAGAAAGATGGAGATAGATGGAGAAGCAGTAAAAGGCCGGGGACAGGGCAGGTTGAGAGCTGGCCTCTGGAGCCAGACTGTCTGTGTTCCTTCCTGGCTCTGCCAGTTGGAAAATTTGTAACCGTGAACAAGTAATTAGCTTCTCTAAGCTTCAGTTTCCCTGCCTGTAAAATGGGGAGATAATTATACCTGCCTTATAAGGCTTTTGTGAGGATTAAACTGGTTAATGCAAATAAATGCATATACAGCTTTTAACAAGGCACTTGGCAGTATAGGGATGTCAGCCACAGTAACCTTGTTATAAATAATGTACAGGTTGCTGTGAAGTCCCTGGGTAGTGCAAATGGTTAACCCACTCAGTTACTAACCAACAGGTTGGAGGTTCAAGTCCACACAGAGGCACCTTGGAAGAAAGTCCTGGTGATCTACTTCTGAACAATCAGCCATTGAAAACGCTATGGAGCACAGTTCTACTCTGACACACGTGGGGTCACCTTGAGTTGGGATCAACTTGACCCAACTGGTACAGGATGCTGCAGGTTCACAGAAAAGGGGTCACCAACCTGAGTCTGGGGGGCGAACAAAGAAGGAAAAAGTAGACCCTTCAGAGCTGGCCTTACACCAAGGACGTTCTGAGGGCTTGTGTCGGAGCTGGAGGTAAAGACATCAAGGCCGAGCATGGTCAGGGCACCGAACGCTGACAGTTAACACGTGGGTTTTGAACCTCCAGCTAAAAGTTGGATGATGGTTCAGATCTTTCATTCCATGCACATATGCAGCACCTAATGTGTACCCTGCACAGAGCAAGGGTGGCCTGGTGGGGGCAGTGTCGACCTCCATGAGGAGGCTGGGAGGATGAGGGGTCAAGCCTTGTTGCCAGCTGAGAAACACAGAAGTCCGGAGGCTGGAGGAAATATTTGGTTTTTACTAGAACTCCCGGAGGTCAGGTGCCACCTGTGGGCCAGGCCCTGTGCTGGGTCTTCATGCACATGATGTCACTGTGTGCTCCCAGCAGCCCTGCCAGGCCCGGAGTGTTAGCCCGTCTCATAGGTCAGGGCACAGCTACATGGACGACAGCCCAGAGTGACTGCAGGGTGATGCTGCCAGGATTTGAACCCGGGTGTGCAGTCACAGAGGCCGCTGGGCCCACCTGCCTTCTGCTCCAGCACTGTGACGCTGGTGATGCCACCCGAGGTGTTGCCAGCATGTCACTGGGAGGCTTCTCTGGCCAGGGTGGTGGTAGCTCTCCCCTCCTCTGGTGGCAGGCCGGGAGCCATGCTTCTGTGTTTAGCACGGGGCTTGCCAAAGCTCTGTGGCCTCACCAGAAGGCATGGTGGAAGCAGCCAGGAGAGAAGGGCCTTGGGTATGTGACCTGTGGCCCTCTATTGCAGGGCCATGTTTAGTGGTCCAGTCACAGGACGTGGAACCAGACCCCGGAGGTTCTGATCCTTGCTCAGTCTCAGGCTCCGCTTGGCCTTGGGGCCTGTGGGAAGTCTGCATGCTGAGGGTGGGACTTCCCTGCCTCTCTCGTTCTGGAGCTGGCTGGGCGCACCGCCTGCTTGGTCTTCCTGAGGGGAGGGCTGTTTCTCCAACCGTCTTGTCCTTTCCTCTGCATCACCTGCTGGCCCCAGTAAAAGCAGTCGCTGGGCTGGGAGGAGACGCCCAGCAGGGGCTTTGCCTCAGGGCTTGGGTTAGTGGGCAGGTCTCTACTTTGGGGCTCTTTACCCATGGAAAACAGACAAAATTGCATAAGGAGGATGTTTTCACTAGTCGGCTTTCTTCTTCTAGCCCTGCTAGGACTGGAAGATGAGAGGAAACAAAATATCTGTCTCCCTTGCCTGGACGTTGTTGTTCGTACCTCCGCGCAGATACTGCCTGGCTTTGTAGTGTCGCAATACTGCCTGGCTTTGTAGTGTCGCAAGTTGGCAGGTCGCAGGTTGGCACTGGTGTGTGAGGAGGGAGCCTGGCTGGGGAGCAGTCCCGCTGAGGCTGGGAGCTGCCTTTCAGGGTGCTGGAGCAGGTGAGGGTGTCAGGAGGGCGTGGACAAGTTGGTCTATAGTGTCTCTTTCTACCCAGAGGCTTTCTGCAGGCATTTCAGCGCCCTCACAGCAAAAACTCAACAGACACACACACACACACACACACATACACACCCCCAAGAGATAAGAAACTCTTTGGGAGTCAGGTGGTATTTGTGTGTGTGTGTGGTAAAAAATATATGTAACAAATTAGTTGCCATTTCAACATTTTTTACATGTACAATTCAGTAACGTTAATTACATTCACTATGTTGTGCAACCATCACCATTATTCATTTCCAGATTTTTCCACCACCCTTAACAGAAGCAGTGAGTCCCCCTTTCCCCTCCCTCCCGTCCACCACCGGTAACCACTAATGCCCTTAGGTCTATACACACTTGCCGTTCTAGGTATTTCATATAAACGGAATCTTACCATATTTGTCCTTTTGTGAATGACTTACTTCACTCAGCTTTGTGTTTTCAAGGTTCTTGCATGTTATGGCATGTATCAGGACTTTATTTCTCTTTATGGCGGAGTAGTATTCTATTGTATGTATGTACAACATTTCGTTTATCCAGTCATCTGGTGATGGGCATTTAGGGTGTTTTTTTTTTTTTTTTTTTTTTTTTTTAACCTTTTGGCTGTGGTGAATAGCACTGCAGTGATTTGGAGATGATACTTTTTGATACATGAACTTCCTTGGCCATGGATGTGAAGGGTCAGGCAATGGTAAATGGGAAGATCCTTTCTCTCTGTGCCAGCATCCCCTTGGAGATAAACAAGCAGGGTGTGTTCACAACATCCTCCTTCTCTGCCCACCCACTCCCAAGGCTCTGGAGAACACGCGTAGCTTCAGGCTAAGGTCACAGACCCCAGCCTTTTCTGGGCCCAGCAATCATGCATTCGTTCACTCAACAAATATTTATGAAGCACATTTTCTGTGCCAGACATGCTTCCAGGCTTTGGGCTTCCAATGGTGAACAAACCAGAAGGAAGTCTGGCTCCCAGGACCTTGTGTTCTAGTGGGGAGAGACAGATAAGAAAATAAAATATCAATTAGAAAATAAATGAAGTAGGAAAAGGGGATAAAGATGTGTGTCGAGGGTCAGTTTTAGGTAGTTACGAAGGGCCTCACAGAAAGAAGTGACTTGAGCAAAGACCTGAAGGAGGTAAGGGAGGAATTTGTGTTTATCTGTGTGGAACAGCAAGTGCGAAGTGAAAGTGCCTGCAGCGGAAGTATGCTGAGGTATTAAGGAACAGCAGGAAGATTAGTGTGACTGGAAAGGATGAGCAAATGAGGGCAGGTAGGAGATGAGGTCAGACAGTGGTGGTTGGGTGTGTCTTAGTTATCTAGTGCTGCTATAACAGAAATACCACAAGTGGATGGCTTTAACGAACAGAAGTTTGTTCTCTCACAGTCTAGGAGGCTAGAAGTCCGAATTCAGGACATCAGCTCCTGGGGAAGGCTTTCTCTTTCTGTAGGTTCTGGGGGAAGGTCTTCGTCGTCAGTCTTCCCCTGGTCTAGGAACTTCTCATCACAGGGACCCTGGGTCCAAAGGATGGGCTCCACTCCAGGCTCTTCTTTCTTGGCAGTATAAGCTCCCTCTCCTCTCTGCTTGCTTCTCTCTTTTATGTCTCAAAAGAGATTGACTCAAGATACAACCTAATCCTGTAGATTGAGTCCTGCCTCATTTACATCATAGAGGTTAGGATTTACAACACATAGGATAATCACATCAGATGACAAAATGGTGGACAACCACACAATACTGGAAATCATGGCCTAGCCAAGTTGATACACATTTTGGGGGATACAACTCAATCCCTAATAGGAGGCATAGATCATTCATTACTCAGGGATGTGATGCTTTCAACTCTAACCCAATTAGGAAAATAGATAATAAGCTGCATCTCAGTGCAGCCATAACCACACTATATGAGGGACCATCTGGGTCCTTTAAATAGTGAACCCTCCTCACACATTTAAGAGACGATTGTTGTTTCTAGAGACCTGTTTAACCCATAATTCTTCTGAAAGATGTTAGATTAAGAGGGGCATGGAGAGTCAGGGTTCTGCAGGAGAAAGGGCCAGGAGAACACCTACCTCCAGCTAAACTCTCCTCTGGAAGTTGGGCTCATTGCGCCAGTGGTGTTGACTTGTCTCCAGATCCAAGGTGGGCGTTTCAGAGGGCTGTCCACACTGGTTTTCCTCAAATGGCTTTCTAAGTGGAAACCGATGTGGTTTTGAGGCAGGGAACCAGGAAATAGAAAGTCCTTCCTGTGTTGTAAGTTGAGGGTTATTTTTAGAGTGATGTGGGATGATTTTGCAATATCGCTTCCTGTGGACATCCCCTCCAGCCCCCAATGACAGGGACAGATCCTGCAAGACGAGCACTGTGAGCAGACACACATGCATGCACATACTGTACCGCTGTGGATAAGCGTGACTTGGCTTGGCATTCTCATTCTCTGTGGAACCAATGGAAGGAATGGAACCATTGTCTAGGGCCCTCTGGAGGACCACCAAGCCCCTGGCAAGGGAATTAACTGCCCATCAACATCTCCTGAGCATATGCTTGGTGTGGGTTTCTGTGTAACGTGCTACGTCAGCGATACCAAGTGAGTGAGACCAGCCTGTGCTTACCATCTGGTTGGTGAGATGAAAGGCAGAGGTAAAAAGAAAGGGTGGCTGAAGTGTCAATCAGTCTTTGCTCAGTGCCCAATGGGTGGGACAGAGAGGAAGACGCCATGATGAATGCATGAATGATCAAATGATTTTCCCAGGACCTCACTGCCTGTTGGCACCTGGGCTGTGGTCTCCAAGCCAGATCAGAGCCTACTCGGGGCTCTTCCCTGTCTGCATTGCAGGCCTCTGTAGGTGGAGTCCACGCTTGACCCTCCTTTCACTTCTCAAGGTATCCAGCACAGTCCCATGCACATGGCCCAGATTCCCTGGGACGGCCCAGATTTCACGTTTCCTGTCCCATTGGCCCCTCAAATATTCCTGGACTTGTCAGACCACACGTGCACGTTTCTAGTTTAGACATAAAAGATGCTTAACAAGTATTTGCTCTGTTAGGTGTTCCTAAGACTCAGAGGGTCTCCAGGAAATTGACTCTTTCACCAAAGTTAGAGTCCTTGGGGGTTGTTGTTGCTGTGTGCCATCGAGTCATTTCCAACTCACAGTGACCTTGTTAATGTGCTCGGCTGCTAACTGAAAGGTTGGAGGTTTAAGTCCACCTAGAGGCACCTCAGAAGACAGGCCTGGCAGTCTACTTCCAAAAAATCAGCCATTGAAAACCCTGTGGAGCACAGTTCTACTCTGACACATGAGGGATCGCCATGAGTCAGAATCGACTCAAGGGCAATTGGCTTTAGAGACTATCTGGGCCAGAAAGTCTCTGATGGAAAATGCAGACTCTGGGTGGGGTCACAGGGTACACGAGACAGTGCTCCATGGGGCCAGAGACCAACTGTTAAACGGCTGGATCCATGGAAGAGTTGGAGGTTGTCTCGAAGGAGTGTCTACTTTAGGGGATCTTCTCTGTCCCTCCCTTCCTGACTTTCTTCCTTCCTCTCATCAAACAATGTTTGCGTACTTCCTGTGTTTCAGACATTATACTAATTGGTTATGGAATTATTCCCAGCAGTGCTCTGGGTAGATGGGACCCAGGTCTATGTCCTTGGGGGAAAAGGTCAGGAAATGACCTAGGCCCCAGCCTGAAAGCTTGGAGAACAAGGGCCTGTTAGCTCAGTCTGGAATGCTGCCTTCCTTTGCTCCCTCTTCTTCTTTCCTCCCCTCTCCCACCCAGCACCCAAGCACAGCACCTGGCTCAGAGTAAGAACTGTGTGATGGGGAAGGAAAGAGTGAGCTCATGTCTTGGCCTCCTAACTAAGCTGTAAACACTTTGAGGACACACCTTATACTTTGGTGAATCCCTAACACGACTCGAGTCGATTCCCACTCATGTGTATGGAGAGTAGAACTGCCCCATAGGGTTTTCAAGGCTGACCTTATGGAAGCAGATTGCCAGGCCTGTTTTCTGAGGCACTTCTGGGTGAATTTGAACCACCAACGTTTTGGTTAGTAGTCCAGGGCTTAATAACTTGCACCACCCAGAGACTCCCAGCCCTTAGTGCTATGATTTTCACTTAGTAGCTCCTCAGTTAATGTTAGTTGATGACTTCTTTCTGAATGTTGGTTTATGCACTGCCGCCAATCTATGTCTTCTGGTGGTCTTTAAAGAGTAAAAATGGCAAAGGACAGCTTTTATGAGCTGTCCCCGCTACCGATTATAAACACACTCTCTAATGACTGCTCAAGATGATAGCCACTGGGTCCACCAGGGGCAGCTGGCACTTCCCCAAGGGCATTTCAGCCAAGCTGATGCTATTTTTATTGAGAATGACTTCCTGTTTTTATTTCTTCCCAAAGACATTAAACGTGAATCAAATAGCACATGAGGTGATTCACCAGAGGTTTTCTTCAAAGTTTAAAACAACAACAGCAGAAAGTTTTTGGACTTGTGTGCTGAGCCGTAGGTGGATACGAGGTGGACCTTCAGCTGGAGCCCTTGCTGCCCACCGTGTGTGGGAGCGTGTCCACAAGTGAACCTCACCCTGCACACAGGAGCCGTTTGTCCCCAAGCCCCGGAGAGGCCAAGCGTGTCTTGGAAACACCTCTAAAGTCTAACATTTACACTGACACTTCTACTCAGGATATATTAGAATGTGGCCAAACCTCATTCGTTTGGGGCACCGGAATTCAGCATTCAGCAATTGCTCGTTTGGGGCCTATGAATTGAGAATTTAGTTATCATTCAATCAAGAACCTGGCAGAAATTTACCTTTTTACCCTCTACTGTGAAAGAGCTAAGCAAATAGATCTGCCAAACAAGATCCCAGGGAGAGGAACATTAATTCCTATTTAAGTGAGCACACATCTCAGGTACTTCAGAAGCCTCCACAGACTAAAGAGTCAAAGACATTTTTTTGAGCTAGAAAGTGTCTCAAATAGCACACTGTCCAAACCTGTATTTTATAGATGAGGAAACTAAAACCTGTCAAGTGGTGTGGTTTTTCTAAGGTGTCAACCAAGGCCCCTCTGGCTCCATTCTGAAGTTGAGAAGAACAAGCGTGCTAATAGCAAGTAACTCTGATCTGTTCATGGAAGACACCCACATCTTTACTCCACAGCACTCTGTAGTTTTCATCATTACCTTTTACCTGAAAAACGATTCAAAGGCTTTTTTCCAGGTATGTTTTGACTCAGGCTTTACAAATTTGAACAGCACTTCATGTAGCCTGAATTCCTAAGGTTTGATGGCATTTTCTCTTCTTTCCCCTACCTGTCTCTCCTCCCCACCCCTAAAACCAAAACCTAACCAGTTGCCGTTGAGTCAGTTTCAACTCATGGTGACCCCATGTGTTTCAGAGTAGAACTACGCTCCATAGGGTTTTCATGGCTGTGACCTTTTGGAAACAGATCTCCAGACCTTTCTTCCAAGGCGCTTCTGGGTAGGTTCGAACCAACAACCTTTCAGTTAGTAGCCAAGTGCTTAACCATTTGCGCCACCCAGGGACTCATTCTCCGTCTCCAATGGGTTCTATATTGTTAGTCCATCTGTTGCCCACAAAGGTGACTGGATGGGCGACAGGCCCAGAGCCGTGTAGCAGGAACAAAGTACTTGCTGGTGGTCGTTTCCCTGGAAGTTTGGGTCTATCAATCACTGAAGCATAGATGCTTTCAGAAGCTCCCTCCACCCCACGATGTCTGAGGCCCACCTCCTCAGCCGTGTCCCTCCCATTGTTTCAGTCCCCCAAACCAGCCCTTCTCTAGACACACCGACACTTGCATCCCCTCCCGCCTTCCCACACTCTGTGTATTCTTCCTGGAACACCCCCTTCTGCCCCTTCTCCACTTGGTGAACATTTTGCCGTGCCCAGGTCCTGCCCCAGCAGGACTCAGCCACAGGGAGCCTTTCTTCACACTCCCAGGGTGGGCTCTTTTTATATCTTCAGATCCTGGTGCATAAATAGCTGTGTGAATTTAGTAAGTGTGTAAAACATCTCTGAATGAGTGAATGAATGAAAAACACTACCCATGATTATTTTCTCTAAGATTAGAAAATCCCCAGGGGTGATATCCTTGTCATTCCTTACCCTGATGTGTTGAAAAGTCCTTCACTCTGAGAGCTCCGCCTCCCTCCCCCCAAAAGTCAAGGTTTTCGCCCTCTGGGAGCTGGAAAATGGGTTGAGGCCTTCAGTGGTCAAGGGTGAGGGACCAGAGGCCCTAAGCCTTATCCACACAATGGTGCTGAGGAAGGAGGCAGTGGTTGTGTATGTGTGTGTGTGTGTGTGTGTGTGTGTGTGTGTGTGTGTATGTGTGTAAGAGAGAGGCCGACCGGGAACAGCTCTGTCAGTGCACAGATCTGGCCTGTCAGCTCTCCTCAAAATTATGGGGGTGGGCGGTACTCTGAGCAAGTTCCAGAACTTCTCTTTCAGCGTCTGCAAAATTCCCTGTTCTTTCAGAAAATTTGACCTGTGTAATGTAGACAGAATTCCATGTACTACTCTTTAAGTGGACCAAAACCAGTTAGAAACCACACACTCCTCAGAAGACATATTGCCATTAGAGAAGAGGCTTTCATTTCCCTGAGGCATCACATCCCCTCACCCCCAAGGGGGAAGGAGGCGTGTGGTGTCCAGTGTCCAGGAAATGTTGTAAAGGACCTCTGATTCCTGGAGCCTTTTGCTGCTCCCCAGGGCTGAGCCAGACGTGTGCCTCAGGCACTGTGAGCTGGCTATAGGCTCTGCCTTGCTGTTCCACAACTGAGTTTCTTCCATCCTTTTCTCATTTTATCCCTAAATAATAAAAACCAAACCCGTTTCTGTAGTTGGAATTTCACTGATCCCGCCTCCAGCTGTATGTGTCTGCGCCACTGGCATACCAGGCTCTCTGCCCACCCAGGGCGTGAGGAGGAGGTTTTTAATACCGCTGTGCTGGGCATGCCAATCCAAAAGAGTTTGCGAAAAAGTTCGGGGAACTCCATCGAGCTCAGACTGCAGACTTGGCCTTCCCAGCCTGGTTCTGTTAAATATTGTGATTAAGCTCATTAACTGTGTCCAGCGTTTCTTTTATTATAAAAGCTTTGATAATAACCTGTTGCCATCGAGTCGATTCCAACTCATGGTAATCCCACGTCTGCAGAGTAGAACTGTTCCATAGGGTTTTCTTGGCTGTAAACCTTACGGAAGCAGATCGTCAAGCCTTTCTTCCACGGTGCCACTGGGTGGGGTTGAACCACCGACCTTCAGGTTGGCAGTCGAGTGCAAGCTGTTTGTGCCACCATGCTTTAAATGTATCTAAGTCCTTTGATAGCCTTCCTTTCCCTTTATCCTCATAGCTACACTCTAAAGTCAACAGGGACGATCATTATTCCCATTTTACAGGTAAAGAAACTGAGGCCCAGAGAACGTAACGGCAGCCATATGGCTAGAGAAGGGGAAGGCCGGGAGGAGACCCAGGCTGGGCAGTGGAGTTTGGCTGTAACATTTGCTGCGTGCCTGCTGCCCAGTGCATGCTGCAGAATCTTTTCTGCAGCCTCCCCCGCCCCCACCCACCAAAAGCTGGTATTTCTGCCCCATTTTACAGAGGAGCAAACAGAGCTTGGCAAGGGGCACTGAGACCAGGAATCCTAGCGTAGCCCTGTCCAGGGCTCCTCTCAGCATGCTCAGGAGAGCTGCCCGTCCCAGCCATGTCCCCTCCCAGGAGAGGTGGGGCGGGGTGCAGGTGGGTGTGTTGGGCACTGGCTGCCCGCCAGGGTGGAGTTAGTTACTGGGAAAGCAGAGAGGGCCCCAACTGGGGTAAGGATGTTGTCCTTTGGGGAAGGGCTGTTACATCCTGGCCAGGAGCATCAGAGTGGAATTTCAGGCTTAATTCTGCATTGCGTGTTGATCTTTCCCACACAGACTTGGCTTAGTACTTTGAGTCATTGCACAGACCAGCACAAGTAGCTAGGAGGAATTATTCCAAAATGTGAGGGGGTTTGTGTGAATCGCCACACGTAATGAGCACAGCCGAGCTGGGGTGGAGGGACTTCTGACTGTAATGAGCAGCCCCTTGGGCTCTGTCCCCATAGGGCTGACTGCATGGCGGGTCAGGTCTATGCAGGGACTGATGGGGGTGTCTCTGGAATCTCCTGTCTTGAGTCAGCAATTTCCACTACACTGTGGGTGCCTTAAAATCCCTTTAAAAGAGCAATTACTTTGTGGTATGCTCTGGATCCCAGAGAATAAGAGGCTGGGTAATTCAGATATTTATTTGCTTGAAACTTTGCATTTTTATTGCACAAGTAAGCAATAATAGAGTCCCTAAGCCCTCAATGGAGCACTGGTGGTACAGTGGTTAAGAACTCCGGCTGCTAATCAAAAGGTCGGCTGTTTGAATCCAGCAGCCACTCCTTGGAAACACTATGGGGCAGTCCTACTCTGTCCTATAGGGTTTCTAGGAGTTGGAATCAACTCGACAGCACCGGGTTTGGTGTGTTTGTTTGCTTTTTGAGCATTCAATTAGTTAATTCATTGTGGGTGTTTTTATGTCTCTGCAAGCAGTCTGCATGCACTCTTTGGTGTTGGGTGGGGTGGGTTAGAGACATTTTCATAGTTCTGTCCTTGACCATCTCTGGGTTGCAGTCAGGATGCTTGACACTCTTCTACAGTGATGCTGTTGTTGTTAGGTGCCATTGAGTCAAGTTTCGACTCATAGCGACCCCACGTGACAGAGTACAACTGCCCCATAGGGTTTCCTAGGCTGTAATCGTCATGGAAGCAGGTCTTTCCCCTGCAGAGCCAATGGGCAGGTTCGAACCATTGCTCCACCAGGGCTCCTACAGTCACACTTAAAAAAAAAAAAAAAAAACCCTTGCCGTGGAGTTAATTCCCTGTAGGACAGAGTAGAACTGCCCCCATGGGGTTTCCAAGGAGCGGCTGGTGGATTCAAACCTTTGGTTAGCAGCTGTGGCTCTTAACTACTGAGCCACAAGGGCCCCACAGTCATGCTAGGTAGGTGCTAATGGGCCTGGCCTTGGATGGCTTGTGGGAGGAACACCCTGTGTGTTACACACTGTCCTCTCATCGTTGGGTGGGTTGTGAGTGCTGCAGGACATGGTGCCCTCCCTGGCTCCACGCCTTGGCACACACTGTTCGCCACCTGGTGAGCTCTGGAGGCTTTAAATCCTGGCTGGGATGCCACTTCTGTCAAACAGCCCAACAGGGTGCATAAGGAGGTGAGGGAGACCCACTCCACTGGGGTGCCTGGCGTTCCTGGGTGCACATAAGTCTGTCCATGCTCATCTCCTGGCCCCACTGGGATGTATGTGCCTGCTGCTTTCCCCACCATGGGCACCTCGGGGAGAGTGACTGTGTCTCTTTCATCGAGGTGGTTCCACGCCTGGCACAGAAGGGGCACTTGGAAAGATTTGTGGGTGTGAGTGAGGGGGTGAATTCAGAGACTTCATATTCCAGCCTGGAGTTTTCGGTGTTGCCACCGAAAGCCCCATGTTCACCTTCTCAGCAAGTGTGAAGTCTCCGGGCGGGTGGAGGCAGAGGAAGCCTCGGGCTCTGTTACAAGGCTCTGTTACAGGGCTCGCACCTGGATTCTGACCAGGTGGCTCAGGCCCCACCCCTCGCCCAGGTGGCTGTGTGGCCCTACTCCTCACCTGCCATCCAGCACCCTCCACCTCTCTGCTTCATGTAGAGCTCACAGATGGATAGATATACGTGGAGTTTTTGCTTTAAAAAATCATATGGCCTTGTTTGTTGGCCCTGCCTTCAAGTTTCCCTATCCTTCTGCGTTAACAGCTCCCTTAAGGGAGAGGGTAATTCTCCAAGGGATTTCCTTTCTGGTCCCCTCCCCCGGGGGCTCATTTATATCCGTTTGACTAACCTACCTTCCTCCACCGGAGAAACAACTCAGAGAGCTCCTCCCCAGAAGGTTCAAGGGATAGTGACCTTGGCTCCGTGATGGAGAGTCTGCCCTGGTCAAGGTAGAAATCAGCGCTGGAAAGTCGCAGTAAGCCCCCTGAGTGGGGTACATACACTGCCCGTGTGTTCACGGGGGATTGGCACCAATTTGGTGACTGGGCCCCAGAGTCTGACACACCCCAGATCCTCAACTCCACTGAGCTGTTTCTGTTCCCTAGTGCTGCCATAAATGGAGATGTCCAGATTACCAAATCTGAATTACAGAGTGTACCTCCCTGGAACTTCAAATATGAGCGCGAGAGCACTTCACCCTTCTAATACCTGATGTTCCCTTCCAGCATCCCTAATGCGGGAAGAGTCACACAACGTTAGCACCAGAGGGGTCATGTGGTTGTTGTTGTTAGGTGTCATTGAGTTGATTCCAACTCATAGCGACCCCATGTGACAGAGTAGAACTGCCCCGTAGAATTTTCTTGGCTGTAATCCTTACCAGGGCAGATAGACAGGTCTTTCTCCAGTGGAGCCACTGGGTGGCTTCGAACTGCCAAGAAACTTACTCACTCATTCATTTGTTCATTCATTCAGGCACTGTGCTAGGTCCTGGAAATACACAACCTTCAAATCAAACATGTTTATTGAACACTAATTGTGTACCAGGCTCTGTTCTGGCCGCTGTGGGGATGTAGTGGTGAACAGAAGGAGGCGGCCAATAAATACATAAACCTAATATAGTGCCAAGTAGTAGGAAATGCTATGAAAAGGGGCAGGTAAGCGGAACAGGAGGGTGGATGTTATTTGAACCGGCTTCCTTGGAGAAGGTTTCTCCAAGGAGACTTTTATGCAAAGACATGAACATGGGGATGGGGGTTGGGGTGCAGATACTAAGGGGAAGGAAGAGCACTTCCGGTTAGCAGGAACAGTAGGTGCAAAGGCCCTGAGCTAGAGCATGCTTGGCAAATTCTGCTGGGGTTAATGAGATTCTCTCTTTCCTCAAGGAGCTCAGAGTCTAATGAGGGAGAAAGATGAATAAATGACGTAATAAAATTGACACCGTAACAGAATCTGTAGGAAGTGCTATTGGGATGCAAAGGAAAGAGCAGTTGTAGGGGAGGGTGGCTGGGAAATGCATCCCTGAGGAGGTAACATTTGAGTTGGGCCTTGATGGACGAGTTCATTGGGCAGCTGAGGTGAGCATGCCACAGGATGAGCCGGTATTTGCAGAGACACAAAGTGTGCAGGGGGAGCCACCCACACATTCTTGTCTTTACTGCATTAGCGGTTTCTACAAAGGAAAAGAATATTCTCTTGGGGATTTTCCCTTTTTGTCCCCCACACACCCCTGCCCCTAGCCTCATTTAGGGCATTTCAGTCTATTCCTCTTTCCTCCTGGGAGTGGAAACGGATGATGGATCAAGACAGGGAGGGGATTTCCGCTCCATGCTGTGGCCTACTTCCTCCTCCCTCCCTCCCTCCTTCCTTTCTTCCTTCCTTCCTTTCTCTCTCTCTTTCTTTTCAGGCTGTGGGGACCCCTGGGAATTTTAAGCTGCTGGGGATGGGTGCAGAGCCAGGAGGGTTTGGGGTTGGATTTCTCAGCAACACATATCACTGGTCTGGAGAGCATCCAGCTGATAAGACACTGTGATGCAAGAGGCTTTCAGGAAGACCTTCAGAAATGGGCTCCCCCCGGAGGCCAGTGGGTTGAATTTGGGTCCAGGCGTGCCTGTAACTGTCAGCTCCAGAGGTGTTACTAGCCTCCTTTCTTCCCACATCTCACTCCTGAGGTCTGGCTGGCTATTCCAGCTCCAAAGGCGGGGAGAAACACCCATCTTTCCTCATTCCCTCCCCCTAAGCCTTAACTCCTTGGCTGGAATCATACTTTGGATCTTCTTAGCAACTGGTCTCTAGCGCTAGCTAAGTCGTCGAAGCAAGCCCTGCTGGCTGAAAATAGAAGCTTGTGGGACTCACATGTAATCGTGAAATGCAAACACCATTAGCTCTCACTGCCGAACTGAGGGAGACCTCTCTGCACTGGATTACAGGTAATAGTGGGCCTGGAAACAGGGTGCTGATGAGCTTGAAAAGAGTCCTTGTTTGGTGGCCCCAGATCCACAGTATCCCAGGGATCATCCACCTAATACTTCCTCTACCCAGCACTGTCCACTAGAAGTATAATTCAAGCCAATTACATAGGTATGTAATCTGAACTTTTCAAGTAGCCACATTAATTAATGTTAACAATATATTTGCAACCCATTATATGAACAATAAGGAGACCTGGTGGCGCAGTGGTTAAAGCGATGGACTGCTAACTGAAAGGTCAGCGTTTAGAAACCACCAGCGGCTCCGCAGGAGAAACACATGGCAGTCAGCTTCCACAGAGATTTACAGCCTTGGAAACCTTATGGGGTCGCTCTGAGTCGGGATTGACTTGACAGCAGTGGGTTTGGGTATATCCAAAGTGGTATCATTTCAACATATAACCAATATAGAAAAATTATTGAGATATCTTACATTATTTTTTTCATATTAAATCTTTAAAATCCAGTGTGCTTTTTACACTAATGGCATGTATTTGGATTCGGACTGGCCACGTTTCAAGTGCTCAATAGCCACATGTAATAGGGACTACCATATTGGTCAAAACAGCTCTAGCTTATAGCTGGAAAAACTGAGGCACCCTAAAACTGACGGCAGAGAAGCGAAGGGGTGGAGGTGTGGCCGGGCGGGGTTTCTGAAGACTCAGGAGGACGCAGAGGCCTTGGGGAACTAGCCCGACTGCGCCCTCTAGCGCCTGCCCTCTGCGCTTGCTCCGTTTCTCTTTTGCTCTGTGCCGGGTGGCGTTGCAGACCAGCTATGACTAAGCGGAAACAGGAAATCCGTTTCTGGGTGGACTAGGGCGGACTTCAGTGGGAGTCAGAGGGCCGCCTAGCTACGCTCAGGTTGGCTGAGCGGCGCGCCTGCCAGGGCTGGGGTGGAGAAGTTAGACTCCACACACCCATCTTGGCCATGTCGGCCGGGGGATGCTAGCTGCCAAGGGTCTCCCCAGCCCTTGGGGTCCCAGCGGAGGGAGGAGACCAACCTCCACAGCCTCCTCTTCTCTCAGGCCTGCTGCCTTGCACACTAGCAGGCCCAGTGGGGGTCAAGAACCCCTGCTAGTTAAATCTTGGGTGACTGAGGTTTCGAGGCCACATGTGTGAGGAGCAGGTGTTTGCTTTGAAGTATGGCAGGCCTGAGTTTGAATGGGCTTGGCACTTGGGGGATCTCTGGGAAGTTTCTTAACTTATCTATAAGTGGAGCTGATGATAACCAGTCTCTCTCCTGGCCGTGGTGAGGACTGGACGAGATAATGAATGTAGGACTTGTAGCCCCATATCTGACACGCAGGAGGGCTCCTTAAATGGTTATTCCAATTAGAAGTCCCTGGCTGGTGCAAACTAAAGGTTGGTGGTTTGGACCCACCCAGTGACACCACAAAAGAAAGGCCTGGAGATCTGCTTCCATAAAAACTACAGCCAAGAAAACCTTATGGAGCAGTTCTACTCTGTAACACATGGGGTCACCATCAGTTGGAATGGACTCTAAGTCAACGGGGTTTCTTTTTTTGTTTTTTTGTTGTTTATTCCCATTAGACCGATGCTTCCGTTTAATGTGCATATGAATGAGGGGTGCATGTAAAACATGTAGCTCCCCCACCTCCAAACTCTGATGCAGGTGGACCCAAGACCACACTTGGAGAAGTATTGTCCCAGACTGAAAACAAAACAAGAAACAGTTTCCATGGAGTCGATTTCTACTCATGGTGACCCAGTGTCTTAGACTGGACTTTTCTGAAGCAGGCTTGAACCTGTAGAACATCCTCCCTGGCGGCAGCCTGAGTGGCCAGGTGAGGCTGCCTCTTGCACCTGCTGGCTGGCACATCCCCCTGGGACAGGACTGGCCCTCAGAACAGCTGCACTGAAGCCCAGGCTGCAGGTGGCTTGATTACCACCTACTTACTTGGAGGAACTAAGAACACAGGCCTAGTGGCTTTGAGGAGTGCACTGAGCTCTTTCTCTCCCAAGGAGGAGCGCTTGCCCATGAGTCACCAGAAGGAAGAACTGGGTCCCGTGTGGTGGATAAGAAACAGCAAAACCCTGTTTTCTGCCTGCCCGTTTGACCTCCCACCTTCCTGTTCTACCCTAGACGGAAGCTCTTACCCCAAACGAGCCCTCTGGTCCCTTTTAAGTTAAAACTCAAAACAAATGCCCTCCCCTCCCCAGCCTCTCCTGAGCCTTTGCGTTTTATAAGGAGTAGTTGCCCCCACCCCTCCATCACCTTCCCCCCAAGGGTGTCTAAGGCTGGTGGGCCCAGCAAGCTTTGGAGAACTGATGGATGAAAGCACTTCAGAGCAATGGGATGAATGTTGACGGTGCCATCAGCCAGCAAGGGGCTGTGGTTAATGAACGGGACATCCAAGCACGCCATCTCTAGGAGCCTCGCCGAGCAGCTGATAGAACTGCACCATCAAAAAGGCTCTAATTTGCAGCAATACTAACTTTGGGTTAAATATTTTTGTAGGGGGCCCCAGCTACATCTCTAATTCTTTTTTTTTTTAATTCAGCACATTAAGAACAATAACAGAGCTGAGAATCAGAGAGATGGCTATAAGCATCACATTAACTCCCATCCCTGTTTTTCCATTATAGTGAATTAAAACGTTGTCTTTGATGCTCTCACGAGGCTTTTGCTTGTCTGATCCATGCCCTGCTAGAATAGGCAGCCTTTTAAGCCAAGTAAGAAATGGAACCGAACCCTGAATAGGTTGCCCTCCCCGGCACACCCATTTCTTACTCCACCTTGAAAATGAAAGTAAGATAAATGAAGGCTTATCTGCTTAACGGCCACAGCCAAGTGGCCATTTCAGCTAGGAGACGTGAGTGGTAGCTTTCCATCTGTACAGAATAGCTGGCTTTTTGTCAGCTGCCTTCCCAACCAGCCGAGTGTCAATAAGATTAGTTCATTTGCTTAATTAATAACAGAGGGTCACCACAAGGTATACCCAGCATGCATCTCTCTGCCCATCCCTGTTCCCTGCAAGCCTGCTTGCTCTGGCCCACGAGCTCCAGGAGACAGCTAAAATGAGGTTCTTCTTATTAAATATTTCAACTGGGCCATTTGCTAAGCGTGTGCAGACTGTCTCAGTGAATGACTGGGAGCGTGCTGGAAACAGCCAGATTTATTTGACATTCACCGGCTCCATTTAATGGGTTCATAAAAGCAGGGCTTTGAACCCATTTGTTCTGGTTCAAACCCCTGCTGGTAATTTGCATTTCTACCTAGATATACTCACTCAGAAGCTACATTTTAACAAGATCCCCAGGTAATTCTTATGTATAATAAACTTTGAGAACCACTGCTCTGCTAGTAAGGAGCCCTGGTGGCACAGTGGTTAAAGTGATCGACTGCTAACTGAAAAGTCGAAACCACCAGCGGCTCCTCGGAAGAAAGATTTGGCAGTCTGCTTCCGTAGTAATTTAGTCTCGGAAACCCTACAGGCTCACAGTGAGTCGAAATCGACTTGATGGCAGTGGGTTTGGTTTTGGGGGTTGGCTCTACTAGTGGTTCTCAGAATTGGTCCCTAACCAGCAGCATTAGTTATCACCTGGGAACTTGTTAGAAGGGGTTCGAACCCCGGCGTAAAAGTTAGAGCAGGGAGGCCATCTTGTGAAGCTGTCTTGGTCAGCAAGTTTGATGTGAGAGGGAGGAGAGATGGACATCAGTGGAAAACACGTTGGTTCTTTAAGCCGGCCCTTTAAGGGCCCCTGGAAGGCTGCCTGGCAGTGTCCCACCTCTGAGCACCACGCACGCATGGTGGGGAAGAACGCAGGCCGTCTACTCATACACGCCAGGGCCCACAGCCCAGCCCTGCCACAGACAAGCCCTGGACCCACTGAAGCCCCAGTTTCTTTGTCTCTAAAATAGAGATGATGTTGACTCCTGCCAGCCTAGCCAGGGGTCAGCACCTTCAGCGGGGTCACCACCTCCCCAATTCTAGGATCTCTAGCATGTGCTCCCTAGATGTGGCCTGTGGGATCGAGCCTCCAGCGGCCTTTAAAACCCTCCTCATCCTTCAGGTTTTTATTATTATTATTATTATTGTGGTAAATACATGTGTAAGAAAACATTTGCCACTTCAACATCCTTCACCTGTACAGTTCAGTGACATTGATTGTGTTCATCATGCTGTGCAGCCTTATCCCTTTCCAACTCATTATTCAGTTTTGATCCCAAACTCCCTGGGGAACCTGCCTAGTGCCCCCATGAGAATGAACGAGTCCTCCTTGGAGCCCCTACTTGATGTCTCTTGCTGTGTGCACCTGTGCCCTGAGCAGCCTGGGAGGACCTCAAGAATGGAGACCTGCATCCTGAGCCCTGGCCAGGATTTTGCAGCCAGAGGGCCCAGTGGATGAGCATATACTGCACCGACTGTGCACCCAGCCTGGAGCCCCAGCCCTTAGGCCAACAGAGGCGAAGACAGTCTGCATTCCCGGGGCTTGGTCTTCAGGGGAGACAAAGCGCCTACTTGTGGACACATGTGCACGGGCATTCACAGGAATAAACAACACAGGGCAGCAGAACAGTCACAATGCAGTATGTGAAGCATGTGATTTGCAGACAGCCTGGTGTTTCCCGAGACTTCTCAGAAAATGCTCTGCCACCTTCCTGGTCTCCGTTCCCTTTCTCAGTCAGGGTCACACCTCAAATAGGGAGAATGGACCTGAGGACCTGGGACCTCCAGAACCAGGGGTCCTAGAATATCAGACCTGGAAGGAGGCCCTGTCACAGTGCCCACCCATCCCAGAATATGTCCCTATTTTGATAGCTTTTACTCTGAGGAAATTTCTGCATATGTCCACCACCATCACTTGGCAATAGCTGTCAAACCAGTTCTAACTCATGGCGACCCCATGTGTATCAGAATAGAACTGCTCCATAGGGTTTTACAATGGCTGGTTTTTCAGAAGTAGATCTCCAGGCCTTTCTTCTGAGGCACTTCAGGGTAAACTTGAATCTCCAACCTTTTGGTTAGCAGCTGAGCGCGTTAACTGTTTTCACTACCCAGGGACTTTACATACATAAGACCTCCACTTCTGGATTTTTAGGAACAGCAGAGTGGCTTAACATTCTTGAAGGTGCCTTGAACTTCTTAGAACAAAGTTAATTTTAGTTAATTTTATCCTACTTTAAAAATTGGTTATGCCACATAGCACTTTAATTCAACAGACTGGGTATGGTTAGGAAATCAAATAAGCAGTGATGGGTACCTAACCTCAAAGCAGGTGGGGTCTCTATAAAAGAGATTTGAAAATAAAACAATATTATTCCTACAAAGTAAGTCTCAAAAATGTAGATTTCCCTATCAGCCATGATTCTGATTACACCAGGTTTTGCTAACTCAGTCTTTCAAGACAGTGGCAAGAAAATATGTTTTTCCATTCACAATTTCTTGATAGTTTTTGCCCAAAGTAAAATTTGTCTTTTGGCTCCTGTATAAATCACTTAATTGCTCTCAGCCTTACTTTCCTTCCCTGTAAAACTGGGAATGACAGGCCTGCCCTGCCTGCCTCCTGGGGTTTTAGTGTAAATGATAAAGCTCTTATTGAGATGGAGCCCTGGTGGCACAGTGGTTAAGAGCTCTGCTGCTACCCAAAAGGCTGGCAATTCGAATCCACCAGCTGCTCTTTGGAAACCCTATGGGGCAGTTCTGTTTAGTGGGGCATGAAGTGATATCTCATTGTGGTTTTGATTTGCATTTCCCTAATAACTGATGATGTTGATCATCTTTTCATGTGCTTATTGGCCATTTGTATATCTTCTTTGGTGACACGTCTGTTAAGTCCTTTGCCCATTTTTGGGATTAGGTTGTCTTTTTGTTGTTGAGTTGTAGGAGTTCTTTATATGTTCTGGATATTAAACCCTTATCAGATACAGTTTCTTAAAACTTTTCCTCTAATGTTTAGGTTTTCTTCACTTTCTTGATAAAGTCCTTTAATGAACAGAAGTTTTTAATTTTGATGAGGTCCCATTTATCTATTTTGTCTTTTGTTGCTCATGTTTTCAGTATCATATCTAAGAATCCATTGTTGAAAACTAGATCCTAAAGCATTACCCCTATGTTTTCTTCTAAGAGTCTTATGGTTTTAGTTCTTACATTTAGTTAGGTCTTTGATCCAGTCTGAGTGAGTTTTCACACATGCTATCACGTATGGGTCCAGGTTCATTCTTTCGTTTGTGGAAATCCAGTTGTCCCAGCACCATTTGTTAAAGAGACTGTTCTTTCCCCCCATTGGATCAATTTAGCACCCTTGTCAAAGCTCAATTGACCACAGCTGTGCAGGTTTATTTCTGGACTCTCAATTCTATTCCATTTGTCTGTATGTCTATCATTATACCAGTACCCAACTGGTTTTTTTTTAATAATTTACTTTATTTTTATTGTTGTTTTTGTTGAGAATATACACAGCAAAAATGTATGCCAATTCGAGTTTCTACATGTACAATTCAATGACATTGTTTACATTCTTCGAGTTATGCAAACATTCTCACCCTCCTTTTCTGACTTGTTCTTCCCCTATTAACATAAACTCACTGCCCCCTAAGGTTCGTATCTAATCTTTTGAGTTGTTGTTGTCAATTTGATCTCATATAGATAGGTCATAAAAGAGCATAATGCTCAAGGCAGACATTCTTTACTAGTTAAGCTAAACTGTTGTTTGGTTTTAAGAAGACTTCAGGGGATAGTTTTGGTTTAAGGTTTAAAGATTATCTTAGGGCAATAATTTCAGGGATTCATCAAGTCTCTATGGCTCCAGAAAGTACCAGACTGTTTTGATTACTGTAACTTTATAATATGTTTTGAGATCGAGAAGTATGAACCTTCCTACTCTGTTCTTTTTCAAGATTGCTTTGGCTATTTGGAGTCCTTTGCCCTTCCCTATAAATTTGAAGATTGGCTTTTCCATCAAACTAGTTTTTATCCACAGAATCCTTTCTTTGAATGAGATCAGATGAGAATTCCATTATATGAAACAGGTAAAAAGGGTTGCTGTTCTGGTTGCTGCTAGGTCAGGAAGCCCAGAGTTCTTTCTGCCCACCCAGCATCCCATGTGCCCCTTATGAGGAGTCCCTTGGGCTCCTGGAACACACTCTGAAGAGCCCTGGGTGGTCCCACTCCTCTCAGATTCTTGAATCCCCTCCTTAACATTCTCCAAAAATGGCTACCTAGGCTCTATTTGGAATTCCAGCTTTGCCCAAAACCTCACCACCTCCAAAGTTAGCAAAATCTGAAAGCAGGTGTTTGTAGGTGTGTGTGCAACAACAACCACAACAACACCCATTCACCCAGGACAGAGCTCCCTGTCTGTGCTAGGCTCAGCTGAGGCACCCAGAGAGAAGGTGGAGGGCATGAAGCACTTTGAGGAGGAAGTGCTGGGGGCAGGATTCTGCAGTCACCTTTTGGGATGCTAATGGGGAGGAGATGGGAGCTTGAAGCTTCTCTCCAAGCCAACCAACATGCACTCGGCCTGTTATTTTCTAGCGATTGTGTTTACTGTATTTTGCACTCTTCATAATCTGGTACCTTTCTTTCTATAAATATTTGTTATTTCAGGCAAAGAAGGTGTTACGGGTTTGGCATTTCAATGGGATCTGTAAGAACATAAAGCGCAGATAGATTCTGAGGCAAATTGAGACCGTTGTTCTGAGTTGTGATTTGGTTTTCAGTGGGGTAAGTGGGTTCTGAAACGAGAGACTGTGAGCTCAGAGCCTAGACTTTCACAGAAAGTGGCTTGTTTCAGTGATGAAAAGTAGGAATGCTCATCAGGGAAAAAAGATGTTATTAACTCCTATTAACTAACAGGAGTCTCTGGGCGGTGCAAATGGTTACACGCACTCAGCTGCTAACCGAAATGTTGGTGGTTCAAGTCCACCCAGAGGTGCCTCGAAAGAAAGGCCTGGCAATCTACTTCTGAAAAATCAGCCACTGAAAACCCTACGGACACAGTTCTACTCTGACACACATGGCGTCACCATGAGTTGGAGTCGACTCACTGGCGACTGGTGGTGTTAACTGACAAGAGGACAGTGGTGGTTTGGTGGCTGCCATGAGTCGGGGTCAACTCGATGGCAGCTAACAACAATATTAACTAACAGAGGCGGCCTGGTGAAGGTGATCTGTCCATCACCGTGTCACCACCCACTTTGGCTGTTTGCAGCATGATGTGAGAGACAGCCAGACAGCCCTGGGTTCTAGTCCTGTCTTCACCTCTAAGAAGCTCTGTAACTGAGTCTCCATTTCCTCACGGTAAAATGGGACTCATGCACACAGTGTCTGACAAAGCAGGGGCCCCCAGTGCCCGGAAGCTTTTTCTGGTTGTCCCCCTGAGCAGGTCTAGGGTGTTGAGACTTTGAGCACCTCTCAGTGCCAGCCTCATAGAACCTAATGGCACACATTGGTCAGCTGGGGGTAGGTTCCCTAGGGCAGTCATCCAGTCTGCTCAGGGTTTGGACTCTCTCTGGCCACATGCTGCAGAGTACAATGCTTTCCCCCTAAAGGACACACAGACAAACACCCCTGCTAGGAGGATCATCAGGTTTCAGTGGAAAGAAGTGAAGGATGAGAATGAGCCAATGAGGAATGGAACATCCTGGGGTGCTGCCCCGTTCTGCACGTGGGTTCACTGCTTTTAAAGCGTCAGATGGGAGGGTGAACCGGTGATATGGAAGACAAATCATCCACAGTCTCCACCCTCCAGATACTGGCCAGAAAACCTTGCAATTTAAGAGTGTTGTGGAAAAGATAAAGCCCTGAGAGCAACTGAACTGATTAAAGGATTGGAAAACAAACCTTTAAAAAATTTTCATTTATTTTTGTTTTTTTAAGCACGGGACTTACCTAGGTGGAAGTGTGCAAACTATACAGGTGACTTGAGCTGAATCTGGAAGTTCTGCGGAGGTTGGCCGCTCTGAGTGGGCGAGCTCTTTGGGTCATCTGCCCAATTCCTCACTTTACACATAAGGACCCAGAGAGGTGGAGCCACCAGCCCACAGCCACACAGCAAGTTGTCCCTGAGCTGGGATGCGGCCCCTGTCCTCTGGCACCCTACACTGCCTGGAAGTCTCAAGCAACTTTCAGGGGTCAGCTCGTGAAATTTGCAGCTTGAAAGTCATACCTGTTGGGCCCTGGTGGCGCAGTGGTTAAGCGTTTGGCTGTTAACTAAAAGGTCAGCTGTTTGAATCCACCAGCCATTCCTTGGAAACCCTACGGGGCAGTTCTGCTGTGTCCTGTAGGGTCACTATGAGTCAGAACCTACTCAACGGCAATGGCTTTTGGTTTCTTTGGTTGGGAGCTAGAGGAGGCTGAGAGGCTGTTGAAGCAGTAAGAAATGGACAGGGGCAAAAGTGGAATTGAAAAATTAAGAGAAAGGTTAATAAGAGGATGTTAATTTACCAGAGAAGGAAGAATGCTTGGAAATTAGGTCAGAGGAGAGAGTTAAGTTTGGGGAGAAAGATGCTAAAGATGCCTTAATTGAAATGTGTGTTTGTAATCTACCCTTTCATGGCAGTCCACAAACTTGTCCTCTGCTTGTCCATCAGAACAGTTCCTGACCCATCTCGCTGCCTCCATTGTCAGTCCTCCAGGGGCTCCTGGCCACTGGTCCACCAGTTGAGTCTCCCCTGCAATCCATTCTCCAAACTGCAGCCAGGTGATTTTTCTCAGCTACACATCTGACCATATCACTCCTCTGCTCCCAAGTGCCTCCTGACTGTCATCACCTGGAGTCTTTACTTGGGCAGAAATTCCATGCCCTCCCCAGCCCATCCCCAGCCAGCTTCCCACCTTCCTCCCTACCATTCCCTGTCCCCCTACCCCTTTCTGTGCTCTGGCCCCGGCTCCTCACCTGTGTTCCACACCTGTCCTATCTCCTGTGGGCACCCTCTACCCATAGTGTCTGGCCTTACCGTCCACCAGGCAGATGCCCAGTCATCCTTCATGGCTTAGTTCAAGTTGCACCTTCCCTGGGATAGTCTAGGCCTCCCATTGCCCTTCCATCCACAGAGAGAGATTTACTCATCCTCATTCCTGAAGCTCCTTGACCATAGCTCTTACAACTGTTTTCATGTTCTCTCAATTTGGGAGGAGCCCTGGTGGCACAGTGGTTACATGCTCGGCTGCTAACTGAAAGGTCAGTGGTTCGAACCCACCAGCCACTCTGTGGGAGAAAGATGTGGCAGTCTGCTCCCGTAAAGGTTAAGAGTCTTGGAAACCCTATGGGGCAGTTCTACTCTGTCCTATAGGGTCACTGTTATGGACTGAATTGTATCCCCCCAAAAATGTGTATCAACTTGGCTAGGCTATGATTCCCAGTATCGTGTGATTGTCCGCCGTTTTGTGATCTGATGGGATTATCCTATGTGTTGTAAATCCTAACTTCTATGATGTTAATGAGGCAGGATGAGAGGCAGTTATGTTAATAACACAGGGCTCAGTCTATAGGACTAGGTTGTATCTTGAGTCAGTCTCTTTTGAGATACAAAAGACCAGAGAGGGTAGGGACCTCATACCACCAAGAAAGAAGTGCCGGGAGCAGAGTGTGCCCTTTGGACCTGGAGTCCCTGTGCTGAGAAGCTCCTAGACCAGGGGAAGATTGATGACAAAGACCTTCCCCCAGAGCTGACAGAGAGAGAAAGGCTTCCCCAGGAGCTGATGCCCTGAATTCAGACTTCTAGCCTCCTAAACTGTGAGAGAATGAATTTCTGTTTGTTAAAGCCACCCACTTGTGATATTTCTGTTATAGCAGCACTAGATAACTAAGACAGTCACTGTGAGTCAGAACCGACTCGATGGCAGTAGCTTTGGTTTTGGTTTATCAGTTTGGGGGTGACTGGCACAGAGATCCCCTCTCCTGCTGGGAGTCCCCTCCCTTCCTCTGCCTTCTCACCCATCATATTCTCATACTTGACTGCAGCCCCCAGAGGGCAGGGACCTGGCCTGTTTTGTTCATTGCTTTGTTCTCCCTCAGCACATAGCACATGGTAAGCGCTCAATAGATATTTGCACAATGAATGAATGAATGCACGCTGCTGGGTGCTCCAGGCACTGTCTCTTTATCTTCAAACCGACCTGCAGTCCCTGCTATTTAGAGGTGGAGCTCAGAGCTCAGAGGAGCTGGTGACTTGCTCAAGGTCACCCAACAGGGACAGGTAGAGCCGGGGTCAGAGAGCCCACACTCCTGCCACCAGCTGGACTCCTTTTTGTGACCTTTCCCTTTGTCCCCACAGCCCAGTGCCGTACCTGGTGTGTAGAAGATGCTCGGTACTTGTTTGTTTAAATAGCATGTGAATACATGATGAATATTGTTGACTCTGTGTGTATGTTCGTCTTTGCCCACCATTTTGTTTGCCTGCTCAGTGGCTAGGGAAGGAAGCTTCCCGGAGAGCCACCCACGGGAACTTCACCCAGTGCTCAGAGGGCCTCTGGACTCTGATTTTCCGTGTGTGTGTGTGTCTGTGTGTGTGTGTGTGTGTGCTAGTGCGTGACTGGCCTCAGGAGACTGGGAGTGGGCACCCACCACTCCCTACACACAGAGGTGGCAGGAGGCACGAGGCCTCCCTGACTGCAGAGCTGAGAGAGGTGAGGGGTGGGCTGGGGCTGCTGGGAAGGGAGGGCAGGACTCGGGGTCATGCCTGAAGAGTCCTCCCCCAATGAGCAGCTGCTGGCAGGATCTGGACCAGGCCTTCAAGCCCCCAGCCTCTGCTGGCAGGGCAGGCTCCCACCTCAGGGCACCTGTGGGAGAGCCCATGGATGGACAGATAGACGGAGGACGGACACCTGACCTGAGGAGCAGCCAAAGTGGTTTCTCCCTCTGCTTGCTGGCATTTGGGTCCTTGGATTTGGTGGGCAAGGGGTTTTGGCTGCAGGGTGGGGAGTGTGCCTGATTCTGAACAGAGCAGCTATGTCCACCTGGTGCGTCTGTGAGGTCCAGAGTTGCTGGGCTCCATGTCGTAGAATCAACCTATAGGTGAAGCAGAATGTAGGTACCGTAAACCTTGATAATGGAACAATAGTGGCTCCCACAACAGAGGCTAACTGGAAGGAAGACAGAAAGGTGAAGGGAGGGGATCTTTCAAGTACAGAATCAAGAGATTCTGTGTAAAGTTGCTCGATCAAGAAATAGAAGTTTGCTTATTTTATTTTTTGAATAGAAAACACATACACAGAGTTTAACATTTTAAAATTGCAAGAGAGTCCTTGTGAGTACAGCTCCAGCTGGGTCACATTCTAGGACAAGGAGTAATAACTTCAGTATTATCTTCTAAATCATTCCCTCCTTTTGATCAGAGATTGGAGCTAACACATTGATGATCACAAGGACACATCACCTGGGCCCTGAGGTATAAAGACAATAGCTAGGACAATCTTGGAAAACATCTTCTAGGGAGCCTTTCACATAAACAAATCATAAACAGAGCACAAAAGACCCATGGACTTTCCACTCTTATATTTTTTTGTTAGCATTTAGTGAATAGAGAATTTGTTGGACCAGTGAAGACCGTTCTGACTGTCGTTACTGAAACCTGTACAGATGATTATTAAGAAAGACGATTCAAAAAGTAAAATCACGTTGATTTAGCAGTTTTTAGCCAATCAGTGAAAAGGTGACGCTTCCATTGGCTTTTGCCCATTTGTAATTTTAATATATACTGATGATTCTGTAGTGTCCTTTGGACTTGAGCAGACATTAGTTCTGGCAGCATGCTTCTCTGTTTCCCACTTTTGCCTTTTTGAATATGTGCCAAAGAAACCTTTCTTTTTGCTTTACTAAAAAAAAAAAAGGAAAAAAAATTGCAAGAGGGTTTAGAGTAAAATGTTCCTATCCGGCCACTGTCCATCCAGCCATCTGTTTCTCCTTCCCTAGCCAATGTTTCCATGTTCTAATAAGTCCTTACAGAAACATACACACACATACTTCTTTTTCCACCAAAGGTAGCAAACTCTGTACGCTGTCCTACACCTTCTCTTTTTACTTAAAAATACATCTTGAAGATGATTTCATAACAGTGCGCTATGATGGATGTCTGGGTTGGTTATTATTCCAGACAGTGTTGCAAGAAACGACATCATGCACAGGTTATTTGCACAGGCAGGAGTATCTTTGGATACATTTCTAAAAGTGGGATTGCTGGGTCAACATGATTGTGCATTGTAATTTTGAAAGCTATTGCCAAACTGCTCTACAGTTCAAAAAAGAGCTCTATATTATGTAAAGTCATAAAGATAAGTTTAAAAGTATCTAAATATAAAACTAATAAAACCTGGGAGGGAGGCAAAGAAAGAAAAGTGTCAGGCAGTATAAAACCAAAACCGAGTGTCCATTCTGTTGCCGTCGAGTCCATTGTGAGTCATAGCGATCCTACAGAACAGAGTAGAACTGCCTCATAGGGTGTCCAAGGAGCAGCTTGTGGATTCAAACTGCCAACCTTTTGGTTAGCAGCCATAGATGAACTAAAAGGTCCCTAGATGGCACAAGATTGGCAGTTCAGACCCATCCACAAGCACCATGGAAGAAAGGCCTGGCGATCTGCTTCCCTAAAGATTATGGCCAAGAAAACCCTATGGAGCAGTTCTGCTCTGTAACACATGGGGTCTTCTAAGTCACAAAACAACCAAAACAAAATCAAAAACAGTATGAGTGAACTACATTTATTATGTTTCATAACAGGGATCCAGTAGATACTGTTTAGAATTCCTAAATCTAGAAGCAGTTATATAAGTGGTCACCTCCGGGATGGCGTGGGAGACTTTTTTTTCTTATTTCCTGTTCTTTTATATGCTTCTAAAATTATTGAACTATGTACATGCGTTACTGTTATAGTGAAAAAACAAAATTAGGGGATGAGGTGAAAGCTATATTAACGTCTAGTGGTGACATCACACTGGGACCAGCAGTACATTCAGGCCTCGTGCAGAACCAACTGCCCTTGTTTTGTGGTTTTCAAAGGATCACATCTCTAGGTTCCCACAGGTGCTTGAAATGTTATAGATTTAGATTTTTTATATTTAACGTAATACCCCCTGAGCTTCAAGTGTGTTTTGCCACGTGAGAGGGGCACACGCCAACACTTACCTATCATAATTTTACTGCTTCATGCTAATTCTAAATCCTCCCCTGGGAGTTTTTTCAGAAGCAAAATAAATGGGAGATTCCCTAAACGTTTCTGGACACCTGTTCTAAGGATGGAAACCCTGGTGGTGTAGTGGTTTAGGAGCTACGACTGCTACCCAAAAGGTCAGCAGTTCAAATCCACCAGGCGCTCCTTGGAAACTCTATGGGGCAGTTCTATTCTGTCCTATAGGGTCACTAGGAGTCAGAATCAATGCAACTACGTTTTGGTTTTTTGTTTTTTTTTTTTTTTTTTTTTTTTTTTGGTTCTAAGGATATAAACAGGGCGTGGTGCCTGGAAGAGAAAAGAGCTGCTCAGCATGAAGGATCTGGGAGCGCTGTCAGTCTGACAGCTCTGCCCCGAGCTGATGAGGGTACTGAGAATGAGGATTTATTTTAATTGCCTGCGTCTGGTATAACCCCCCAGTGGGCCCTTGGTAAGTAGCTTGTTGCACTGATTTTAAGTTGCCCTTTTTCTCCCCACATTTCAACATTCTTAAATGAGACTACGTCCTGTAATCCGTGGTGGCCTGTCATAGTTTGACTGGCAGTGTTTCTGGTCTCCTTAGTAGTAAATACAGTACTGATGTGTCTTACCATCGGTGGGATCTTAAAAAAAACCAACCAAAACCAAACCCGCTGCCCTCCAGTTGATTCTGACTCATAGGGACCCTACAGGACAGAGCAGAACTGCCCCCTAGGGTTTCCAAGAAGCAGCTGGTGGATTCAAACTGCCGACGTTTTGGTTAGCAGCCGAGCTCTTCACACTGCGCCACCAAGGCTCTTTATTAAAATGCGATGATTGTACAAACAAGGGTTTTATTTGCGTCTCTCCAGTCCTTGGTGCAGGAGAGTCAAGGGGCTTTCCTCAGCCCTGCTCGGTATCCGGAGGTGCTGGGGAGCCAGGCGCTGGGCCACCCATGTATGTCCCCAGCTGACACCCCCTGTCTTGCAGGTGTGGTAGCTGCGCCCGGCCGCCATGGGCAAGCAGAACAGCAAGCTGCGGCCCGAGGTGCTGCAGGACCTTCGGGAGAACACGGAGTTCACTGACCACGAGCTGCAGGAGTGGTACAAGGGCTTCCTCAAGGACTGCCCCACCGGCCACCTGACCGTGGACGAGTTCAAGAAGATCTACGCCAACTTCTTCCCCTACGGCGACGCCTCCAAGTTTGCGGAGCACGTCTTCCGCACCTTCGACACCAATGGCGACGGCACCATCGACTTCCGGGAGTTCATCATCGCGCTGAGCGTGACCTCACGGGGCAAGCTGGAGCAGAAGCTCAAGTGGGCCTTCAGCATGTATGACCTGGACGGCAATGGCTACATCAGCCGCAGCGAGATGCTCGAGATTGTGCAGGTACTGCCAGCCGGTCACTGGGAGGGGCTCGCTGGGGCAGAGATGGCAAGAGGCCTGCCTGGCGTCACACTGCAGACCAGGGCCTCAGCCAGGGGCTCCCTGTTCCCAGCCCAGTGCCTTTTATACCCAACACAACAATCAGTCATCCTCCGGCAGGTTACTAACAGTCCCTCTCTGGAGTGATTTTTAAAGTGAGCAATTGTCACATGACTGGGTGGGTCCTTGCAGACAGCAATGGTAACAGCCATTTTATCATTGATAAAGTGATCACTTACTAGCTATCCGATCTGGGCTAAGCACATTTATCCATTTTCATCTTCACAACCCTATTTCACAAAACAATGCTCAGAGAGATGATTCCGTAATGTCACAGAGCTGAGAATTGTAATAATTGAGAGGACCCTCGATGCTTGCAAGAGGTAGCTGTTAAGACCTTTGTAAATCCTCATATTTGAGAAGGCAACGAATAGCTTATGTCCCCGTTTGTGTTAGGTACCAGCATGTTGATTTCCGACTCATAGCGACCGCATGTGACAGAATAGAACCGCCCCATAGGGTCTTCTTGGCAGTAATCTTTACGGAAACAGATCACCAGGCCTTTCTCCCGTGGAGTGGCTGGGTGGGTTCCAACCGCCCACCTTTCAGTTAGCAGCCGAGTGCTTAATTATTGCTGGGAACATGAACTTGTAAAGTAGACCTGAAACATGAAGTGATCCCTGAATAAAATCTGTCACAAAAATAGTACCACTTTATGAGACCTCCTCTCTTTGACTTCACTTCTGTCAACAGCTCTAACAGGTGAGTTTGAACAGCAGATCATGCTGTTTTCTAAGCAGAAACCAAGTTTTGTTCACTTCACCAGGCTGCATGGTGTGTGGTAGAGGGCAGAGAACCACAGAGCTGGTCAGCGGGCTGGAAGCTGCCTCTCCCTGCAATCACCCCCTGTACCCCTCCTCCTAGAGCCTAGGGGGTTCAATCTGGAACTCCTCGGAAGAGGTAGTCCCACCCTACATTAAGGAGCTTAGGGTTAAACCTCAAGCAATGATTATCAAATCCATGAACTCTTACAGTGGCAGCAACTCCACTGAGGAGTGGCCAACCCATGTCCCAGATAGATGGGATTTTACACAACGAGAATAAATTAACACAGGTTTGGGGAACTCTGTGGGTCCCTTGCCACCACCTGGCTCTTAGCTATAAGCAGCGGTACAAATAAAAATCCTATTTTCCAAGAACCGTTTATCCCAGCGCATGTGTGAACCCTTAAAATTCAGTTCCCATCAAGTCAACTCCAACCCTATGTGTGTTAGAGTAGAATTGTGCCCCATAGAGCTTTCGATGGCTGATTTCTTTTTTGGAAGTAGATCGCCAGACCTTTCTTCTGAGGTACCTCTGGGTAGACTTGAACCTCAAACCTTTAGGTTAGTAGCCAAGTACGTTAACCATTTGCACCACCCAGGAATTCCGTGTAAACGCTTACCCATTTGCAAATGGGCATGCCAGTCACTGGCTGAGCAGAGTGGCCTCACCAAAACCTAGAGACACAGATTGTATCACTCAGAGCAGTGAGGAGCAGCCACTGCTGTCCACATGGAATCTGGTTTCTAGGCCATCAGACCAAGTTCCCAAACCCTGAAACCTCCTCCAGCGCCTTCCCATATGTCCCAGCTTGCTGGGTGATGTTTCTCATGGGACACCTGGCTGCTATACACTTCTCAAAATGGATTGGTGTTCTCAGTACTTCAGAAGCCTACCAGGAGACCTTGGAGGGTCTCGACTTTGCATTTGGCTCTGCACTTGGCCCTGTCC
The DNA here is from genome assembly GCA_030035585.1 of Dugong dugon. Classification (NCBI taxonomy): domain Eukaryota; kingdom Metazoa; phylum Chordata; class Mammalia; order Sirenia; family Dugongidae; genus Dugong; species Dugong dugon. The sequence continues at coordinate 94,305,963 of CM057473.1, read as the reverse complement.
CAGGGAGCCTGTTCTGTGTGCACACAGGGTGTGTAAACGGTTCTTTTAATTGTAGAGGAGTGCCCACAGCCAGTGAGCGCCTTGACCTCCATTTCTTGCTGTGGGCTGGGCGGATGCTCACACCCTCGCCCCGTCCACGCCAGGCACATCCTGGAGTCTGAGCTCATTATTCACCACTTCCATTCTGTGTCTCTCCCACAGGCTATATATAAAATGGTGTCCTCGGTGATGAAGATGCCCGAGGACGAGTCCACTCCGGAGAAACGGACGGACAAGATCTTCCGACAGATGGACACAAACAATGACGGTAGGGGGTGGGGGTGGGCTGTGTGTGCGTGTGTGTATGCAGCAGTGTGGGGAGCCAAGACGTGTTTGGGACCCGTCTCTCCCCTCCACAGCTTGTCCCCCAGCCTGCTCACCCCTCCCCTGACCGTCCTGATTTAGGTGTTCTGAGGGCAGACCCGGGATTTGGAATCTGGTCCTGAGTCCTGGTTCCCCCCGCACTGCTCTATGGCCCTGGGCGTGTTACTGGCTCCCTGGGCGCAATCTCCACACTTGTAAAATGGGGATACTGTGTTTGGGGTGGTGAGGGGAGGCAGGTGTGCCGCCCTCCCCTGGGGCCCTGCAGGGTTGGAATCCAAGGGTCCTGATGCTGAGATCCTGGGAAGCTGGCTGTTCCTTAGTTCTACTGTCTGAGATGTAAGGCCCCCTGGTGACCCCAGGGATCAAAGCGAGCGCTATTAGGAAGTACATTTCTGCATCTGCCTTCAACAGCTGTGCCCAAAGATTCTGGGGCCACACTGCAGCAGAAACAGTGGCAACAGTAACAGAGGGCACCACACCTCAGTTTTCCACTCTGCAGAGGCTGTGAGGTTCTGGTGAGATCCCAGAAAGGGGCAGGTTAGCTGTGAAACCGAGGATACCGTACTTCTTGCTGACTCTGTCGGGTGGCGTCGCAGAGTAAGATGTGATTTACTTTTGCACAATAAAGAAATGTGACATTTAGAAAACAAAAGAAAATACTCACTGGGTTGTGGTGACGATTAAAAATAAGCTAATGCACCAAAAAGTGCTTTGTAAACTCAAAAATGAGTTGAAGGCCAAGCTGGCAGGGAGACAGGGATTTGGGTATAACCGTAGACAGAATAAAGCATAGCAGACAGCAAGTTAACAGTTTGCAAAACACATTCACACATAAAACAAGGCAGCCTGGTGCCTGACATTGCCTTTGGGCTGATTCAAAACATGTTTCTCAACCTCCAGTGTAGCAAGGCACAGATTTTGGATTATGACAGGCCTGCACTTGAGTCTTGGCTCTCCCAAGCCTCAGTTTACTCCTCTGTGAAATGGGGATAATAAATTTAATCTCATGTGGCTGTGAAGATTCAGTGAGAAAATGCCTGTAAAACTCTGAGCGCACTACTTGGCACTCAACAAATTATGGCTATTATTTCTAACCCCACTGTGTCCCAAGGCCAGCTGCCCATGACCACCACTCGGCCCATTCACCTGCTTCCCCAGCTTGCCCCAGCCCCACACCTTCAGAGGGCCAGCGGGGCCCCACGCCCAGGCACCTTCCTAGGTTGTTTGTGAACTTGGGTGGTGCGTTCCACTTGCTAATGGGTCCACTGGAACAAAGCACTTCCTCCTGGGAGCCCAGAGGTACTGTCTGTCCCTGGGGCTCCGGGAGGGAAAGGGAGAGGTGATACCAGAGAAGCTGGGGCTGCGACCCGGGATCCAGGTTAGAGTGAAAGGAGAGGGTGATCCTTGAGGCTTCTCGGAGGATGCTTCAGAAATAGGCGGTGGCCCACACTTTGTCCCAGCATCCCTGGCCACCAAGAAAAGCACATGGCTCTGCCCTCATCTCTCCATGGCACAGGTGCCATTTTTAAGGCCACGCTATCCTATTTAACTATTGTTCAAGCAGCCTATATGAACTGAGCCCGGTTAAACACTGGGAGGAGCCCTGGTGGTGCAGTGGTTAAGAGCTCGGCTGCTAACCAAAAGGTCAGGAGTTCGAATCCACCAGCCACTTCTTGGAAACCCTATGGGGCGGTTCTCTTCTGTCCTGTAGGGTTGCTATGAGTCGGAATCCACTCAACGGCAATGGGTTTTAAGCGCTGGGCGAACACTGACCACTGGGACACAGATGAGGACCCCCGACCCTCAGAGCCCCTTGTCTGTCCTATGCTCTGTGAGGAGGAGGAGGGGGTGGTGCTTCCATAGGATCATAATCTCACCAAGTCCTCAGTAGCTTTCCCTGGGTCAGCTCAAGGCTTCTGCTATGGCTACTGGCCTGGGCTCACCCCGCATCCTCGGGCTAGGAGAATTTCAGGGTGCAGGGAGTGAAGAGGGTGGAAAAGATGGGGGGGCCTGCCTAGTAGCCTTACTCCCCATAGCTTTTGGGACCTTGAGACCCTGAGGCCCCACACATACAACCAAGAAGACCCCCACTCCCTACCTGCTGCCTTAAGTGGCCAGTGGCTGGAGGTGTTGGGGGGAGTGGCTGGTAAAAGCCACCACCAGCCATGTGAGGAGAGTGGCAAGGCCTGGTTATCCTTCTATCTGCATTGGCACAGCCCCAGACGCTGCCTCCTGTGCTGAGCGAATGGCTGTCCCCTCCCACACACCCTCCCATTTAGTCCACTCCTTAGCCTTCCATAGAAGAATCCTGATCAAAAGGGGGAAAACACAGAACAGAATCTCAAACTTTCCTGAACTCTAGACCTTCTGGAGCCGTCGAGGGTGGATGAACCCTTGAAACTGTTGCCCTGAGATAATCTTTGAACCTTGAACCAAAAATATCTGCTGAACTCTTCTTGAAACTGAACAACTGTTTAGCTTAGCTAGTAAAGAATGTCTGCCTCGAGCATTATGCTCTTTTAATGATTAGCTATATGGGATCAAACTGACAACAAAAACTTGAAAGATTAGATAGGAACCTTAGGGAGCGGTGAGTTTATGTTAATGGGGGAGGAACAACTCAGAAAAGGAGGGTAGAATGGCTGCACAACTCAAAGAATGTAATCAGTGTCACTAAATGGTACATGTAGAAACTGTTGAATTGATGTATGTTTTGCTATGTATATTCTCAACAACAGAAAATAAATAAATTTAAAGAAAAAAAAAATTACGTGACAGAAGAGCATGGTGGTCAGAAAACCTAATCTCCCTACCACAGCTCAGCATCCTCTGGAGCCTCAGCAGCGGGTACCCTCAGAATACTCATCCGGTCAGTCAGGATCCTTACCCCCGGCCACCCAGCCTGACATGGCGTCACTCACGTCTGTGTCTGGGAGAGAGACATGTTTGCCCCCGTGTGGTTCTTCTATAACCACATTTCCACAGCACTTTAGCCTTAAAACCCACTTTGCTGTCTCCTGATTCTAGAAGTGACAGGGGCAGGTGTGAAGGAGGGACAGGTTGAGGGGAGGAAGCCGGCTGAGCCCTTAGCGTGGCCCTTACACCTTTCCTGGCCCTCCCCCCAACCCAGCGGGGTAGATATTACAGAAGCAAAAAGCAGAGGGTCAGGCACTGCAGGAAACCATGCCCTGGGCTGCCATTCCAAGCCCTGGGCTGCCTGGGGGCACCCAACCTAGTGTCGTCTTCGCAGCCCTGAATTATTTATGAATTAGAGGCAAAGGGCATCTTTTTTCTTGACAAGTCACATATTCCTTGATATATAAGAAGCGGAGTGACTTTAAAAGGCTTTAAATTACCCTCATCAGCCACATCATGCCACCATACTAGGTATGTTCTTTCAGTTGCCTGATGCTTTGCGGTGAGCCCTAGAAGCAAAAAACGTTTTCCAGAAATACCCATGGAGTAAGTGGAGAGATGCTGACACAGTCCAGCTTCTGGGAGGCTCAAGATGCTGAAAAAAAGAAGGGGTGGTGTCCCTGACGTGAAAGTTGTCCCCATCCTCCTTGGATGTATAAAGAGCAGTGAGCACTGGGTCTTTCTGACTTCTCCCGTTCTCTGTCCCTGCAGGCAAGCTGTCCCTGGAAGAGTTTATTAAAGGTGCCAAGAGTGACCCCTCCATCGTCCGATTGTTACAGTGTGATCCCAGCAGCGCAAGCCAGTTCTAAGGAAATGGTTATTGGGACAGTCGCAGAGAAACACGCAGGCTTGTCTTGCCGTTTAAGCTTTGCTTGCAAAAGTGGATGCCTCCTCAATCATTCCTGCTCTTCCGGGACTGGTGCCCAGGCGACACCATCGTGCCCGCCCGGCCCGGCTGGCTGCATCCCCCTCCTGCGCTCGAACAACGCAACATTCCTCCGGTCCTGCTCCCACAGTTGGCCTGTTCCTTTCCAGGGTGACTCGCTGGGTGTGTTACACGCAGGGTTTGAAGTGATCATGGCTCCTGGGGCAACCCCCCTCTCATGGGGAGCCCAGCAGACAACCCTGAAGATTCTAGATAGGACTTTCTAAGATAGCACACCAAGGCCAGCTAATATATTTTGTAATCCCAGGTGACTCTGCTGGAAAGGTGGGGACAGAAACGGAGTGCAAGTAGACAGGGCAAGTCCTTCCCCGAGCATGGCTCCACCTATCTTGGTTTCTCTGACCAAAATTGCTTGCACTTATATATATTGTGGTCTTCTTTCTTTCCTATATATGTATGGTGAAGTACAATGTACCGTGTAGGTCCTGTATTTAATGCCTCTGACTGCCTTCCAAGCGTGGTTCCCTCGTGGCCTGTAACTCCTCCGAGCCTGGTTGTTGTGTGGTATTTATGCACTCTTAAACGCTGCCCACTTCCGGAGGACATGCATGTGTGCCCAGAGCCCCGGAGAGCCTGCGGTCCGTGTAGTGAATGCAGGTGTGCGTTGAGGGTCTGTTCTCCCTGTTGGTTGGTCTGGCATTTCCTGTATTAAAATTATCAAATAAACGGAATTATCTGGATTGTGTGTGTTTGCCTGTAAAAATCCCCATTCTGGTGGTCTTGGTGCTCGGTGGTCATCCAATGAAGTGGGTTCACTTGGCAGCAGCGGCGGTTTGCATACTTCGTCCCTCCTGTATCCCTTCAGCCATCGCTGTGTCTATAAATCTTGTGCAACGTGTTCTTCTAATATCTGCTTCATGCCAAGAAATATTCGTGGAATTAAAAGATGACTGTTCTTGGCAGGTCTGTCTGTCACGCTCTCTGCCTCCCTGACTCCCTCTTCCTCTCTGAGGTTTTAATCAACAAGGCTACAGGGAAGACAGCTGCCATGGAGGAAAGTGGGTAGACCAGAGAGAAGCAGCCTGGGCTCAGAGATGAGATAGGCTTGCGTTCTCATCCTGCCTTCCCTGTGGCAATCAGAATACTTCCAGGCCCAGCGGCAGAAAACCCAGCTGAAAGCGCTTACAGGGTAGGGATGTTTGTCTCACCTACCAACAAGGCCAGAGGCGATGCATTCTTGGCTTGGCGAATTGGCAGCTTGACAGCATCACTGAGGGCCCAGGTTCTTCCCAGCATCCCCACTGCCCCACTGCCCGACCTCCAAGAGTCAGTTTTTGTCCTCAAACTGGTTTCCTTGGAGGGCCAGCACGGCTGTCACAGTTCCAGGTGGTACATCAGACATGTGAACATCCAGAGACAGGAAAGGAAGCAGCCATGCTCTCCGTCCTTCCATTGAGAGAGGAAAACATTTCTAGAATCCTCTCTACCCTCCCTCAGCCTCAGGTCTCATTGGCCTAAACTGCCCATTGCCACACCCAGGCCAGTGCCTTGGCTAGGTGCGTGAGGTCACCATGACTGGCTTAAGCCCATCAAGATGAATCCTTGGCTGAGGGGAAGCCCAGCAGCCCCCGAAAAGGACATGGTGTTTAAAAGGGGGTTGTCTTCATTTGCTAGTGCTGCTATAACAGAAATACCACCAGTGAGTGGTTTTAAAGAACAAATTTATTTTCTCACAGATTAGGAGGCTAGAAGTCCAAATTCAAGGCACTGCCCTGGTGGCACAGGGGTTAAGAGTTCGGCCGCTAACCAAAAAGTTGGCAATTCGAATCCACCAGCTGCTCCCTGGAAACCCTAGGGGGCAGTTCTGCTCTGTCCTGTAGGGTCACTATGAGTCGACGGCAACGGGTATCTGTAAGGAAAGGCTGTCTCTCTGTAGGCTCTGGGGGAAGATCCTTGTCTGTGTCCCGTGTTCCGGGGTACCTTGGCGATCTTCATGTGGCATCTATCTCCTCCCACCCCCCCATTTGTGCTCGTTTCTGTGTCTCATCTGCTCTTTCTGTATCTCAGAAGTGATTAGGCTTAGGACACACTATGCTGATATGGCCTCATTAACATAAAAAAGAAAACCCTATTCCCAAACGGGTTTACATCGACAGGTACAGGGGTCAGGATTCCAACACGTATTTTTGGGGGACACAACTTGATCCATAACAGGTGAACAGAATTGAGGTTCTCTTAGCAAGGATGGATACCAGCAGTGTCTGTCATGTCGGCTTCCGGGCCGGAGGACCTCTCTGTGCCTCAGTGTCTTCACCTGCAGAAGGGGCATGAAGAAGGTTGTAGGATGGTGGGAGGTAATGCATACAGCACACGGAGCTCAGAGCCTGCTCTGTTGTAGGCTGTCAGTAATGGAAGCTATTTGGTTGATTTCAGTCATTTTCGTATCCTTTAAGACTCCATGCCTCCTTTTTTAAATAGAAATGATGAGTCACTCTACCAAGTGCCTTTTGAGTCAGTGGACACTACCAGAAGGCTGTTGTTATTAGTTGCCATTGAGCCAATTCCAACTCATGGCAACCCCACGTGTGCAGAGTAGAACCGCTCCATAGAGTTTTCAAGGCTGTGAGCTTGCAGAAGCAGATTGCCGGGCCTGTCTTCCAAAGCACCTCTGGGTGGGCTTGAACTGCTAACGTTTTGACTAGTAGTCAAGCGCTTAACCATTTGCACTACCCAGGGATTCCACCAGAAGGCTGCATTGTGGTACAACACCCCGCATACTCATAGCCATCAGGCCTTGATCAGCAGTGCCATCCAGGTGGAATGGAAGGGGTAAAGACAGGTGATCTGGTGGCCGGATTCAACTTGCTACAAAGAGACAGATGGTGCCTTTCCCAACTCTGCCTGGCCTGGAGGAATCTCCAGTGAGGTGCTTGAATTTTACAAAAACACAGCTGGAAATGGCAGAGATCAACTAAATGGTGTTTGTGGGGGAGAATGTTATGAGTGGAGAACAGAGCTCAACAGACATAAAAGGGGGAGCGACTGCTTTTTGCCCAGATGTGGGAGACATGGATCTGGGGGTCCTAGTGGACCCTACCCCAGCAGGAGCTCACAGAAGTCAGTGTGGTTCCTTAAGGAGTCAGTCTGCTGCTGTCTGGGAGGGAAGGGATGCAGCCACCAGAGATGGTGGCCATACGCCAAAAAGCCCAGCTCATCAGAGGGAGAAAAGACCCAGAACTGTCTGGTCTAAGTCGCCTCCCCAGCAGGAATCCTCTGGGTGGCCTCTCTGTCCATCCTGAAGCTGGCTCTTCCAGGGCTGGTCATTAGAAAGTGCTTCCTCCTGTCCCTCCATCAATATTTGCAATATTGACCGAAGGTCTGCCCCCTCTTCCTTGTGCCCTATCCTCCTGCAAGGGTCTCTTTGCCCTGCCTTCTCCTTGTACCCAGGGATCCCAGACCCCCAGCCATCCTGCAAGGCCACTTCAAGTTAAAGTTCCTCAGGAGTTTCAAATATATTCCTTATGCTATAGATAGGAGCCCTGATAATGCATATGTCTACAAGGCTAAGTGTGTGAAGTCAACAGAACCTCTGGAAAACGGCTTTGGGTCTAGTCTGCAGTTTTGCTACTCCCCACAGGACACCTGTCCAGAAAACACAAGATCTGAATGTGCCCTAGGAGCTGCTCAAGGGGCGTGTGATTCAGCCTTTTCTTCCTTCACATAGACTGAGCCCAGTGCCCTGGAGTGGTGCCTCCACCAACCCTTCCAGCAGTTCCGCGCCCCCTGCATGGTGCCCTGTGCTCACTGAGAACAGGAAAAATTCCCCAAACAGGAAGATGTTTGGAATCTAAGGAAGAAAACCCTGGGTGTGGAGAGAGGGTGAGAATGGGGTGTTATGCCCAAGGTGGTTCATCTGAGCAGGCCTGATCCACCCCCATGAGGGCAGGCCTGTCACCCCCTTTACTGCGAACCCTGGGCCTTCATTAATGCAACTGCAGTGCATTTCTGTTTGGGTAACCTGGCCTTCCCTATAGGAACCAGTGTTAAAGTAGCATAACATTAGCTCCCATTTAGTGGCGGCATCCTAGGATAGATACCACTAAGCATCCTAATGAATTATCTGTTTCAAACCTCTCATCTACCCTACAATGTAGTATTACTACCCACATTTTACAGATTGATAAACTAAGGTTTAGAGAAGTTGAGTAATTTGCCCCAAATCCTTAGCAAGGGGTGGCAGAATCAGAATTTGAACCCAGGATGAACTCCCAAGGTTATGAACGGCATCTTCTCCCAATTACAGAATGGTCTTCCAATAACTGACCCAGTATGAGGCATTGATGGTGGTTCAGTGGTAGAATTCTTGCTTCCCACATGGGAGACCCAGGTTCAATTCCCAGCCAACGCACCTCATGCACAGCCATCACCTGTCTGTCACTGGAGGCCTGTGTGTTGCTATGATGCTGAACAGGTTTCAGCGGAGCTCCTAGACTAAAGATGGACTAGGAAGAAAGGCCTGGTGATCTACTTCTGAAAACCTTGTGGATTACAACAGTGATCTTCAGTCAATCATGGGGATGGCGCAGGACTGGGCAGTGTTTTGTTCTGCTATGCGTGGGGTTGCCATGAGTCGGGGGCCAACTCAACAGCAGCTAACAACACTGCCCCCATTCGGTTCCTTTCTTACCAACCCTCCACATCCCACTCTCAGGCCTCCCGGTGTTGTGGGAAATGGAGGAGCTTACCCCTGGGTCCCTGAGCAAGTCTTACATGGGACATATTTGTGGCGGCCAGGCCTGATCCCCCCACCCAGTCATTCTCATAGTGGAGAAGTGGTTACGCTTCCCCACTGGCCAAGGGGTGCCCCCCTGAGGCCTGGTTCTCAGGACCAGGTGACAGAGGGATGGGACCATGGAGCCATCAGCGTTGCTCCTCCCTCCACCACCTACTGGGATTGGGCATGGGCCTGAGGAAGGTGTGCCGAGGTGGGTTTCCGTCCTGATCTAGCTCCCTGAGGGGGGAACAGACACCACCAGGGGCTTCAGACTGTGAAAGAGACTGTGGCCCCAGGGAGAGGTATTCGGGCAATCAGAAGGGTTGGTTCATTAGTTAGCTCATTCCCCAGTCCTCCCCTGAGAGCTGCGAGTTCTGGGCAGACCTGAGAACACAGCTGGGAACAAAGCCCAGTCCTCCCTGAGGAGCTCGCAGGTCAGGAGCAGAGATCCCAGCCCAGGGCCAGGCCTGCCTGCCCTCAGGAGGCGGAGGGGGAGCCCCAGGCGTCTGGCTGTGGGGGCAGTGGGCAGGGCTCAGCCTAAGAGGTAGGTCACTCCATTTCAGTCCCAGCTCAGCCACTAGTCAGCCTTGGGCTGACTTCCCTTGAGCCATGGCTGTGCTGGGGCCTGATGGCTCGCTGGTTCTGGGTTCTGGCCTTATGTTGGCAGCCATGGGCCTAGCCCCTCAAGCAGCCTCAGCAGCCCCAGGCCCAGGGTGGGGCAGGATGGAGGGGGTTCTAGCCCTCTGGACACCTGGGTGCTGTGGCCCCTTGGGGTCTCTGCAAGGTGCTCCATGGCCTGTCTCTCCTTGGCCTGGGGCTTCCTACCTGTGCCTGGGGGTAGAAACTGCAGGCAGATGGGGGAGTCAGGAGTGCTTCTCAGAGGAGATGGGGTAAAGATAGAATAGGTGTTAAGGAAACAGTGGTGAAGGAGCACAGGAAGCCTGAGCTTGGAGGAGGATGTGTTTATTGAGCAAACGTTTACCAAGAGCCAGCCTGGGGCATGGGGAGACCAGGCAGAGCAGGGCACTGCCGAGGGACCAGAATCCAGAGGAGCCATGGGAACCTGTGCAGGGATCAGGGGAGCACAGCCTGGCAGGGGCAAGGGCCCGGTGAGGAGAAAGGAGGGCTGGAGCCAGCCTACGAGGGCACAAAGTGGACTCTCCCACAGAAAGCCAGGGGAGGCCCTCCTCATCTCTGGCCCTTTCCAGCAGCTTCTGTGCACTGGGGTGAGTTTCCCTGGAGCCCAGATGTGAAAGGGGGGGCCATCTCTGAGGAAACATCCAGGCCACCTGCCTTCCCCCAAAGGGCAAATGTTGGCCTCTCCTGGCCGGACCTAAGGGAGGAGGCAGCTCCTTCTGCCTGTGAGCAGCGTGTGTGTGCCCCAGGCTCACCCCCAGGCCACACGGACCCTCCATGCTCACACGCTGCCTTCACTGCCCACCCCCACACTCGCCTGCACTCCAGTGTCCAAGATCATCCCAGCTGATGCCTGCCCCAAATTGCCATCCTGCGTCATCTCATCCCATAGCACCTTACAGTTCACCAAGGGCTTCCGGGGCCCCCTCGGACCCGCCTGGCAGGTAGTGGGCCTGCTCCACTCTGCAGACAGGAAAAGTCGAGACCAGAGAAGTGGAGGGACCCACCCCACAGAACCTAGTCTACTGACTTCCAATGCACTGCTCATTCTGTGGCCCCACTCGCAAGCCAGCCAGCCGCTCAAGACTCACTCAAGGTCCCCAGGAAGTCAGAATCAGAACCAGCCAGGTCCTGGTCCTGTGGCCCCCAGACAATGCCCCTGTACAGTATGTGTGTGTGTGTGTGTGTGTGTGTGTGTGTGAGTGTGTGTCTGTGTGTGTGTATTTGGGGGACGCAGAGGGCAGTGTGGTCCACCTGAGTCTGTATCTGTAGATGTGGCTCTGTGGGGCTCTGGATCTCCAACTTTGAGTGTGTGTCTGTCTCTGTGCTGAGGTGTCTTGAATGCACATCCAGGCACATCCTGTGCAGAGACTCACTGTGAGGAAGCATGGCTGCGTCTGTGCTTGAGTCTTTCTTCAGGTGAGTGGCTGTGTGGGGATAGGTGTGTCCCTGCTGCCTGAGGAGGCAGAGTTGAGTGTGTGGCTGCCCTGGCAGTGTATCCCAGGTGGGCAGGGGTGGGTGGGAACCTAAAACCACACCTTCCCCACACCCTCAGCACAAGCTCAGCTCTGCCCCCTGCCACCCCTGTCTGAGTGGGGCTCGGCCTTGGCTGTAGAGGACCCACCTTGCTCCCATCTCCACCTGGGGTGCTCGGCCCCCAGGGGCCTTCCTGTCTCCCCCTTCTCCTTGAATTCATGCTCACCCTGCATGTACCAGGCCCTTCCTATGACTCAATGCAATGTCCCTTCCTCCAGGAAGCCTTCCCTAGCCCCTCCCCAGCTGTTCTCTACAGCCCCCATGCTCCCTGCACTCACAGCACTTCTTCCATCCTATTGACCTCCAGCCCAGTGCCAGACCTGCTCAGGAAAGAGTGAATGAATGAATGAGTCAGCAAGCTGCCCATCCCCCCACATGCTACCCACAAGGACCCTGAACAAAAAAGTCGGAGAGACCCAGGTGCAAATTCCAGCTGGGCCATATCAGGCCACATGGCCCTGGACAAGACTGTCCATTTCCTCAGGCCTCCCTGTGCTCACTTGTAAGATGTGGGGCCCAGGATGGACCTGCCATATGTCCCAGACAACCAGGTTGCTAACCTTGCTCTTGCACATCAGCTGGTGAGGGAAAGGTTGCAGGGCCTTTCTGGACCGTGAGGATGCTCCACAGCCAAGATATGACGCTCAGAACTGAGGGCTCGCCAGGGGGCTCTCTGGCCCAGCTCCCCCACACCCTGATGTCCCCAGACGTGGGGGCCATAAGGCCATAAGGCAGGAGCCAGTGCTGGATCCGGCCCCCTGGGGAGGCCAGCCTGGATAGGGTAGAACCTTATCATGGGAAAAACATGGCGGGGGGGCTGGGGGAGGAGGGGAAGAGTCCCTGGACTATGCAGATGGTTAAGCGCTCGGCTACTAACCAAAAGTTTGCTGGTTTGAACCCACCCAGAGGCACCTTGTAAGAAAGGCGTGGTAATCTACTTCCGAAAGATCATAGTCGTTGAAAACCCTCTGGAGCGCAGTTCTACTCTGGCACACATGGGGTCGCCTGAGTCAGAATTGACTGAATGAAAACAATTCGTGTATTAATTGTTTAATAAGAAACTAATTTGCTCTGTAAACGTCCACCTAAAGCACAATTAAAAAAAAAAAATCGAATGGCAACTGATTATTGGTTTTAAAGAAAGAGGGGGAGGGATACATCTGATCGCAGGTTCCACATGTACTGTTACCTAAGCTGGGCTAGGGGGCCTCGGAGACAACCCAGACCTGAGGCATGGCGCCCTTGCTGTGCTTGCCCACACCATTCACCCATCCAATAAGCATGCGCTGAGCGACAAGAACACCCAGAGCTGGGCGCAGAACCTGCCCTCAGAGAGCCTCGGCCACCGGCGTGGTATGGGAGGAGACCCGGTGGAGCAATCACCAGGCGCTTTTGGGCACGGGGAAGGATTAGGGGCACCTCAGGAGGCCATGGCTGAGCGTGGGAGTAGAAGTTCCTGGCAGAGGGCCCAGCAAAGACAAAGGCTGGGAGGCATGAAATAAGGCACTGTGGAGAGGGAGCAGTGAGCTGTTCACTGGTGCTGTGCCGCAGTGGTGAGGTGGCAGGGGCCGGGGCGGGGGCTGAGGGCGGTAAGGACCGAGCTTAGGGGTGGGCTTCAGTCTACGGGGGCGCGTGAAGAGTTTTAGGAAAGGGAGCAGCGTGGTCAGGGGACAAGGCTGCCTGGAGCTCCTTCCTCAAAGCTCTGAGAGACCCCGTGTGGTTGATTCACGGATCCACCTCTCAGTGAAGCTGGGAGATGGACGTGGAGGGGGGTGGCGGGGAGGCTGAGACCACTCTCCTGCCTTCACTCCAGAATGGCCCAAACCAAAAAAACCTATCTACCCTGAGTGATTCCAACTCCTAGTGACACTATAGGACAGAGTAGAACTGCCCCCTAAGGTATCCAAGGCTGTAATCTTAATGGAAGCAGACTGCCACATCTTTCTCCCGCGGAGCAGCTGGTGGGCTTGAACCTCCGGCAGCCGAGCGCTTAACCACAGTGCCACCAGGACTCCTATTCTACAGCGGCAGAGGCACCTTAAGCACGAGGTGATGCTGCTCCCTAGTGGCTACGGTCGAGAGGGCAGTCCGGTGGTTGGATGTGTGTGGATCTCTAGCGCCTCCTGGTGAGCCTGGCTTCTGAGCCGTTTGGGTCTTCTGGAAGCTTTCTGTCCCGTCTCATTTGGCAGATGAGGACACTGAGGCCCAGAAGAGCCCCTGATTTGCCGTGGGCCACATAGCACGAGTTGCAGGTAACTGACGTCAGGCTCCTGGTTCCTGGTCCACCTGCCAGAACCTCGTCAATAAAACCCCATTAAATCCCACTGCTATCAAGTCGATTCCGACACATAGGGACCCCTATAAGTACAGGACAGCCACTTAAATTTGAATTTCAGGTGAACAACAAATAATTTTCTGTGTAAGTATGCAATATCTTCTATTTTTATTTGTTAAATTTGGCAACACTGCTTGGCAAGGCCATGGAGCCTGAGCCTGTGCAGCCCCCAGGGCATGTTAGCAGCTGGAAGGGACCAGGCCACCTCACAGGCCACCACCAGGGCCAGGGCACATGGCCCTAATTGTGCAGCCACCCCTCTCACTCGAAGATTCTGACCATCTGCCGGCCGGCCCACTAAGCCCCTTCCTGGGCACTGAGCCCCCTGGTGGCTGCAGCCACCCCTGCACACAACCCTCACCCACCTAGGCGGGTAGCCGGGGGAAGGTCACCGGGGCTAAGGCTGTGCCTCAGTAATCCCTGGACCAGAGAAAGAGCATGTGTGGTCCTGACCGCTCCCGTTTCTAGAGGCAGCAGTGAGAATGGATAAAATCCTCCAACTCCTAATAATGTCAGCAGGAATTTCTCAGTGTTTTCAGTGAACTAAGTCCCGAGCTTTGTTGATCCTCCTCACACCAACGCTTTCACGTGGGAACTACTCACCTCCCTCACCGCTAGTGAGGGGTGGGACGCAGGATGGCTGGGTCTACCCAGCTCCAGGCTAAGGAATGCAGCTCAAAGTGTGGACCTCTGCTGAGTTCTGGAGTTGCCGGAGGTCTGGCCGCCCCTCCCTGCTGCCACCCCGGGCAAGGAACAAGGTTGGGAGAGCAGGGGCCAGGAGCCACGAGGCTGTCGGTACCAGAGAAGTGTCATTTTCCACTTGGTGTAACAGAGAAGAATGGCTCATCCTGGTCATAGTTTTTGGGTTTGTTTTTCAATAAGCGGCCGAGAGCGGAGCCTGGCCCGGGAAGCAGAACTGTACACTAACTCACAACCTTCTCCTTCTCGCTTACCTTGGACGAGTCATTTGTCCTTCTCAGCTTTGCCCCATCCATAAAAAAGAAGAGGTTGGGAGGACTCAGCTAAGCCTTTTGTTCAAATGACATCCTACCTCAAAACCTGATACATAAAACTGGTTGAAACAAGGGGCAGAGCCCTCCATTTGCCCTCTCTGCCCCTCACACTCAAGTGGTTGAGGCTTCTTGGGACCCCCAGGTTGACACAGAGCCTGGTTTGGAAAGGGTGGCTCTCATCTTCAGGGAACAGAACCCCAGCTGGGCCAAGAGATGGCTCAAGCGAATGCCGCAGGCCCAGGATGGTGGGGAGGGCCACGCTAAAGAAAGTATGGGATAATGGCCAGAAGAACCCCCAAACTTGGAGGAGGTGACCAGCAGGCACTTAGAATAACTTAGGAAACCAGTAAGTAGGATGGAATCTGTGTAGAGATGCAAGATGACTGTTTTAGTGGACCACTGTATGGGGTGTGGGGAGCACATGACTACAGAAGACAAGCTGAGTGAGGGCTAGGTCAGCCAGGGGGCTCCACCTGCAAGAAGGCCCAAAGGGATGGTCAGTCAGGAGGCTAGAGAGAGGGCTGTTGGAAGCATGAGTGGGTCTGTCCATAGGCTTCTGGAGGCCCCTTGGTGTAGACTGGTCCGTGAGAGGCAGTGACACAGTGAGATCTGACCCTGACCCCAGACAACCTCTGAGAGGGCAGATAGTGCCCTCCATGGGGATTAGCCACTAGCTCAACATTCAGGGTGCAGTAAAGTTCTTGTCCTTAGCTCCCACTTTGGTCCTCTGCCTCATAAACTGGGTTGGCATGATCCAGCCCTGCTAGACCCTGGACCAGCTGGAGTTTCTGGGCTTGAGAAGTTGAGGATCAAGCCTTGGCCAACTCCACCGTTTCCAGTGAGCCAGCCCACCTGCCCTCAAAATCTCTCTAGCTATTTAACAGCATGTCCATGGGGTAGGTAGGAAAAACACAACACTGGAGTCATCTGACCGGGCATCAAATCCTACCTCTGCTTATTATCTGTGCCACTTGAGGAATCTCTCTAAGCCTTTCTTCACTTGGGAAGACTGTAATTCCTTTAAAGTCAGTAATGCATACACTTGTGAAATATACAGTAGGAGTTTCCCACTGTTGTCCCCCAGGCCTCCAATTCTCCTCCCTAATGCAACCACTGTTACCAGTTTCTTCTAAGTTCTTCCAGAAATGTTCTATGCAAACGTAAGTAAATTTGTGAACACACATGTGCACGCACACACGCACACACACACACACACACAGTTTGGTGTTTTGGTTTTGGCTTTTCACATAGTAGCATATCTAGGCTTGGAGATTGTTCTGTATCGGTACATGCAGATCTGCCTTACTCTTTTAAACAGCTGTGTATTCCATTCATAATTGCATCATTACCTTCTTGATGGGCTATGGGCTGTTTCTAATCTATTCCGTTTACAGTCAATGCCGCAGTGACTAGCCTTGTGAGAGTGTTTCTGTCAGAGAAATACTTGGAATTGCTGCATCAAAGATAAGGTGAATTATTTTTAATATAACCAAATTGCCCTCCAAAGAGATTGTTCCTGCAATTTACTTTCCCACCAAAAAATGTGTGAGCATGCCTGTTTACCCAACACGCCAAGGAACTTTTTTTTTAAAAAAAATCTTTGCCAATCTGAAGGTAAGAAAACATTCTCAGTTTTAATATGCATTTCAAGTTTGAAAATCTTCACGTTTAACGGTGGTGTCTTCTTTTCTGTGAGCCATATGCTCATGTTCCACCCACTGTCTGTTTGTTGTTACTCTTTTATCGATTTATTGGAGCCCTTTTCGCGTGTTGTATCTTCCTGTTTGTCCTTTGCCTTTTGACTTCAAATGTTTTCTTCTTAAATTTTTATGGTCTAATTTGTTACATTTAAAACTTCCACCTGGACTTTATGTTGGTATAGAGTTAATGGAGGATACTTTAAAATTTTTCCAGATGGTTACTCAGGTGCCCGAACATCACCGTGTCCAAGAGTTGGGTCGGAGACCAGCGATCTGTATTCTGAAGCTCCCCAAGTGATTTGCGTACATAACCTGCCTGGTTTGGACAGCACTGCCTTTGCCTCTGACCACCAATCATCTGACTCCCTTGGCGCCTCTGGACCCACCCCCACCACCATGGGGGTTCTGTGTAGACAGACCCCCCAGCTCTTCCAGAAGGAAAACCCACCTGCTCCCCGGACAGGGCTGCATTCACTTCAAATCATACGTCTAAAAACATCCGGTATCTGTGCACAACCAGACAGCAGTAACTTTAGTGGAAACGTGGAACCAAGCACTCCAAGCTAGAATTTTAAGAGGTTCCTAGACAGTACTTGGCAAGAGTATATCCCCAGACACTGCCTGGCTGTCCTCTTTTCTCTTAAGCAAAATTCACTTGCTGGATCCCAAATGCAAAAGAAATGCCAGCTAAACCTATGAGAATCTGTTCAGCTTTATTTCTGAATTCTCATTTCTGTCCCATCTGTCTACCTTGTCCCAGGGAAGACCACTCAGCCCAAGCCAGGCCACGTCACTCACAGACCCAAGCCAAACCTTGGCAGGACCCGGCACTTGTGACTGTGCCAAGCTGTGGTCAGGAGGGAGGGTTCCGAAGCTGTAGTGTGTGTCCCGTGGGATTACCTGGGGCTACTTCTGTTCCCAGTGGCACTGGCAACAGTTGCTTGGATTACATTTTACCTAACTGGCTAAAGCTTAGAGAAGAGCCCTTAGTATTACTCATTTGTGAGCTGAATTGCTCAATCCAACTCAGCACCATCACTAGCAAGGATCTTGTGGATTTCTTCCTTTTTGAAATAGGCAGATCGAATTTACCAAGTTTTAAGGTTTGGTGACTCTGCAACATGCGGAATTGCCACGAGTTGGTCTGGTGTCTTAGGTCAAATTTCTTGGCATGTAGTACACACTCAACATGAACTGCCTCTTGTATTTTGAACATAAAGCTAGTTGACCATCAGATCCTGAGGCCCTGGCTGTGCTGAAGAGTTCTGATAGCTACCCTAACATACCAGAACTGAACGAGAACAGCCTCACAGAAGGCAGGACAGATCTGAAAGCTGATTCTTTCCTTCCTTCCAGTCCCTTGCCCCAGTCAGAGCCTACTTTCTTTGTGGTTTCTGGGAAGTCTCATTTTCATATTTTGGCAACTGGAAGCCATTTCTGTAGGTCAGGGAGATGAGACCAGGTCGTGACAAGCCAAGCCACGGTCTAGGAAAGCAGCCAAGCAAAAGGAAAAATGTTAACAATTCTTCCCACTGAGCTTGTGTCCACTGCTTGGAAACCAGATCGGGGGAAGGCGGCTCTTCTTACTGAAAAAATTACCCTCTTTTCTCTCCTCAGCGCCTTTGGTAAATTTAACAGGATGGTGGCATGCAGTGGTTAAAGTGCTCAACTGCAAACCAAAAAGTTGGTGGTTCAAAACTGCTAGTGGCTCCGTGGGAGAAAGATGTGGCAGTAGTCTGCTTCCTTAAAGATTTACAGCCTTGGAAACTCTAAGGGGTTGCTGAGTCAGAATTGACTCTACAGCAGTGGGTTCGGTTTTTTTAACCTTTCACTTAGGCTGCTACCTCAGATGAAGAGAGCTGTAATATTCCTTAATCGCTCCTGACATCTGTTAATGCTTCTCTTAACGAAGGGCGTAAGACACTTCAGGCTGCTCAGATTGGTGGCTTTTAACCGTGCAGCTACGGTAGATTTTAAATTTTCCGTTCTGGGGGTTACATAGTCTGAGAGCCTGCCACCTTTTTGGGGGCAGGGCACAAGCGGAGTAAGAGCGAAAAGAACACAGAAGGCCAGTGGTCAGTGCCAGAGAAGGTAAAAGACCTGCAACACGAGCACTGTTATCTGTACTGACTGCCAAACGCACTGCATCCCTCACTTCGTAACCGTGTACTCTGTCCTCAGAATGAGCGAAGGTGAAGAGTGTCTATCGTCCGTGCAGACACGACTTGATGTTCCGCACGCACCTCCCCTGGGTTCTGGCAGACAGAGGCCGGCTGAGAGTAATAACGTCCTCAACTGGGGGCAGACGCGCGCACCGTCAGCAGTAGACAGCAGTGCACCGGTCTCATCTGCCTTTTTCCTTCTGCCTGGACGTGCGCTAGATCCACTACCTCTGAGAATCCACAGCAAACCTGACACAGGATTCAATTTACTCGAAATAAAAATCCCCAAAATAGGAAGAAGGCATTTTGATGGATTCTGAAAATATCGAAAAACATCAACTCTGCGTCCTCTGGTACCGTTTTCTCAGCTTGTGGGGAGAACACTAACCCCCATTTCTAAAACACTGAAGGCAAACTCCTCAGAATGGACGCAATGTAAAAACTTCCCAATACCCCATTACTTCAAGATACTTTATTTTTAAAACAGGTCACAACACTAAGCTTTTGGCCCATTCTGCCACTGAACAAGCTACAAATGCTTGCTCAGCAGCTGGGTGCATTCTTTAGTAGCATGTTTGAAAAATGAATAAAAATGCATATAAAACAAATATTCAAATAGTTTCCATAGGAACACAGATAAGCGTGACCCCATCTCCTAGTCTTCCCACATTGTTGCATCTGTGCCAACCCTACTCTCATAAACACATTTCAAAACTAGCAATAATTAAGTTAAATGGTCCCCCCAGATCCCTTAATTCAAGCTAAACTCGCAGTTAACAGCTACAAAAATGGTATCTACACATTAATACCAGCTGAAGCACAAGTTGCTGGATGGCGCTTCATTCCACTTTCCCGAGCACAAGACACAGGAAGAGTGCTGACGTCCTGCTCCTCTACCTCAGTTGGGAAGTCATGGCTCTGGATTTGCTGCATGAGTTGCCTGAGAGACACAGAAGTGGCATATTCAAATGCTGAGTCACCCATATCTGGGCAGTTCATCAAACAGGAATAACTTATTCACCAGGTGAGTTTACTTCCTTGGTTACTATGTCATTAGGAAGCAATTCAATGTATTCCCGAAGCAAGCATTTCTTCAGCACCATCTTTTTGGAAATCAGGAAACCATAAGTCACATGTGGTAACTACACTACTCTAATCATGCAGGAATATCTAATCATTTTTATATCATAGGAACAATCTGAAAAGAAATATAAGCATGGTAGTTATTTATTGGGAAGACTTTCCTTCTATTTTTCTGTATTTTCCATGGTGTATATATTCTCAATATGGGGGGAAAACTATTTTGAAACAATTTCTTACTCAAATACACAAGCACAAGCACAAATCAAGAAGGTACTATGTTACTAACCATGCTGGCCCAGACATCACATAGTAGATAGTTGGCCTCTGGAACCCATTGAAAGTAGAAGCAGCGGCAACAGTGTAAGCACCCATGTTTTCAAACAGCATCCAATCACCCACATGCATTTCTGGCAGGTCACAGCGCTCAACAATCCGATCAAGGCCATCACATGTCGGTCCCCATATGCTAGATGAATAATACTTCTCATCTGGCTTGGGTCTCTGCATTTAAGAGAGAGAAAGTGCTACTTGTATCTGTTATGACCAGTCATCTTGTTTTAGACAAAACATTAGTTCAGAAGTTACCTTTTGCAGAAGAGGCTTTACATGTGCATGATCATAAAGGATGCAATTAAATGATCCATATACTCCATCATTCACGTAATACATAAAGGTTTGTTCACTTGATTCATCTTCATCTAGAAAAGTAGATTAATCCTAATTATTACATTTTGACAACCAACGTTCAGTTATATATGCAATGATTCTGCTCTTTACACATACCATCAGAGCCTGTCTGTTCCTTTAATACAATTTTCTTGGCAATGATATTAACAGCAAGGGTGAAAGCTGATGCAGCATAGTATCTGCCTGGCTCAGCTATGATTTTCACTCCAGAATCTGAGGGAAAATACTTGTCCAATGCTGGATTGATTACACTGGTGATCTATCAGAATGAGATACAGGAGTCGTCATGAAGAGGAAATTCACATGGAGGAGAAAGATTACAGTACTTTGTAACATGACATAATAAAAAACCTTTCAGAAAAATTATCAGCGGGTTTGTCATCAAGAAAAGCAAAATAAAGATCTCCCTAAAAGCCAGTCTGCATATCCTTGGGGTTTCATTTTGACTCCCCTCCAGATACCCTCTCTATCCCTAGTAAAATGTTATGAGTATGTTTTATCAAGAGTAGAATAAGTCAGTCGACGCTGAGTCAATTCTGACTCACAGTGACCCCATGTGTGTCAGAGGGTTTTCAATGGCTTTTTCAAAATTAGATTGCCAGGCCTTTCTTCCAATTATTAAGAAACAGTACAAAATATACAGCACATTTTTAGGGCAGTGAAACTATTTGGTATGATACTGTAATGGTGAACACAACACATTATGCATTTGTGGAAACTCACAGGACTGTACAACACAGACAGTAAACTCTAATGTAAACTATGGATTTCAGTTAGTAACAAAGTATCAATATTAGTTCATCGATTATAACAAATGTACCACAGGAATGCAAGATATCAACACTAGGGGAAACCGCAGGGGAAGATGAGAATTCTATGTATTCTCTGCACAATTTCTTTGTAAACCTAAAACTGCTCTAAAATAAAGTCTATTTAAAAACAGAAAGGGAAAAAAACACAAAACAAATTTATTACCACCTATTGAAGTGTCAAGATACCCAAGTATTTTCAATTCGGCAAATACATGTAACAGGGAAAAATAATTTCTATCCTGCCTACCTCACGTAATTTTTTAAGAATAATAATGTGTACTCATTTTAAAAACTCAGGTACCACATATAATGGTTCATCTTATCTTCCAAGATGACTAGACAGTAGAAATGTTGTTAAGGGGAGGAATTACAAACCGTTGCAAAGCACATCTAGGGTAATGACATACCAAAATCAGTTATGTTCTCTAGTATTTATACAGCAAGCTAATTATAAACAAAGTATGAGTTAACATTTTCTTAATCAGCTGGTATGCAAGATTCTGAAAATTCGATTCTTATGTATGTATAGAGTCCCTTTTGATACTAGTTAAAATACTTAAGCTTTGGTCTGGGGTCTGTCTTAAAGGCCTGTGAGCAGCCATCTAAGATACTCCACTGGTCTCATCCCTTCGGGAGCAAGGAAGAATGAAGAAAACAGGATAAAAGGAAAACACTAGTCCAAAGGACTAACGGACCACAGCTACCATGGCCTCCACCAGACTGAGTCCAGTACAGCTAGATGGTGCCCAGCTACCACCACTGACTGCTCTGACCAGGATCACAATAGAGGGTCCTGGACAGAACCGGAAAAGGATGCAGAACGAAATTCTAACTCACAAAAAAAAAAAGACCAGATTTACTGGCCTAAAGGAGACTGGAGAAACCCTAAAGTATGGCCCCCGGACACGCTTTTAGCTCAGTGGTGAAGTCACTCCCAAAGTTCACTGTTCAGCCAGGGACTGGACAGCCTCATAAAACAAAATGGCACTAACGAAGCACAGCAGTCCAGGGACAAGGACTAGTAGGCAGGAGAGGGCAAGAAAGCTGGTGATAGGGAACCCAAGGTTGAGAAGGGACAGTGTTGACTTGTTGTGGGGCTGTTAACCATTGTCACAGGGCAATATGCATACTGTTCAATGAGAAACTATTTGTTCTGCAAACCTTCATCTAAGGTACCAAAAAAAAAAAAAAGAATTATCTATGTGAGATCAAATTGGCAACAGCAACTCAAAAGGTTTGATGGGAAGCCTAGGGGGCAGTGAGTTGAAGCCAATGGTGATGGAGCAGTGAGAACAGCAGCACAACTGGAAGAATGTAATCCTTGTCACTGAATTGTACGTGAAGAAACTTTTGAAATGGTCTAACTTTGGCTATGTATATTTTCACCAAAAAAAAAAAAAGATCCTCCAAGGTTGAGACGGGAGAGTGCTGACATGTCGTGGGGTTGTTAACCAGTGTCATAAAACAGTATGTGTACTGTATAATGAGAAACTATTTGTTGTGTAAACCATCTAAAGTACAATAAAAAAAAATATTAAAAAAAATACTTAAGCTTTGAAATTTTTTTTCTTAAAAAAAAAAAAGCCTGCTAAAATAGTTAATATTAGTTTTGTTATAAAGTACCTCTTCAAATTTAAGCTTCACATCCTCAGATCCAGGAAAGCCACCACCAATATCAAGCAGATACATGCTGAAACCAACCTCAGCCTAGAGTTTTAAGAAAAACAAGAAGTTGATCGAACAGCCAGGTTTTAAAAGTAGTAAAAAAACAATATATGTAGCAGATAGACTTAAGCTAGGTACTATCAGTCCTGCCCGCCCTACTGCACCAAATGGCCCCTGGCGCCTGATGTTCACATACTTGTTCGCATATACTTGTTCGCATATACTTGTTCGCATATACTTGTTCGCATATACTTGTTCGCATATACTTGTTCGCATATACTTGTTCGCATATACTTGTTCGCATATACTTGTTCGCATATACTTGTTCGCATATACTTGTTCGCATATACTTGTTCGCATATACTTGTTCGCATATACTTGTTCGCATATACTTGTTCGCATATACTTGTTCGCATATACTTGTTCGCATATACTTGTTCGCATATACTTGTTCGCATATACTTGTTCGCATATACTTGTTCGCATATACTTGTTCGCATATACTTGTTTTGTTCGCATATACTTGTTTGCATATACTTACTCCCATGTCAAAGACACAGCGGGCATCAGAGATTGCTTGCACGAAGGTATCAGGGTCAGTACAGCCACTTCCCACATGGAAGCTGGAGTAAAAGAAAAAAGGGAAACATGCTGATTCTCACTGTTTCTTAAAATAACCCTTTACAGTAGGAGAAAATGTCTACAACTTGACTGTCTAATATCTTAAGCTGCTGCCACCAACAAGATCTCACCTGACACCAACGACATCAATATTCAGCTCTTTAGCCCGTTCCAAAAGAAGCCTGCTGGTTTTGAGTGTGGCACCAAATTTAACACTCAGGCGACAGACTGCTTTGGAATCATCAGTGGCAATCCGCAAAACCAACCTAGGCGCGAGAAAAGTACATCAGACTGGTAATCAGAGATCACTCACACTTAAGTAAAAAAAAAAAAGAGCACCCCTTCCTAAATACTGACTCTGGCACTCTGACTGGAGTCTAATATGGTTTTATTAATCAACAGAAAACCAAACCCAAACTCACTGTGGTTGAGTTGATTCTGACTCCCAGTGACCCTACAGGACAGAGCAGAACTGTCCTATAGGGTTTCCAAGGAGCGGCTGGTGGATTCAAACTGTGGGCCTTTTGGTTAGCAGCCTGAACTCTTAAACACTGCACCACCAGGGCTCCTATTAATCATAGATGATTTAAATTACTTTCTATTTTGTCTCTGACCCAGCACACAAACATCACTAAAGTACAAAAATATAAATAATTGAAAATTTGAGTGTGAGCAGAATATATACCTCCTGCCCCCCACCTTCCCTTCAGACCGAGGAAGAACTCACTTCGCCTTTGGATGTGCTCTGGCAACTTTCATCAACTCGACCTCACTATCAAAAGTCATCATCTGAACTCCATTACTGGCAGCATACTTGATTTGAGATACTTGTTTACAAGGATTTGCATAGATTATCCTCTGTGGAGGCACACCGAGACTCTGCACCAATTGTATTTCAGTCTGAAAAAGAAGTGTGGTTTTACACTACTCCTATGTAGCTAATAAATGGAATCAATAAACAGAAGAACACGGGAAGTTGTCATTTCCCCCATCAGCACCTACTGCCCAACAAATGAACTTTTATCTGCTTTGGGGGAACAGGGCCATATGATATATTCATTTCTGAATCCTGCTGCTTCTGCTTACCTTGCTAGCACAGTCAAATCCTGTCCCTGTGGCAGCGAGGGTCTTCACTATGGCTCTGCTATCATTACATTTGACTGCATAAAAGGGGGTGACACGAGGAAGAGCTTTCAGCCATCTTAGATGTTTCCTCAGGATGTCTCCAAGGTCCGCAACATAGAAGGC
Organism: Dugong dugon; assembly: GCA_030035585.1. Lineage (NCBI taxonomy): Eukaryota > Metazoa > Chordata > Mammalia > Sirenia > Dugongidae > Dugong > Dugong dugon. The sequence goes on along the minus strand of CM057473.1, from coordinate 94,281,526 downwards.
ATCTTTATCATCCTGAAGTAAAAGCGGTTATAGGTTTACTCGTTACAGCCCTTACAAGGAAGCACTTCTCTTCCGTATGCCAAAGTAAAATGCAGTCTCCCTTCTGAGTCTCCATCATTCTCAATGTATACCACCCTTCGAGTCTAGTCACTGACATGAATATCGCTATTATTACTGGGCTATCCACAGCAGATTAAATTCTAAATTCCCTAACAAGACATGGAAGTTCCATTACATTTTTTCAAGACCTCACTGAAGTCTCCCATTCTTCTGCCCAATGTCCACACAGCTACACAGCCAGCATGAACCTAATATACTTACCGAAAAAGAAACTTCATTAATTTTTTGGTCCAGAATGTCCTTGGCAGTGAAACCTTCATCAAGGAAATGGCAGTCAAGCTCTTCATTACCAAACTTGTTCATGGCTTCTAAGTGTCCTCTGAAACGCAACAAACTGCAAACAGGGTGGAGAAATTCAGTGAAAAGCCTTAGCAATGCGATTTTTAAAAAGATCAACCTGCAACAAAGGTGTAAATTAAATACTTACACAGAAAACTAAGAGACAGAATTTAAAGAAATTATTTCTAGCTTTTCACAAAGGCAACTCTCCAGGAATTCCAAATCCCACTGAATAACAGGCTTGTACCCTTGGTCCAGCAGTGGAAATGTTCTGCTAAAACAGAAACACACAGAATTTGCTGTCTACCTTAGGAACACATCAAATGTTCAGGAACATCAGGCCCAGGCATTGACTGCGCACGCACACACACACACAGTAGGTAGGGCTCTCAAGAAAGTCAATCACCATCACATGGATTCAAAATTTTAGGATTTTGCAAAACAGCACACTAAAACTCCATAGACAGGACCATACATCTCACAGTAAGTATTTCAAAGATTAATGCAAAAAAAAAAAAAAGTAGAATGAATGTTTCAAAAGCTTATCTGCACTTTGTGCATTGATATGGGGGGAAGCTTTACAATGGTCAGCCTGCTCTATTTCTTGGGAGCAGTTTCAGCTCTTAGAACCTTAAAATAGCACTACAGCCATCACCAAAAAAGTTACCGTATAAACATCTTGCCATTTCCCACTTTCACTAAATCGTACGCAAAGTATTTCTTAGTGACTAATAGGCAACGCAGAAATGTCTAGAGCAAGGTAATATTTTGTATTATAGTTGCTGTCTCTGATCAGAAATCAGCATCCTTTAACTGTTGCTGCTTACCAAATTAGCAATTCTGTCTTTACAGGCAGTCTAATATTTGCTTAGCTATGACAGGAGTAATTTTTAACTAACTGAGTCACAAAAACAAGAGCCACTGTCCTTCGCCTTCATGAAATGTGACACTGGTGTATAACAGTTGCTTACTTTACTGGTGTTTTAGGTGAAAGTTTATACAGTAACTAGTTTCCCATTCAACAAACTGTACACAAAGTATTCCATGACATTGGCCGCAATCCCCACACTGTGTCCGCATTTTCTCCATTTCTGTCCAGGGTTCCCTGTTTCTTTTTATGTGGTTTTCCTACTCCTTCCTAACTTCTCATCTTTACTTTTGGGCAAATGTTGCCCTTTTGGTCTCGTATGTATAATTGTTTGTTCTATGAAGCACATTCTTTTCAGCTGTTATCATTTATTTTATAGGCCTGTCCTATTGCTTGGCTGGAAGGTGATTTCGGGGAACAGCTGCAGTTCCTAGTCAGAGAGGTGTCTTAAGGCCATAGTCTCAAAGGTTCCTCCAGTCTCTATCAAGCCAGTAAATCTGGTCTTTTTTTCTCTTTATAAATCGAATTTTTTGTTCTACAGTTTTCTCCAGCTCTGTCTGGGACCCTCTACTGTGATCCCGGTCAGAGCAGACGTTTCAAGTTATTTTTAAATTACTGATTTTAACCTATTTTAAACTCTGCCAGGTAGGGTTTCTTTTTTTCCTACTGTGCAACCCGCTTCAGTGCCTGCAGCCTATGGTCAAGGAGGCCAGGCAATGGTTTGGGGCTACAGTTTGCTCTGGCATGGGACACTATGAGAGGCCCACGGGGATGGGCCTGCCATAAATCCAAACCCATGCATGGCAGAACTCGTTTTAAGACCGAATCTAATGTGACTTTTCGGCCCTGTCAACCTCGTAAGTTGCCTAAAGCACCCCCAGGGTAAAGTGAGAGACTACCAGCAAATCCATATTTTTGTCTATATAACATTTACAATTGGCTAGTACTCTCATGTAGTGACAGACTGGGTTATTTAGGATCTCGTTAAATATCTTTAAGGCAACAAAGTTTTTATTTCTTTGAAATGCAGCATTAAATATTTTGTTTTACTATATAAACAAAAACTTGTGATACAGGGAAATTTCACCTAAGAACATCTTTTGTATAGCGAAGTTATGTTGAAAGAGGTATGAATTAATTCAAACAGAAATTTTCACAAATGATGCTCAACATCAGGCCTGCATAAAATAAGTCAGCATATTTTTTGTCCTCCCCGGACATTTCTGAGGTTCTGCTCCCAAAACTTGCACCGATTATTTAAGATTCTAGAACACAATCGGTCTTGTTTTGAAATTCTTGGAGCTGGCTTCCATGCGAACGTCTGTTCGCCTAAATAGAATTTTAATATTCTAGGCTCTTCTTAAATCCCAAAGTCATTCAAAGATTCGTTACATAAATACTAGGTCACGAACACCTGAGTATTACCAAAGTAACTACAAGGCTCCCTTAGCTCTAGCAACTCCCACGGGCTGCTACATGAAGGTCATTTCCCTGTATACAGCAAAAATAACTAACCTAAAATTAAGAAAAAAGAAAAAAAAAAGCCCAGGGCAACAAGGCTTATAAAAATGAACATTAGGGATGGGAGTCTCGGACTGCGGGTCAGGAGATCTTGAAGAGTTCGCTTCATGTCTCTCCTGCACCTGCTATAGGGCGCGCCACAAGGGCCTTCAAAAAAAAAAAAAAAGTGTGGTTGAAGGAACGAGCGGGCCTTTTCACCGTTTCCGGTACAGCTGACGTCATTTGGGAATCAATGTAAAACAGATAATGGACTAGGATCTCCGCAAAGCCCCCTCCAGCCCCGACGGTCTTAAGGCCTGAAAAACGAAGGGTAGTAGCGGGGCTGCATCGCGGGGAGGTGGCCGCCATCCGGCCCAGGCAGGGCCGCAGCGCAGATCAGCACTCCCATTTCACAGGAGAGAACCCGAAGCCGGGAGGGGAAGTGGCTTACCAAGGTCGCAGGGTTCCGGCCGGGCGCGAACTCCCAAACCGTAGCCCGCGGGCCGGCTCTGCGACCACGTGTGATCGGGCCGGGCCAGGGTCCCTCTCCTCGCAACTGGAGGTACCCGGTCGCGGCGGCGCCACGGGACTAGGCGGGTCCTCCCGAGTCAGGGCCCCGGCCAGTCAAAGCCTTGCAGGCTGGCGGGCCGCGCACGGACACGTGGCCTCGTCCCCCCTCACAACCACCCCCGGCCCCTGTCACCTTAGAGCGCGTGGGCGCCGCGGGCGGGCCCCATGGAGATGCCGCAGAGGGAGCGCGGAAGAGCGGCTCGGCTGCTCCGGCGCTGTCCCCGCCGCCTCCGCCGCGCCCAGTCAGCCGCCCGCCGGCCTCGCTCCCTCCCGCCGGAGGACCGCCGGCCCGAGGTGGCGCTGGAGCTGCTGGCAGAGGGGCGGCCGGCGGCGGAGGCTGCAGGGGACTGACAAAGCCCCAGGCCGCCGCCGCGCCGCTACTTATAGCGCCGGGTGTGTCGTCATGGAGACGCACCAGCTCAAACCAGCCGCGATCGGTTCCGTCTTGGGGGGTCTTCCGAGGGAGGGGCGGAGGCTCGGCCGCGGCCAACCCGGGCCCGGGCGAAGGGGGCGGGGGGCGCGGACAGTTAAACGTCAGCGCATTAGAACACCGCCCGCCCCGCGCGTGCTCGCCCGCCTCGCACTGCCGCTCGCGGCCTCTCGCCGCCCCCGGCCTCCGCCCCACCCGGCCCTGGAGCCCGTCCGCGCACGCGCGCGCTCTGCGGCGCCGGAGGCCCTGCAGGCAGTGCGGCCGCTCCCTCCAGCGCGGGGGCGTTGCCCAGCCCTCAGCCCTGGGCGAAAAAGCTGCTGCGGCGAATTTCAATATCCGTGCTGGCAGAGCCGTCTTTCCACTTGGAATTAAGTGCCTCGTGCCCTTGGGCAGAAAAAGAAATTTGTGGAGGTGACCGGAGGCCCCGTGCATCCTGCCGCAAGCTGCGCGCGGGCCACGTGGACCCTCCGGGTGGACTTGAGTGCCATTTGTCAGCGCATCCATTCTTACGGAAGTGACTTAAACATTACTGTGGTTCAACCTCGCTCTTACCGTGAAAGGAACAGAGACTCGGAGGAGAGGGACTTGTCAAGGGCCACCCAGCAAGTTAGTGGCAGGGCTGGCAGGCCGCTCCCACGCCACTGCACCAAGAAACGCTGTTCTTTACGTTTTCTAAGTAGATGGCCAATAACAATAGGCATACGAAAATGTGTCCTACTTACTAAAACAAGCCAGAGACTCTCGGGGCCGTTAGGGGGAAAGAGATCAGGAGGTAACAGGATCTGTAAAACCATCAAGCCGGTTCGCCGCCCTTTATCGTGTTGGATGGAGCTCATCAATAATAGAAATCTTTCAGCACAAGCTACAACTGGCACGCTTTGAGAGAGAGCTACGTAAATCCCGACTCACCGAAATTGCTTAAGCACTGAATGCATTTGGCAAAAGCCACGGAAGAAATTAGGAGCCTTTAAGAGCGCGCAGTGAATGACTTTGCGGAGGACCGCACCACTGTGGGGGCCCCGACTCGGGACCCACCCCAGACAGCGGCCCCAGGCAGGGACTAGACTTGAAGGAACTTGAGGCACTTGTGTTTTAATTTCATATTTACCACTCATTCTCCCTGGAGGGCAAACTCTTAACAGATAGAATGGTGTCCCACCCTAGGGTGTGGTTTGTGGCAGGGCTGCTGGTAAGGACTCAATGTAAAACTGGGCCTGGCCATGAAGGGGGGGATCCCGGAGGAGCTCCGGGCGCTAGCCCAGCGCTGCCCCCAACTTGTTGTGTGATATTGGGCTAGTCACCTCCCTTTGTAGGGCCTCGTTTTCATCATCTGCAAAGCGAACGGGCCGGACTAGATGACCGAAAGATTCTTTACAGCTTTACAAAACCATTTGAAATTTTGTAAACCTTCCTTAAAGTTAAGAGCCCAGTGAAATGTTAGAGTCAGGAGTTTTTTGAGGACAGGGATTGATTGAATTATACATCTTTGTACCCACGCACCACCCCCTTCCCACCACCTCACCTCTAGCCCTGGGGCATAGTCGGTGAATACTTGTTGAATGAATGCATGAATGAATGAATGATCTAGCATTCATGGCTTCCTGATCATACAGAAACGGAACAGGGGCAACTTTAGCAGGCAACAGAAGTGTGATTTCATTTGTAAAAGCAGATAATGGGCAACACTCCCTTTTTCTCTTGGGCACCTTGATCAATTTCATTTTTTAACTACTGCTTGAGCAACCACTGGGTGCCCAGTACCAGGACTAGGGATGCAGAGAGGGGACTTATCTCCACTCTTCAGAAACTTCAGTCTCCCTCAAGCGACGAGAGAGGAAAACCCATCAGAGAACATTATAGCCTCAAATACTAAATGGAATATCTTTGGTTGCTTCATGGAGAACCCCCCATTTGTCTCCCTCTCTGAAGAAACTTCTTGTCACAACAACAAACAGTTTTCTTCACGTTCTGAAAGTCTCCCGTGTTCAGGGCAGAGCTCTTGGGGAGTACTGCCCACATTGCCCAGCTCTCTGCCAGCCATTCTAAGGCAAACACTGCACGTGCTATGTGGCCTCCTCCTGCCTGAGGGGATGGGATGTCTGGGTGTGTGGGATCCCAGTAGCAGCCTGCGGTGGAGAAAGGATAAGCCAGTCAGAGCCCCTGTCCTTGCTGCTATGTGACGTTGGCCACCTCCCCGGCCGTCTGTGAGACTCCATTCCTTCATCTGTAAAGGGGAGAGTTTGGGTGAGATCCAAAGTCCCTTTTAGCTCAGTTCTGTGAATCTATTCTAGATTTTAGAAACATTAACTGGAAGGTGGAAGCAAGTTCTTGGTTCAAGAAGCTGCATATGTACGCCACTTACCCCTCTGTCACGCACATACACTGGTGTCTCTCCTGCCAACCATGCCATGTTATACACACAAACTCATGCCCGATGCCTCACATTCCTCTGGGAAAATGATACCTTGCCCAGAAGGCCCATCTGACCCAGATAGGGAAGCAAGGGAAGGAGGTGGTGCTGCTGCTTCCTCCCCGAACATTGGTCCTGCCTGCTGCCAGCAACCTTTCTTTGAGAAGCCCTTGGTTGTGGCTCTGGGCAACAGGGTCTGAGTCACAAAACCTGATTGCTAAGCTGGATTCAAAAACAAAAAATTGGGAGTGACTAAACCTGGCTTTATTCAAATACCAGTTGCCACAGAGTTGATTCCGACTCATGGTGACCCCATGCATGTCAGAGTAGAACTGTGCTCTGTAGGGTTTTCATAGCTGTGACCTTTCAGAAGTAGATCACCAGGCCTTTCTTCTGAGGTGCCTCTGGGTTGGTTCAGACCATCAACCGTTCAGATAGTAGCCCAGTACTTAACTGTTTGTGCCACCCAAGGTCTCTTATTCAGATACATGACGTTTCTGTCTTTCCACATATTTTTTCAGTGGATTTTGTCGCTTTCCTTCAAAACATTTCCCTTAGAGAAGAGAAGATTGTTTCAAAGTATGTGATGCCAAACACGTGCAAGTTACTCTTACGTAGAGATGAGATTTTGGTGTTTGGTGCAGAAGCAATAAAGGAAGTAAACAAAAACCACACCGGACATGCTCACAAGGTCTGCATCCTTGATTGTTTCACCTAAGCTCTGAGACCACCTCCGATTTTCTTAGCCTCAACACATAGCTTGTTAGGAAGCCTTGGGCATCCCCTCTGCTCTCTGGGTCTCAAGTTTTGTGTAAAATGGGATGGTTGGACTGAATGAAAACTCAGTCCCCTGAACTCTGATGTTCTTAGAATCTGACTTCTTTTGCAAATAGAGCGCTGTGTAAGTCCAGTGACCAAATTTTCTGAACCCGAAATGAGGACACGTCTGATGAACGAGGTTTTTTTAAATTGACTGTTAACTTATTTACATAAAGGAGATTATAAAGGTGTAAATATAGTGATTACAAATTTAAGGACTCACCTTTATTGGAAAGAATTAAATAGCATAAAAGGCAAGTGTTGGCAAACACTTATGTATCCATTTACACAATATTTGAATATTCGACATCGAGAGCTTCCTATAAAATGGGTTTAAGCGCTGGCTACGGATACAAGGTCATGTTCTGCTGCACCAAATTTCTTCCCAGAAGCATAGTAAGAGTTGACTATGGAGCAAAGTCCATTAGACCCAGCCACATGAGGATCTTGAGAGTTTGAGATCCCGTGACCAGCCACAAGACACTCTGGTCATATGCATCTATTTAACCAAAAGTGGTGTTCCATAGCCCCATAGCTTGCCAGTACTCTAGCCTTGCCTTTGAATTGTTTGTTGGTGTTTCAAAAAAAATCCAATCTACCCTCCAAGGCTGAAAGTGTGCCATCTTTGCAGATAATCCAAATAACGTGCCCGAGGTGTTGAAAGCAACTTCCAGAATGGCCCTGCTTAGGCTCTGTGAGCAATGGTGGCGTCATCAGAGCAGTGGAGCATCTCCAAAGGTATCTGTAGGAAGTAGAAGACACCCTTGGGTAAGTGGGAGTCCCAGGATGTTTGTTTTATAAAGCATTGTTGCATCACGGCCCCACCTTGCTCCAGCCCTGGCATGGCTCACTGGGAAGTTGCAGGGACAAGGCCCATCCGGAAGAGACTGAGTCAGAGGCTCCCAGCATCCAGCAGAGCCCTGTGGTAGGTCCGTGGCTGCACAGTACCTTGCAGAGAATTTCTTAGAAGTGGTCTCTGGCCAGAAACTGAGAAAAAAAGGTTAATTTTGACCAGCAAATTGATTTTTAGCAATGCTTTGCTTCCCACAGCCCTCCCGTTCTGAAGTCAGACTTCCAGTAGTGTGTGCTGAGCTAACATTCAGACGTGCTACATCACACATGGTCTGATAACAGGATGGAATGTTTGAGATCTGATTACTTTACTCCTGTATATAAAACTCTGTAAGGGTGAGGGAAGAAAAGGAAGACCCTCAACGAGTTGAACTGACACAATGGCTCAACAATGAGCTCAAGCATAACAACGATCATGAGGATGTTACAGGACCGGGCAGTGATTCGTTCTGTTGTACCTAGGGTTGCTATGAGTCAGAACCGACTTGACAGCACCTAGCAACAACAACAATAATGACTGCCCTTGGTCCACAGGGTAAAGTGCAAACTCCTTAGTCTGGCACAGAGGGCCCTCCGAGACCTGCCCTGCTCGCTGTCCCAGCCTTGTCTTCTGCCATGCTGGCCCTCCTAAGCCACTTGTCCTCCAGACGCTTCTTTGTAAATGCTGTTTCCTCTGCCCAGAACACCCTGCCCTCCTGCCATCATCGCATGAGTCACGCAGTATGGGCATCCTTTGTTTCCATGCCTATCCCTTCGCCTCCCCTACTCTCCCTTCTCCTCCCTTCAGCTCTTCTCCCCTCCCTCATGTCTTTGCCCCTTCTAATGAGCCCTTTGAGGTCAGGAGCATGACTTACTTATCTTCATCTGTTCAGTTTCTAGTCCAGTGCCTGGCACACAAAAATTATTCAATATTGTTGAATTGAAATAGGCTGTCCTGATGTGATTTGTGATGGCACACAACAACAACGTATGAGTGATTAGTTCACGGGAATTTTTCCCCACGTGTTATCTAAAATTAGAGGGACAAAAGATTCTGAATATTCTTCATTTGGTCATTTGTTCATTTATTCATTCAATATATGTCTATTGTGGATCTCCTATAGTGCAAGTGATGTGCTGGGGAGGGAAGACCCTCTGTGGCCAAGCTATGTGCTGGGCTCTTGGGGACCAGCTGGGAACTAACAGAGGCCAAAGGAAGCCTAACTTTTTACCGATGCTTAAAGAAAACTGGCTCTTTTGTTTTATTTGGTCCTAAGCTCCTTGTGACTCCCTCTGACCCAACAAGTCACAGCACCTCTGCTGGGTTTTGCCACTGCCCCATTTTTGCTAGCGCCTCACCCTAGTGGGGCCCCACCTCTGGGAAGCCCCAGATCCTGCAAGATTTCTTTCTCTCGTGACAGAGAACAGGACGTGGAGGGCCCTTGCACAACCTCGGCCTTCTGGAAAGTATGTGCCCTGTGCCCTGGGGGTGGTGTGAGCTCTACAACCCTGCCAAGTCAGAACTTAAGACCATCAGAAGGGCCTATGGCATCACACTGGCAGGGCCTACTAAGGAATGAGCCATAGGGTGCCCCTCACCACAAGGCAACCATGTCTTGGCTCTGATTTTGGGTGGGGCCTCCCTGGAGGCAATGCTGGCCTGTTCCACCATTGTACTTTAGAAGTAGATAACTTGTATTCTAGATTTCATAGGTCCACAGATGAAGAGGAATTCTGCCCCAGATGGAATATGCCTAACTCTCACCTATATTTGATTTAGATACTTCAGAAGATGAGATTTTGGATTCAGAAGTTGATTTAAGACTTTTGCAGTGATGTGATGGAGTAAGTGTGTTTTACATGTGGCAATGACATGAATTTTGGGAGGTCAAAGTGTAGAATGTTATGGATTGAAATATGTCCCCCAAAAGTATGTGTTATAATCCTAACCTCTATGCCTGTGGTGATAATCCCACTTGGGAATGGATTGTCTTCATTTTGTTAATGAGACAGGATTAGTGTAGGGTGTACCTTAAGTCAATCTCTTTTGAGATATAGAAGACATTAAACAAGCAGAGCAGAGATGGGAAAAGATAGATTCCAAGCCACATGAAGATCACCCAGGAGCAGAAACTCAAAAGAGACGTGGACCTTCCTTCAGCGCCAACAGAGAGAGAAAGCCTTCCCCTAGAGAGGGCACCCTGAATGCAAACTTCTAGCCTCCTAAAATACGAGAAAATAAATTTCTATTTGTTAAAGCCATCCACCTGTGATATTTCTATTATAGCAGCACTAGGTAACTAAGACGCTTTCCAAAGACCTGTCAAAGTATTCTTTCTACCCACTTACAGTATGCCTCCTAAGAGTTCTGGCAAGCACAGTGTTAAATTTCATATTGGCTTAAGTAACAAGGAAAATTAATCATCTCACGTAGCCAAGAAGTCTCAAGGAAGGGAGGCCCCAGTTTCATTCATTCACAGTCTCAAGAGCAACACCAAGAACCCATATTTTTTCCATTGTTCTGCTCTTCTATGTTCAGGATGTCAGCTAGCTGCCTTCACGTTCCAAGATGGCTTCCCCAGTTCTAGGCACCATATACAGATAAAACAAAGGCTTGTGGAAAGAGAGAAAGGGTATCTCTTCCTCCATGTCTCTTTTTATCTGGGAAATAACTTTTCCTGGCCAACTTCTCTTCATGTCTCATAGGAAGAATGTAAGGCATACCCTTGCCTTTACCAATCCCTAGGAAGGGGAGTAGGACTTCCACAATTGACTACAACCAATTATGATCTACCCCCTAGCATGGGAAATGCCCATGAAGATCACACCACTGGGAGAATGCTCTCTAAACAAAATCGGGATTCAACTGCTAGGAAGAAAGGAGGAGAATGGTGTAGAATAAGCAATTTGAGTCTGAACCTCGGATTTCTCCAGGACTCCCAAGATTGTTGTGAAGATTAGAGATGGTGTATGCGCAGGGAGATGGCACATGTGAAAGCTCACTAAAATTTAAAGTAATGCTTATAATGTTCTGATCCCCATAGCTCAGTCCCTGAGTAGCATTGCATTTAAGGACAGTCCAAACAGAAATTCTGATCTTTCCTTGCTTCTTTTGTGAACATTGAAGGGGGAGTATTCTAGATTCCTAGGGCCGCTGTGATAAAATATCACAAAGTTGTTAACTTCAAAGAACAGAAATTTATTGTCACACAGGTCTGGAGGCTAGAAGGCCAAATCAGGGCATTGGCTCTAGGGGAGGGTCCATCCTTGTCAGTAGCCCCAGGTGTTGCTTGGCATACCTTGGCTTGTGGACAGTTCCTCACATGGTGTCTTCTTTCTCTCTGTGTGTTTCTCCATGTCTGTTTTCTCACTTTATGACACCACTCAGAAGAGATTAGATTTAGCACCAACCCCACTCTGGTATGACCTCATTAATACAACGAAAGAAAAGCCATATTTCCAAACAAGGTCACGTTTATAGGTGTAGGGGTTAGGAGTTCAACAGGACTTTAGGGGGACACAATTCAATCCACAACAGGGTGTTTTTAGTGTATCATTAAAAGCCCTCTCCTCCCTCAGTCCCTAATAACTGAAGCTCTTGGGAGCAGCTCACTCTCATCCCTAGAAGATGTTTCTCCCCCTTTTGCAGCAATCTGTCCCACCTGTGATCCCTTGGTCATTTTCCCCTTTTGGGCTGCCCCCTCCCACAGACCACCCTGCCGTCTTTACACAGCTCCTTGGAGTGGGTGGTCTTCCATTCTGACTGCTTTTCTTGTGCCAGAGGATGGGACGAGGGAGTAGCTAAGCAGGCAGTGCTTTAATGGAGCGGGGGAAATGGTGGATATTGAGGTATGACAAAGTAGTTGAAAAAATCATTCAGTGAATCCATTAGAGGTTTATTGTGAAAACTTGAAAGTCTGTAATTTCAGGATCTGAAGAAATGTTTTCACCTGCAGTCCAGAAAGGTAGCTTCTTCATGGCCATTTGTAAATGTCTTCAACATTCAGCAGATACCCTTACATCAAAGGTCTCCTCCCATCCCTCATCCCCTGGCCACACCCCAAAATGCTCTCTGGGTTGGGACTGCCTGACAGACCTATGATAGGCCAGGGTCTGGAGAGATAATTGCGGTGCCAAAGTGGGGAGCCACTCTCTGCCAGCCATCGAATCTTCCCAGCTCAGGCCTCAAACTTTGTGGAGCAGAGACAAGCCTGTGCCCCTATTCCTGACCCACAGAACCTGTAGCATAATGAATGGTTGTTTCACCCCACTAAGTTTCAAGGTAATTTGTTAACACAGCCACATAACTGAAAGAAGAAGCTACAATATTCTTATATAAAAAAATTGTTAGCCTGGGGACCTCAGACTTCAGCAAGCAATTCTCTCTAGAAGACCCCAGCTTTGGAGTCCAAGACATCAACTGAGTCATTTTAGGCAAGTTCTTTGTTTTTCCTGATCTCAGGGTCTTCATCTCTAAATGGAGAAAAAAATAATAGAATTCCTGTCACAGGGTTGCCATGGGGATTAAATGAGATAATTTAGGCACAGCGTCAGTGGAGGTAGCCCCTATATTTCACACCTGAAACCGATCGTTGTTAACACCCCTTCTTTTATAGAACAGAATTTTTTCTGTAATCACTTGTGTAATCATCAATAACAATCGTTATTTTCTTGATTTGTTCTTTAGGCTTTAAAAGCAAATAATGATTTTAAAAGAAGAAATTTCTATGCTAAATATACTGTTCAAATTACGTTAAATATTTCATATATGAACTAACACTTACACTTCACCAACAAAAATGTTGCACCTTGCAGTTAGCGGTTTGTTTCACTGTTCAACTTTTAAACACAAATTAAAGTTCCAAGGGGCCATGTGGAATGACAAAACGGAAATACCTCAACTCTGTCCCTTTGTTTTCACGATCACTATGCTATTATTTATTTCACATCGACCACAGGGGTTGGTGACATGAGCTGTACCTGGACTAAGCTTAAAAGCAGGGTGACCAACTGTTTGTCCAGGGCTGAGGAGGTTCCCCTGTAGCAAGACTTTGAGTGCTTAAACCAGAAAAGCCCCAGGCAAACTGGGAGAAGTTGGTGAGCCTTCCAAAGCTTTGCAGACCGCTAGAAACTTACACACATAGCTGAGTCTGGGTGTGTCAGGGGCCACCTGTAGGACTGGGAGTTTTCTGGATTAATTTACGTGTAGAATACATGTTTCTAAAAGGCAAGTAACGAGACCGCGAAGTTACATCTATGTTGTTAAAATTCAGTTGTAACCACGGCGATTGTTTAGAAGGAAGAGCTTTTTCAGGGAAGAGTATTTTATCAGTGACAATTTTTAGAATCAATGGACATGGTGACAATAACAAGCAGAGCAACTTTTAGTCAGTTTTATTATGATTTCTAAATTGTTTACAGACAATGTTGTTGTTGTTAGGTGCTGTCGACTCATAGCAACCCTATGTATAACAGAACAAAACACTGCCCAGTCCTGTGCCATACTTAAACTATTGTTGCTGTGTTTGAGCCCATTGTTGCAGCCACTGTGTCAGTCCAACTCATAGACGGTCTTCCTCTTTTTCGCTGACCCTCTCCCTTGCCAAGCATGATGTCCTTCTCCAGAGACTGGTCCCTTCTGATAACATGTCCAAAGTATGTGAAATGAAGTCTCACCATCCTTGATGCCAAGGAGCACTCTGGCTGTACTTCTTCCAAGACAGATACGCTCGTTCTACTGGAAGTCCATGGTACACTCAATATTCTTCATGAACACCATAATTCAAAGGCATCAATTCTTCTTCGGTCTTCCTCATTCATTGACCAGCTTTCGAATGCGTATGAGGCAGCTGAAAATATCACAACTTGGGTCAAGTGCACCTTAGTCCTCAAAGTGACGTCTTTGCTTTTCAACACTTTAAAGAGATCTTTTGCAGCAGATATGCCCAATGCAGTATGTCGTTTGATTTCATGACTACTGCCTCCATGGGCGTTGATTGTGGATCCAAGTAAAATGAAATCCTTGACAACTTCAATCTTTTCTCCATTTATCTTGATGTTGCTTATTGGTGCAGTTGTGAGAATTTTTGTTTTCTTTATGTTGAGATTTAATCCATACTGAAGGCTATAGTCTTTGATATTCATCAGTAAGTGCTTCAAGACCTCTTCACTTTCAACAAGCAAAGTTGTGTCATCTGCATAGCGCAGGTTGTTAACGAGTCTTCCTCAAATCCTGCTGCCCCGTTCTTCTTCATACTGTCCAGTTTCTCATATTATTTGCTCAGTATGCAGATTGAATAAGTATGGTGAAAGAATACAACCCTGACACGCGTCATTCCTGACTTTAAACCACACGGTATCCGCTTGTTCGGTTTGAACGACTGTCTCTTGATCTGTGTACAGGTTCCTCATGAGCACAATTAAGTGTTCTGGAATTCCCATTCTTTGAAATGTTATCCATAATCTGTTATGATCCACACAGTCGAATGCCTTTGTATAGTCAATAAAACACAGGTAAACGTCTTTCTGGTACTCTCTGATTTTAGCCAAGATCCATCTGACATCAACAATGATATCCCTCATTCCAGGTCCTCTTCTGAATCCAGCTTGAATTTCTGGCAGTTCCCTGTCGATGTACTGCTGCAGCCATTTTTGAATTGTCTTCAGCATAATTTTACTTGCATGTGATATTAATGGTAAAAACAAAACAAAACCCATTGCTGTTGAGTCCATTCTGACTCATAGCAACCCTACAGGACAGAGTAGAACTGCTCCACAGGGTTTCCAAGGAGCACCTGGTAGATTGGAACTGCTGATCTTTTGCTTAGCAGCTGAACTCTTAACTGCTACGTCACCAGGTTTTCCAATATCAGTGATATTGTTCGATAATTTCCAGATTGTGTTTAGTCTCCTTTCTTTGAAATGGGCACAAACATGGATCTCTTCTAGTCGGTTGGCCAGGTAGCTGTTTTCCAAATTTTTTGGCATAGGTGAGTGAGCACCTCCAGTGCTGCATCTGTTTGTTGAAACACGTCAACTGGTATTCTGTCAGTTCCTAGAGCCTTGTTTTTCGCCAATGTCTTCAGTGTGGCTTCGACTTCTTCCTTCAGTACCGTTGGTTCTTGGTCATATGCTGCCTCCTGAAATGGTTGAATGTCGACCAATTCTTTTTGGTACAGTGACTCTGCATTCCTTCTGACTTCTTTTGATGCTTCCTGCGTTGTTCAAATTTGCCCATAGAATCCTTCAGTATTGCAGCTCAGGGCTTTAATTTTTTTCTTCAGTTCTTTCAGCTTGAGAAATGTTGAGTGTGTTCCGTTTTGGTTTTCTAACTCCAGGTCTTTGCACATTTCATTATAATACTTTACTTTGTCTTCTCTAGCCGCCCTTTGAAATCTTCTGTTCAGCTCTTTTACTTCATCATTTCTTCCATTGTCTTTACCTACTCTATGTTCAAGAGCAAGTTTCAGAGTCTCTTCTGACATCCATTTTGGTCTTTTCTTTCTTTCCTGTCTTTTTAATGACCTTTTGCTTTCTTCATGTATGATGTCATCCCATAACTTGTCTTGTCTCTGGTCATTAGTGCTCAACACGTCAAATCTATTCTCTAGATGCTTTCTAAATTCGGGTGGGATATACTCAAGGTCGTATTTTTGTTCTCGTGAACTTGTTTTAATTTTCTTCAGCTTCAGCTATACCATAGGATGAAATATTATTCAACATTTAAAATTATATTTATGAATATTTTTAATGATATGGAGAATCATCATGCTATATTGTAAAACAAAAACAGATTTATAAATGTATATATCCAGTGTGACTTTATATAAATAGGGTCACTATGAGTTGGAATCTACTCAACAGCAGCAGGTTTGGATTTTTGGTTTATATGTGTATGTATCTACCAAAAACCAAACCAATTGCTGTTGAGTCAATTCCAATTCATAGCGACCCTATAGGACAGAGTAGAACTGCCGCATAGGGTTTCTAAGGCTGTAATTTTTATGGAAGCTGACTGCCACATCTTTCTCCCGCAGAGCGGCCGGTGGGTTGAAATCACTGACCTTTCGGTTAGCAGCCAGGTGCTTAACCACTGCACCACCAGGGCTCCTCACATATATATACACATACACATATACATATACATATAAAAAAAAACCAAACCTGTTGCTGTCAAGTCAATTCCGACTCATAGTGAACTCACTGTTGAACTGCCCCATAGGGTTTCCAAGAAGTGGCTGGTGGATTCGAACTGCCAGCATTTTGGCTAGCAGCCAAGCTCCTAACCACTGCACATATATGGAATTTTTGTTCTTTTTTCTATGCTGTTCTGTATTTAAATTTTAACCAACAAGAAAATTATTTTGCTAATTTAAAGCAAATTTAAAATGTTCGTTGATGGGAGAAAATGCTGTTTGTTTGTCTTCAAAATAACCTGATTGAGCACCTCCATTTTGACTTTGGAATGATTTTGGATAATTCTACTTGCTAAAATGAAATCTATCAAGAGAGTAAGAAAATCTGAATTCAGATTACCTTCATCATTTTTAGGGTCTAGGGTTGCTATAAGTGGGTGAGCACATTCCTTAATGTGGTCTACCATTTGCTCTTCCCACCAGACTGAGCTCCCAGACTCTGAGTTCCGAGAGGCAGGTGGGCTTTGTGTCTGTCTCCTCCACTGCCATGTCCCCAGTGTGGAGTGCAAGGTAGGTTTTCAGTAAAGATCTACTGAAAAGAAAGGAAAATATTGAAAACTGAATGTCCATTTTGGGCCTAGAAGGGTGTTTTTGTTTTTTTCTTTTTTAAATCAAATGTATGATATGACAGTTCTGTACTCTGTGTATCTTTTAGAGTTCAGTGGGTCCATTCATTCATTCATTGAACAGGTATCTGTTGAGTATTTTATGTTCTAGACACTTGGGACACTGTACACTTACATTCAGGTCTTGGATTTCCAGTCAAATTTGAACATTGTAAATGATCACAGAGATTTTCAGTTGTTTTGTTTCCCCTTTTCTGACTATACTACAGATGATGGTCTGATTCGCAGCACGCCGAGTTGTACCAGAGAGGCAGCTGTTTCCTCCTCCACCCTTTCTTAGAGCACCTGTGCCTTCCACAGTCTTGGAAGAAGTCCACCCTCAGGCTCAAGTGATGGGATGTGCGGGAGATATGGGACCCAAACAAGCCTGGTCAGATTCTCTTTCTGGAGTTTTACTGGATTGGTGACTGTGAGTGCTCTGGACATTGGGGGTAAGGTGGCAGACACTGGGGTTGGAGCCAGGCATGGGATCAGCTACGATGAGCTGTGTGCATGCTGCCGAGTGACCACACGTGCTGAGGTACACAGAGAAGAATTACACCCAGTGGACTAGAGATGAGCGAATACGGACGCAGGGGGAGAGATAGAGAGAGAGGACGGCCTCTGCCTTGCCAGGGTCCAGTTCAGCTCCAGTCAGGGCAGAGCTGCCTGCCCTCAGGTTTCATGAGATTTCCCTGACCCCTTAGAATAAGTCTTCCTTTAACCAAACATGCACTAAGAATAAATATGAACATTTTTCTGGAAGACTATGATTTGATTTATAATAATTTCTTCATGGTTTGATTCCAGCACCAAAAATAAGTACAGATTGCAAAGTAAGAGCCTGACTATGTAATTCATTTGTGCCTCCAGTGTGTCTGCAATAAGTGAGGTTTATAATAGAACTCACAGAAGAAAGGCCTGGTGATCTGCTTCTGTAAAGATTACAGGCAAGAAAATCCCACGGAGCAGTTCTTCTCCGTAACACATGAGGTCTCCATAAGTCAAAAGCAACTTGACGGCAATGGGTTATAATAGAGCTCATTCTGGGCAAGCTTGATCTGACACTGTGGTGCAGTCCGTGAATTCCTCCCCAGCTGTGCCGAGGAGAAGATGACTTATGTTATCGGGGGATACAGATTTTCTGACTACATCCTAGAGAAAGCATTTGTATCAATGGCTTCTCTGCTGTTCTTCAGGCCAGCAGAACCCTCGGAGGAGATATTACAGTCCTCAGCCAACTTCACAGTTCCAATCCAACGTCGTCCTCCAAAGACTCTCTGTCATGTACTCACGCCAACACCCAGATTCTTTTGTGATTCAGGCCTTTCTGATTGGTGCCACTGCGTCTGTATTCAATGCTCTCTTCAATCACCCTCACCAATGGTGTTCGCCCTCTGCCCCAGTGCTGCCCAATTCTGCAATGGTGGAAATGTTCTGTTTCTTCACTGTCCAATGTGGTAGCTACTATCAACATGTGGTGCAGTGGTGAAGAGCTCGGCTGCTAACTAAAAGGTCAGCGGTTCAGATCCACCAGCTGCTCCTTGGAAACCCTACGGGGGCAGTTCTGCCCTGTCCTGCAGTGTCACTGTGAGTCAGAATTGACTTGACTGCAACCGTTAGTAGTAGGTATCAACATGTAGCTATTGGGCATTGAAATGTAGCAAATGTGACTGAGAAACTGAATTCTTAATTTTATTTAATTTTAATTAGTTTAAATTCAAATAGCCGTGTGTGGCTGGTGGTTACCATATTGGACAGTACAGTTTTAGTCCAAAGTGATAAACTTTGAATGTAGATGTACAGATAGCAACATACCCAACAGCACTTGCATTCTGAAAACAACCTGAACTAAGACCATGGTTACCTCTGAATGTAAAGTCCCCTTCCAATCTGGGCCCTTAAGGAACTATGTTCTCAAGACAAGCCCAAGCCTAGGACAGGATGTCCCTCAGAGAGCCTGTTAACCCAGCATTTTAGAAGCAAGTGGGAATGTCTCCCTAAGCCCCGAGCTGTGCATCCTCAACTTTAATTTGCCTTTGAAAGAGTTGCTGTAACTGTAACTCTCCAGGGAGGTGTCATTCATTGCCTGAGTCTGAGAGCCACCCAATGACATAATTTTAACTTCAAACCCATTTTTTATTCTGCTGGACAAAGACAATTCTTCCTGCTCATAAAACCAAACCCCTTATAAAACTATATTGACTCTCATCTACCCACTTGCTTTTATAAAGCACACATTGCCCCTTATGAATGATCTTGAAAGATGCTGAGGTTCAGATCTGAAGCCAAAGGGAGGTGATGTAACACTGTCAAACCTCTGTGAAGTCACACGGGGAGAACTCCCAGTGACATCACTGAGCAGAGCTCACACAGAGCGGCCTTGTGGCCTGCTCACACACAGGTGGAAACAGCTCCTTACAGCTAAATTGCACATGGGTCCTTACACTTAGGGAGTGAGAATTACCATGCCTTAATTTACACCCTTGCGCAGAGTAGCAGCACATGTCTGCTCCATCACCCTGAGGTGGGAAACAGACAGAGCAGGGTGTTGGGAGCTGGAAGACCTGGTTCCTAGCCCTGGCTCTGCCCTGTACCGGCTGTGTCACATTAGCCAGGTTGTTTTCCTGTTCTGAACCTCTCTTCTGCCATCTATAAAACAGGAAGTTGGGACAACTGATTAGACGAGTTCTAAGGGGCCTTACAATTCTTTCTCTAGATCTAAAATGAAATAAAGGGAGGTGAAAAGATTTACCCAGTGAGGTGAGAAGCTGAGTTGGGCAGAGTCCCTAACCTCTAGGGTGCAAAAGGAGCTCTACTTTTGGCACGTTGCAAGTGCCAGCTTCATGACCCACCTTCTGGAAGAAGGAAACAAGTAGCAGGGTAGCTAATCACTAGCAATCTCAGCCAGAGCGATTCTTTCCCTTTTGGGAAAAGCTTGAGTTTTGAGAGAGACAAGCTCGGGTTCAAATCCCAGCTTCACAACTCAGCAGTCATGTGACCTTGGGCAAATCACAACTTCTCTGTGCCGTAGTTTCTTCACCTGTAAAATAGGAATACCAACATCAGTTTTATAGGGTTGTCACTCCTTGCTTCCTTACATCTCTACCTTTAACTCATATAAAATGATAATAATATTCATAATAGCATTAATCAGGGTTGGTATTCAGCTGCTAGGGCCATGCCAATCAATTAAATATTGAAATAATTCCATAGCCCTGAGCCTTCTGACCGCCGCTCACCCCACCTTGGAGCCCTCTCACACTTCTCCTTCCATGATTCAGCAGCTAAAGGGCTACTGTCTGCCTCCCAGGAGGCCTGCAGGACTCTAACTTGCATCCATCTGATTGGCCAGTGTCTGTGTGGTACCAGTTGCTAAATTTTTTTGTTTGTTTGTTTTGAGGTGAGCAGCAAGATGTTCATTATGTATCGATATATAGGAGACAGAGGGGAATACATTCCTCCAAAAAACCCATCTCCCCCACTGGAGATCGGCTGAAGGCTTTTATGAGGACATGATTATGGATCTTAGAAGTTTGTGTTAGTTTCCCCTTGAGGTGGTGATGTCTTAGATGAGTGAATCTTCTACTGCTATTCTTAGAGGTTATCTGGTGACATCCTTGGGGATTATCTGGCGACATCCTGCTTTTTCTTGTCATGGGTGCTTTGTTTGGTTTTTCATCCTTAGATCATTATCACTTGTTTTCTACCCTCCAGGGAGGAACATCAGTTAATCTTAAACCTTTTATAGAGACTGGAGAAACAAGATCATGAGACAATGTGGCGGTTAGCAATGGGGAGTAAATAATAGTGAACCAGGCCTGTGCAGCCTCTTCCAATCCCCCCTTTTATTGGAAGCTTCTCAGTCTTGGGAAACAGGGTGTCACTTCTTTTCTGGCTACTTCCTGCTGGTTAGGGGTGTCGCTGGGGTGAGAAACTCCCGGTATAGACTAGGGGCCATATGTGTGTGTGGGGGGGGGTGAGTTAGAGTGGAAATTGGCTGCATCTTGGTGAATTAGATGACAATCGTCTTCAGAGCTTGAAAAAGGGTGTCCCGACTTACCAGGGTAAACATTTTTCTAGCCTTAGGAGTATTTGTAGTCCCTTTTGTTAATATTCTCATAAAACAGGGAACACAAAAACAAGCTAGAATAATCACTATTCTTAAGGTTCCTCTTTCAGGTTCTTTTATGGCCCACTTAACTGGACCTGCTGGAGTTAGGGTTGAGACTACACACAGGAGGGTCAGGGTGTCCCCAGCTTGCAGGGTCAATGTCCCCTTTGCCTGTAGGATCACAGGCACCTCTTCTGTCCAGGTCTCCTGGAAAAACAGAAAGATAGAGGGAAATAAGGTCAAAATCACTGTGCTGTAGGCTTCTTGAACTTGTACTTCAGGCCCTGAATTGGAGAACAAGAGTGTGGTGGCTCCTTGTTTTCTACTTCTTTCTCTTCTTCTGGCAGGGCTGCTTTTACTCCCAAGTGATGCACCCATGCAGCTACTCTTGTTAACTTCAGAGAGTGGGTGGTCAGGAGAACTCCAAAAGGTCCCTCCCACTGAGGGTCCAGTTGATCTTCCGGGGGTTGATTCTTCTAGGTTTTCAGCAGGACCTGATCTCCAATCTCTGGGATGGAACCTGAGGAGGGGCGTGTCAGAAGGAAACGACAAACGAGAAGAAGCAGGCTGAGTAACAGTGTTTATGACAGCTCTCAGAGAACGGACCCAGTGTCTTTTCTCTACCTCGGTCATCATGGAGGTGGGGAAAGTTGACTTTTTCAGGAATGGTCTCCCATATGTTAATTTGTGAGGGCTCAATTTGAGCCCACTTAGAGGGGCTACCCGGATTCTGAGCAGGGCAATGGGGAGAACTTGTATCTAAGTGGAGCTCGTCTCTGGCAAAGTTTCGCCAAGAACTTTTACAGAGTACGGTTCATCTTTTTGGTCTCTCCAGTCGATTGTGGTCTCTAGGCTGAGTGTACTTTCTAATTTGTATCTAAAACCTTATTGACTTCTTGGGTGACTGTTGCTGTAAAAGCTCCCCTGTTGTCACTCTGTACTGAGATTGGAAGATCAAAACAGGGTATGATTTCTTTGAGTAACACCTTGGTCACTTCTTGGGCTCGTTCGGTTCAACAAAGGAAAGCCTCTACCCACCCTGAGGAGGTGTCCACAAAAATCAGCAGATATTTAAAATTTCCAAGTGTCTGGGGCATTATACCACTGCCACCTGAAGGGGGTCATTGATTGCCTTCAGGAGTTCTAGGATTTCTGGTACCTGTTTTATTTCTTGGTTGGCAGATTCAGAAGTCCCCTTTTTTCCTACAAGGCACCATGTGAGTGAAGGACCAGATGGGCATATTTATTACTAGTATACACAGTTATGCGTCTTCTTATTCCTAGTTGCAGGGCCCACCTGAGGACTATGAGTTCAGCCTTTTGAGCTGAGGTGCCGGCAGGAAGTGGAGCTGCCTCTAAGACCTCAGTTCGTGTCACCACCGCATATCCCGCCTTGTGGCTTCCTTCATATAGAAGCTACTGCCACATTTCTATCTCTGGGTCAGTCAAGGGAACATCTGAGAGATCTGGTCTGCTAGAATAAACGTCTTCAATTATCTCTAGGCAGTCATGTACGGGGGCATCTACTGAAATAGGCAGCAATGTGGTGTTAGCTCAAACCACGTTTGAGCTAAGAAGATTGCCTGACATTTTCCCATCCATCCTGCCACGAGCCAAAAAGACCCCCCTTTTATTCCCAAAGCGGCAAAACTGTATGTGGTGTGTTCACCGTTACCTTTTGTCCAAGGGTGAATTTCTTGGCTTCCTATAACAAGTCACATGTTGCAGCCAGGGCTGGAAGACAAGGGGGCCATCCCCAGGCCGTGTTGTCCAGCAGTTTTGAAAAGTAGGCCACCAGTCGCCTGGCTGGTCCCAGGGTTTGAGTTAGTACTCCCACAGCAATTCCTGTCTTAATACCAGTTTATTCAATGGCAAATAAGAAGCTGAGACTCAAGGTGTAGAGGAATACAAAAGAAGGCATCTTTCAAGTCTAGTACTGAAAACCAAGCACATTGACTGGGTATAGTAACCAAGAGAATATATGGGTTTGGCACAATCCGATGAATGTCCTCTACTATTTGGTTGATTTTTCTTAGGTCTCGAACAGACCAGTGTTCTCCTGTCCGCGTTTTCAACACCGGTACGATACGGGTGTTGTACGGAAACTGGCATAATGTTAAAAGTCCAGTTTTTATGTGTCGATGCACCAATGGTGCGATCCCTTCTAAAGCTTCTTTGCAGAGGGATATTGTCTCTGGTTTATAATAGGTGCTCTAGGTTTTAAAGTAATTTTAACCGGTGCGGCTGACTGGGCTCATCCAGGCCTTTCTTATGCCCAGACCTCTGGATTCACCTTTTGTTGAATGTGGAAAGGAATGCCACTAAGTGTCACTATTTCTTCTTGCAATAGTGTCGCCTGCAAGGCACATGCATTTTCAGGTGGGATCTGTAGAAAATGGCAAGGAACAACTCCGCCATCCTATTTGGGTTTCCCCGATAAGGAGGATTGTGATTCTTTTAATTATGTAAGTCGGAGGTAGAGAAAGGAGTATGTACTAACATTGTCCCTCCTTCGGCTGGAATTTTTCTCAGAGGAAATTGCCCTGCCAGAGCCCGGCAGTACCCTCCCTGAAAACAGTACCCTGATGGGTGTGTGGGGGGGGTGGGGTGGGGGAGACCATACCTGATGACGTTGGACCCTTACTTCCCGATTCCCTTCCTTCATCAGTTTCTTTCAAGCTGGCCGGACTAGAATCAGGCTCAGCCCTTTCTGTGGGAGACTCTGCCGTCGTTCTTCGACCTGACCTGTGGGCTTCTACCGCACCTTCCCTATATGGGGGGGATGGGGGGGTGGGGAGGAGTCGAAGCAGTTATGGGGCTATTCCTTCTAAAAGGGCGCCCTTCGGTGAGGATTCAGGAAGCACTTTTGCTTTCAGCTTTTCCTGGAAAAGAACCTGGTTAGAGAGATTTAAAGTTTAATAGAGAGACATGAAAGCTTGAATATAGGGAACTTTGTCTCATCGTTGAATATAGGGAACTTTGTCTCATTTTTCTTACAAAACAAGTCAAGCTGAAAAATCATGCCATAAGCCAAAGATCCATTTTGGAGACAATGTTTCTGGTCCCCCAGCTGGTACTGGGGCCATGCATTGTTGCATAAGCATATCATTCTCTTTCTTGTGATCGGCTCATAGCAATACCTCCTCCAGTTTGTTAGAATGCCACCTAGAGGAGGTTTGGCTGGGACCGACGGACCTTCCCCATAATAGGTGTCTGTTTATGCATAAGCAGCATCAGTAACTGCTTCTCACGTGCCTCAACAGCAACTACATTTTGCAAAACCTCAGACTGAGTATTAATATAAATATAGCAACATTTCTCTAGGCACCAAATGTTTCTTGAGAGACTAACAGGAAAGGTTAATATTATTCTATTTTGTAAAATCATAGCTCAAATTTCAGTCACTTCTCTGGTTATGATAGTCACAACTTTACAAAGTTTGCCAACAGAACTTCTAATTCAAGAGTTACAATATCTAAACCCATTAGTTAGATACTTTAGGAGAAAGGAAAATGATTTCTTATATCTAGAAAGTAGGACCTTAAAACATCG
The DNA here is from genome assembly GCA_030035585.1 of Dugong dugon. NCBI lineage: Eukaryota > Metazoa > Chordata > Mammalia > Sirenia > Dugongidae > Dugong > Dugong dugon. The sequence goes on along the minus strand of CM057473.1, from coordinate 94,257,233 downwards.
GCAGTATTCTCACATAAAATCCTCAGTTTCCTTTCGTTTACTCAGTCTGATGTAGTTAATTTCTGTTGCATGTGATTCTGGATCAGTCACAGTCTGTGAACTCATCAGCTTCTGCAGAAGTGTTCTGGAAATGTTGATTGAGTCTAGTCACAGTCCTTTTAGCAAGTCCAACATAGTCCATCTTTTTGTTCAGATATTTTGGTCAAATGTTTTCAGCAAATCAGCAAAGTAAAAACTTATCTGCAGATGACAAAAGAGAAATCCCACAAGCTGACGGAGATTTTCTTGACCCCTCTCCCCAGTTGCTAAATATTTTTAATATCATCCTTGGTATGTTGTTGTTAGGTGACATTGAGTTGGTTCCAACTCATAGCAACCCTATGTACAACAAAACAAAACACTGCCCAGTCCTAGGCCATCCTCACAATCATTGTTATGCTTGAGTCCATTGTTGCAGCCACTGTGTCAATCCATGTTGTTGAAGCTCTTCCTCTTTTTCACTGACCCTCTACTCTACCAAGCATAATGTCCTTCTCCGGGGACTGATCCCTCCTGATAACATATCCAAAGTATGTGAGATGAACTCTTGCCATCCTTGCTTCTAATGAGCATCTTGGCTGTACTTCTTCCAAGACAGATTTTTTTCATTCTTCTGGCAGTCCATGGTTCAATATTCTTCGCCAGCACCATAATTCAAAGGTATCAATTCTTCTTCGGTTATTCATTGTCCAGCTTTCACATGCATATGAGGTGACTGAAAATACCATGGCTTGGGTCAAGCGCACTTTAGTCTTCAAGGTGACATCTTTGCTTTTTAACACTTTAAATAGATCTTTTGCGACAGATTTGCCCAATGCGATGCGTTGTCGTTTGTGGTTAATGCTTATTGAGCCAGTGGGTGCCAGACAACCATTGTTCTAAGCGCTTTACACATATTCTTATTTAGTCCCCATATATTTTGTTTTCATAAAAAAGAGAATATGAAACTTTTGTTCGTTTGGCAGATCTGCTGCCCTAGAATGCTAAGTGGTCCTGGGTGAACATTACAGTCACCTGGGGAGCTTCTTAAAATATGCCAATGCCCATGCCCCAACACAGGCTATTAGAACAGAGTCTTTGGGGGTGAGGCGGAGCCCAGACACTGGTTCTCTTTTAAAGCCCCAAGATGATTCTAAAGTGCAGCCAGGGGTGAGAACCATTGCTCTGGAGCCCTGCTGTTCAAACTGAGGTCTAGGGTCTAGCAGCATCGGCATCCCCGTGGAGCTTGGTAAAAAGACAGACTCTCAGACCCCACTTGACGTCTATTGAGTCAGAATTTGAATTTTAGCAAGAGCCCTTGGTGATTCGTGTGCACGTGGAAATTGGAGATGCACTGCTCTACAGCACAGTTCCTGGTCTTCTGTAAGTTATGGGCACCTGTGAGCATGTGATGAGTGATATTATATGAACTCCTGCATACAACTTCAGGGCTTCCCACAGCTCTTGTAGCCCATTCACATGAGTGGTAAAGGACCCTTGCTCTAGATCTACATGTTTGGATGTTAGAAAAATTGTCCAGGATCTAAGTGAAAAAGAAATAAAAACCATATGTGCTGTAGTATCATAACTGCACCCAAGTACATGTATATGTACACAGGAGAGAGAGGATTTTCCATTTTTACTTTTTATATTTCTGAATCAAAAATTGTTTTAATGAGAAACATGTCTTCTATTTTATTTAGCTTTTCTTTTTGAACTCTCTATCATGTTTGGAGGGGGAGGAATACTGTTCTGAGGTGGTGGTGGGTGTAAGCATTTGCACAATCTAGTATTAATTTTGTAATAAAAGAAAATAACAATAAACGACTGGAAGAACCTGTACCCCAAGCCATCTCGCTCACTTCCTATGTTTATTTAAGTTATCTGACATTTACCTAGTGCTTTTCAGCTTACAAAGTGCTTCCACAGACTTGATCTTCCTTAACCCCTGCAACAGCTCAGTGAAGCAAGGACTATTTCAAACATAAGGAAACTGGGACTCAGGGAAATTTTATGCTTCCAGTCAAACAAGGGGACGTGAATTCAGGCCTTCTGATTCTAGATAATGGAAAAACAATTCTTTATATCCAAAACTGAAGACCAAACACATAGTTGATGCTCAATAAATACCCACAGACTAACAACAAATTAAAGCTAGTGAAAATCTACTCTCTGGTTCCTAACACCCTAAGTTATGGACAGTTCATGAAATCAACATCAGTAGAAATGACCATTTCTACCTCCTACATTACAGATGACACCCAGCTCTACCTATTTTTTTCAAAGTATGTAGGCCGATGCCATGCAATGGATCACTTTTGCATGGTTTTTCTAGCCATGGTTTTGTAACTCCCACCAAAGTGATTGGGCAGGACTGTGTGATGGGGTAATTTTGGCCCATCAAAGGGAATGGTCAGTTTTGCCATCCCACTGGGCTTGAAATAAGCCACCCTAGAGGCGGGAAAAAGAGGATTTCACCACCACCAGGGAAGAACATCCAGGAGCCAGCACATCCTTTGGACCCAGGATCCCTGGACTGAGAAGCTCCTGGAACCAAGAGACAGAGAGAGAGCTGTAACACTGAAGGTAGCGAGAAGTGACAGCAGAGCCCCGGCAGCAGACACCTGATAGCAGGGAACCGGCAACAGGAGGTCGTGTGGTGGGCTTCCCGGTCGGTGGATAGAGAAAGCCAAGGGCCAGGGAGAGGCATGCCTGTGAGCACTGCTGGGAAGAGGCGGTCCTGATGGAAAGAACTATATCCTGAGCCTTCCTGAGCCTGAATTATAACCTGTTACTTCCCTAATAAACCCCATAATCATGTATCGTCTGTGAGTTTTGTGTGGCCATTGCAACAAATTATCAAACACAGCGGAGAAGTAGAGAGTGCTGTGGGAGGGATGGTTGGTATTAGAATTGGTAAAGATGGCAGAGAGAGGAGGCATGTCTGACCTCCGCCTTGTAGGAATCAGCCTTGGGCTGTTGATCTTGATTCTCTTTCCTTCTTGTGAAGTTAAAGGAGGTTAGACACTGCCTCCACGCCATTTTTACAGCCAATGTTCCCGATCTGACTCTAGTCTGGTATTTAAAGGGGCTTCATCGCACTGCCCCCCCAAGCCCCATATTTAAGGTGAAGGACATGCAGTTAACAGGCAGAGAGGCCCATGAGGATCAAGATGGTGGTGCCAAGGGAAGACTGCTCGAGGACATTCAAGACAGTCTCTAGGCCTCAGCACCTGCCCTGGACTCTCAGATGGCCTCAGCACCTCAAACAGACACATCAGGGGCCAGGGTTCCCCAGGTGGGTGGGGGTGGGGAGGGCGGCAGACTCACAGACATTCTGGTTTGGGAGAGGAAGCTACATGATCTAAAAGAGGAAGGATGCAGTGACTCAGCCATGGCCCTGGCAGCCCCAGGTTGCTTCTTTTAGGGTCCATAGTGACTTGGGACAATGACTGATATCATTGCAGCTCTTTGTCTTCACTATCATCTCTGTATTATTAGAAAATCAAGTCCCTTCCTTGAAAACACAGGCTTGACTATTGGGATCACACATAAAGTCATCTACTAGGCACAAGCAGCTAATTTGCAAGCTTTCTGTCAGTGTGAACACCTGGGGCACACACGGCCTCCCTCCTTACCCAGGTTGGAGGCTACTTCACTCAGCAGACAGTTTAGACCATGACAATAGCCAGCTCTGGAAATGGTCTGTCTGCCCTCACCGTCTTTGCTCTGAAACGGATCAAACCCTTGCTTAGCTCCTTTCACCCTGAATCCACCTTTTTTTACTTTTTCATTGCCCTTGGCACAGTTAACTCCATTTCAGCTAATTGCTTTTCATGCATACATATAATACACATGTGTACATGTACATTAACCCAGTTCAGTTATGTTTGGAAATTCTTATTCCTTCTCTCTTCCTTGTTCCTTTTTACTTTTGCTCCGTTGGTTAGCCTCCAAATCACAGATGACAAGCAGAAAATATTTCTAGTATTAAATCTAGCAAAAGTAAAAATGAGCAATTTGTTAAGGTGTGAAATGAAGGACATGGAACAATGAATCTCTGACACCTAGAAATTTTTCAGGGCAGGCTGCCATCTTGGAGGGGGATCATGGACACTCTCCAATCTCTGGGAACATTTGAGAAATGGCAGGGTTTGGTGGGATCTGTGGAGAAGCCACAGAATCTTCTGGGTCTGCTGTGTCCAGCAAAAAGGGGCTGTGCCAATGGGAGTGGTCTAGCATGTGAGACCATGTGACATGGGTCTCCTAGAGAGAGATACAGGGCCAGGGCAGTGCTCAGGGTGTTGGAAGTCTTGTGTGAGCAGGTGGGGGCAGATATACATACTATGGTTATTCTCGACCCATCTGTACCCGTAGACTGGTGAAGTTGGGAAAACCAGGGTTTCATTGCTATTCTAGGCCCATTCTTTCCTGTGCTTTTTCACAACAACCGTGTAGTATTTCAAGCATATGAGCTAACTTGGTTTTGTGGGCTATTTTTGGCAACAAATTACATTTCGCAGCACTGTTTCTGTAGTAAAACACATCTCAAAGTCCAAATAACTAACTTCCCAACAGCACACACTTCACAGTTCTAGACGTGGGGTGCTCCAGTGTGCTCTGTGGAAGTAAGAAATCAACAGATTGTCTGCAAGTGCTGCAAATAACTGTGTCTGTCCTCTTAAAATAGTGTGATGGACTCCCTTTCCATTCAGTGACTATAAACAAAACATCGTCTGCATGAGAGATCCCCATGTTTACCTGCTGCTACTATGGGGCTAACAACGTTGTGCTCAAAATGTCTGCACTTCTGCCTGGAATGAAACCTTTCTGCGGGGAGGAGCGGGTCTTGTCCAGCACTGCATCCTCGGAAACTTGCTCAGGGTGGGGCACGTGGTAGGTACTCACTGAACAGTTAATGAATGAACAGGATTCGTGGAGACCTATGTTGGGATCAGGGGAGGCAATGAAAGTGAATAGCACGATGCTTCTGCTAGACAATATTTCCCCATCTAAAGGGGAAATAAACTTTGCCCCCAAATAATTATAATCCAAGGTAGAAAAGGATGAAGGCTCTGTTGTTGCTGGTTGCTGTCCAGTCAATTCCAACTCATGGCGACCCCATACGTGCAGAGTAGAACTGTGCTCCATAGGGCTTTCAAGGCTGTGAAATTTCAGAAGCAGATCACCAGGCCTGTCTTCTGAGGTGCCTCTGGGTGGGTTCAAACTGCCAGCCTTTCAGCTAGTAGTCAAGCATTTAACCATTTGCACCACCCAGGGACTCCAGCTATGAAGACTGAAGACTCCAAACCAAAAACCAAGCCTGTTGTGGTTGAGTCGATCCTGACTCGTGTTGACCCTGTAAGGCAGAGTAGAACTGCCTTGTAGGGTTTCCAAGGAGCAGCTGGTGGATTCACACTGTTTAACCACTGTGCCACCAGGGTGCCATGAAGACTCTAGGCCATGTGAAAGTAGAGGGCTCTGGGTTACAGAAGAGAAGGCTGTTGCTCCAGCAGCAGGCATTGAGGAATCTTTATGAAGGAGCAGGCATTTGGGCTGGGATTTAGAGAAAAGTCCTTCAATAGTAACAACAATAAGCAATAAGTTTTATCACGTACCAAGATGTCACGGCTGACATCATCAGTTTCCAGTTCAGGAAATGCCACGGCACATAGGAACATCCACTCTCGGGAATTCTTTGTGCAAGGGAAACAGCCACGGTAGGGAAGATGAACTGTGAATTAGCTGAGCATTTACCTGAAAGACAATACATTAAACCTTTCACTGACAGTAAAAATTTCCTTTTTTTTTTTTTTCCTCTGTCATTGGTAAGAATGGGGACTCCTGAGCAATACGAGGCCAATTATAGAGAATAAAGTTCATGTATGTTTGTGTGGGTAACTCTGAGTCAGGGTAACAAATCCTGGTCCTGCTACCACAAAGTGATTATTCTACTTTGGCAGTTTGTGTGTGTGTGTGTGTGTGGTAAAATACACATAAGATTTACCATTTTAAAGTACACAATTCAGTGACCCTAAGAACATTCACAATGTTGTGCAACCATCACCAATATCTAATTCCAGAAATTTTTCATCACCCCAGAAGGAAATCTAGTACCCATTGAGACGTCTGGCAGTTTTAATAAGCAGACTTCTCTTTGACAAAAAAGAGTCTTGAACTCATAGGCTAAATACCCCTCCCAGCAAACACATACACAGCTGCACCTTACTAATCAGATGACATGAAAACCCTGTTATGGGTACCAGGAGGGGCAGCCTGGGCAGGATAAGTTTTTAGAAGAGGCAGAGCCTCTTAGGCAAAGCCCAATAAAAGATGGAACATTCACAGGCTGGAATCTTACACAGTGACTAAAATTTATGTTTTCAAAGAATGTTTCATGACAGGGGAAAATGCTTAGAATAGAATGTTAAACAAAGAGACAGAATATAAATGAATGCAATTTGGGGACAATTTGTTGGAAAAAGAGAACATAATATTGGAAAACCAAAAAACCTGTTGCCTTCAGGGTGATTCCGACTCGTATTGACCCTATAGGACACAGTAGAACTGCCCCATAGGGTTTCCAAGGAGCGGCTGGTGGATTTGAACTGCTGACCTTTTGGTTAGCCGCCGAGCTCTTACCCACTGTGAGATGTATATAAATTGTAAACTGTTTTGGAGGAGGTCTCAGTGACTGCCTGCCTGAGTTGGAGTTCAGGCTCTATGAGCTGGCCCTGGCTCACTGATCTTGGCCAGCCCACTTCACCTCTTCAGTTCCTCAGCTCTGAAATAGAGTGGTTCTGCCTTCATAGGACTTCAGCAAAGAATGTGTTAATACAGATCCTGCTCTTACCCCAGTGCCTTCTATGCTGGCCACAGAGTGAGAGCTTAATGTTATTATTATCATCAACCCTGGGTGGTGGGATTTCTCAGCTCAGATTGGCCAGCCCTTAATTTTTTCCTTCAAACAACTTTCTGTAACAAGCAAGTTTTAACTTTTATGATCATAAATGATAAATGTGAATTTTTTTTAAAAATAAGGGAAACAGATCTGCTTTTCTGAGGCCTGCACTTGTGAGCCAGATCAAGTGTGAGACATCTCTTGCTTGCCTCCAGTCCCTGGAGAGGAGAGGCCAGCCACTGTGGAAGTTCAGCTCCCGGCGAGGTCATGGTGAGCTTTCTGCTATGTCTAGTGGCCGTTTTTGTAATCTAGATTGAATTCAATACTTCATATTAGATCCTACAGACCACACAGAGGTGCACACACACACACACACACACACACACACATATCATCCTCATTCTGTTACAGTTGCATTCTTTGTGGTAGCCCTGAACCTTCTAGAAGGTCACCATTGCAGTGACAAGGTCTGATTCCCTCGAGTAGAAGTGATACAAATGTGGGAAGTCCTAGAGGCTGTCTAGGCACACAGACCTAGGAAATATTTACTTAATTCTGCTATAGTTTAAATGAGAAAGGCATATTTAGGGAGGCAGGCAGCCCAGAGAACAGGGAAGGCAAGGACCCTAGGAGTTGGACTTGGGTGGTGTTGGCCAAGCCCTGGTGGTTGATTTTCAGGCCTTGAAACTCTGACTTATCAAGGCCCAGAGGGACTGGCTCATGCCAACCCAGGTCATGAGGCTGATGGGGCAGCACATCCATTCGGGGAGATGAAGATAAGAGGAAGCCTCGTGTACCCTGGAGAAGTGAGCTGGTGGCCATCCCTACCTCCCCCGGGACTGGGGGCATCTGCCTTGTCAGAGGTGGCCTGAGCAGGGATTTTGGCACAGGCAGCAGAGAAAAAGAGGTAGATAGTGCTGGTATGAGTCATTCAGCTATACTAAAATAAAATGTGGACAACTGATTAGTCAAGAAGAGGAAGGCAGTGTATTGATATTTACTGAGCACTAGCTATATGCTAGACACTGTGCCATGGGATTTCATGTTCATTAATTAATTTAATCCTTGTAAGAACTCCTTTGACTGATGAGGAAACTAAGGCTTGGAGAGGTTGGGACTTGCCTAAGATAAACTTCTAGTAAGCACAGAACAAGAACTCAAATCCAGGCTTATCTGACTTTAACATTACGTTGTCAGAAAGAAAGTGCAGAGTCCAGAACTATTTCAGAGCCTCAAGCCTGGGGAAGGGGTTTTGCTGTCCATGGTAATGAGGACACTTGACTAAGGAAAGAGCAGTGTGGGGATGGGCAGACAAATGAGAGCCATCTTCAGGGTACACTTGGGAGGGGCTGAGTTCCCCTTTGGAATGGGTCCCTTAGGAGGAACCATGCATCTTTCTGAAACCTTGTACACAATCAGATCTTCCTAGGAGAGTACCTTATTAATCCATGTGTCCAAGAACAGATGCTATTTAACTCAGCCTGGCTTATGATAACAATAAAAACCCTTTACTCACTTACTCGTGCCTCTTGGAAATGCGGTTGTAGGATCAATAACCCTGCAACACAATTTGTCACCTGGTATCAGCTGTTGGAGTGGCAAGAGCACTCATCTTTGAGTAGGATATTGTCTGGAATCCCAGTTCTGCTGTGTGACCTTGGATATGCATCTTCATTTTCTTAGCCTGTTTTTCTCATCTGTAAAATGAGGACAACAATAGTCACTCATAGGTTACCATAAGAATTAACTCGGAAGAGATGTTGTGGCCCCTGACTCACGGCGACCCCATGCACAACTTAACGTGGACCCTTGTGTTCCATAGGGTTTTTACTGGCTGATTTTCAGAAGTAGATTTCCAGGCTTTTCTCCCTAGTCTGTCTTAGTCTGGAAGCTCTGTGGAAACTTGTTCAGCGTCATAGCACACACAAGCCTCCACTGACAGATCGGTGGCTGTGCATTAGATGCATCGGCCGGAAATGCAACCTGCGTCTCCCACTTGGAAGGCAAGAATTCTGCCACTGAACCACCACTACGCTCTAAGTGAAATGTTAAACTTCTATAAATTAAGCCCTCTAACTGATGCTGTTATATTTACCCAAGGAGCTTAGGAGAGGAAAGACATTAGGGTGATAATGCAAACAAAAAATCTCCGAGCACAGTGCCCAGCACTGCAGAAGATTGGCTGATTCCAAATATGGAGGAAATGGGTGGTTACTGTGTGAGACATGAGTATTCGGATCTGAGAAGTGGGTTTGCAACCTTTGCTCAGCTCTCCTGAAGATAGGCTGGTACCCAGGGGAGAAACATATGAGTCAGCCTAAATAATTCCCCGTAACACCTGTAAGCCTTACAACATGTATTTAACACGGGGCTACAATTGATCGCCATCTCCCCATCAATCATGCCTTGGGGCTTGGAGAGACCAGCAGGGCAACCCCAGCGGGCCAAGCGCAGGCCTGAGACAGGCGGTTTGCCGTCTAGTTCAGACTTAGCTACTAACTGCTTTGAAGCCGTCGGCAAATTACTTAACTTCTCAATGTCTCGCTCTCCTTATCTGTAAAGTGAGGATAATAATACTTACCTACCTCATGGGGCTTGTTGCAAGAATTAATTAAAGTTTATAAAGTACTTTGAGATTCCCGGATAAAAGGCCCTGCAAATGTACAAAGTATTATTATCATAATCCAGTAGGCTATAAAAGATAATTTTGCAGGAAAAGACAAAAATTTAATTTCCATACAAGCAGAAACAAAGGCAGATATAGTCACAGAAAGTTTTTTTTTAAGTCTAGAAGATAATTTATATAATTTAAAAAAATTATAACATATTTTCTCCCTACCAATAATCAATGCAGCATAGTAATTATGAATCTCAGTCTTAGGCCAGCAAATAATAATAAGTGTCTCTGCATGCCAGGCACTGCATTACGGATTCTGCATGAATTATCTCCTAGAATCCCTCAAGAACCCCACGAGGTGAATATTATCACCCCAAATTTACCGAGGAGGAGAGGAAGGCAAGCCCTTGAATCCAGGACAACCTCTAGAATCCTCTCCTGGCCTTAGTCACTGCTCTTGAGGCTCAAGCTCTGAGAAGGATTTAGTGACATTCTAATTCCCTGTGGTGTGTTGTCTTTAAAGAGATTTCAGCTGCAACCACAAGGGATAATGAGGGGTAGGCCGGGAGGGATCAGGCTGATTGAAGGAAAAGATGAGCTTCTGCCATCCCCACATTCTAGTTCATGTTCAAACATCCATTCCTTTGCAGCCCAAGAAAGCCACCCACCCCACACCTCTAGGTTTCTTTCTTCATAAGAAAAAAGTAAAGACCGTCTCCACCTGCCTCTGAGCTATGTTGGGAGAGTCAATTACCTTCTTTTAAAAACATTAATAATGATAGATAGATAGAGCTTTAAAGATGAGAAGGCCTGTATGTGGAGAAGTTTTGTATTGTCAGTCTCTTTCATCTCTACTTAATGCCTTTATAGACATTTAATTAAGTCCCAGGGCTGGAGAGTCTTGGAAGGGGAATGGGTAGAACAAACCCATGCCTTTAGGAATGGTTCCCTAATGGGGGACATGGTAGTAGAATGGAATGACCATAGGCTTGAGGTCAAAGGAGACCTGGATTTGAGTCCAGCTCTGTCTCCCATTAATGATGTGGTTTGGGGTAAATGCTACAACCAACTAAGCCTCAGTTTACTCACAAGGATATTAGGAGGATTAGCTGATATTGGAAAAAAAAGTTATTTTTATTATTATTTTGTATGTTAGATACACAGAGAAATGGGAGAATGCAGGGTGGGCAGAATAGTCACATAATTTCCACAACTTATCTGGCAAACTGAAAAAAAAAAATTTGGACTTGAAAATTAAAACATGAAATGAATGGGCACCAATGGGAAAGAAAAGAGTGTGTTTGTCCTACTCATTCCAGGATCCTGTGTGTTTGGGGAGTGGCCCCTATTCTGTGGGGAAGCTGTCTGACAGAGGAGAAAGGGGTCAGGGTGGCATACAGAGGCAAATCTGAAAGTGGAGTCCTTGGGGAGGAAGCCGTTGAAGCAGACATTGGGGGTCATAGCCTTCCCAGGCTGCTTCCTTTGAGCTATGAATGGTGAAGGGCCAACAATTTCTAGTCACATTGTTCCATGCGAAAGACTTGGATTCAAATTCAGCTTTGCCACTTACTGTCTGTGACTTCAGGAGTCTTTTACTTTCTCTGGGCTTTTTCTTACCTGAAAAAATGGAGACACCACCCCATAGGATTTCAAGAGGAACCGAAGGTTCAGTGCCCAGAATGCAGAGGTCTCCTGGCTTGGAAGGACCTGCCATGTTATGACTTTGGGCCAGCACTTTACTAAGTGATTTACCCATCTTATTTTGTTGATTCTCAGTAAGGAATCTATGAGGTTAAGTGTTAGAATCTTAATTTTACCTTCAACTTTCAAGAATAAATTTCCACTAAATTCCCTTTTTATGAAAAAAGAGAAAGACAAAATACAAAATGTAGATGTAATCCCTTACTTAGTATCCAGAGCACACCAAGCAATGCTTTGGCAGTGATTTGAACAGAAAGCATAGCCTTCAAGAGCACTTATCAGGGATGTGCTGGCAAGCAGAAGAGACCTGAGACACTCTGTCATCTTCCCATGAGTGCTGGCATTTCTGGGCAGGTGACTAAGAGCCAGGGAGGGGGCCATGATCCCCACCAAATATGAGCACTCAGAGTCCATGCTTGTCCTCCATACAAAATGGCACAGAGACAGACTCCATCCAGGAGGAATTATCACAGAAGTGGAAGCTGAAGAAAATTCATGTTCCTCAACTCTTGAAATTTGATAAGGAGTTAAAATAACAGAATTTTAGAGTTGGAAGGGACTTTTGAGATGGTCTAATTATATGGATAAGAAAAACTCAGACTCAGAGGGAAGTGCTCTCTCCCTGGAGATGGAAGGTCTTCCACTAATTTTTCCACTAACTGTGTAGTTTTTGGTCTCCTCCCTGAGCCTTGGTTTTCTCATCTGCAAAACCAGGATACTAATAGTTCCCCTATCTAGCTCACAGAGTTAGCTAGTGGCCAAAATAATAACAATAGAAATTATGGCCAAGAAAGCCATTTGGAGGCTATAAAGGCCACAGGCACCACTTGTCTGTCAGTTTGGCCTACCATGGTGGCTTGCATGTTACTGTGATGCTGGAATTTCAAATACCAGCAGGATCACCCATGGTGGACAGGTTTCATCAGAGCTTCCAGAATAAGACAGACTAGGAAGAAGGACCTGGTGAGATACTTCTAAAAAAATTGGCCAGCGAAAACCTTATGGACAACAGTGGAACATTGTCTGATATAGTGCCAGAAGATGAGCCCCTCAGGTTGGAAGACACTCAAAATATGACTGGGGAAGAGCTACCTCCTCAAAGTACCGTTGACCTTAATGATGTGGATGGAGTAAAGCTTTTGGGATCTTCATTTTCTGATGTGGCACAACTCAAAATAACAAGCAGCTGCAAACAAATAATCAGAAAGTGGAATGTATGAAGTACGAATCTAGGAAAATTGGAAGTTGTCAAAAAATGAAATGGAACACTTGAAGATTGATATCCTGGGCATTAATGAGCTGAAATGGACTGGTATTGGCCATTTTGAATCAGACAATAATATGGTCTACTATGCCAGGAATGACAAATAGAAGAGGAACAGCATTGCATTCATTGTCAAAAAGAACATTTCAAGATCTGTCCTAAAGTACAAGGCTGTCAGTGATAGGATAATATCCGTACTCCTTTTCTTAGTTATCTAGTGCTGCTATAACAGAAATACCACAAGTGGATGGCTTTAACAAAGGGAAATTTATTTTCTAACAGTCTAGTAGGCTAAAAGTCCAAATTCAGGGCATCAGCTCCAGGGGAAGGCTTTCACTCTCTTTCTGCTCTGGAGGAAGGTCCTTGTCATCATCAATCTTCCCCTGGACTAGGAGCTTCTCTGCGCAGGAACCCCCGGGTCCAAAGGACGTGCTCTGCTTCCTACACTGCTTTCTTGGTGGTATGAGGTTCTGCACTCTCTGCTTGCTTCCTTTTCCTTTTATCTCTTGTAAGATAAAAGGTGGTGCAGGCCACACCCCAGGGAAACTTCCTTTACATTGGATCAAGGATGTGACCTGAGCAAGGGTGTTATGTCCCACCCTAACCCTCTTTAACCACGGGCAGAGATTATGACTTATAACACGTAGGAAAATCACAAAATGGAGGACAACCACACAATACTGGGAATCATGGCCTAACCAAGTTGGCAAATATTTTGGGGGGAAACAATTCAACCCATGACACTCCTATAAGGAAGGCAGTTAATACAACTATCATTCAAATTTACACACCAACCACTAATGCCAAAGATGAAGAAACGTAAGATTTTTACCAACTTCTGCAGTCTGAAATTGATCAAACATGCAATGAAGATGCATTGATAATTACCGGTGATTGGAATGCAAAAGCTGAAAACAAAGAAGAATCAATAGTTGGAAAATATGGCCTTGGTGATAGAAATGATGCTGGAGATCGCACGATAGAATTTTGCAAGACCAACAACCAATTCATTGGAAATACCGTTTCTCAACAACATAAATGGTGACTATTCATGTGGACATCATCAGATGGAATACACAGAAATTAAATCAAGTACATCTGTGGAAAGAGATGATGGGGAAGCTCAATATCATCAGTCAGAAGAATGCCAGGGGCCAACCGCAGAGTAGGCCATCAATTGCTCATATGCAAGTTCAAGTTGAAGCTGAAGAAAATTAAAACAAGTCCACACAAGCCTAAGTATGACCCTGAGTATATCCCATCTGAATTTAGAGACCATCTCAAGAATAGTTTTGATGCATTGAACACTAATGACCGAAGATCAGATGAGTTGTGGATTGACATCAAGGACATCACACATGAAGAAAGCAGAAGGCCATTAACAAGACAAGAAAGAAAGAAAAGACAAAAATGAATGTCAGAAGAGACTCTGAAACTTGCTTTTGAATGTAGAGTAGGTAAAGCCAATGGAAGAAATGGTGAAGTGAAAGAGCTGAACAGAAGATTTCAAAGGGCAGCATGAGAAGACAAAGTTAAGTATTACAATGAAATGTGCAAAGACCTGGAAAACCCAAAGGGAAGAACACACTTGGCATTTTTCAAGCTGAAAAAAACTGAAGAAATAGTTCAAGCCTTGAGTTGCAATATTGAAGGATTCTATGGGCAAAATATTGAACAACGCAGGAAGCATCAAAAGAAGATGGAAGGAATACACAGAGTCACTGTACCAAAAAGAATTGGTTGACATTCAATCATTTCAGGAGGTAGCGTATGATCAAGAACCAATAGTACTGAAGGAAGAAGTCCAAGCTGCACTGAAGACATTGGTGAAAAAGAAGGCTACAGGAATTGACAGAATACCAGTTGAGATGTTTCAGCAAATGGATACAGTGCTGGAGGTGCTCACTCATCTATGCCAAGAAATTTGGAACAGCTACCTGACAAATCATATTTGTACCCTTTCCAAACAAAGGCTATCCAACAGAATTTGAAAATTATTGAACACTATCATTAATATCACACACAAGTAAAATTTTGCTGAAGATAATTCAAAAATGGCTGCAGCAATACATCGACAGGGAACTGCCAGAAATTCAAGCTGGATTCAGAAGAGGATGTAGAATGAGGGATAACATTGCTGATGTCAGATGGTTCATGGCTGAAAGCAGAGTATACCAGAAAGATGTTTACCTGTGTTTTATTGACTATGCAAAAGTATACGACTGTGTGGATCATAACAAATTATGCATAACATTGTGAAGAATGAGAATTCCAGAATACTTAATTGTGCTCATATGGAACCTGTACATAGATCAAGAGGCAGTCATTCACACAGAACAGGGGGATATTGCATGGTTTAAAATCAGGAAGAGTGTGCATCAGGGTTGTATCCTTTCCCATACTTATTCAATCTGTATGCTGAGCAAATAATCTGAGAAGCTGGACTATATGAAGAAGCACAAGGCATCAGAATTGGTGGAGGACTCATTAACAACCTGCAATAAGCAGATGACATAACCTTGCTTGCTGAAAGTGAAGAGGACTTGAAGCACTTACTGATGAAGGTCAAAGACCACAGCCTTCAGTATGAATTACACTTCAACATAAAGAAGACAAAAATCCTCACAATTGCACCAATTAGCAACATCATGATAAACAGAGAAAAGATTGAAGTTGTCAGGGATTTCATTTTACTTGGATCCGCAATCAACACCCAAGAAGCAGCAGTCAAGAAATCAAATGACACATTGCACTGGGCAAATCTGCTGCAAAAGACCTCTTTAAACTCTTAAAAAGCAAAGATGTCACTCTGATGACTAAGGTGTGCCTGACCCAAGCCATGATATTTTCAGTTGCCTCATATGCAACTGAAAGCTGGACAATGAATAAGGAAGACCACAGAAGAATTGATGCATTTAAATTATGGTATTGGGGAAAAATATTGAATTTACCATGGACTGCCAGAAGAACAAACCAATCTGTCTTGGAAGAAGTTCAACCAGAATGCTCCTTAGAAGCGAGGACGGAGAGACTTCGTTGCTTGGACATGTTATCAGGAGGGATCAGTACCTGGAGAAGGACATCATGTTTGGTAAAGTAGAGGGTCATTGAAAGAGAGGAAAACCCTCAATGAGACACACTGACATAGTGGCTTCAACAATGGGTTAAAATACAGCAACGATTGTGAGGATGGCACAGGAGCGGACAGTGTTTTATTTTGTTGCACATGGGGTCACTCTGAATCAGAACCAACTCAACGGCATTTAACAACAACAACAAAGGTCACAGGGTAATTACCTAGCAGTTGGAGGAAGAAGGGGAATAGGGAGCAGCAGCCTGGAGTGGGCACGAGGGCTAGACCTCAGTGGCTCCCCTGACGGGACCCCTCTACTTCTGGACTGCTTAAGGAGAAAATGGCTGAAGAGGGCTGCTGGAGCCTTGGCAGTGCCCTGTGCCGATCATCCTGGAAGCCGGCAGACGTTCATCACCTTTCTTTCCTCTCCTTTTCTGGAAGCTCTCAGTTCATCCCTTGAGCTGAGTACAGTGCTGATTCAGCTTGGTGGGTGTGATGGTTAAGGTTATGTGTCAACTTGGTTAGGCTATGATTCTCAGTGGTTTGGCAGATATTATGTAATCATCCTCCATTTTATGATCTGATGTGAGCAGCCAATCAGTTGAAAGGGGAGTTTCCTAGGGGTTGTGGCCTGCATCCAATATGTATAGATGTTCTGGCAAAGCTCCCCGCTCTGGATCTTGCATTCAACGCATCATCCTCTGATCTCCGGTTCTTGGGACATGAGCCGGCAGCCTGCCCTCTGACCTGCAGATTTTGGGTTTAGCAGCCCCTGCAACCACATGAGTCAGGAGACACATCCAACCTGATGCCTGACCCACAGATTTGGGACTTGCCAGTTTCCACAATTGTGTGAGCCATTTCCTTGAAATAAATCTCCTCTCTCTCTTTCTATATATATATACACACATATATGTACATATATATATATACACATACATATACACATATACATACATATATATACATGCTTCATGGGAAACTCTGGTGGCGTAGTGGTTAAGAATTCGGCTGCTAACCAAAAAGTTGGCAGTTCAAATCCACCAGGCGCCCCTTGGAAACCCTATGGGGCAGTCCTACTCTGCTATAGGGTCGATATGAGTTGGAATCAACTCGACAGCAATGGTTTTTTTGGTTTATATGCTTCACTGGTTTTGCTCCTCTAGAACCCAGCCTACGACAGTGAGCACCTAGCTCTGAGCTGCAGGAGGCTCACAGGAATGGAGAAGCAGGTGGTGGAGGTAACATCCCCACCTCTGACCCAGCACTCACCCCTACCCTACCCCACACCCTGGCTTTTGATGGGCTAGAGTTTGATCTTTGTGCACCTGCATCCCAAATGTAGCCATGCTGGAGAAAACAGTGATTGCCATTTGTTGAATACCTATTGTGTGCCATTAATATCAGACGCAAGTAAAATTTTGCTGAAGATCATTCAAAAGCAGTTGCAGCAGTACATCGACAGGAAACCGTCAGAGATTCAAGCCAGACTCAGAAAAGGATGTGGAATCAGGGATATCATTGCTGATGTCAAATGGATCATGGATGAAAGCAGAGAATATCAGAAAGATGTTTACCTGTGTTTCATTGACTATACAAAGGCATTCGACTGTGTGGATCATAACAAATTATGGAAAACATTTCGAAGAATGAGAATTCCAGATCACTTAATTGTGCTCATGAGAAACCTGTACATAGATCAAGAGGCAGTTGTTCAAACAGAAAAAGGGGATACTGCATGGTTTAAAGTCAGGAAAGGTGTGCTTCAGGATAGTATCCTTTCACCATACTTATTCAATCTGTATACTGAGCAACTAATCCGAGAAGTTGGACGATATGAAGAATAATGTAGCATCAGGATTGGAGGAAGGCTCATTAACAACCTGCGTTATGCAGATGACACAACCTTGCTTGCTGAAAGTGAAGGGGACTTGAAACACTTACTGATGAAGATTAAAGACCACAGACTTGGAAGACGTGCAACCAGAATGCTCCTTAGAAGCAAGGATGATGAGACCACATCTCACATAATTTGGACGTCTTATCAGGAGGGATCAGTCCCTGGAGACGAACATCATGCTTGGTAAAGTAGAGGGTCAGCAAAAAAGAGGGAGACCCTTAATGAGATGGATTGACACAGTGGCTGCAACAATGGGCTCAAGCATAACAAGGAGTGTGAGGATGGTGCAGGACAGGGCAATGTTTCGTTCTGTTGTACATAGGGTTGCTATAAGTTGGAACTGACTCAATGGCACCTAACAACAACATCGTGTGCCAGGAATCACTCATAAGCCATTCTCATACAACCATGCCCAATCCTGAAATGAAATCTATAAAATAGTACCACCATTGCACAGAAGAGGAAATTGAGGCTTAGCTAAGTGCTCACTAAGGTCATACAGCATGGAGATGGCAGAGCAGGGATCCAAAGTCAGGTCTCCTGGGCTCCCATGCCCATGAACTTTCCCTCACACTCTGCAGTCCCTCTGGGAAGAGCCTTTGACTCCTGCTCCCTGAAGGCAAAGGCCTCCTGAGCTGATTAATCTGAGTGGGCAGAGTGGGTTGGGGGTGGTGTGACGGGGGGAGTAAAGAGTCACAATTGTGCACTGTGCTCCCCAGTCTCTTGTTCGTTGTCTGAAATGTGACTGTTGGAATTAAGGTTGCTTAAGCCATTTCTAGCTCCCATTCTCAGGGTCTGTGGCTGGGCCCACAAGACCAAGGTCCTCAGGGGACTCTGACTCTCTGCTGGGGGAGAAGGTGCACAAACATGAACCTGGCCTGCGCCCTTGGATGGATCTCTTGTCTCAGTGAGCCCTGGAGCCTCAGGTTCATCTATGGCACAGTGGAAAGGGACCTGCACCCTCTTAAATCTCCCACTTATTGTGTGACAGCAGACAGACAAGACTCTTTGGGCCTCAGTGTCCTCACCTGTTGGAGTAAAAGGGTTGTTTTAGGTGCTTGATTTTAGGAATGAGGAGAATCTCTGCATTCTGCTATGGAAGGGCTTTCCAAGACACATGAAGTGAAAGAGCTTGGCACATAAAAAGTATAAATACAGGGAGCTGAATATAGGATGTGAGACTTCGGCTCGCTTACTTTAGACACACCATCATCAAAGACCAATCGCTGGAAAGAACATCATGACTGAAGTAGAGAGTAAGACAAAACAAGCGAAACCCTCAGTGAGATGGATTGACGCAATAGCTGCAACAATGGACTCAAACGTGCCAGAACATGAAGATGGTGCAGAACCAGACAACATTTCGTTCCATTGTACATCAGGTCGCCATCAGCTGGAGTCGACGCGACAGTAACTAACAACAACACATTGGATACATATATTCATTATGTAAATGTATGCAAAAGATATTATATTTGCTTATTTTTCACAAAGAAATAATGGAAGACTAAACCAAAAATTAATTTAAAAAATGGTTATCTAGAGGAGGAGGGAGAGAACAGGGGCCGAGTGGAGGGCAGAGGCAAGGAAGCTTGTCTTCTCTGAATGATCTGGTCTTACTGTGCCGATTTTGGAACTGTGCAAATGTTTTACGTAATTTAAAAAACAACAACTAAGCAATTCCTCAAAAGTAAAAACACAGTCCAATAAGCGTAGTTGTATATCAAGTACTGATGTAAACATACAGAGAAAATGTATTTCAATTGACTTTAAAACACATTATTTTGACAGCACAATCCTAGTAGCATATATCCTGAGGCCAAAGAGAACCACCACGGAATGTTAGCCTGCATTCAGTGGTCTCATTGCTAGTGCTTAATATAGATACTGCTATTTTGAAGCTATTGTATATGTAAATGTATAGAATAGGATAAATGTTAATGAGGTTGAAAACCAGGATTTTCAGAGTAAAAGAGAACAGAAACAAATACAACACCACACATGTGAAGCAAATGCTTGCTTTGGTACCTTGGAGTCCCAGGGTCCCTGTGGGGAGACCCCCCCAAAAAACCAAACAGGTTGCTGTCAAGTCGTTTCCAACCCATAGCAACCCTATAGGACAGAGCAAAACTGCCCCATAAGGTTTCCAAGGAACAACTGGTGGATTCAAACTGCCAACATTTTGGTCAGCAGCACCATCACTTAAGCACTGCGCCACCAGGACAGAGACCCTAGAGGGTGCAGCTGAACTCTGCTCTACCCCCACCACCACCCTGCACCCATCTCTTCACCATTGCCTCTGTTGGTGGTGTTTTATACTCTAAGGCACTACAAATGATTCGGTTTGGAAGAGGGTGTTCTTGCTTAAAAAAAAGAAAAAGAAACTCTACAGTTTGGAAAACTTGGAGGAGGTGATCATTAACTCTTCCTTCAATGTGGACATTTTATGGTTCTGGAAGTTGAGGGTCTTAGTCATTTCCACAAAGCGTGTGCCTAGCAGAACACCAGGCAGGAGTCACAGCTGAGGTGTGTCTTTCCTCTGGAGCCCCAGTGCAGTGCTGCCTAGGTGACTGTCTCTGAATAAAAAATTTTATTCATGTTCTGATCCTTGCCTCGTAGTCTTCTGGTTTGTCACGCTGACTGAACCAGAGTTAGTAATTTTACAACGTCTTTGTAACTTCTACACCCGTTGCCGTCCAGTCAATGCTGACTCATAACAACCCTATAGGGGCCCTGGTGACACAGTGGTTAAGAGCTCAGGCTGCTAATCAAAAGGTCAGCAGTTTGAATCTGCCTGCTGCTCTTTGGAAACCCTATGGGGCAGTTCTATTCTGTCCTGTAGGGTCACTCTCTCTCAGAATTGACTTGATGGCAATGGGTTTGGGTTTTTTTGGTTTGTTTTGTTTGTTTATGTACCTACGATATGATGGGAACTTTTATATATACCATCTCCCTTAATCCTTGGGAAGTGAGGGTTATTAACCCCCATTTCTTCATGTAAGGAGTGGCAGTTGAAGGACATTAAATGACCCAGCCCTGGGCTCCACTGGGTAATGGTGGAACTAGAGGTTGAGCTTGGCCTGACTGACCCCAAGGCATACGCTCTTCCACTGAGCTCTGTCTGCCTGTCCCAGAGAGAATGATCTTCTGGCTCTTAGTAAATTCACAGGACAGGCTATGGATGAGTTAAACTAACAGGGAAAGGTTGGATTCTGATGGCTTTGGAATGAGTTTCAGTGCTAAAGGGGAGACGGGAAGACACAATAATATTAGCTACCATTTTTTAAGTCCTACTGTATGCTGGACACCACCCATGCTATCTCATTGATTCTTCACAGTGCAAGTGGGATAGGCATTCTCTATTCTTCATATGAGGGGAAATTGAGACTCTGAGAGATTAAATGACTTTCCCAAAGTCACACAAATAACAGAGCCAGTAGTCAAAGTCAGAGAGACATGACTCCAGATCAGCCTGCAATACTGCAAATAAATCATTAAGAATTGTAAAGCTCCATTTTAACACTGCAGGATGGGAAGAAAACAGCAGCTAGTCAGAAGAGAATTTTTTTCAAAAAAATAAAGGAAGTTCCTGAATTGTTCAGACTTTAAAAAAAAAAAAAAAAAAAAAAAAGATTTTGTTGTCTATTTCAGTGGTTCTCAACCGGGGATGATTTTGACCTCCTGGGGGACGTTTGGGAATCTCTGGAGATTTTTCTGTTTGTCATAACTTGATGAGGGGTTGCTACTGGTGTCTACTGGGTAGAAGACAGGGGTGCTGCTAAAAAGCCCACAAAGTGCAGAACAGGCCCCCACATCAAAGAATATTGTGATTCAAAATGTCACTAGTACAAAGGTTGAGAAGCCCTAGGCTAGAAGGTTTTCAGGCTAGAGATGCTGATAAACATCCTACAATGGTCCAAACAGCTCCCCACAACAAAGAGTGGTCTGGGCCAAAATGTCAATACTGCCAAAGTTGAGAAACCCTGTTGTAGCCCAAGACCCTGAGGAAGGCCTCCCCTTTCCCCCGGTTTCTCTTTCCATTAGTTAGTGCTCCCCTAACAGGTTCCCAAAGTACACTTAGTTTTCAAGGGAAGGTCATAAGCCACCTGTTCTTAAAAGTTTCCAGAGTGTCTCCATTGGCAGTGGTGCCAGATCAGTTATAGAGGAAGTGTCTCTTTCATCTCTCCAGGAGGGTTGGATGTTGGGAGACGAGAGTGCTTGGGAATGCCTCGTGATACTAATTATTCAAATAGGCTTCTCCTCTGAGAATCCACTCTCCTCTGAACTTCAAACATCTTGACCAATAATAATTTAGCAGCAGACCATCTTAGGAAGATTATATCTGCTCCCAAACCAATTAAACTCTAGGCAAGTTTACCAAACATTCTTTGATCAAAGAATCCTTTTTCAAAGGGTATGATATTCTACCCATACATCTTCCTTTGACATTAATATATAGACCAAAAAGAAGAAACACATTCCATTTTTGGAGATGGCACTGGTGTTTCAGAGTCAGGTTTAAAATACTGCATTTTCAACATTTTTGGAATTGCCCCACCAGATCCCCTCTTGTTTCTATGAGTTGGTGCAGAGATAGAAAGAATCTTGGAGTGCTGAAGGAGGCACCACCTCAGAGCTAGCAGGAACTGAGAGAAGCAGAGCCTCAAGTCCCAAACTCAGCCAAAGGAGAAAGGATGCCAAAGCCCTTCCAAGCCAGGACAAAATGGCGCCCACCGCAGGGTCCTTTGTGGGATAGTCGTTGTTTGATTCACAAACCATTTATTGAGTGGCCTCATCTGTATCAAGCCCACGCTAGGTGTTGGGGATGTCACAGAGGAAAGAGATATCACCTTTCCTGAAAGGAGTTCACAGTCTAGTGGGTGAGATACACCAATCAACAGATGATCACAGTGCAATGTGGCAAGTGGAGGATGATGGGTAAGTGCAGACCTATACAACTGCTGCTGGGGCCCTGAACCCTCTGTCCTCTTTCTCTCCTTTGAACATTTGCATACACTGCTTCTTTTGTTGGAGTGCCTTCTTGAGGGAGTCTACTCCTCCTTCAAGACCAAACTCCAGTGTCAGCTCATCTAGGAAGCCTTCCCTGTCCCAAGGTGGTGTGTCCTGTCTGTCCAGATCTACCTGGGCTCCCTGGGGTTCTCTGCACCAGAGCACTGGACACAAGTCATTGGTTGCTTTTATCTCCCCTAACTCTCCCCGCTCCCCAAATGTGAGCTCCTTAAGGCGGGGACCTTGAGTTATTCATCTGTCTATCCTCAGTACACAGAAGATACTCACCAAGTATTGAATGACTCAATGAATCAGTGAATGAAAGAAAAATGTGTTCATAGGCACCAGGGGAACAGGAAGTAATGATGAAGAAACGCTGAGGTAGATAAGGGGCTGCTTTTCAGCCGATGTTTTGTTATGACTATGTCTGCTCGTACAGTTTTGGCATTTTTTCCCTCTAGAACAATGCTGACAGGCATCAAATCAAGTGAAGTTAATATTCTGTTCCCATCATGAAAGACTCATTTTGTGGGAACAACAAGTCCACACAGCAGTGTGTGGGTGTGTGCCCCACACATCAACCCCACCAAAACTCATCAAGTGTCTGCCTGTGCCTTCCTGTTAACAAGCCATGAGGGGTGTTCAGCTTTCCCTTCTCATGATAGCCGGTGGCCCTCCCCTGACCTCTGCACTAGCTTTGTGATGGTGGAAAAATATAAAGAAGTGGGAGCACAGAGAAGGAAAAGGAGAGAAAACACTTATCACACCTGAGTACAGGCACTCCTGTTACAAGGAAGGAACCCAAACACTACTTACCACTGTTAAAAGGTCATAAACTTTATGCCTGTGGAATATTACCTTGGAAGTTTCAATTGTTAAAATGTTAACTAAATTTGTTTATGGGCAGAAAAATGAAAAAGTCTCTTCTCAAGATAGTAGAAATAAATCTCTCTGGTTTGGGGAAAGATAGATTTAGGATTAATAACAATGGCTACACTAACTCCTTCACAGGACCCTATCAGTTTAGCGTCAATAGATATACTCATTGGAAAACATTCATCAACTGCCATTTTGTTTCATGAAAACCCACAAATTCACTCTGTGGCATAACATGGTACTTTAGTAGCATAAAGTGATCGAAAATTTCATTAACTCCTGTGCAAGTTATTGGAGAACAGAGAGAGAGAGAGAGAAATAGAAACACAAATACTGAGCTGTGAAGTTGAAACCGATACATCACCTTTTTTGGTCAATGAATGAGCGTTGACTTGATCTTCAGTGATTATGTTTACTGACAGACACTATGCTAAGTACCTGAGCATAGTCCTCAGCATAAACCTATGCAGTGTATGCTGTTATTATGGCAGCTAACAGATGAGAAAGTGAAATGAAGCATTGGCTGTAGGTGCAGAGCTTGTAAGCCGCAAAGCTGAGATGGAACCTAGGTGGTCCCTATCCTTCAGTGTTTCACTCTACGTAGAGCACATAGAACGGTGCCTGGCACATAGCAAGCTCTATGGAAGTGTCAGTATTATTAATGCTATTATTCAGCACCAGGCAGCATTTGTCCCTGCACAAGATACTCTTTCAGAAGAGAGACATCAGAGACACATGGTCCTTGGCCTTCAAGAGCCCACAGGGGAACATTGACCACCCCAGGTGCTGAAGTCAGGTTCTTAGTCATTAGCCTGAATGGGAAGAGGGGCAAGGGCTCTGGAGGCCACACAAGCACTCCTCATTCAGATCCTCCCCAGCCACAAAGGAACGAGAGTTGTTGCCCAAGACTTTTCACTTGTCAGCTCATGGGCTCTTGCAAATGCAGGTCCCTTTACACCCACTCCTGGCCCCTCATTTCAGCTGGGTGAGCTCCTCGCTTTTCTTATGTGCCCTGTCCAAAGGCTACCCCTCCAGGAAGCCTCATGTGTCTACCTCCTATAACTGCTTGCTCCCTCCTCTAATTCCCGCAGCACATCACTGGTGGCCTCCATCGATCCCAGCTTGTCTAGGGTAGTTGTGTGCATCTCTGCTTCTCCTGCTAGCCTGGGGGTATTGAGAGGGCCGGGCCTACGTCTTCCTCCTCCCAAAGGCTCCAGCTCCTTGACCGGTCCCTAGTGTAGAGGCTGAGTGCTGGGCCAGACTTCCCACATGTTTGAGCTTAAATCCCAGCTCACCACCCTCACCCCACCCCTTACAAGGGCAAGTTATTAAACCTCTTTACGTCTCTGTCTCCCTCTTTGTAATAAAGGATACAACTTAGAATTGTATTGTGAGCACAAACAAGATATGTGCCTGGCACGTTGGAAGTGGCCAAAAATGAGAGCTATTATTATTATTATTATTATTACTATTATTATTATTATTACTCTGTCCTATAGGGTCGCTATGAGTTGGAATTGACTCGGCAATGGATTGGGTGGGGCAAGCAATAAAATGTGGCTACATTTCATCATCCATATGAAGGAAGGACATGATGAGATTTTCACTACCATTTTACAGTTGAAGAGGCTGGAACACAGATAATTTTACTGACTAGTTCTGAGTCGTATTAAGCATAAGCAGATAAACTTGTATCTCCCAGGTCACGTTTGTTAAATATTAGAGAAAAAGTCTTTATTATCAGATATGGTACATCTCATTAGACTTCTGCCTGGGTCTAGGCCAGAGGAAGAGGCCCAGCATGCACCACCACCCCGCTTCCCTTGGTTTATTTTTCTTTTGGGGGTGCTATTTTTTTCCTTTTCCTATTTTCTGCCAGCCCTTCATGCCCGCTCCCAGCTCCACCTACAGCAACTCCCCAGGAAGCCTATGCTCACAACCTAATATATATTCTCTTTGCTCAGTAATAATACACAAGCATAAATAAGGTTTTAATAACATTGTTTACACAAATAAGATCATATTTTATACAGTTTTTTTGCGTCCTAGTTTTCTCAAAGAAGCCCTTTTCAAAGGGGTCAACAGTCATAACTCTAATTTATTCTTATTAATGGCTACCTAATATTCTAAGGTCAGAATTACCATATTTTATTCAACCTTTTCCTACTGATGGTCATTCACTCTGCTTCCAGTTTCCCAGGACCACAATTCTTGAACATAAAGCTTTATGTACTGGTGCTTTTATTTTTGTGAATTGGATTCCCAAACAAGGAATTGCTGGGTTGAAGGATAAAACAAACCAAACCCATTGCCATCAAGTCTATTTCGACTCACAGCAACCCTATAGGACAGAGTAGAACTGTCCCATGGGGTTTCTAAAGAGCAGCTGGTGGATTCAAATTGCCAACCTTTTAGTTTGCAGCCGAGTTCTTAACCACTGTCCCACCAGTGCTCCACTGGGTTGAAGAATATATACGTATTATTTTAATGGATGCCCACAGATGGTTTCTCAATTCAGCTGTAACCAGTAATTGAGTACACATATCTCCAAGAGTAAAGGATGTTATTGCTGTTTTTTAATTTTGATAACTTCATAGTTGTAAGGAAGCATCTCACTGTTATTTTAAATTGTATTTCCTTTATCACTAGAATGTTTGAGAATCATTAAAATATTTTGTTTGATTTGCTACTCCAAGAATTATTTCTCTATATCCTTGGACACTTTTTTAAAAGGCAATTGTCTCTTAGCAATTTGTAAGAGCTCTTTGTATATAATAGATACTAAGCCACCGCCTGTCTTCTGAATTTGGTACTTTAAGGTATCTTTTGCCTTAAACAATTTTAAATGGTTTAGTATTGACAAACATGTATGTCTTTTTTAAAAAAGTAGCTTTTAGGTTTTCATTCTTGAGTAAAAAGATTTTCCCTACTGCTAAATTATTATACAAAAAGAAAAGAAAACCAAGCCCATTGCCATCAAGTCCATTCCAACTCATAGCGACCCTATAGGACAGACTAGAACTGCCTTGTAGAGTTTCCAAGGAGCGTGTGGTGGATTTGAACTGCTGATCTTTTGGCTAGCAGCCATAGCTCTTAACCGCTATGCCACCAGGGTTTCCAAATTATTATATAGCCTCTAAAAAAAGAAAGAAAAATTCTTTCTTGTGAGATTTTTATTGTCTTGATTTTGATAGTTAAGTCTTTACTCCATCTGAAATTTATTATTGTGTAAGGTGTAAGATTGAGGACCAAATAATCTCTCTTTTCCCATTAGTATAAAACCTCCTTTTTCATGTGTTAAATATACTGAAATCTATTTCTGCTTTCTCTATTTGGCTCTAGATTCTTTTTTCCATTCCTATGCGAAGCTTATATTTATTTACTTGCGTACAGTGACTTCCTGGTATGTTCTGATCTGGCAATGAAAAGTCCCCAAACTATTCTTCTTTTTCAAAAAATTATTTGTTGTTCTTAGCAAATCCAAATTATTTGGAATTTATTTTTTCCAAACAAGTTTTAGAATTATTTTATGCAATTCTCTGCCTGTAAGACACACTATGCACACAAACAAAAAAATACTCTGTTAGGATGTTTTTAGAATTGCATTGAATTTATACATTAATTGCATGAGGGCTGGCTTAGAAAAAAAAAAACAATGACTTCCAGTCCAAGGATAGGGTGCGGCTTTCCCTTTATTTAGCTCATGCTTTATGCCATCAGATAAGATTTTATTGTTTTTATATAGAATTTTTTTCTTTCTTGTTACATTTTACTCTGAAATATTTCATTTTTGTTTGCTATTGTGAAAATTTTTTTTCCATTTCTAGTTACTTATGCCTAGAATAGAGAGAAGCTGTCAATATTTGTGTATTTATCTTGCATTCAACTATGTCATCAAATACTCATTCTAGTCGTTTTTACTAATCTTTTAGATTTTCTGTGAATATGGTCATATCATTGAGACAAAATTATTTCTTACCTTCCAAAGTTCATACTGGTTTTTAGTGTTTTGATCTTATTACATTTGCTAGGACCTCCAAGACAATGTTCAATAATAATTGTAGTAGTAACATCCTTGCTTAGTTCCTGATTTAAATGCATATGCTTTTAGAGTTCCATCATTTAGAAAAAGATACTCTGTTGGTTCTTGGAGAATAGTCTTTACTTCTAAACAGTTTTCATGATCTATTGCTTAGAGTTTTTTTTAAAGAAAGAATGCTAAATTTTTGTCAAATGCCTTTCAGGCTCTATTGATGTGCGTGTGTAATTTTTTTCTTTAGATTGCTTTCACTTTTTTTTCAAGAAGAGACTTTCATGCTTGTAAATTTTTACATGCACATAAAGACTTCCTCATTCTTTCTGATTTTGATTTGTTTCTGTGGGGTTTCAAAGATTAAAAATCAGCAAAAAGTTGTTTGCATATGGTGAAATACTGTATCATTTAAAAAAAATAATATTTTCAAAGAGTAATGTGGTGGGAAGAGAATCATAAAACCAATTAAAATGGAAAAATAAAATTGAAAACAAAACAATATACAGCATGATCCCAATCCTTAAAAAAAAAGAAATATCCATCTATACATGAAAAAATTGTATTATCATGTATTAAATTGTTAAATATACTGGAATCTATTTCTGATTACAGTATTTTATTTAATCCAAGGTCCCCATTCTTTCCAGCACCTGTTGCCCCTCCAACTCAGGAAAGTGCCACCAGACAAGACATTCTCTGCAATCTAGTCTGAGGTGGTGAAACAAAGACAGAAATGGGGACCAGGTGACCAGCCCGGCCCTGGCTCTGTCCTTTCCATGCGTTGTGACCTTGGGCAAGTCACTTGGCTTCTCTGAGCCTCAAATGCTCAGGAGAAATCATGCCTAGCCTTCTTCATAAAGTTGGTTGTGTGGATCGAAATCTAAGAGACCATGCAGGTGAGGCTGCTTTATAAACCACCCAGTGTAGTACCAAACCTATGGATTGTTCTTACCTCCACAGAGAACACTCTCTGCCATCCTCTGACCAACCTGATTGCAAAATCATTCTTATTTAACTGGATTTCATCTGAGTAGGTCAAATAATAATAACTACTGAGAGTGGTAATCATATCAAGGACAGCTCACCATGCTTTCTATTACATAACTCGAGCTTCTCTCCAACGCCCCAATTTGAAAGCCTCTCCCATTAGCTTGCTCGTGACTCAGATATCATTGATCAATCCTATGCTTGGACAGAGGCCCTCAGCTCTTCCTCGCATGAGGCAAACAAACAGCCAGGGATATTATCCTTGCCTTAGTCTTTTCATACCAACCAGACAGTAAATATGAGTGAATTACTCAACCTACCTTGAAACACATGTAGTCACTGCTCCACAGACAAGTTTGCCATCAGAATAGGGGTTTTAAAAAGGGAAGAGGTAGTTGCTGTGGAGTCCATTCCAACTCATAACAACCCCATGAGTGTGAGTAGAACTGCTCCATAGGGTTCTCAAAGTAGATCGATAGGCCTGTCTTCTAAGATGCCTCTTAGTGGGTTCAAACCACTAACCTTTTGTCTAGTAGTCCAGTGCTTAACTATTTGCTATGGTGTCACCTATTTTTTCTAGCCAAAATGCATTTTGAGCACCCCTCCTCCACCAACACAGATTCTGGCCTGTGTGCACCCTTTCTGCCACAGTCTCTGATGCTTGCCTTCCCTCTCTGCACCTGTGCCAGCAGCTAGTTCACCCCAGGGGGAGTCTGCTGGGGCCCTGACCCCTCATGAAGTTCCTGCCCCCAGGGCTGGACCTCACTCCCTTGTCGCCTTCAGTAAACCTCGCCACTGATTTGATCCTCCTTCAGTTGAACGTTTGCATCCAGTGAAATCTGGTTCCAAGGAAAATTTCAGAAGGCCTCGAAGGGATCAAGGAAGGGATCAAGGAAGGGATCAAGGAAGGAGCATGCCCCAAGGAGTGCTGGAGGGCTCACAGCACAGGCTTCGTATGCTGTGGCTGGGCCAGAGGCAAGGCCGTGTTTAGGAACTTCCCCATTTTAATTCCATCTGCAAAGCATTCTCAACCATTAAAACTAGGAGTAACTCTTAGAACCCCCTTTTATCCCATATTTCTGGGGGGAAAATGACCACCTGCAACTTTTCAGAGAAATAAAATCAAGTCTCCTTCTCAGGAGGAAGACCTTGGTCATAGGTTTATTTTTTATCCACTATGCTGGAACTTGGTGGGCCTTGCATTCTGGACGCTCGTGTCCTTTAGTTTGGGGAAATTTTCTTGAATTATTTCATTGATGACTTCCTCTCTCTGGAATTTTTTTTTTTTTTTTTTTAAATTGGGCCTCCTGCATTGGACCTTTAATTTTCTTGTCTGTTTTCCTCTTTTATCTTCAGTTTATCTTTTTGTTCTGCTTCCCTGGAGATTTCTTCAACTTCATTTTTCAGTCCTTCTGTTAAGTATTTTATTTCTGCTATCAAATTTTTAGTTGTCAAGAACGGTGTTTTGTTTCTGAATATTCCTTTCCTATACCATCAGTTTTTTTATTCATGGGGCAATTAATTTCCCTTTCAGGATTTTAATAAAAAAGATTGTTTTTTCTTCTCTCTGCATAGATATTTTCTCCAACTTGTTTGTTTGTGCCTCTGTATTTCGTGCCTGGCTCTCCTAAAAGGTGTGGGATCCTTGGTTGTCTGCTCATATTGAAGAGTGAGGTGCTGAAACAGTGACTGGAAGTTCTGAACATGTAGGCAGGGCTATCAACCAAAACACCAAACTCGTTGCCGTCGAGTCAATTCCGACTCAGAGCAACCCTATAGGACAGAGTAGAACTGCCCGATTGTGTTTCCAAGGAAGGGCTGGTGGATTCGAACTGCTGACCTTTTGGTTAGCAGCGAGTTCTTAATCACTTAATCACTTAATCACTGCTATAGCTCCAGCCAGGGCTATAGGGTGATTTTACAGGGGAGCCCTCACCATGTCTGTATCTTTAGGTCTTTATATTGGGGTTGGTAGGATTTCAATAAGGGGCCCTGGTGGCCCAGTAGTTAAGCACTTGGCTGCTAACAGAAAATCAGCAGTTCAAACACATCAGCCACTCCACAGGAGAAAGATGTGGCAGTCGGCTTCCGTAAAGCTTTACAGCCTTGGAAACCCTTTGGGGCAGTTCTACTGTGTCCTGTAGGGTCACTGAAAGCTGGAATCAACTCAGTGGCAACAGGTTTTTAAAATTGTGCACTTGAAAATTGTTGAAATGGCAAGTTCATTGTTATATATATGTTACCACAATAAAATGAGAGACACAGAGAGAACACACTGTACCCACACACGATATCTGGATAGTCAATGGGGGAACTGACTCTCTCTGACAAAGGGGTTTGTCTAAACAGCCTAACTCAGTAAGAACTTCCAGTGTGAGGGCACATGGGTAGACTTTAAGAAGACACACAGCTTTCTTCCCCAAGGAAGCTTTCACTCATTCAAGCTCTGGATCTGTTGTAAAGTATATCCGGTTTCTTCTGTTCTGACTGGCTTTGTTTCTGCCCTACTCAGAAACTTTTGATTAGTTCTGTCTCCTGTGATGCAGTATCTCGGAAACAACACTATTAATATTTTAATATTCTCCTGAGTCTTTCCTATGACTAAGTCAGGTTCTCATTGTTTGCAACTTTTATCTGAAAGTGCCACAAGTTGCCTGCGGGCTTTAAAAGGCACCACCCAAACCAAACATTTAAAAGCTTAGTCCCTTGGAGGAGAGATTATTACTATTATTTATCATGTTTAAAATGTTCCATCTCTGAGCCTCCAGGTACTCATAAAGGGAATAATGCTTCCATTTAAATACCCAGCATTAAAGCTAAACTGAGTTGTCCACAATTTGAAGTAGGCTTGGGAATGAGAGCGGAGTGGACAGGAATCTCTAATAATGCCTAGAATGCTTGGTTTCCAAAGACAGAGGGATTTTAATCAACAGGACATGCAATTGGATCAGCCACATCATGTAGCATCCCCAAATGTACTCTCAGGTGGATTTAATAAAGGTTCAGTTATCTAGATCCAGAACAAGGGAGCTGTATCGTTCTGCAAGGAATAATAAAAGCCCTGGAGTCAGATCCTGGAGACACAGAACTGGGAAAGCCTGGATCACTGCCTCTAATGAGTTCACAATGTCCTGGGGAGGCAGACTGGTAAACCCAAGATCAGCGTGCTGGGGGTGAGGAGCAATGGGTTACAGGAAGTCAGCATAGTGTCTGAGAGTGCTGTGGGGCCCCCAAAGGGGAAGTCCTCCTCCCTCTGCCATCCAGGCCAGACTGGGAGCATTACGCTCAGGGGGTCTTGGCCCCACACTGTAAGAGAGACTTGGACAAACAGGAACACATTCAGATGAGCAGTGAGGAGGCTGAGGGGGTTTGTAACCACGTCCTATGTGTACCCTTTCAAAAACTGCAGTTATTTTGGCTGGAAGGAAAACACTGGGAGGGTCAAGAGTGAGAGGTAGAACATCTCTGGAAGAATAAAAGAAGACCTAAATAAATGAAAAGATATCCCATGTTCATGGTTGGAAAACTTAATATTAAGATGGCAATACTACTCAAAGCGATCTATAGAGTCAATGTAATCCCCATCAAAATCTCAGCTAGCTTTTTGCAGAAATTGACAAGCTGATTCTAAAATTCATATAGCTATTCAAGAGACCCAAAATAACAATAATCTTGATAAAAAAGAACAAAGTTGAAGGACTCACACTCACTACAAATCTACTTTAATCAAGACATATGGTACTGGCATAAAGATAGATATGTAGATCAATGGAATATATGGAAAGTCCAGATATAAACGCAATTGTTTATATCTTGATTTATGGCCAATTGATTTTTGACAAGGTACCAAGTCCATTCAGTGGAGAAAGAATAGTGTCTTATGCTGGGTTCTCTAGAGAAGCAAAACCAGTGAAGCATATATATAAATATATAGAGAGACATTTATTTCAGGGAAACGGCTCATGCAGTTGGGGAGGTTGGCAAGTCCCAAATCCGTGGATTAGGTGTCAGGCTGGAGGCTTCTCCTGACTGATGTGGTTGCAGGGACTGATGAACCCAAAATCTGCAGGTCAGGAGGCAGGTTGCTGGCTCAAGTTCCAAGAACCAGAGGTCAGAGGATGACAAGTTGGATGCAGGATCGAATGCAGGATTGAGAGGGAACGAGCTTTGCCAGAACATCCGTATATATCGGATGCAGGCCACATCTCCAAGGAAACTCCCCTTTCAACTGATTGGCTGCTCGCATCAGATTGCAAATTGGAGAATGATTTCATAAAATCTGCCAGACCACTGAGAATCATGGCCTAGATAAGTTGACACATAACCCTAACCACCACAGTACCCTTGTCAACTTGGCACCTGCACACTTCTCCTCAAACGATTCATAAACTCTAAATAAAGACAATTATAAAGCCATACTTGTGCTTAACATGATACAACTAACACACATACAACCGAAAACACACTAGCTCTGTTCACATCTTATATTTTATAATAAGTAATGAAATGAGGGAGGGAAGAAAACAAAGATATTTGCCAAGGAGCAGATAGGCTGCAAGGAGCCTCCCCAGCCAAAGGCCATGTGCTAGATTTTCCCCAACAGCTGTTATCCACTCCATCCTCCCCAGGTTGACCATGTCCCTGGGCTTCACAGTGATACCCAGTGGCAAGGAGGGAAAGGAGAGAAAGGACCGAAAACCCATACAGCTGCTTTTTATTTTTTAATGTAAATGTAAAATTTTAGATTTCTAAAATAGAGTAGGGGGGATAATTTTTAATACTGTCGTGTGGTCATAACTGCTAGTTTCAAGAAAAGGACGGTCATCCTGTGTTCTTGTGTAGCCATCCTCCATACCCTGCCACCGTAACTGCTCTGTTTAGACCACTGACAACCTAATGCGGAGAAAGGATATCACTTATGTGTCCGTAGCCACCGCAGGTGTCACTCTTTAGATGTGTATATTGATGCTGGGTCAGAAAGTGTATATGTTACAATAAAATTATGGTTCTAACTAAATATATGTGTATACACTTATAACAAAAAAGGAAGAAATACTTATAACAATTACAGTCCTCAGGCCTTGTTTCTGCAACTGGTCATATGGCCATGTTGTTGTTGTTGTTAGGTGCCGTTGAATCGATTCCATCTCAGAGGGACCCTCTGTACAACAGAACGAAACACTGCCTGGTCCTGCGCCATCCTCACAATCCTTGTTATGCTTGAGCCCATTGTTGCAGCCGTTGCATGAATCCATCTTATTGAGGGTCTTCCTCTTTTTCACTGACCCTCTACTTTACCAAGCATGAAGTCCCTCTCCAGGGACTGATCCCTCCTGATAACAAACATGTCAAAAGTATGTGAGACGAAGTCTCACCCTCCTTGCTTCTGAGGAGCATTCTGGCTGTACTTCTTCCAAAACAGATTGGTTCGTTCTTCTGGCAGTCCATGCTATATTCAATATTCTTCTCCAACACCATAATTCAAAGGCATCAACTCTTCAGTCTTCCTTATTCATTGTCCAGCTTTCACATGCAAGTGAAGGATTGAAAACACCATGGCTTGGGTCAGGAGCATATTAGCCTTCAAGGTGACATCTTTGTTGTTTAACACTTGAAAGAGGTCTTTTGCAGCAGATTTGCCCAACGCAACACTTTGTTTGATTTCTTGACTGCTGCTTCCATGGGTGTTGACTGTGAATCCAAGTAAAATGAAAGCCTTGACAACTTCAATCTTTTCTGTTTATCATGATGCTGCTTATGTGAGGATTTTTGTTTTCTTTATGTTGACGTGTAATCCATACTGAAGGCTGTGGTCTATGATCTTCATCAGTAAGTGCTTCAAGTCCTCTTCACTTTCAGCAAGCAATTGTGTCATCTGCATATAGCAGGTTATTAATGAGTCTTCCTCCAATCCTGATGCCCCATTCTTCTTCATACAGTCCAGCTTCTTGGATTATTTCCTCAGCATACAGATTGAATACGTATAGTGAGAGGATACAACTCCGACACACATCTTTCCTGACTTTAAACCACGCAGTATGACCTTGTTCTGTTGGAATGACTGCCTCTTGATCTATGTACACGTTCCTCATGAGCACAATTAAGTGTTCTGGAACTCCCGTTCTTTGCAATGTTATCCATAATATGTTATGATCCACATAGTAGAATGCCTTTGTGTGGTCAATAAAACACGGGTGAACATCTTTCTAGTATTCTTTGCTTTCAGCCAGGACCTATCGGACATCAGCAGTGATATCCCTTGTTCCACTTCCTCTTCGGAATCCGGCTTGAATTTCTGACACTTCCCTGTGAATGTACTGCTGCAGCTGCTATTCAATGATCTTCAGCAGATTTTACTTGTGTGTGATGTTAATGATATTGTTCAATAATTTCTGCATTCAGTTGGATCATCTTTCTTTGGAATAGGCATAAATATGGATCTATTCCAGTTGGTTGGCCAGGTAGCTGTCTTCCAAATTTCT
Source organism: Dugong dugon (assembly GCA_030035585.1). Classification (NCBI taxonomy): domain Eukaryota; kingdom Metazoa; phylum Chordata; class Mammalia; order Sirenia; family Dugongidae; genus Dugong; species Dugong dugon. The sequence continues at coordinate 94,222,371 of CM057473.1, read as the reverse complement.
TGACATAGACTAATGAGCACCTCTAGCGCTGCATCCATTTGTTGAAACATCTCAAATGGTATTCCGTCTATTCCTGGAACCTTGTTTTTCGCCAGTGTCTTCAGTGCAGCTTGGACTTCTTCCTTTAGTACCACTGGTTCTGGATCATACGCTACCTCCTGAAATGGTTGAATGTTGACCAATTCTTTTTGGTACAGTGACTCAGCGTTCCTTCCATCTTCTTTTGATGTTTCCTGTGTCATTCAGCATTTTGCCCATAGAATCCTTCACTATTACAACTCAAGGCTTCAACTTTTTCTTCAGTTCTTTCAGCTTGAGAAATCCCGACTGTGTTCTTCCTTTTTGGTTTTCTAACTCCAGGTCTTTGCACATGTCATAATAATACTTTACTTTGCCTTCTCAAGCTGCCCTTTGAAATCTTCTGTTCGGCTCTTTTACTTCATCATTTATTCCATTGGCTTTAGCTACTTGATGTTTAAGAGCAAGTTTCAGAGCCTCTTCTGACATCCATTTTGGTCTTTTCCACCGTGGGTGACCTTGCTGGCATTTTAATATTGGAGGCATAACTTCCAGCATCACAGCAACACAAAAGCCTCTACGGTACAACAAACTGATGGACGCATAGGGGGACAAGGTCACAGCTGGTATTTAGAACTACCTTCTTCCACCACCCAGTCCATATTCCCTTTGCCCTCAGCAAGCTCCTCAGCTGGTCCTGGTTCTTCGCCTGGTGGAATGATCCGAACTTTCATTCCTGAAGAGTCTGGGCCGTTAGTAGTCATGTTGGAATTGGGTTGCTGTAGTTTTCCACTGACTTTTATCACAGGGCATGATAGTACTAAGAGAATCCCCTATATTGCAGACATACTCTTCTTTACCTCCATTATGTAATATTAATCTGATATCTCCTTGGCAATCAGAATCAATCACCCCAACCAATATGGTAACTCCTTTCTTTGCCTGTTGATTCAGAGGCATGAGGAGCCGAATGGCGTTCTTAACTTCCAGTTCAATGGAATCAGTGATGTGTCTCCTAGTGGGAACATTGCTCCCTTTGTAACTCAGACCTCTAGGCCTGCAGAGCATAGGTTCGAGGGGACGGGAAGCAAAAATTTTGCGAGTGGGTCACTAGGGGTAATAATGAGTGGTGCCACACCCATTTCCATTCCTGGACCCATGAATCCTGGCTGTGGGAGAAAGAGCACCATATATTGGATGCTGGTTTAGAGCATATACAGCCTCCTGGAGAACATTGCCCCAACTCTGCAAGGCAGGGCCAGATTAAGGCATGTGAGGGCCTAAACGCTGATGTCTGTGGTGTCTCCCCCTCTGTTTACCACGCATTGCAATGGGATATGTGAGTTATAGATATACATGTATATATATGTATATGCGTCTCAGCTATCCATGATGTAACTTCTTTTTAAACACTACTGTAATACCAGTGATTGAACAAAAAAGTGTCATATGCCATTTTAATGGAATGAGATGAACTGGATTATAAAATTTTTAGTGGATGCAGGGTACTAAGATTTTTTACTATATACTACATTTTCTACAAAAAGAGTATTCTATATATTCTCCAACAAAGAAAATGAGTCAGTAAACTTAGTTGTTTCAATGATCAGTGTAAAATCCTGTTGATCTCCCACAATAAAATATTGACTTTCACCAATTTAGCTTTAAATGGCTCATACTTCAATTTTGATGCTTTTTCATAATAAATGCTATAATTACAAATGAACAAATGAAACGATGTCATAAAATAAAATTTAATGATCAGAAAACAAATATTGCAACAAATTACTATATTTTATTTTTAGATAAATCTTTCATCTCAAATATGCTATAATTAAAAACATTTCTTTTTATTCTTTACTCTTACAAATTATTCAGTGATTTCATCACAATTAAGCTACTGAACAATGTCTACTTCCATACACAATAAGGATAACGAATCGAGTCTTTCCTGAATCATTGTTGTACGCTGAGGTTCTTAGGGACGAAAACGAGTGTTATGTCATCCAGTTTGTGATAATTAAAATTGGGAATATGTGTAAAGCAATTTCAACATTGGGAAATATGCATTGTATTTTATCTTCTATTATGGAATCGTACATGCCTACATAAGTAAAATTTGTCTTTCCTGAATCGGTAAACTTAGTTCTGATGTAAGAATGAAATTGTTGCACTTCTCCGTAAAAGTTTGTATTTAAATCATCGGGATGAGCCTGCACTAATTTATTGGATGCCTTCATGCATTCTTCACCAGGTATATCCACATTGTTTAAGAAGGAAAATCTATTTGAAAAAACTTCATACACTTTAACCCTTCTTTTCATGCAAGATTCAAGTGTATCAATGACGGTGTAGTACGTGGTTCCATGAAATTGATATTTGGTACTCGATAATTTGAGCACTTCTGTCTTTTTCTTGATTCTTTTAAATGCTTCTTCAGTGGTGAACTGCTTGATAATCAGTATTTGACAGTCTCTGTTTTGTAGTGTTTTCAAAATCTTCTCTTAAATTATGTAAATACCCTGTTAATGACTGGTAGAGATCTGTGCACGTCTTTGAATTTACTTGTGAATCTTGAAGACTTGACTTGTCTGATGAAAATGCTGCAACATATTATTCCACATAACAAACATAAATACATACTCTAGTGTTCGCATTTTTTGCCAATATTCTCAGCTTCTCTTTTGGTATATCCTTGTTGTGTCTGGTCTTCAGCAATATTTTCTAAGGCATCTAGAACCTGAGTGTAGGATTCCAAGATTGCACTCGTTGCTACAGTATGCACTTCCCAATGTGTATTAGAAGGACATTTTAATATTCGATCATTGCCTAGATATATTTTAAGAACTACCCATCAGTGAGTAGAGGTGGCAAAAAATGTATAGAGTAACTGAACAGTAAGAAAAAAATCAACTGCTTCCGGACAACAATCTACTGTGCTATGGCCTACAAGATTAAATGAATGCGCAGCACATGGTATGAAAATGCATATTCATTACGTTCTAAAATTTTCTGTTACACGCCTTTATAACACCCTGACATATTGTCATAGGACCGATCTCTGCACTTAGAAAAATCCATTTTGCAAACTTGACATAAACAGTGAAGTACCTGATCTGCAATTTCTTCACCAGTCTGACTTTTTAGGCTAGTAAATGTGATAAATTGCTCGATCTATTTTCCATCTGTTGGAGATGTGTATCTTAAAACAATACTTAGCTGATCTGCATAAGAAAGATCCAGAGTGGAATCTACAGACAAACTGAAATATCAAGCTATACTTATTTCACTGAAAATAGTTGATCAAACTTTATCACTTATTAAGTTTATTAATTCTTCACACGTTGTTTTAGATATATACAATGGGTTGCCCTTTCCTGTGTTACCATATTTTGAGATGTGACCTACTAAAAATGGATCAAACTGAGCAACAAGTTCAAATACACCCTAAAAATTTCCACTTTGTGGGGACTCAAACACTTCATTTCTTCCTTGAAAAGATAGTCCACTTTCAGCGATTGTCATAATGACAGCAACAACGCATTGCAAAACGACTTCCTAATACTGATGTTCTGCGTTAACTTATGTTTCCAGTTCATGAGTTAAGCCAAAGCCATGTCTTAAGTTTAAATATGACAACATACAATCTCTGTGAATGGAACTGTTTTCATGTTTATCAATCATATTTGGGTTGCTCCAATTGCTAAATCCATATTCGAGTAGCAAATCGAGAATTAAATGATTTAGGACTGAACAGTTTGCAAACAAAACAATTTTCTTACATGGAGATACATAAACATTCTGATAAAATATAAATGTAATGTTCTGATAAACACCCTTTGTTGCTTTCTTGGAAGACGAATTTAAAAGCACTCATTGTTGCAGAACAGAACCATATTTTACACAATAAATAAATATTGAATTTTAAATTCTCAATGTGCATAACACCTCGTTTGTTAGCATATATAGAGTAATATCAAGCACTATATCCCCAACAACAGACAATAAAAAATGAAACTCCCTTGATACATACATTAAAACTTTTTGAGTTTGATAAATATAAATTATTTCCAGTATTTTGGGGATGTTTGCTATGTTAGTATGATACTAAATTATTACTTACATTAGTATTATATTAAAAGTATGGTAGATTGCATCTGCATGTATGCCAAACATATTTTAAAGTTAAAGTTATAAATATTATTGTTTACTAAACTTAGGACACAACTCTGTATGTAAATGCTATACAGTTAAAAAAATAACTTGATTGAATTCATTGCAATGGTCGATTTATTCGAGTTCCCTCACTTTTGCACATCATCTGAGACTGGAGTTCCCATTGATTGTTTACTAGGACATGCACAAGAGTATACGCCTGTGTTTGTATCATGGCAGAGAGCATTGCTGGCCCTCAGATATGGATGTACAAGACGGTTCTCTCAAAATGGATCAGAGACCTGTTATCTATTAATATAATCCATCCTTGCCCAGTAGTCACTCATGTTAGATCCAGTTGCATATTGGGTGAATGTAGCAAGAGTTAGACTTGACGGCTCATCCTCACCTCTTGTTTATTACAAAGAAATAGTACACTCCCAAGAGACCTGCTGGGATAAGGAGTTTCAATTACACAGGAGGGGACTGTAGGAGACAGCTATCAGTGAAAATGTTGAAGTGGTAGGGGCCTCATAGCTTAAACAGCCGTGCACATGGGCATCCTCGTTACCCTGTGTGAGCTTTATTTCCAGCCGGCATGTTCTCACACACTGGAGCTGGAGTCTATTTCATTTAGTGCCCTGCCAATTCCCTTCCACGATGGTGCTCGCTTTCCTTTGTGTCTTGTCTGCTTGGCATCTGTGGGTCTTTGCTTTGGACAACTGGTGCCCCTGTTTTGTTGATGCTCTAAGCACATGCTTACCCTGCTTACTGGATAATCCATCCCTACTGCAAGGTATTTCCACCTGGCTGGAGTCATATGCCAGCTGAAGGCAAACTGCTTCTGGTGTTCCTTTGAAACTGGAATTGAGAAAAAGGCATTGGCCTGATCAATAGCTGCATACCAAGTACCAGGAGATGTATTAATTTGCTTAAGCAATGAAACCACATCTGGAACAGCAGCTGTAATGGAGTTACCACCTGCAAGTTTTCAATAATCCACTGTCATTCTTCTGGATCCATCTGTTTTTTGCACAGCGAAATAGGCGAGTTAAATGGGGATGTTGTGGGAATCACCACCCCCGCATCCTTCAGGTTCTTGATGGTGGCAGTAGTCTCTACAGTCCCTCCCAGAATGTGTTTTTTTCCTAGGTAGGGGCAGTTCTAATGTCTTACACTTGCCTTTTCCTACCATAATAGCCCTTACTCCATATGTCAGAGATTAATGTGAGGGTTCTGCCAGTGGCTGAGTATGTCTATTCCAATTATGCGTTCTGGAACTGGGTAAATCATTGCAGAATGGGTTTGGGGACCCACTGGACCCACTGTGAGATTGACCTGAGCTAAGACTCCATTAATAACCTCACCTTCACACACTCCTACTCTGACTGGTGGGCCACACTGGCATTTTGGGTCTCCTGGAATTAGTGTAATTCAGAGCCAGTGTCTTATAATCCCCCAAAAGTCTGATTATTTCCTTTTCCCCGATGAACAGTTGCTCTCATAAAAGGCCATAGATCCCTTTGGGAAAGACTGGGGAAAATATTAACAGTATACATTTTTGGCAGTGTAGTGGGATCCTTCCTCAAGGGGACCCATCCTCCCTTTCATTCAAGGGGTTGTGGGTATGTAAATTGGCTCAAGTCTGGGAATTGACTGAGGGATTATGACTCTCTATCTTGGCGATTCAAGTTACACTGTTGTTCACTTGACCTAGAATTCTTCTGCTTGTACACATCAAGTAAATATTTAGTAGATTTCCCATCTATTTCACTCCTAGGGACACCAAGACTGAGTAGCCAACATCATAAGTCCATATGAGTCAGACTATTCTGATTATTGTTCTGACTGTGCTGTCCATTATGGAAACAAGGCCCACCCTGTCTTTGTCAATGAACAGCCTCTATCACCCTGGTTCCAGTCAACCCCATTGTAGTCAAGTGTCTTAATTCAGTTAAGGCAGTTCCCACTGTCAATTCTGACTTACATAAAATAGCAATCACAGCAGTCTCCAAGGATGCTGGGGCTCCCTTCACAAATTTGTTCCTCACCATTGTGGTGAAAGGTGTGTCCTCTGGGCACTCCACGGTTGGTGGGTCTGTGGGTCCAACCTGATAAATCCACTCTAACATACCAATTTCCCTAAGCTTTTGGACACCTTCTTCTACAGTATACCAAGACAATTCTGGCATTTCAACTTGATTTAGTGTAGGCCACTGCTTAATCCATGCTTCTGTGAACCAACCAAATAGACCATTAGATCCTTTTCCAACCTCTTGAACTGAAACATTTGAATGAAGAATCCAATTTTATGCTTTTTGCACCATTATCCTACACTCTTAATAGCTATTCCCACACATATTCACCAGATTTCTGTTTGTATATATTAGAAAAATCAAGCAGTTCTTTTGGAGTGTAGCATACCTCCTCTGGGTCACACTTTATATTTCACTTCTTGGGCTCACTAGGACTTAAATCTAGTTATAGGTCTAGAAGGAAAAAACATGTGCTAAGGGTGGGTCCTGGGGACATTCAACAACGTTTTGCAAGGCATCTGCCTCAGGTGATGCTCTAGGCAATGCCCCAGGCACTACTCCCATCTCAGACAAAGACTCTTCGGACACAGCTGGGTTAATCTTGTCAGATGGAGGTTGAAGGGATAATAGTTTTACTGGGGAGGGTGGCTTAGCAGACAAAGCTGGAGCAATCTCTTCAGATGGGAGTAAGAGGGCTGGTTCTATTGGCAGGAGTGATTCAACGGAATTTAGAGGCTCAGTATCTCCAGCTTCTTGATTGTCTGCCCATATAGCCCCATCTCAAGTTTCAGAATCCTGTTTCTTCCCAATCAATGCCCTCACTTTAAGTTCAGACACTTTCTGAGGTTGGGAATTCATTGGTGTTGTAATTCATCCACTCTTACGACAAGACTCTGGGTTTGTTATTCAGCAATATCAGCTCTGTTACTCCAAGAAATAAGATTTTCTTTCAGGGCAGAAGTGACAACATTTAGGTCTTTTATAAAGCACTTGAGCTGTGACTGAAGCCTTGAATTCATCCATTTCTTTCACTACTTTGTCTAGTGAATGTAGGACCAATCAATCAGCTTCCTTATACTTCTCATTCTGACAAAATTGTAGAAAAGTATCAAATATGCTACCACCCAGAGTCTTGTCTCTCACAAATATTTGATCCGATGGTGATGATATTTTGTTTATTTCTATCACCAACTCATGCCATGGATTAGCAGTGCCCTCTTTACTACTGGAGACAGAGTCATTAGTACCTTTAAGACAAGCCAGAATTGAGAACCAATTCAAAAAACTCATCCTTAAGATTTTGTTCCTCTAGAACCAATGTTGGTACCAAATGTCTTAAGATGGGTTCTCTAGAGGCGCAAAACCAGTGAAGCGTATACGTATATATATATATAGAGAGAGAGATTTATTTCGAGGAAATGGCTTATGCAGTTGTGGAGGCTGGAAAGTCCCAAATCCATGGGTCAGGTGGCAGGCAGGGGCTTCTCCTGACTCACGTGGTGGCAGGAGCTGATGAACCCAACATCTACAGGTCAGGTGTCAGGCTGCTGGCTCACATCACAAGAACCGGAGGTCAGAGGATCGTGAGGTGGAATACAGGATCGAATGCAGGATTGAAAGGGAGCGAGCTTTGCCAGACATCTATATATATTGGATGCAGTCCACACCCTCAAGGAAATTCCCCTTTCAACTGATTGACTGCTCACATCAGATCACAAAATGGAGGATGACTACATAATATCTGCCAAATCACTAAGAATCATGGCCTAGCGAACTTAACACATAACCTTAACCATCGCAAATAGTCTTTTCAACAAATAGTGCTGGGACAATTAGATTTCCACATGCAAAAGAATGAAGTTGGACCCCTACCTCACACTAAATACAAAAATTTATTCAAAATGGATCAAAGACCTAAATTTAAGAGCTAAAACTATAAAACTCTTAGAAGTAAATGCAGGTATAAATCTTAGTGACCTTGGATTAGGAAATGGTTTTTTAAAACATAACACCAAAGCACAAGATTTTGTTGTGGTCAGGTACTGTCAAGTTTATTCTGACTCATAGTGACCCCATGCAACAGAGTAGAATTGCCCCATAGGGTTTTCTTGGTTATAATTTTTATGGAAGCAGATAGCCTGGTCTTTCTCCCGCAGAGCTTCTGGGCACGTTCAAACCACCAACATTTTGGTTAGCAGTCAAGCATTTAACTGCACTACCAGGACTCCTTAAAGCACAACAGATAAGAGAAAAAAATAGATAACTTCGACTTCATCAAAATTAAAAATTTTGTGTGTCAAAGGTCATTATCAAGAAGGTGAAAAGACAACCCACAGAATGGGAGAACATATCTGAAAATCATATATCTTATAAGGGTTTAATATCCAGAATATATAAATAACTCTTACAACTTGATAACAAAAAGACAAATAGCCTGATTTTAAAAATGGGCAAAGAATTTGAATAGACATTTCTCCAAAGAAGATATACAAATGGTCAATAAGCATGTGAAAAGATACTCAAAATCATCAGCCATTACATAAATGTAAATTAAAACCACAATGAGATACCACTTCATGCCCACTAGCGTGGCTGTCATCAAAAAGATGGACAATAACAAGTGTTGGCAAAGATGTGGAGAAATTGGAACCTTCGTACTTTGTGGGAATATAAAATGGTTCACTTTGGAAAACAGTTTGGCAGTTCCTTGAAAACTTAGACAAGAGTTACTATATCATGTATGCAAGAAAATTGAAAAAGGTATGTTTATGCAAAAAGATATACATGAGTGCTCATAGCAGCATTATTCATAATATCCAAATATATGGAAACAACCTAAAGGTACATCAACTGACAAGTGGATAAACAAAATGTGGTATATTCGTGCAATGGAATATTTGGCAATAAAAAAGAATGAAGTACTGATATTGATATGTCGTATAACGTGGATTAACCTTGAAAACCTTATGCTAAGTGAAAGAAACCAGACACAGAAGGCCACATATTATATGGGTCCACTCACGTTAAAAGGCGGCTAGGTGGTGCAAACGGTTAAGTGTTTGACTACTAGCTGAGAGACTGGCAGCTCAAACCCCCCCAGAGGCACCTCAGAGACAGGCCTGGTGATCTGCTTCCGGAAGGTCACAGCCTTGAAAACCCTATGGAACAGTTCTACTCTGCACACTTGTGGTTGCCATGAGTCAGAATTACTCAAAGGCAACTAGTAACAACAACAATTTATATGAAATGTCCAGAATAAGAAAACTCATACAGACAGAAAGTAGATGAGTGGTTTCTGGGGGCTGGAGGTAGGATGGAGGTGTAGTGGGGAGTGACTGCTAATGGGTAACAGGTTTCTTTTCTGGGGTCATGAAAATGTTTTGAAATTAGATAGTGGTGATGGTTGCACAACCTTGTGAATATACTAAAAATGACTGAATTGTATACATTTTAAAAGAGTGAATGTTATTATATGTGAATTATGTATTCAAAAAGAGTGAGGAGGTGAAGCGGCAGACATGGATTTGTGTTTAAATACCAGAAAAGCTGGCAGGTGGACAAGGGTCCAGTGACTCCACAGAGTCAATGCAAGACCAATCAGAGTTCCTGGGTTACGGCAAATTCTTCCTATGTTAAGAAAGTCTACCAGTGTGAGCTGCTACAAAACAGTGCTGACTACTTCATAAAGCAGTCGGTTTCCTGTCATTGAAAGTATGTAAGCAAAGCAGAGGTTGAATCACTACCCAGCAGAGTTGCCATAGAGAAATTATTCATGCATGGGTTCAGGAGGCTGGTTTGAACTAAATGACTGTAAAAGTCCTTTCTGATCCTAAAATACTAATTTTATGATAGGTTAAGAGTACCTCTCATGAGCATATCTTTGGTGCTCAGCCAAATATTTCCTGGATCCAGCTGATCATGAGTTATTCTCCTAGGCCCAAAGTCTGTGAGCCCTTTAACCACAAAGAAGCAGGTATCTCATTCCTGGAAATGACTCTGCTTTGTAAGTTAACAGACAGTTTCTGTCTTTCCTGTGGGCTGACACTTAAACACTCAAATAACAGCAACAACAATAAGAATAATGAGAAGTGGCCCCTGGAGACATATCCCCTCTGGCTCTGGGTGAGAACCTCCATTTGCAATTCAGGAGGCGTGGATCTTTCTTGCACTGAATACATTTCACCTGAAGTATCTGCCTCAGCCCTTTGTTTGCACTCCTAACTGGCTGACTATTTGCTCAGCCCGGGCAATGACGCTGGGGCAGGACCCATCCTGAGGCAGCAGGCTTTCTATATATCACATCCTGGAAATAGGGAAACTCCCAAAAGAGAGGGTGATTACTTAATAGGATTTATAAACTATCCCTTTGATTCACCTAGAAACCATCCAGGGAACCAGCAAGCCGGGCAGTGTTTATTTTTGCAGAGCATGACACGGTGCCGTGGACTCGAGGAAGTTTTGGGGCACACCCACATCACGAAGGACTCCCCTAGAGTTATACCAGCTTTTCACAGATTTTGGGCTGCCATAGTCAGAATTATGGATATTGACCCTTGAAGAACTTAATAAAGTTTACCTGAATGGGAGTACACCATGGATTAAAGCGCATGCCATCTATTAAGAATCACCTTTCCCTAAGGTCCATACGGCATTTTACCACGTACCAAGAACTTCCACATGCATGATCTTACCTAAGCTCTATAATAACCTCGTGTGTTTATACTCATTTCACTGATAAGGAGACTGAGACTCACAGAGGTTAAGTGTCTGGTCCGTGATCACGCGCTCAGGATTGGTGGAGTCAACACTGTGAATGAATCCAGGCTAGCAATGACGTGCGCCATGGTCAGGACAAGAAGGTAGGAGCCCTCTGCAGAAGAATGTGGTTGAGGGCAGACAGTCAGGGCCTTGTTCAGGCCTGGGCCATTCAAGTCCAGCTTCCAGAGCCAAACCCTCTGAGCTGAGCCTGCCCCACAGATCATGGGTCACAGAAATGTTTTCTGAAGCCATTCAGGGAGGTCAGCTGGGCCCAATACACGGAACAGCAGTTTCCATAGGAAAGCAATTTTGGGGAAGGGCTAGCCAGGCTAGGGGTAAAACCCTGTCAGGGTAGCACCCACTTAGCTCCAAGAGGAGAGGCACAACTAGACTATGGAGGCTTGCAGGTGGGCTTGCAGGGGAGAAGGAAGGGCCACAGTAGGGGCTGCATCTGGAAGTTCTGCATATCCACCAGGAAGCAGTGACACTCGAGCTCACTGCTCATCCCACATCTGTCCTGTCAGCCACTGCAACTCAACAAGCGTTCCTGAGTGCCGGGCACCGAAGGGGAAAGAGAGAGATCTACAGGTTTAGAAATTTTCTGGCTATCCTCTAGACCCTGTCATGCTGGGTACAGAGTTTGGGGATATTTCTAGCCACCCTTGCAGCTAGCTATATGTAACATGTGACTGGGTCTGACTACAAGGAAGTGATAGATTCTGTTTGTGGATCTAGCCCATGAAAACCTTCTGCGTGATCCTCCTCTTGCTCTTTTCTTCCATCTTCTGGCTGGATGTTGAGGCCTCCAGCGATCTGGATATACCTGTAGGGAGTAGGGCCTGCCTCTCACCTGTCCTCAGACTGGCTTGACTGCTGAACTTTAAAATATGCTTGTGTGAATCCGCTGGGACTTCAGGAGCAGCTAATAATACCCTCCCTAACCCATTGAGCCATTAGGTGAGGGGATCATGTTGGCAGCAGCCTCCTCAGACAGAAAGACTACAGGAAGCCACCATCATGGAGTGTTAAAAGTTGGAGTCAAGGTCCATGAAACATCTTACAACATGGAGGAATCTGGAAGGCATTATGCTGAGTGAATTTAGTCAGTCGCAAAAGGACAAATATTGTATAAGACCACTATTATAAGAACTCAAGAAAAGGTTTAAACACAGAAGAAAACATTCTTTGTTGGTTACGAGGGTGGGGAGGGAGGGACAGGGGTATTCACTAGGTAGATAGTAGACAAGAATTATCTTAGGTGAAAGGAAGGACAACACACACTACAGGGGAAGTCAGCACAACTGAACTAAACCAAAAGCTAAGAAGTTTCCTGAATACAACCAAACACTTCGAGGGACAGAGTAGCAGGGGCAAGGGTCTGGGGACCATGGTTCTAGGGGACATCTAGGTCAATTGGCATAATGAAGTTTATTAAGAAAATGTTCTGCATCCCACTTTGGTGAGTGGCATCTAGGGTCTTAAAAGCTAGCAAACAGCCATCTAAGATGCATCAGTTGGTCCCAACCCACCTGGAGCAAAGGAGAATGAAGAATAGCAAAGTCACAAGGAAAGTATTAGCCCAAGAGACAGACAGGGCCACATAAACCAGAGACTTCATCGCCTGAGACCAGAAGAACTAGATGGTGCCCAGCTACCACCAATGACCTCCCTGACAGGGAACACAACAAAGAGTCCCTGATGGAGCAGGAGAAAAGTGGGGTCAAATTCTAGTAAAAAGACCAGACTTAATCATTTGATTGAGACTGGAGGGACCCCAGAAGACATGGCCCCCAGACTCTGTTAGCCCAAAACTAAAACCATTCCCGAGGCCAACTCTTCAAACAAAGATTAGACTGGACTATGGGACATAAAATGATATTCGTGAACAGTGCGCTTCTTAGCTCAAATAGATATAAACATCCATTAATAATCAAAAAGTGGAATGTATAAAGTATGAATCTGGGAAAATTGGAAATCATCAAAAACGGAATGGAACACATGAACATCGATATCCTAGGCATTAGTGAGCTGAAATAGACTGGTATTGGCCATTTCAGATCAGACAATCATATGGTCTAGTATGCTGGGAATGGCAAATTGAAGAGAAACGGCATTACGTTCATCGTCAAGAAGAACATTTCAAGATCTATCCTGAAGTACAATGCTGTCAGTGATAGGATAAACCACTGGACAATGAATAAGGAAGACTGAAGAAGAATTATGAATTCTTTGAATTATGGTGTTGGCAAAGAGTATTGAACGTGAGACTAAACAGACAGCTCCTGTTCAGAGGCAAGATGAGAAGGCAGAGAGGGTCAGGAGCTGGTTGAATGGACACGGGAAATCAGGGGTGGAAAGGAGGAGTGTGCTGTCACAGTATAGGGAGAGCAACTAGGGTCACATAACAATGTATGCATAAAGTTTTGCATGAGAGATTAACTTGAATTGTAAACTTTCATTTAAAGCACAACAATAAAAAAAAGAGAAAAAAAAGTTGGAGTCATGGAACAAAGAAGCTTGGAGGCATTTAATGTTGGAATCCATAGAATGCTCATGCTGGAACTTAAAAAATCAACTTTAAAAATCAACTTTCTGTGTTCTCCCAAGCAAGCCTAGTAAATCCAATTGGTCATTTCACAGACAAGGAAAGAGAAGTCCAGAGAATAAAAGCGATTGCACAGCAAGTGAATGGTGCAGGAAAAATTTGAGCCTCACTAGGCCAGAAAAGTTGACGCACTGTGTGTATCTCAGAACACGCTGCTTTCCTTCTGCTTTTCTGGAATGTCTTTGCAGTTTGTTAAGGATAGTGCAATACCAGCACCTCCCTTGACAACAAGCCATGACCTGTCAGTAGTGGCTTTCTAACATGCAAACTCCTAGAGGGCAGAGGCAATTTCTTCTGCATCTACCACAAAGCCCAGCTTAATGCCTTGAGGAAACTCCAAGGAAGGGAGGCGGTGCAGGGCAGGGTCAGGGGCTTTGAGTGTTAGCCCTGGCTTTGCCATTGGCCTGCTGTGGGGCCTCTCTGATCTGTGAAGTGGAAGGACTAGCCCCTAAAAAGATGTGGAAGAGGCTGAGCAGTGGATGCCCCTTACCCCACCACTCTTCTTCAACCAGAGAAGCTGCACTTTGAACAATTTTATGTGTTAGACTTCCCCATGCAATTTCACTTGAAAATAAGTTTCCATGATGGGGAGCAGGGGGCATGGAGGGTAGACAAAAGAAGGGAGAGAAAAGAAAACTACTGAAGCAGATGATGGCTGGGAGTAAGAAAATGTGTTGGAAACCATTTAACAACAACCCGTTGCCCTTGGTTCATTTGCTGTTGTAGCATGACTCAAAGTGAGAAGAAAGAGCTGCAAACATCCATTAATAATCAGAACGTGGAATGTACAACGTATGAATCTAGGAAAATTGGAAATCGGCGAAAATGAAATGGAACACATGAACATCGATATCCTAGGCATTAGTGAGCTGAAATAGACTGGTATTGGCCATTTCAAATCAGACAATCATATGGTCTAGTATGCTGGGAATGGAACATTGAAGAGAAATGGCATTATATTCATCATCAAAAAGAACATTTCAAGATCTATCCTGAAGTACAATGCTGTCAGTGTTAGGATAAACCACTGGACAATGAATAAGGAAGACCGAAGAAGAATTAATGCCTTTGAATTATGGTGTTGGCGAAGAACTTTGAACATAGCATGGACTGTCAGAAGAACGAACAAATCTGTCTTGGAAGTACACCCAAGATGCTCATTAGAAGCAAGGATGGTGAGACTTCATCTCACATACTTGGGACATGTTATCAGGAGGGATCAGTCCCTGGAGAAGGACATCACGCTTGGTAAAGTAGAGGGTCAGTGAAAAAGAGGAAGACCCTCAACGAGATGGATTGACGCAGTGGCTGCAACAATGGGCTCAGGCATAACAACGATAGCGAGGATGGTGCAGGACCAGGCAGTGTTTCATTCTGTTGTACGTAGTGTCGCTGTGAGTCGGAACTGACTTGAGGGCACCTAACAATAACTCCATCTCCAGCCCCAGGCAAAGGTTGATCTTCCTGTCACTGTATGTTAGTTTGCATTTTACAGAACGTCGTATAAATGGAATCATACAGTGTGTAGTCTTTTTGGTCTGATTTCTTTCACTCAGCATAATGATTTTGAGATTGATCTGTGTTGTTAGATGTATTACTGTTTTAATAGTTTTCTTTCTTTCTCGCTCTTTCTTCCTCACTCATTCTCTCCCTCCCTCCTCCCTTCCTTCCACTCTCAGCATTACCCTTTTGTATGGCCATACCACAATGTCTTTATCCATTCGTCTATTGATGGACAGTTGGGTTCTTTCCAGTTTGGGCTATTACAAATAAAGCTACTATGAACATTCATGTACAAGTCTTTAGATGGACATATGCTTTCATTTCTCTTGAGTAAATAGCTAGGAGTGGAATGGCTGGGTCATGTGGTCAGTGTATATATAACTTACCTGTTGTCCAAAGTGCTTGTACCTTTTTACATTCCCTCTAGCAATGTATAAGTGTTCCGGTTGCACCACATCTTTGCCAAAACTTGGCGTGGTAAGTGTTTTAAATCTTGGTTTGCTTCTCTTGTAATCATGCCCCAAACACTATGAGGTTGCTATTTTACCTTGTGTTGTGAATGAGAATACTGAGTCTTCTTTTAATCATCTTGTACAAATGACCTGGGCTTCCCTGATCACCTTCGAGCTGTTGCTTGAAGCCGACTCCTCAGGGGCCCTGCTCTATCTACCATCTTCTCTCTTTCCTGTATCTTCATCTTTTTCTTCTCATGGCTTTTTCCCCTCTGCTTATAAACTCAGCCTAAACCCAAAAACCCAAACCTGTAGCCATCGAGTGAATTCCGACTCATAGCGACTCTATAGGACAGAGTAGAACTGTCCCATAAGGTTTCCAAGGAGCGTCTGGTGGATTCAAACTGCCGGCCTAAACTCAGCCTACCCTAAATAAATTCTCCCTTGGCCCCACCCACTCCAGCTCCCTCCTCCCTTCTTTGCAAGTTTCACCGCGCTTACTCCTCCATGTATCCATGATCTGACCTACTGTTTACTTCTCAACCCATGGCGATCCAGCCACAGCCCCTACCCAGCCCTGGCAGAAGTCCCTGTGAAACAGACTTTCTAAAACACAAGTCTGACTGCAAGTTGTTCTTCCACCTGCTTAACTCCCTTGGGGCTCTTCCTCGTCTCCAAGTTAATGTCCAGCTCGAGGTCTGGCCATGACCTGCCTCTTGACTCTGCTGAGCTTTCTCACCTGCCACGTCTGGCCTCACAAGTCCTTCTAGTCCAGAGCTGTTTGAGGTCCCCTGCCTGCTCTGCACATTTGCTCAGCCTGTTCTCACTGCTAAAATGTGGAAATTTCCCCTTCTAGCCTGGTTTCCTTGTTCATGGCTTTAAGACCTAAAGCAGACATTATCTCCTCCAGGGAAAGTTCCTGAAGAACCCCTCTATGGTGCTCACCTCTAATAAATGTTCTGTTTATGTGTCTCTCTTCCATGAAACTGGAAGCGCTTGAGGGGCAGGACCCTTCTTTTCCTCATCTTTGGTTCCCCAAGCTGGCATAGTATAACGCCTCAGTAAAAATTGTTGTTAAATTTGTCTCCTTTCAGTCAGTGAGTGCTAGTGTCCAGACTGACTTCAAAGACTATGTTTCTTATTTAACTTTTTTATTATGAAAAATTTTAAAACAGAATAGTACAGTGAACCTCCATGTACCCATCACTCAGTTTTAATAATGACCAATATTTTTGTTTCATCTTTATCTCCACCTATTGCCCCCTCAACTCGATTATTATTTTTTTTAATTCAAAGACTGTTGTTTTTTCTTTCTGTTCCCTAGATTACTATGCATCATTGAAAACAGTGTTTACATTTGGTTTATTTGACAGTAAATGAAAATAGTCAAACCTTATTAAAGCAATAAATACTAGCTATTTTATTATTAAGTTCTTTTTTATTCTGATTAATTATATGGATATACCAAATTTACCAGTTAACGAACATTTGAATTGTTTCTAATTGTTCACTATTATGAAAAATGCTATGAGCGTGTGCATACAAATCTTTGTGTGGATGTATGTTTTCATTTTCTTGGGTAAATATCTAAGAGTGGAATTGCTGGATCATATGACACATGTGCATTTAATTTTTAAGAAACTATGAAACTACTTTCCAAAGTGGTTATACCATTTTACTTTCCCACCAGCAGTGTATGATGGTTCCATTTTCTCTGTGTCCCCGCCAACACTTGGAATTGTCAGTCTTTTTCATCATAGCCTTTCTAATGAATATAAAGTGGTATCTCACTGTTGTTTTATTTTGCATTTCCCCAGCAACTAATGGCATGGATGCCCTTTCCTATGTGGGGAAATTCCTTTCTATTCCTAGTTTTTCAGAGATTTTATCATGAATGCATCTTAAATTTTGTCAAATGCTTTCTCTACATCTATTGAGACCATCATGTGGTTTTATTCTTTATTCTGTCAATTATTAGTAGTAGAATTATTACTAATTCACTAATACATAGTGAATTGCATAAATTGATTTTGGGTTGTTAAATCAACTTTAAAGTCCTTGGATAAACACCACTTAATCGTTTTTACATATTGTTGGATTTCATTTGCTAATGTTTAGCTAGGAGTTTTGAGTCTATGTCACTGAGGAATATCGGTGTGACATATTCTTTTCCTGTGCTGTCATTGTCTGGTTTTGATAACAGGGTATTAATAGCCACAAGGATGAATTGGGAAGTGTTTCCTTCTATTCTACATTCTGAAATAGTTTGTGCAGAATTGAAATTAACCTTTTTAAAAATATTTGATGGAATTCAGCAGCCATCTGAGCCTGGGCTTTTCTTTGAGGGAAGGTTTTAAATCATTAATTCAATATCTTTACTTGTTATAGGTCTATTCAGATTATCTGTTCCACCTTTTTTATAATTTATTTTTGTTGTTGGGAATATACATAGCAGAATATACACTAACTCACCAATTTCTACATGTACAATTCAGTGATATTGATTACATTCTCTGAGTTGTGCAACCATTCTCAGCCTCCTTTTCTGAGTTGCTCCTCCCCCATTAACAGAAACTGACTGCCCCAAAGTTTCCTATCTAATTTTCAAGTAACTGTTGTCAATTTGATCCCATACAGATACATCTCAAAAGAGCACAATGCTCAAAACAGACAATCTTTATTAGTTAAGCTAAACTATTTTTGGTTTTATGAAGACTTCAGTGAATACTGTTGTCTTAGGGAATAGTATCAGGGGTTCATCCAGCCTCCATGGCTCCAGAAATTCTGGATTCCATGAGAAGTTGAAATTCTTTTCTGCATTTTCCACCTTTTGATCAGAGATTCTTCTACAGAATCTCTGATCAAAATGTTCAGTAAGTGTGGCCGAGCACCATCCAGTTCTTCTGGTCTCATGGCAAAGGATGTAGTGTTCATGGAGGCAATTAGCCACACTTTCCATTCCATCCTCCTATTCCTGACTTTCCTTCTTCCTCTGTTGTTCCAGGTGAATAGAAACCAATTGTCATGCTTCGGATGGCTACTTGCAAGTTTTAAGGCCATAGGCACTGCGCAACAAACTAGGAGGTAAAACAGAAGCACAAAACTCGCCATTAGGCCAATTAACTGGGATGTCCCATGAGACCATGATCCTAAACCTCCAAACCAAAGAACCAAATCTCATAAGCAGCCACAGCGGCTATTTTTTTTCCTTTTCTTTTTTGTTTGCTGTAAATATATCTATCACACAACTTTAGCCAATTCATTTTTTTTGTAAGTGTGCAACTTATTGACAGCAATTACATTAATTGGTTATACAACCCTACCCTTAATCAATGCAATTTTCCATCACCATAAACCAAAACTCAGTACTACATAAGCAATAAACCCTGTTTTTCCCCTCCCTCTCATCCCTGGTAACCACTAAGAAACTTTGGTCTCTATACATGTTCCTATTCTTATCTTTTTGCAATAGTTGTCCTTCTGTGACTGATTTCTTTCAATCAGCATAATGTCTTCAAGCTCCACCCATATTGTAGCAGGTATCAAGACTTCACTTCTCTTACTGGCTGAATAGTATTCCATTGTATGAATGTACCACATTTTGTTGATCCATTCATCAGTTGATGGGCATTTAGGTTGCTTCCACCTTTTGGCTATTGTGAATAGTGCTGTAATGAACACTGGTGCACAAGTATCTGTTTGAGTCTTTGCTTTCAAGTGAGTATATACCTAGGAATGGAATTGCTGGGTCACATGTTAGCTCTATTTTTAGTTTTTGGAGGAACCACCACACTGCTTTCCATAAGGCTGTGCCATTTTGCATTCCACCAGCAATGGATAAGGGTTCCAATTTCCCCACATCCTTGCCAACATTTGTTATTTTCTGTTTTTGTTTTTTCTCTTGGCCATCCTAGTGGAAGTGAGATGGTATCTCATTGTAGTTTTGATTTTCATCTCTCTGATGGTTAATGATGTTGAGAATCTTTTGGTGGCCATTTTAATGTCCTCTTTGGTGAAATGTCTATTCAAGCCCTTTGCCTGTTTTATGATTGGGTTATTTGTATTTTTGTTGTTAAGTTGTCAAAGTTTTATATATATTTTTGTTATTACATTCTTATCAGATATATGGTTTCTGAAGATATTCTCCCAGTCAGTAGCTTGTCTTTCACTTTTTTTGTAAAGTCTTTTGATGAACAAAAGTTTTTAATTTTTATGACATTCCATTTTTTAATTTTGTCTTTTGCTATTTGTGCTGTTGTTATTATATTAGATAATTCACTGTTAAAAGTTAGTCCCAACATTTTCTTCTAAGAATTTTATGGTTTTAGTTTTCACATTTAAGTCCTTAATCCATTTTGAATTTGTTTTTCCATTGAGTGTGAGGCATGGATCCTGTTTAATTTTTTCTATATGTGAAAATCCAATTTTCCCAACATCATTTATTGAAGAGATTCTTCTTTCCCCAATCAAATGGACTTAGCACCTTTGTCAAAACTCAGTTGACCATAGATGTGTGGGTTTATTTCTAGACCCTCAATTATATTCCGTTGGTCTATGAGTCTACTGTTATACCAGTACCAGGTTGTTTTTTGTGTGTATGTTTTTTAGGTGAAAGTTTACAGTGCAAATTAGCTTCTCATTCAAAAGTTAATACACAAATTGTTTTGTGACATTAGTTGCAATCCTCACAATGTGTCATCACTCTCCTCCTTTCCCTTTACACCTCGGGTTCCCCATGTCAATTTGTCTGGGTTTCCTGTCCCTCCCTACCTTCTCGTCTTTGCTTTTGGGCAGGTGTTGTCCATTAGGTCTCCTATACTTGACTGAACCCTAAGAAGCACAGTCCTCACATGCGTTATTGTTTGTTTTATAGGCCTGTCTAATCTTTGGCTGAAAGGTGGACTTTAGGAGTAGCTTCAGTTCTGAGTTAGCAGGGTGTCCGGGGGCCATAGTTTCAGACATCCCTCCAGTCTCTGTCAGACCAGTAAGTCTGATCTTTTTGTGAATTTGAATTGTGTTCTACATTTTTCTCCTGCTCTGTCCAGGACCATCTATCGTGATCCCTGTCAGAGCGGTCGGTGGTGGTAGCTAGGCACCATCTAGTTCTTGTGGGCTCAGGCTGGTGGAGGTTGTGATTCATGTGGTCCACTAGTCCTTTGGACTAATATTTTCCTTGTGTCTTTGGTTTTCTTCATTCTCCTTTGCTCCAGATGGGATGGAATCAATAGATGTATCTTAGATGGCAGCTCGCAAGCTTTTAAGATCCCAGATGCTACTCACCAAGTAGCATGTAGAACGTTTTCTTTATCTAATACAATATTCAATAAAAGTGGTGAGAGCAGGCACGCTTGTCTTGTTCCTAATTTCAAGGGGAAACTCTCAGTCTTTCTCCATTAAGTGTAATGTTGGCTATTGGCTTTTCGTATATACCCTGAATCATACCAATGAATTTCCCTTCTATTACAATCTTGTTTAGGGTTTTCATCAAGAAAGGTGTTGGATTTTATCAAATGCTTTTTCTGCATCCATAGAGATGATCATGTGGTTCTTTTCCTTTGTTCTATTGATGTGGTATATTACGTTGACTGATTTTTTAAATGTTGATCCATCCCTGCATTCCTGGAATAAAGCCTACTTGGTCACAGTGTATGACTCTTTTAATATGCTGTTGGATTCTGTTCACTAGTATTTTCTTGAGAATTTTTGCATCTATATTTGTAAGGGATATTGGCCTGTAGTTTTCTTTTCTTATAGTGTCTTTGTCTTGCTTTGGTATCAGGGTTATGTTTGCTTCATAGAATGAATTAGGGAGTATTCCACCCTTATGTATCTTTTGGAATCGTTTAAACAGGATTGGTGTCAATATTTCTCTAAATGTTTGGTAGAATTCCCAGGTGAAGCCATCTGGTCCAGGACTTTTTGTTTGTTTGGAGGTTTTTGATCACTGATTTTATCTCTTCACTTGTTATGGGTCTGTTGAGATTTTTTTATTTTCTCTTGAGTCAGTTTGGCTAGGTCGTGTGCCTCTAAAAATTTGTCCATTTCATCTATGTTATCCAGTTTGTTGTTGTACAATTGTTCATAATATTCTGTCATAATTCTCTTTATTTCTTTTGGGTCAGTTTTAATGTCTCCTCTTTCATTTCTTATTTTGGTTATTTGCATCTTTTCTCTTTTTTTCTTTGTCAGTCTGGCTAAAGGTTTGTCAATTTTACTGAACTTTTCAAAGAAAAAACCTCTGGTTTTGTTGATTCTCTCTATTGTTTTTCTGTTTTTGATTTTATTTATTTCTGCTCTGATCTTTGTTATTTCCTTTCTCCTGCTAGGTTTAGGCTTAGTTTGTTCTTCTCTTTCAAGTTCCTGAAGTTGTCAAGTTAGGCTGTTGATTTGAGATCTTTCTTCTTTTTGATGTAGGAATTTATTGCTATAAGTTTCCCTCTGAGTACTGCTTTGGCTGCATCCCAATAGATTTTGGTATGTTGTGCTTTTATTTTCATTGGACTCTAAGAAATTTGAGATTTCTCATTTGGTTTCTTCCTTGACCATTTGGTAGTTTAATAAAGTGTTTTTAAATTTCTGTGTGTTTGTGTATTTTCTGAATTTTTTTTCCCTGTTATTGATTTCTAGGTTCACTCCATTGTGATCAGAGAAATCACTTTGTATGATTTCAGTTTTTTAAAATTTATCAGGACTTACTTTGTGACCTAACATGTAGTCTATCCTGGAGAATGATCCATGTGCATTGGAGAAGAACGTATATTGTGCTGTTTTGGGGTGAAGTGTTCTATACATGTCCATTAAGTCTAATTGGTTTATAGTGTCATTCAGGTCCTCTGTTTCCTTGTTGGTCTTTCTAGACATTCTGTCCAATATTTAAAAAGGCATATTAAAGTCTTCAACTATTATTGTAGTGCTATCTTTTTCTCCCTTTAATTCTATCAGTGTATTATTAAGTTCTTATTATGTGCCAACCACATAGTGCTAAGGGCTTCATAGGTTTATCTCATTTAACTTAAAACACTTTACAAAGTAGGTGTCATTATTATCCCCATTTTCCAGATGAAGAAACGGAGACTCAGAGAAGCTAGGAAATGTGCCTAAAGTCACAACTAGTCAGTGGCAGAGCCGTCTAACTCCCAAACTGACCCCTAACCCCTACAGCGCCCATTTGCATAATTTAAACTAATGACAATCTGAAGCTGTCCCCTTGTCCTCAGGTAGAGGGCAACAGAAAGGCCAGTTGGGAGGAAAACCCAGGCTCCCAAAAGCCCTATGCCAAGCACTGTGAGCCACCATAGGAGACAAGGGGACTGCACATGCCACACTCCCCATAATGATCTTGGTAAGAGCATGCGGCAGAAGGTGCCAAGGCAAGACAGGGCCCGCCAGCTGTTTGGAAGAGGCAGTGGTGAGTTATAGTCATGATGCATGATTGACTGGACCAGGGCTGGGGCCAGGGGCATTGCTTAACATGGTTGGGTGGATGACAGGCAGCCGGGTGTGTGGGCTGTGATGTAACAGAGCTGCTGTGCTGCTGGGTGGCAGGGTGAGTGACTAACTTTCCTCCTCTGTCAACGGCCTCTAATCACCTCCACGGCAGGTGAAGACAGGTGTGGTAACACTAGCCCCCACTTCCTTAACCCATTGCCAAGACAGCCAGCCAAGCAGGGAAAGTCAACAAAGCCGCTGATCAACCACCACATGAAGCCATTGCTCACCCTCACCTTACACCAGATTGATGGACTAGGATGGTCCTGGCACACAGCATGGTGTGGAAAGAGAAAGAAATGCAAGACACCCAAATAACAGGGTCTGTGTAGTTGAAGAGTTTTCTTCTTTTGACCTAAGTATGAAAGGGAAGGAGGTGGAATAAGAAAGTTATCAATTATTGAGTACCTACCGGGTATCAGGCACGGAGTATGGACTTTCATATATATTATCTCACTAAGTCCTCACAATAGCCCTGTAAGATGGGTATTATTCATTCAAATATTTCTGGGCACCTTCTGTGGGTCATCATGGTTATTATTCCTGTTTTACAGATAAGGAAACTGAGGCGCATAGGGATGACCTGACTCCTCCAAGCAAGTAGCTAGTCATTACACACTTTGAGTGAATTAGAAGCAGGCATGTTCTGGGTAGGCGCAGTCCCCCACCAGGGCACACAGCTTGGCAAGTGGAGTGCAGACAGGATGTCAGTTCCAATTGTCCCCTTGGCCAGGTGCCCCTGACTGCCCCTAAGAAGACCTCTCCAGTAGGTGCACACAGCCTGTGCCCTCTGGATCCCTAGAACCCTAGGTCCTAAAATAGATGGTTTTGGTCTTAAAGAGGAAACTGGAAGAGCCCTTACTAAATAGTGAGCAGGGCTGCGGGTCTGGAGCCAAGAGCTTGATCAGATGTGATGGAAGGACAGAACCAGCCCAGGATGAGGACAGGGCTGGGCAGCACTCAACGCAGAAGCCAAGGGCTTTGGTCAGCATGACGTGAGTCCTGAAATGTTCTGTGGGAAAAGGACAGTGGTTGTTCTGCACTGCCCTAAGAATGTATGGGTATAAACTGCTAAGAACCAGATTTGAGAAAGAGTTTTCAAGCAAAAACAGTTTAGAAGTGGAATGACCTGCTTAAATACAGTGAGGTCCCCATCACCTAAGGTATTCAAGCAAGAACTGGTTAGCCATTTATTCAGGTAAAGTTAAGGGACTGTCCAATGCTGGAAATCAAAAGTTCTGATTTGTTTCACAAACCCATTTAGGTTGTCACATTAAGCCATTGTATCAGAATCCCTAACACGCAAATAAGAAACACCATTCTCAGACCTCAAGCACAGCCGTGAGCCAGAGAGGGGCAGCCAGGCCTGCGATGAAGGAAGTAGAAGGGCTGGATTGAGGCACGTCTACAGACGTATCCTGGGCACGCGGCCAGGGAAGGACGTGTTCCCGGGAGAACCATCAACGCTGTCTCTCCACACTTGATTATATGTTACTCCTGGGAAACCCAGGGTAGTTCCCAGCCACTCCCCAAGCCACCCCGTGGCCCGCATGTCCAAAGACCCCAGGAAGTGAGGCTTGGGCTCCCAGTGGAGGCAGGAGCCTGGGGCAGAAATGGAACAGCAGCTGGTCCCACCGACTCATCTCTAAAAAAAAAAAACCATTGCCAATTCCCACTCAGAGCGACCCTATAGGACAGAGGAGAACTGCCCCAGAGGGTTTCCAAGGAGCAGCTGGTCGATTTGAATTGCCAACCTTTTGGTTAACAGCTGAGCTGTTGACCACTGCACCTCCAGCGCTCCACCGTGTCTCTGCTGATCCTTAAAACTAGGAAGTGCTTCTGCACGGGCTGAGGGAAATTCTGCCTCCTCGGCACCTCCCCACGCTCACCTCCCCCAGATCTGCAAATATAGAGAGGCCCACTAGACATCCAGGACCTGGCCCTGCGCCGGCCGGATCCATTTTGTCAGCCTACGCCACCCTGAGCAAAGCCAAATTTCAGTCCAGCTGCTGCAGTGCTCTGTGCATCCCGGTGCGGCGCTATGGGACTGGCTCCCGCACCGCTCTGTTGGTATGTATGCCATTTGGAAAGCTCTTGGCTGGAAGCACCATGAGGAGCTGCGTCTTGTTCCAAGATTTAATATGAGTATCTAACACAGGGTTAGGCACAGAGGAAGTACTTAGTGTATGTGAGTTGAATTCATATGCATATATAACATGAGTGAATGAAACATACGCAAAGCCCAGCAACACCCTTTGGCTCCTTAGGGACCCTCCATGCTGAATGTACATCAAAATCACAAGCCCAGACCTGAAGAGTCTCATTCTGCATTGCAGGGTGGGAGTGGGCACTGGAGCTTCATAAAGTGCCACAGTCATTCTGCTATGTCGCCCTGGTTAAGAACAACTGGATTAAATGCTAATTAAGTATGGCGGGGTAGGGGGTGATCTTTTCTATAAAGAAGTCACTTGGTTTCAGTTTGTATTGTGAGGGGGTTACAAAATGATAAGTGAAAAATCACTATCTCATTATTATTTAATTTGCATGCCTTTTATTGCAAATGATGTTAACTTTCTGTGCTTCTTGGTGACACTTTGTCTTGTATGTTATATATTTTTGAGCAGTGCCTGAGGTTTTGGAGTCAAAGGACGTGAGCATAAAGGGACACTTTGCAGCTCTCCAGGGGCTCTTCTGAGGTGTCCGGGTCATCTAGGGGTGGCTGAGCTCTGGCCCCCACCCTGAAGTTGCCCCTTTTATAATCTGTTTTACATTTTGGGGGCCTTGTGTAAGATTTCAATTGGATAAGAGTTTTGTCATTGAAAAGGTTGTAACACTTCTTAGTCCAAAGTGCTCACTTTACAGGCGAGGGAGCAGATGAGTGAGAGGGAGAGTAGCTTGCCCTGGCCATACACTGCTCCAATGCCATGGTTTGAGAGAGGCCAGGGCAAGGGGCCTCTCTGATACTACCCCAAAATGGCCCAGCCTATGAGGTCAGTGGTAGAATTCCTGCCTTCCATGTGGGAGACTGAGGTCCAATTCCCGGCCGGTGCACTTCATACGCAGCCCACCACCCATCTGTTACTGGAGACTTGTGTGTTGCTATGATGCTGAACAGGTTTCAGCAGAGCTTCCAGATTAAGATGGACTAGGAAGGAAGACCTGGCAATCTACTTCTGAAAATGAGCCAGTGAAAACCTTATGGGTCACAATTATCTGACCCCCAACCAATCATGGGGATGGCACAGGACTAGGTAGTGTTTTATTCCCCTGTGCATGGGGTCACTATGAATCAGGGGTCAACTCAACAGCAGCTAACAACAACAGCATCACTGTGAGTGAAAATGCCTCATGAGGTCTAAAGAGCAGGTCTATCCAGGATGATGCAGGTGTGTGCAGATGGACTAGACTTCTATCTGGTCACTCAATCTCTTCCTAGCCTGGGCCATTCAATCCAGAAGGTTGGAGTAAAGTGCAGGAGAAGTAGCCGGCAGTGTGGAAGGGCCTCACACTCAGGCAGGCCTGAGCTTGGGTTCTGGCTGCCCCACTTACCAACCATGCAATCTTGGATACATCATTTGGTTATCCTGAGCCTTGATGTCCCCATCCACCAGTTGTGAACAATACCATCCAATGTTCAGTGCTGCTGTGAGGGTGGGTGCTGGGCTGCTGGGCTCGAATCCCGGCTCTGTGTCTTACTGGTGGTGTGGCCTTGGACCTGTCATGAAACTTCAGTGCCTGGGGAGTTTATGATTAACTTTACCCAGAGAATTTGGTCTTTGTCCTTGGTTCCTGAGAGATAACCTCCAAAGCCTTGGAATTTTCCCAGTGAATGAAGTGTCTCTGATGAGGCCTCCAGACCAGACCTGAGGGTTTATGTTAATGAGATGCCTCTTGGGCGGGGTGGGGGTGGGGCTGGGGAGGGACGGAGGCTAGCCAGGCCATAAAGACCCACCACCGTGATATCAGCCAGACCTCAGGGGATGGAGGCTGACCCAATCAATCATGCCTACATAATGAGGCCTCCATAAAGTCTCCGGACCCAGAAGCGACAGACATCAAAGCACGGGGGGAGAATAGCACTTCCTTTTCTGAGACGTGGAAGCTCCATATTGGGAACCCTCCCAGACCTTACCTTATGTGCTCTTCATTTGTATCCTTTTGGCTATAATAAAAACTGCAATCCTAAGTACTTCTGTGAGTTGGTGTCAGAGAAGTGGAACTGGATTTTCCACATCAGTGTGCCTTGGTTTCCCCATTTGTAAAGCAAGAACAATACTAATAGCACTTCTCTGATAGAGTTGTGGAGAACCTTGAATGAGATAATTCATGTAAAGAGCTTAGGGGAGTGCCAAGCACAGTGCTCAATAAAAGCTAATTATTATTATTTGGCACAGGGCCTGCTACCTATCAGATGTTCAATTAACTCTCCCCTCCTTCTCAGCCCCGGGGACTCACGAGCCTGGGAGGCTGCTGGGCCTGGATGGTGAGCACCCCATTAGTCAGATCCCTGATGGAGACTACAAACTGGCTTGGCTCCTCCTTCCCTCCAGGGCAGCGGCGTCTCAAGAGTCTCTACAGACCTGGCAGAGCCCCAGGCCCGCTGGCAGGAGTCAAGCACCTCCTTCCTTCCTCTCCTAGCTTTGTTGTTGTGGTTGTCTACAACAATAAAACAGAGAAGCGTGAGGGGAATCTCCCCTGACTTTTACTGCCTGCTCATCTGGGCCCTTTCCTCTCCTTTCCCTACCACTCCCTTCTTTACTGTGCTTCTTTTTCTTCCGTGTACCATTTCTGCTCATCTCTGATGATGGTAGCTTCACAAAACTCCAGAACCTTGGACGCTCCTTCACTGTAAGATGGAACACAGGTCCAGAGGAGAGCAGGTGCTGCCCATGCTACTGTGTGAGGGTCTGGCCCTGCTGCTCTGATAAGAGGCCTCAGGTTTGGCCCCACCAGCCCTAGGGTGGACCTCAGCCATCTGGGAAGTGGTATTTGATGCTCTGTACCTCTCTCCAGGCTCCATGGACTTCAAGCCAAGTCCGAGACTCTGGGCTAGAGATTAGGTGTGGGAACTGGGGGTTGGGGCATGCCTGCTGACCCCCTATTTCTCAGCTCCAGCTCAAACAGCTGATTGGGGCGAGGAGTGTAGAGTCCATTTCCTTCAGCAGCTCCTGACAGAGTAGGGCCACTGGTCTAGAGACTGGGGATGGAGCAGTAGACAAAACCAGACAGATGAAACCCTGTCCTTGTGGCAACTGACATCACCTTGAAACCCATTGGAGGCTGGGTGGCCACAGGGCAGGGAGCCCCAGCTGGATGACTAGGGCTTTGGTACCCCCAGGACAATGTGGGAGGAATATTGAGCCCTCCATGGGTAGGGCTGGTCCCCGAGATGTTTTTGGGGGCTAGTGGCAAACCATGAGCCTCCGCACATTGGCAAACCCGTCCTCCAACGCGACAGCCCCTGGGCTGCCTGCAGTCTGCAGGAAGAGAACTGGGAGCAGGTCCAGGGTAGGCTCAGGCTCTCTGAGGTCAGGCTCTGGATCCACAGAGGACTCCCTCCTCCTTCACTGAGAACACAGATGTCCCCGGGTGAGAACTACCTCCACTTCTGCCAGCCCACCTGCCACCCGATGTGCATCCTCACAGCCCCCAACCCAGGGGGAAGACTAACCCCTTCATGGTGTCCCTCAGCACCCTGCCCCTTCAGATATCACTTTCCTCTTTTCTATTTATCTTCTTTCTCTCCTCTGAGCCCTCTGCTCACAAAAACCAAACGAGTTGTCGTTGAATTTACTCCACCTGTGCTCGACAGGATTTTCAATAGCTGATTTTTCAGAAGTAAATCACTAGGCCTTTCATCTGTGGTGCCTCTGGGTGGACTCAACCTCTAGCTTAGCAGCCAAGCACGTTAACCATTTGCCTGTCCAGGGACTCTGCTCATAGTTGTGCTCAAGTTTTCCCCAAGCTTTGCAACATCCTCTTGGCCTTTCCTCTGTCAGACTCTGGTTGACCACCTCTTCCTTTCACATTCCACCTGCACAAATCTTACCGTCCTTCCCCATCTCCCTCTCCACCTCACTTCCAGCAATGCGGCATCCAGACCACCACTCCTCTGACATTGTACCTGCCCAGGCTCCCAGGTGACCGACCAAATCCAACAGACCCTTCCCAGTCCTTCTCTCTCCTGGCCTTGCCACACAGTTCCTGTCCTGAAGTTCTCATCCCTTGGCTTCGGTGACACCATTCTGTCCAGCTGACCTTGCTCCACTCTGCCCACTTCACCTCCATCACCTACACCAGCTCCTTTTCTCCACCCACTCCTTAAATATTGATGCTCCCAGAGATCTCTGCTTTCCCACATAAGCCCATGGTTTCGAATGCCACCTTAGACTCCAGGTGGCTCTTTCCGACCTCTTCCCAAGTCTTTCTCCAAGCTCTAGACTCCTAAATTCCTTCACAATGATTAAGTGAACACTGTACATGCAACTCTACCTGGAGGAAGTCTGCCCGATGCCTGCCTTTCCTGGCCTCCCTCTCTGTGACTTGTGCCCTCACGTTGGGAATCTCATGCTGTCCCTGCCTCCACTCTCTCCTTCACTCCCCACTTCCAACTGGTCATCAAGTCCTGTTAATTACCTCCCTAAATAACTCTTGGGTCTGTCCTTCCTTCCATCTGTCCCAGCTCAGGCCTCTCCATTTCTCTCCTGAACCACAGCAATGCTGCATCTGCCTTGCGATTCAGCTTCCTCACTGCCCTCAGGATAGCCTCGAATGTGCAGAGCCCCTCTGAGGTCCCCCAATGTCTGCTCTTAAAACTCTAGCTCCTTGGTGGGCCTCTCCGACTCTCTGCAGCCTGGCCCCCGCCCTCTGCACCCATATGCACCTCTGTTCCTCACTTAAGTATAGAATGCCTGCTTCTCAACTCCATTTCTTTGCACTGGCTGTTCCTTCTGCCTAGAATGTCCTTTCAGACGGGAGCTCTCCTCATTCTTCAAATTTCTCCTCCTACCTGAATCCTGCTTAGGGCAACCCAGTGGACCACCTTGTCCTTTGTGTTCCCATGGTCTCGCAACTTCCCTCCATCATGGCATATGCCCTAGCGCTATGACCGTCTGCTCATGCTCTGTTCCCCTCCCTGCTCTGAGGCTCCCAGAGGTCACAGCTGTGTCTAGCTCAACTCCGTGTCCCCCGGACCTGGGTGTGGCTGCACACAGAGGGTAAGCTGTAACCAATGGCCCAGAGTCTGGACTGCAGACGGAAATGGAGGTCCTGAGAGGAAACCAGGGGTCGAGCATTGGAAAAGAATTACACCCCTCACGATTAGGAGCCCGAGAACTTGGTCAAACCTGCCCAAGGCGGCAATTAGCATTCAGATTAATTAGTGAACTCAGTAAAGTACTTTGAACATGAAACGTACTATATAAATTCTAAGTAGTATTATTAAAAAGTAAGAAGTCCTCTAATATGCCAAGCTGGAGAACCCTCAGGCTAGTCTAAAGAAAAATGAATGAATGCAGAAAATTAAGCAATTAAGAGGTGATCTTTCAGGATTTGCAAAAAGCTGAAAGTACCGATGGGTTGCATTTTGAGCTGGGCTTTTGTGAATTCCTCTTCCCACTGACCCTCTTCTCAGCCAGCCCTGTCAGAGGTCTGGTTGCCACAGAGGAGGGTAGATGTCAGATGGCCTAGGTCATGGCAAGGTCTAGCTAGGGGGTCTGAAAAGAGCTGGTAGGGGAGAGAATATCAGATTGGGTGTAGGGAAAATCTCTGGGATTGGGGGGGCTGATGGGCTGTGTGCCCTCCTCTTTGAGCCTCGGTTTCCCCGCACATGATATCTAAGGGCACAGCAGCTCTAGCGTTTGCATCGCTCCCATCCCTACCTATTGCCAGAAGGTGGTGGAAGGTGAAGTGGTGGAGACAGATGGTGTCAGACAAGACCAGGCCTCAGTTCTGCCTCTATATCTTACTAGGTCAGTGACCCCAAGCAAGACATGTGGCCCCTTTAAGCCTCAGTTTCCTTATCTGCCCCATGAGGATAGTAATGTCACCCTCATAGAATTGTTGTGGCTAAGAAATGAAAAAAAAAAAAAGAAGTGAGTTGAAAACCATAAATCACAGTACACGTGAGAGAATATGCTCGATTGTCTCACCCTTCAGACTCAAAATACTGAAAGCATTTTGAATTCCTCCCTTCCCTTCCTAGAGCTCTGCCCTTGGAGTCAATGGGACAAGGTTCAAATCCCAGGCCTTTATTCCCAGGCTGCATGACCTTGGGCTCTTCCTGCATTCCTGAAATGGGGATGAAGTTCCCACCTCAGAGTCTTGCTATTCACAAGGAGCCAGTGAGAAGCTGTCAGGCCAGAGTAAAGCGTGATGGGGTAAACGTTTGTTTTCCTTCTCTTCTGTGGCTGTCAAAGGTCACTTTCATTACTACCACAATTTTATCTCGGCTGAGCTGAGGGCAGGAGAAGCCCATTTCAGAACCCCTTACCCCAGAACCCCCTTCAATAGGACAAGACTAACACACACACTTCTTGAGGGAAACACCCAGCAGGACCCAATCCTGGGCCAGCCTGAGAAAAGATGAAGGGGGCTTGGAAACCAGCATCAAGTCAAACCTCCTTGGCTAGAAAGAATGGGGAGTGACTGCTTAGGGTGTGCACAGAGTTTCCTCTTAGGGTGATGAAGATGTTCTGGAACTGAATAATGGTGATCGTTGCACAACATTGGAAATGTACTAAACGTCACTGACTCAAACAGCTGAAAATGGTAAACTTTATGTTATGTGCACTCTACCACAGTTAAAAAACAAACAAGCAAACCTAAAGGGTCGTCAAAAACAAGCTAAGAGGAGCCTAAGGAGACAAGACAAGTGAATGCACTGTGGTACCCTGGGTGGGATCCTGGGACAGGCCACTTGGACCCTCTGCCCCTCAGTTTGCTTACCTGTAAAATGAATGCTTTGGATTAGATAATGTTCACATTCATCCAGTTCTCTGACCTCATCTGTGGTTTATGTAAATCCCTAGCTTAAAGAAACATAAAACTACCATAACCAAAAAGAACAAACCCGTTGTCGGACTTTTTACAATAGTTAAAAAAAAAAATCCATTGCAAGGGAAAAACAAAAACAAAAACTCTAGCTAAAAGACAGACAAAGACAGCCAGATTCAGTCCTGGGTTGGCCTTGCCCATTTTGACTTCCTTTCTGGCCAGGTTGGTTCTCTGAAGTGTTTTCCAGATGTTGCAGTCCCAGGTCAGTCCCCAGATTCTCCATCGTTGTAGAAGAAGAAAGAAGCCTCCCCTTTGACAGGCCTGTGCCTCCAATCACCCTGTGAGGTGAGAATCATTGTCACTGTTTTGAAAATGGGGAAGCCAAGGCTTGGTCACCAACATCAAGCCATATTTGATCAGCTGCAGGAAGAAAACAAAATTTGATAGGAATTATCTATGACCCGAGAAAGAGGTAGGATGGCCTCAGGTGGGACTGGCCTCTGACCAGGATCAGATGGAGGAGGAGGTGGATTCCAGGGCCCCAGGACCTTTGAAGAGCCCTTTGCCAGGGATTCCTGATCAGGACCCCCCACCCCATAGAGCTCCCCTTGTTCCTAATACCGTTTCCTACTGCTGCCTTCTCCCCTCCTAGTCCTGTTTTGAGGCACTTCTACTTCCCATTGCTGTGTTTGAATGGATTTTAGATTTCCTTTCCACTGAAATTTTTTTGTCTAAATCATCCCAAGGTGAAAGGGAGCCATACAGTGTTGGCAGGAAGGTGTGGAGACCAGAGCACCCCCTCTCCCCAAGGCCACACAAGGCTGAGGCAGTCAGAGATGGGGGACTGAGGTTCTCGGAGGCTGCTGTTCCCAGCCCTTCCTGTGCACCCGGGCCTGCCCCTGCCACTCAGCCTTGAGTCCTGACTTGAGCCTTCACTTGTGATTGGAGTTCTTGCCTCCTGCTGGGACCCCCACCTCTGATTAGTATCCCCTGCTTCTCTGGTCTTCCCTCCCTGGAGCTCAGCACACGGGGTGGCTGAAGGGCCAGGCCTGGGCTTCTCTCCACCCTGCAGAGGTGGCTCAGACTGGAGTGCTGTGGTTTCCTGGAGCCTCCCATTAGCACGCCCTGTGAGGCAGGCTGAGCAGGGATCCTCCCCACTCGGCAGCTGAGGAGACTGAGGCTCAGCGAGGTGGCTGACTTTGCCCGTGGCTCTATGAGGTGGACCCTCCACCTTGTAGAGCACATGCCTCTTCCTGACTGCCAGGCCTGGCTGCTCCTTGTCCATCCATCCCTGTGGGACGCCTGGGGCTGGTTGGCCTCCTAGGAAGCAGAGGGACCACTTCTGAATGGCACCGCTAGGCTGGGCCTCTGGGCACAGCAGGACACCAATTGTGCAACAATCATCCTACACGCGGCCACTGAGCCACACAGAAATGAGAGGGACATACACAGCTCCCAGTTGGCCAGGCTCCTCCATCACAAGCTTCCTTTATACCTGGGCGAGCTGATCAAGGGGCAAGTGTATCACCTCCCGACCCACCAGTGGGCTCCACTTTAAAAGGAAGAAACATGGGAAGAATTTAATTGGAGGGTTTTAGGGACATTCCACAAATACAGACTTTTTACAGGACTTCTGTTTTGGATTACCTAATTTAGATTCAAGAGATTAAGGAACTTTAGGGCTGTGGGGCCCTTAGGGATCACCTAGTCCAGCACTTCCCTAGGCAGAAATGAGACATTTGTTGAAAATACAGATTCCTAGCCCCACCAAACCACCCCCACAAAAAACCTGTTGCCATCAAGTCGATTCCGACTCATAGTGACCCTATAGGACAGAAAAGAACTGCCACATAAAGTTTCCAAGGAGCGTCTGGTGGATTTGAACTTCTGAGCTTTTGGTTAGCAGCTATAGCATGTAACCACTATGCCACCAGGGTTTCCTGAGCCCTGCCAGCCCCTCCCAAATCAGAATCTCTGGGGCTAGGACCAGGAATCTGCACTTGTCACAAAATTCCCAGATTGGAGCACTGTTCGGGTCACTATCTGGGAACGCCCAATGGAGTCCAAGCCCTTTGTCTGATAGAGCAGCACCGTGAGCCCCTAGGTGTGCATCGCCTGCCCAGCTGGAGAGTGGCCCCAGGCCTGGGACCCAGTGCCCCTGACTTGTGGCCAGGTGTGGCTTCTGTCATCCACACTCGCTCGCTGTGAGTTATCCACGTGCATGCCTCCTCCTGGGCTGCTTCGGACAGTAAAAAGAGAAGGGATGCCAGCAGCCACACATTCAGGAGATCCATAACAGTAATGTGGGGCTGGCCCTCGGGCCCAGGTCTGTCTCGCAGAAGTGCCCAGAACAATTAAATTCAGTGAACACTTACTGAGGACCTACTGTGTGCAAAGCCCTGGTGGGCAGAACTTGACATACACATGAGGGTTCCAGTAACAGAGCGGCAGAACTGGAGATGGGAAAAACGTCTCTTGGTTGTATGTATTAGC
Organism: Dugong dugon; assembly: GCA_030035585.1. Classification (NCBI taxonomy): domain Eukaryota; kingdom Metazoa; phylum Chordata; class Mammalia; order Sirenia; family Dugongidae; genus Dugong; species Dugong dugon. The sequence goes on along the minus strand of CM057473.1, from coordinate 94,187,869 downwards.
AAGAGGCTGATTGGTTCCAGCACAAGTGTGTGGCAGAGGAGGGTGTTGGGAGGATTGGGTGCAGTGGAAGCACCACAAAGGCAAAGGTTTCTATTTTGACCATTGCTGTATCCCTAGTAAGGAGTCCTGGTGGCACGGTGGTTAAAGTTCTCAGCTGCTAACTGAAAGGTCAGTGGTTTGAACCTACCAGCCCTCTCTGAGGTAGAAAGATGTAGCAGTTTGCTTCTGTAAAGATTATAGGCTTGGAAACCCTGTGGGGCAGTTTTACTCTGTCCTGTAGGGTCACTATGAGTCAGAAATGACCTGAAGGCAATGGGTGTCAGGTGTGTGTGTCCCCAGTACTTAGAATAGTGCCTGACACAGTAAAAATCAGTTGCCGTTGAGTTGATTCTGACGCACAGCAACCCCGTGTATGTCAGAGTGGAACTATGCTCCATCGGTTTTCACTGACCGATTTTTCAGAAGTAGATTGCCAGGCCTTCCTTCCAAGGCACCTCTGGGTGGACTCGAACCACCAACCTTTCTGTTAGCAGCCAAGCGTTTCAACCATTTGCACTACACAGGGACTCCTGACATATAGTTAAAAAAAAAAAAAAAAAAAAAAACCCTTACCTTCGAGTCAATTCCAACCCATAGCAACCATATAGGACAGAGTAGAACTGCCCCATAGGGTTTCCAAGGAGGGGCTAATGGATTCGAACTGCTGACCTTTTGGTTAGCAGCCAAACGCTTAACCACTTAGCCACCAGGGCCTCACAGGACACATAGTAGGTACTCATATTTTTTCCACGAATGAATGAAAGAATAAACAAAGCTGGAAAGGTAAGTCTGCACCAGGTTATGGAAGGTTGTGGAACACCAAGCCAAAAGGTTTGAATTTCATTCCTTGAGTCAGTGGAAGGTTTTTGAGTACAGAGTGAACCAACCTCATCTGTGTTTGGAAAGGTCACTCTGGTGGCGATGTTTGTGGTGTTCAACAAGAATGTGCTGAATAGAATGGGTAATACAGGTCCTCTTGACCCTGAGGAAACCACCTGGTTGCCAGGGGCCCATGAGCCAGGACTTCTGTTTCAAGCCTCCGTAATGAACACACAGTCAGATAAAGGCTTTCACATCAGCTGGTGAGAATGTAACTTGGTACAGACCTTCTGGAAAAGAACTGGTGCTTACACGCTTTGATGCAGGAAACCTGCTTTTGAGAAACTATCCTAAGGAAGTAATTAGACTTATGTATAAAAATGCTCATTAAAATTAAAACGCTTGTGCTTCAAAAGACACCACTAAGAAAATGAAAAGACAAGCCACACACTGTGGAATATATTTGTAAATCATATATCTGATAAAGGACTTGTACCCAGAATATATAAAGAATACTTACAACTGAATAACAAGACAAACAACCCAATTAAAAAATGAGCAAAATATTTGAGTAGATATTTCACTAAAGAAGATATCCAAATGGCTAATAAGCATATAATAGATGCTCAACATCATTAGTCATTAGGGAAATGCAAATTAAAACCACAGTGAGATACCACTTCACACCCACTAAAATGACTATCATCAAAAAGACCGACAATACCAAGTATTGTCCAGAATGTAGAGAAACTGGAACCCTCACACATTGCTGGCAGGAGTGTAACATGGTCGAATCATCTTGAAAAATAGTTTGACAGTTTCTTAAAAAGTTAAACATAAAGTTATCATACAACCTAGGAATTTCTCTTCTAGGTATCTGGCCAAAAAAAAAAATGAAAGGATACGTCCATGCAAAATGTTGTATACAAATTTTCATTGCACTTTATTCATAGCTGCCAAATAGAAAGCAAACCAAATGTCCTTCAATGGAAGAATGGATAAACAAAATGTGGTATATCCCCACGATGAAACAATAGTCAACAATAAAAAGGAAAACCTACCGATACATGCTATGACATGGATGAACCTCAGAACATGATGGTAATTGAAGGAAGTCAGACACAGAAGACTTCATATTGTATAATTCCATTGACATAAAATGTCTAGAAAGATGAATCTTTAGAGACAGTAAGCAGAACAGTAGTTGCCTGGGGCTGGGCATAGGAATGGGATTTGACTACAAATGGGCACAAGGGATCTTTTGAGGTTGATGGAAATGCTCTAAAACTGGATTGTCGTGATGGTTGTACACCTCTGTAAATTTACTAGAAGTCATCGATTGCACTATTAAAATGGGTGAATTTATTGTGTATAAATTACGTCTCAATAAGACAGCTTAAAAATGTATGCATCAAATATATATGAAAAAAAAGACTGGAGGAGTCCCTGGGTAGTGCAAATGGCTGCTAACCGAAAGGTTGGTGGTTCAAATCCACCCTGAGGCACCTCGGAAGAAAGGCCTAGTGATCTATTTCTGGAAGGTCATAGCCATTGAAAACCCTAAAAAACAAAATAAAGGGGGAAAAAAGTCTGGAAGAGAGCGTGACAAAATGACAACTGTTGTCTCTGTGTAATAGGATCATGCTCGATTTATATTTTCTTTTTTATTCTTTATTTTCTAAATGTTCTACAATGGGCCTACAGTTCTTTGATAATCAGAAAAACGTGTGTGTGTGTGTGTGTGTGTGTGTGTGTGTGTGTGTGTGTGTGTGTGTGCGCGCGCGCACGCGCGCACTCGAACATAGCAGGATGCAGGTGAGGCAAAGCTTGTTTGTTTGTTTGCTTTGGTGAGAGAAGCTGTCATTTTTAAGTTGCCAGATGCTTCTCTAACAGGAAAAGCAAAGCACACTTCCTTTGTTCTGGGCAGAAGCTCTGGAGTTGGCCTCCATAGTTGTGCACATGGAAGAGTAATAAGCATCCACCGTCTTGACAAAGAGCTACAGGGAGCTACGGCTGCTAACCAAAAGGTCAGCAGTTCGAATCCACTAGCCACCCCTTGGAAACCCTATGGGGCAGTTCTACCCTGTCCTATAGAGTCACTATGAGTTGGAATCAACTGGACAGCAATTGTTTTTTTTTTTTGTTTGTTTGTTTTTAAGAAGGTCTTGACAAAGGCTGTCAAAACATGAGCGGGGAGGTGGACAAACCCATAAACAGAGAGAACCCTCCTAGAGAGAAAGAGGGATGGAGACCCTGACTCCTTCCCTTTTATATTTTTTAAGAAAAATTTTAGACTATAACATACATCAGAAACATGCACAAATTATAAATGAACAACTTGGTGAATTTTCCCAGGGTGATGCTAGCACCCAGTTCAAGAAACATCCTAGGAGCCCCCTTGTGCCCCCTCCCAGTCACTGACCCCCCAGAGGGTAACCTCTACTCTGAATTCATACACTGTTGATGGTTTTTGAACTTTATATACATAAAAGCAGGCAATATGTTCTCTTTTATGTCTGCTTGTTTTGCTCATCATTACGTTTGTGGGACTCACACATGCTGTTGTGAGAAATCATAGATTGTCCATTCTCTTATATTCACATGCTATTCTCTACAGCCCTTGTGCGGTGTCAGCTGAGAGTTGAGGGGCAGTCACAGCTGAGTCGACATAGGCAGAGACTCCTCCTGCTCTCTGGTGCCCTGAGAAACCACTACCAGGCCAGCTGGGGTGTCGTTGCGACAGTGGCCGGGGAAAGCATTGGGCTGGGTGAGACCTCCTGTGCTTGGCAAGGATCCTGCAAGGCTGTAATAACACCACTGTAGAGGGAACCGGGGGTCAACTACTCTACTACTGGAAGCAAAGGGCTTAGCCCTTTTGGACTGAGCCTCTGAGGTTCTTAGGCAATTGGATGAAGGTATGTTCAGTTGATCAATTTGAATGTTAAAAAGAGATGTGACTGGGGAAGTGGGTTGTACTGGCAACATATAAAAATCAGTGAATTTCTCTTCAGACCACCAGAATACTTCCTTTTTGCGTAGCTCGCTTGGAACTTCCTGAGGAAGAGGTAATCCTCCCTCCCTCCCTGCCAACTGAACAGCTGCTTTGAAAAAGATTCTTTTGGGTGTGTTCCCACAGCACAGTACAGGTCAGAGAAGAGGACCTACTAGGAGACCGCCTCCCAAAGTTCTCCATATCAGTGTTGAATAACAGGCTGCCTTCCAGAAATCTCCACATGGTCTCAGTGGTTAAGCTATAACATAATCTACCAAAGGTAACAGATAAATAGAAACGCCCCTCGCTACTAAACAAAAAGACCTCTTCCAAGAGCTAGGCCTGTTTTTCTTCTCCTGCCTCAATTCTTCCAGTTTACCATAAAGGGAAAAACCATGCATAGTTCACAGTCATTGTGAGCTCTGTGAGAACAGTCACTCAACAGATGCAAGGGACCTTCTGCATTTGCTCTCTCCTCTTCCATATGACAACCACCACCTGAGGCTCTGTGTCTCTCTTGTGTTGTGAAGGCTGCATTAAGGTGAGAAGAGCCCTTCTATCCTGGTTGAAAGGGGGTAAGCCTTAGAATAGATTTCCTGGGGGTGAATCCTGCCTCTGTTGAGACTTAACAAGTTCTTCATCCTCTTAGCCTTAGCTTTCTCATCTAGGAAATGGTAATAATGTCTATCTCATAGAGTTGTTATGAGGTTTAATCAGTATAATGCATCTCAAGAGTCCTAGTGTCTCTTTGGAATCCAGTGGACACTCAATGACATTAGTTGTTATTATGACACCCTAAGCTACCATCTCTTGGATGCTGGTGTAGAGCCCACCTATTAGAACAGTCCATAGACAGTGCGTGAGGCTTTGGTCCAGACTTCTTTGGAGATTTACATCACTGTGACACTCCATTGTGAAATATTGAAACATCGATGTGGAAGAAAGGAAGACAAAGCCCAGACTCTGAATCAACCGGCAGGTGTCTGTGCTTCAGAAACGCCACAGGAGGGTGGGCCCGGTGATTCACCACAGCGATCCTTTTACTTTTCCTGGTGACCAATATGAATTTTCCCATTACATGGCGGTGATTCACCATTTGCTGTCGTGGTTATGTAACTGAGGGTGTTTCGATCTGTTGGGGTGTCTATATCTGTGTTTCTATGTCACCCCGGGAAGCTTTGTGGAATCTCCTTTTTTACACACCCTGACATATGCTGTGACGAACAATTGCTGCAATGCCCTCCCTGAGAACAAAATAACCAGCTTGTTTGTTCTCTAAGAAGTGAGCGGCTGCATGGTGGAGTAAGCCCTGGTCGGGAAACCTAAACCCAAGCCTGGCCTTGCCACAGACTCCCCTGTGTTCTCTGGCCTCAGCTTCTTCATTTTAAAATGAGATATGGGACTACATCAAACCTGAACTTTGACATTCACTGAATTCACAATATTCAGTTCTTCTCAGTGAGTCTTCTTGCTAGCTAAGTGTTCCCAGAATGTGCCATATCGAAACCTAAATGCATGGCAATACAAAGGTAGACATGGAAACTAAGATACAGGGCGGGGGTTGGAGAAAGCAAGGGGTTTATGCTAGACTTCTTAAAAATAAATTAATCTAGTCTTGGAGGAATGGAGTTTCCAGCATTTCCTCCATCCATCTTGTGCAATGAGTAATAAACAGGAGTATGAAAATGTGCTGGCACCTCTGGGTCTTTCTGATCGTGGTTCCCAGGAGATCTAGGCCAGGCAAGAAGCAGTAAGCTTCACAGAGGCAATTATTGAAATTTACTTGCTTGCTTATCTCCCGACAGGAGCACTGTGTCCCAGGATTGGTTGACACGTCATTGGGCCACCTGGCCAGTAAGACACAACAGCTGTGACAGGTACTCAAAGTCTGAACATCCTTTACACTCTGTGTTTTCACTCTTAGCATTTGTTGGATTTCTTAACCCTATGGATTGGCATCTTTTATCAGTTTTGAATAACACCCTTGCTCCCTTCTGTCTTGTCTCTCCTTCTTGAACTCCAATTCTCACTCCTTCCTGTCCCTGAGTCTCTTTTTCATGATTTTCATAGTTGTAGGTCTCTGTGTTTTCATTTGGATAATTTCTTCGGATTCATCTTCCAGTTCACTGATTATCCTTCATGTAAATCTAATCTCCTATTAAACCATCTATTGCATTTTAAATTTCAGTTATTATATTTTTCATTTCTATAAGCTCTAGTTGATTCTTTTTAAAAGTGCTAGGTCAGTTTTTTTACAGTTCCCTGTTTCCTCAGATATTTTTTAAGTTTGTATTTTATTCTTTTAAATAGTAAGCAGTTTTATAATTTGTTTCTGATCATTCCAATATATGAAATATGTGAAGATCAGTTTCTGCTGTCTGCTGTTTCTGCTTGTTCTTGCTCTTGTTGCCTTACTTCCTTGTGTGATTTTTTATTTTTTACTGAATGCTGCTTACTAATTCTGAAAAACAATTACTTAGTGGGGCTTTTTTGGGGCCTAGGTTGAATATGCCTTCTTCCAAAGCAGATTTGCACTTGTTTCTGGCACACCCCTAGAGCACTTCAACTTCAGGATTACCTTAAACTAAACTCATGCCTTGAAGTTTTTTGGACCAGTCAGGTGATGTGAATTTGGACTTCCAGTCTACAAAGGTTAGTTTGTGATTACAACTTCTCAGAGATGAGCTTTTACCCTGATATCCTCAGTATCGAGAAACCCTTCCTTATTGTCCTCTAAGGTGGAGAAAGAAGGGAAGATTTACTTCTGGTTCATACTTGTCTTGAGTGTGTAGCCCTTTAGAGATCCAACATAGTGGGATTAAGGTCTTCTAGTAGATTCCCCATCTTACATGGGTCCTGGGCTTTGAATTCTGATAGGTTAATTTCCTTCTTCAAAGCACAATGATGAATCCACTGGTAATGTGGTATAAGTTGGAAAATTATGGAAGGGGACAAGGTTCCCTGAAATGAAACACCTTACATTCTTTCTACTGTATCAGATATGGTACTTGCACAGACTAGATACTAAGAAACTATAAAAACTAAAGACCCACCTTTAGAGATTTTAGGGCTTGAGACATGCAATATGAATCAGTTAGGAATGCTTTCAGCTGCAAGTAATAGAAACCTGACAAATAGGGGCTTATTTTTCTTGCATAACAACAAGTCTAGAGGTAGACATTTGGTGGTGTCGGGTCATTTGCTTTACAATACCTTTGGGGATGGAGGGGTGTGTCCAGGCTCTTTCTATCTTCCCCCTCTAGCGTGTCAAGTTTGCCCTCATGCTTATCATCTTATAGTCATAAAGTGGCCAACCACAACTCTAGACATCACATCCATGTTTAAGGCATAAAAAAAAGAAAGAACACCAACCTTACCTGTCTCCTTTATCAGGAAGGCAAATACTTTCCTAGAAGCCTCTCAGTACACTTCCCCATGTGAATCATTAACCAAGACATGGTCACATGACTTGACCTATGCGGAACCTTGAGAAATCAAGTATCTAGCAAAATGGAGTAAGATTGTCCTAATTATCGTAGGCCAATCTTGGTTACCCCTTGAACTGAGCACATTCCCTCTATGAATAAAATCAGCATTATATTAGAAACAAAGAAGAGGAGACTGCCTACAGGTAGGCAATCCAGAGCATGTCATGCCAGGAGCAGGTTGTATCCACTGCCCAGTTTGCAGCGAAGCAGCACAAAGTCAACCCACTTAGTCGAAAGCCTGCCTTCTTGGGGAGCACCCAGAAAGTGGACTTCCAAGCTGTAGGAAACTTTTCCTGACAAGAAAACACATCCACAACATGCCTGGGAAAGAAGACTTCCTTTGAAAAAGGTTCCACTTGAATGCAGATGAAGGCGGGGGACTTCAGAAGATGTTGTCAAGTCAGAGAGAGCTTGCAGCTCTCAGTCCAGGCCTCTGGGTGATGAAACCCATCAGGTTTTGCCATTTCGGTGGCAGAAAGAGGTGGTACTGGAATCAGAGCAGCTTCCTCCCTAATCATGATCACTTTGGCAAGTCACATCCACAACATTTTCTCTCTTAACACAAGCATCAGATAGGGCAAGGGTCCAAATGGGCGCACCTGCTGTAATTTGAAGGTGAGGTCTGATAGGCATCGGTGGTTGTCTCACCCTCCTGGGTAGATAAACTACTTTGCCTGTTGTTTACAAGATTTACAGCGGGGCCCACCCTCTGAGACCTAAACCTGGGAGCCCACTAGGCAAACGCACAACTTAGGCCCTACTGTTTCCATATGCTCAACATGGGCAAAACACCACTGGACTTCAGTCCTTGGGTTTGGAGAGTGACAGACAGGGCTTCCTTGGGTGGGTGAGTGGAGGGGAGGGGTAGTAGAGCAGAACTCCATCTCCGCAGGGATATCCTAGGGAGGAGGAAGTAGGTTTTTTCTGTGCCAACTGTAATGGTTTTCTTTTAGTTTCTTATATGTTATGCACTTCTCAGACCTAGGGCCTTGCACATGTTACTCCTTCTGCCTAAAATGTTTCCCTCCAGCCATAACCTGATTTAGATACTGCTACATAGTCTTCAGATCTCAGTTTCAACATCAGTTCCTTAAAGACTCTCCTGACTAGGTGGTTGCTCCTGATATTTGCACCTAGAGCATCCTACAGTCCCCTTCATGGCACTCTTTACCCTTGAAATGACTTATTTGCTATCCAGATTTCCTATTAGATGGGAGCCTGCTTGAGGGCCAGAACTACGTCTGTTTTATTCCCTGCAGTATTACCTGTGCCTGACACATATGTGGTGGGCTCTGAACACACATGCATTGGATGAATAAGGAACAACAACAACAAAATAATCAAAATCCTTTAATGGAAGAATAGTTAATAACATGTGAAAATGCTCATGATAAAATCTGAAGCTAAACAAATAAAGGGAGGGGCACCAAATTATATACACAACATGATACAACTTCAGGGAAAATACTGGAAGGAAAACAGAAAGGCAGCAAAATGTTAACCATAATTGTTTCTGAACTGTGTGACTACAAATGATTTTTATGTTGTGTATCTTTCTATAATTTCCAAATTCTCTGTAATGAGCTTTTTTGCCTTTATAATAAAAAAGATGCTGCTCGCCCTTCAATAAAAACAGGACAATTATAGGGAGAATGCAAGAAGACTTTAGTTCAATTTGGGAAGCATTTGTTCATGATCAGAGTTATTCTGGGAAGGAGGAAGCATCTGGTCAATGATGATATTGGAGGAGAGGCCAGGAACCTGTTACAGTGAAGGGTATGGAAGCCTTGATAGGTCACTGGCTGCAATGACCTCTATGGACCTCCGAGCAGACATTCTATACAGCAAGACCTCGTCATCAGCTGAGCAGAGCCCAGAACCCTGGGCATCCACTGTGTGCACATTTCTCAGGCATACTGGGAGCATTTATGCACCCAACGCAGGTGTGCTTCATTGAAGGACACTGGTCTGTTAATAGGAGAAGTCACTGCAGGTATGATTTTGGTATTTCACCCACATTCACTCCTTACCTCTGGGAGAAATCACATTGCTGGACACCTCCAGAGACACTAACGCTCCATAAATTCAAACTTAATGTCATCCTCCCATTTTCTCTCATGACCCTTTCTTCGAATTCAGTCATTCACTTATCCCATTTATTCATTGACTAAACACTGCCAATATAATAGGGAAAGCCATAGGATTGGGAGCCCCTCAGGCAGGGGCCATGTCTTGGTCACCATTTTACCCCCACTGCCTTCCTCAGGGCCGGGGTTTATGCTGAGTAGGAATTCCATGTGAACAAGAGGAGGGAGGCAGGGCATTCCTGGTATAAGCAACAGCCTGCACATCAACTTGTAAGCTAGAGCTTAGGGCATTGTGAGGAATGAGGGTGGAAGGCCGGAACCCAGGATAGGAGCCAGATAGTGAAGAGCCCTGAATGGACTTTGGTGTCAGGAGAACAATGAAACCATTCCTTTTAAGCAGGGAAGTCACATGGCCCAAATGACTTTTTGGGAAGGTCCTTCTGGGAGCCACGGGGAGGAAGTACTGGAGAGGGAGGAGAGTGGAGGCAAGGAGACCAGTTAGGAGTCTGCGGGTTACTGGGGTTATCACAGTCTGCTGGGTTATTTTCGCATGTTCTGTCTCCTAGTGGCCTTTTGATCCCAGCACCGCACATTGCCTGGCCCTGAATGGGTGCTCAATGGAATTGCAAAGTGTAACACCATCCTCTGGTCCCTTCCACATAGAGCCACAAGTTCTGGACCCCAGTTGTGACTCTCCTGTACTCTGCTTCCTATTAAAAGGACACACCTTGGAAGTACACTGGGGAAAGGAGGAGGGCTGATCAGACACTGATGGAGGAGTGCTCTCTGATCCAGGTCTTGTCTCAAAAGTTGTATAGGTGTTAGCCAAGCAAAGGGAGAAGGTGAAGGCCATAGTACACTCAAACAAAGGCATAGGCGCAAGAAACAATGTGACAGGGGTAGGGGCTGTATCCACAAGCAGTTTGTTATTGTTGGAGAGAAGCCAGCTGAGGCAAGAGCTAAGACTGAGGAAGCCAGAAGGGCCTATCCCAGTAGCTATACCAACCGTACAAACCTTGCTAGGGAGTTGAGGCTAACGAGCTAGGGAACTGCAGGTAAAGCGCAGGGCATTCGAGCAGAGTTGATATTGCCAGACTTGCAACTTAGATAGGTCACCTCTGTGGTGTGGAGGCCGAATGGAGGCAGGAAGCCAGGGAGGAGGCTGTTGTAGCTATCTAGGTAGAAGATGAGGGTGAGAAAGGAGAGGGGAGAAAAATTTCAAGAAACTTCAGGAGGAGAAATTGCGAGGAGCAAGTAACGATGTACTGAGTGTTCTGAGAGAAAGGAGGCACAGATGACCTCCAGGTTCCTGGCTCAGGTGAGTGGTGATCACTCAGCCATGGTGCACACTTAGGAGGAAAGGTAATGAGGTCAGTCCTGGACATGGTGAGTTGGAGGTGCATGTGGGATGGAGACGTCCAGGTGAGAGATGAACATATACCAATGAGGGGCTCCACGGAAGATCTGAACATAGAGATTTGTTAGTCATTAGCAGGCAGGGGCTATAGAACCCAAGCAGAGCTCACAGAGAACGCGGTGCCCAGGAACAGAGGTGAGCAGAAGACCCTGGAGGCCAAAATACAGAAGAGGCTGGAAGGGGATGAGGAGCTACAAAGAAGACAAAACAGGAATGGCCAGAAAGGTAGGAGGAGAACAGGCAAGGGTAGCATTTCAAGACAGAGTGTGGTCTGCACAGTCCAAGGCAATAGATAACTGGTAAAGAAAAAAACACAGCCTAGAGAATGAGTACTGCCCTCTGCTTTTGGGTTTGAGTCCCAGCTCTTCTACTTACCAGCTCTGTGGTCATGGGCAAATAACTCAGCCTCTCTGTTTCCTAAGTTTCCTCATCTACAAAGAGGATAATACCAACCTCAAAGGGCTGCTGTGAGGTCTATTTATAAGAATGCACGTAGAGCATGTTTAGCACAGCGCTGGCCCTCTCAAAGCAGCCTTTAAATGTTAGCTATTGCGATTACTAATATGGAAAGTGAGCATCAGGTGTGCCAGAGATTTCCCTGCTGCCTCTCAGCTCCAAACCCACCTTTCTACACTCCACTGTAATGATGCTGGGGTTGGGACTCTGCATCCCACATGGCCATGCTCCCTGTGGCTGGCTTCCTGTTAGGGTCTGCCAATGAAAGGCACCAGGGAGGCTGAAAGAGGGGAGAAACGGAGAAGGAACTTCATTCCCATTTCCACTCCTGCCAGTGATGTTCCAGCAGCAGCGGGCAGTTAGCACCCAGGGGCATAGCGAGGATAACAAGTACCCAGGGGTAATCTCTAAGTTGTGCCCCTTTTCCCCCCAATTTCAGAATGAATAGACGCTGGTAGCAGTGACACCAAAATGCCCTCCCCCCTCTTGTCTTGTTGCCTCAGTCAGGCACCTTTCATATTTGTGGCACCTTGGAATGTCATTCTATGCCTTGTCTGGTGCCCCCTTGGATTTGTACCCAGAGGAACATGACCCCTTCTGCCCCTCCTCGCAATGCCTCTGTTGGCACCGGCTCCCAGAATCAACCACCCAGGTGCCCTCTCAGGGACCCAAATGAGCCAGGCATTTAACTCCACAGGTTACCCTAAGCGCCCAGATTCTGGTGACCGCACCTCTTGTTTTGGTTCCCCAACCCTCAGAGTGGTGGCTGATTCTCCTGGTAATCAATCTCCAACATGTGTGTAGCCAATTCCTGAATTAAATGTTCTCTGGAACACCCAGCATGGTTTCTGTTTTCCTGACTGGCCCCCAAAAGACCCTTAGGAGGAGACCTTGTCAGCACAGGTTTGGGGTGACTTGAAGGTGGGAAGATGGGTCATGTTCTAGGTGGAAGGTAAGAACAATGAAGGTAGATAGGTCTTTTGAGAAATTTGCCAGAGAAGTGAAAATCAGAGGCTGGATGGGGAGGTGTGGAATAGGATCAACAGATGTTTGAGGAGTTTTAGTCTTGTATTTGTTTCTGGGCAGGGAAGCCTGGAACATGTGTGTAGACCTGGGTGATGGAGCCAGTGAGAAGGAGAGGACATAGGGCAAGGTTATGGATGAGGAGGAAGTGGGTGGAAAAGATGGCAAGATCATAAACAATGGCCTCAATTTTTGCAGAGAAGTAGGAGGGGCCACCTTCTAAAAGCGAGGTGATGAGAAGAGCTCAGAAGGCTCTGAAGGCTCTCTTTGGACAATGGGGGCAGGAACAAGGCTCCTAGATCTCTGAGAGCCCAGCCAAGTCAGACTTCATGCCCCTGAGGATGGGCCTTCATGTCCCTGGTAGGGCCTAGAGATGGATCGTGGGGTTGACCTGAGGGTTTTTCTGTGCAGAAGGGGCAGGGGATGGGTTCAAGGGAATAGAGAAGGCTGCAGGAAGAGTGGGGTTCATGCTGGGAAAATAAAGAAGACCCAACAGAAGGAGGCTGGGAGACTAGGGTAAACTGGGGGTGAAGGGGTGCAGGCGCTGTGTGAGATCAGATATTAGAAGTTATAGGAACTCAGACAAGAGAGAGGCCAGAAACGGACATCATGTCTCAGAATATGTGTGAGAGACAGGTGATCACAGAGAGACACCCCAGGGCTCCCTTGGAAGAGGGGGTGCGAGAGGGTGAGTTCCTGTTGCCCAGTACCGGGAAGCTGGCCCTGAGTCTTGGCCATATGGAAGGCGCTCTTCTTACACGTTTGCTCAGCTCTCTGCCAGGGCCACTTCCTTCTCCTTCTCTCTGCAAACCCTGTGGTTAAGGCCAGCTCTGTCTTGTTCCAAGAAATAAAGCAATAATGTCCCTCCCACTACCACCACCAAACCATACTGACTGGGAATGAACAACAGTAATGTGGCAGGTAGGGCTGGTGCCAGGTGAGAGCTGAGGGTCCTGGATGAGAGTCCCCAGATGAGGGTCCCAGGTGAGCTCCCCCAAAGCCAAGAAAATATTTCTGGATGGGCCTGGGCCTGCAGGGAACAGTCTTTGTTCTTCCTTCACAAGTGGTCACCATGTCCGGCAAACGCTGCGAAATAAGGCACAAGCCAACTGGTTCTTCCTCAACTTACTGGCTTCTCTGAATTTTGCAAGGTTACCCACTGCTAGTAACAATAGCTCTGCTCTGTCAAGTGCCTTCCTGTGTCAGCCTCAGCCTCACACCAATCCTGGGAAATAAAAAATTATTACCCGTATTTTATACAAATGAAAACCAGGGCTCAGAGAAGCAGAGTGACTTGCCCAGAGTCACATGAAGAATCAGCGAGGACGGTGGGATTTGAGACGAGGGCAGTGTGAGGCAAAGTGCCCTGCTCCACGTGGTCTCTGCAGGAGCCCCCTCAGCTGCCCACTGGTGGCACACCTGAGGCCCACGCTGCCACTTACGATGGCAGAAGTGACTTCAGCTTGTGTCTCTCCATGGATCCTGAGAACCAGCTTGTTCAAGTGTCCACCTTGAGAGAGAAAGACTGACACCCAAGAGTCTGTGATAAGAAACACAAGCATTTATGCAGCACCTTTCCATTTAAGTGCTTTTCACGTTTGCTCTCATTTGATCCTCACAATAATGAGTCTCCATTTTATAGATGAGAAAACTGAGGCTTAGAAAGGTCAAGCACCTTGCCCAGGACCCTGGGAGATTGAGGACGACTCAATAGGAAGGTCTTCCGATTCCTTCTCCTGGCTACCTTCCATCACATCCCTGTAACCAGTATCCACATCTAACACATGCTGGGGGCTGGTTGGTCCCCAGGATGGGCTGCTTCCCAGAGAAAAGAGCCCCCAGAACTGCAGCTGGAGCCAGGCTTTGGCCAGGCCATGGTCATACTGCTGTCCAACATGCCCAGGGTCCTGCCCCAGTAAGACTCATGTCCATCAGAGACAGTTGCACAGTAGTGGCCGATTGTCCAAGCAGCCCTGCTGGCACCATCCAAGGCACAGAGGGCCGGCTCAGGGCTGCTGGGCTTTCTTCCTTCTTGCGGCAGCACCTCCTGCACCTAGGTTCCCTTATCTGGTTGTTAAAGCCAAATTTCAACTCCGAGTAGAAATGTATCTGAGTTATAAACCTTTGAAGATACGGGTTCATAATGAAAATGCCGAGAGAAGCCAATTAGAGTGGCATGAACAGTAATCACTATAATAAGGGTAACTGAGTCAGATTTATTATAGCTGACGGTGGACTTTTTTTTTTTTCCTTAAGTAGAGAAAGAAAATAATTTACTGATATTAAAACATGATTTAAGTTTTCCATCAAACCTCTGGGAAATGGCTTGGTTTCTGGAACTTCATCTCAAATGTGGGGCTGGTAGAAAACAAGAGGACAAAGCCACCTTTAGTAACTTGACTTTCTCAGGTGGGAGCTTTTCTCTTTGGAAGCAGAATCACACACATTCAGGAGAATTTGGAGGCAGCGAGGTATAGTAGAAAGAGCAGGAATTTGGGAGTCAGACTCTACCGTGTGTCTAAGACACGCTTCTTGGCCTCTCTAAGCCTTAGTTTCTTCCTCTCTAGGATGGAGATAATATACTGCAAGGTGTTTGGGGAAATTAAATTAAATTACATTAAATTGTATAACGTATATAATATGCCTGGCAAATAATAGTCACTCAATAAATGTTAACAACCTTCTGAAATAGTAGGAGCTATCTGCGAGGGAGCCCAGGGCTCTCAGAGACCTGTAGTGGCATTTCTGTTCAGATATTTATTTTGCAATGATGGGCTACTTGATGCCAGGTACCATGAATAGCTTGCTGTCTCTAAAAATTTATACTTAAAAAAAAAAGTGAATTAATAATTTTGCTTTTAAATACTGTTTATTGATATGGGAAAGTTCACAGAATATAATGTTATGTTAAAAAAAAGAAATAGGATACAAAATAGCACATGGCATGATCCCAATTATGACTATTTTTTTAAAGTTACATTTCTACACGGAAAGTTACATTTATGCACTGAAAAGAGTCTAGAAGAAAGTAGTTCACAAAATATCTACTATGATTATTCACACGTGTGATTTTTGTCTTCTTTGTTATACTTTTCTCTATTTTCCTAGTTTCTCATGAGCACCAGTGATTTTCATAATCATAAAAAGCAATACACATAAACATACATTCATTTCCAGGTAGTGGTATCCAGGGCCATGGAGCATTTGAAGGGGTGGCGGGGAGGAGGCCGCACTGCTTTGCCCTGGGCTAACTCTCGGATTTGGGAGAAACCCCTGGGTACGCAGTTGCTCCTAAGCCAGTTGGAAAGTGAATACAGCGGCTCCGGTCCTGGTCCCGGGAGGCCACGAGCTCAGACAGCATGTGGCCTGCCAGGTTCTCATGAGAGTCAACTGCAGGCTGTGCTGCCCACAAGCCAACCGAAGTGCTAAATTAGACGTCTAGCAACTGAACGTTGTTGTTAGTGATCTCTCCGTTTTTCCAGGCCCCCTCAGCGGGAGCAATCTCCTCCAGAGGCCTGTGTTTGCCCCCGCCCTCTCTGTGTTTATTCTTTCCACAGGCCCACTGGGACAGACTCCATAACGGAATGGTACAGACGGCTTTGCTGGGCAGCCCAGAAACCTAGGGGATGGATGGTGCCCAGAGAAGGGCGGTAAGGCCAAGAATGAGGGGTCAAGGAGGTTTCAGTTCTGGTCCCAGCTCCAGGCCTCAGTCTCCCCATCTGTACAATGGAAGGGTTGAACTACCGTGGCCAAGGTTCTCCCTGCTGGGGCCTGCTAGGGTTCAGCCAGATCTGGCACTCAAGTCCCTAAATTCAGACCACAGATTCACTGGCCCTGGTTTATTCTTGAGCGTCCACTTGCCTCCTTCCAATCAGAGAAACTCCTTGTTTGCCACTGTCCCTGCCCATTTCTTCTCTAATCTTTCTCCAGCTAATCAGAAAATGTGCTTCTGCCCACAGTTCCTTCTCCTGGCCTCTCTGAGTCTGTGCACCCTCCAGATGTGTGGTGGGCCTGACTCTCTCCCAACTGCGTCTCTCTCAGGGATGCAGGGGAACTCGGGGCCTCATGGGGAGTAGTGGATGTCTGGTTGGAGGGGTAGAGAAGTAAGGAGAAGCAAAGACAAGGTTGACAGGTCACAGAGGACCAGGAATGACAGGTGGAGGCAGGGTCCCCTGCATCTCTGTGAGGATTAGAAGGAGCACCTCCTTGGGCAAATGGACGCCCTCTGACCCTCAGCGTAGTGAGCAGACAATGCCTTTGCACCCATTAGATAAAATATGTCTCTTCTTCTGGATAGAGCCCTGCACTGGGGGTACAAGCTGGTAGGCACAGTTTTGGGGGACCTCAGCACTGCTCAGCCCCTCTGCTGGGCGCTCTGGTGCAGCGCTCACCCTGCCTGGCCCCAGGAATTGTCCTGTGCTCTATTCGCCACACCAAGCATTGACTCTGGTCTTAAAAAGGCATGATATGGGCAAAATTGTGCTTTAAGAGCATGCCCTGGTGGTGCAGTGGTTAAAGCGCTTGGCTGCTAAGGGAAAGGTTGGAGGTTTGAACCCCCCAGCCACTCCTCGGGAGAAAGATGTGGCAGACTACTTCCATAAAGATTGCAGCCTTGGAAACCCTATGGGGCAGTTCTACCCTGTCCTAGAGGGTTGCTACGTGTCCGAATCGACCTGATAGCAATGGATTTGGGGTTTTTTTGGTACTTCAAGAAATGAACTGAGGGCCTCGAGCCCCAGTGTAGGGCAGGCAAACTGCACGTGGGAGTCAGAGAGGCCACGTGTAACAGCTTCATGTTTTTGAGTAAGTTCCTAAGCCTTTTTGATCTTCAGTACAATGTAGAAATAATACCACCTTCCTTGCGGATTTGGGGAATATGTAAGAGATAATACCTGTGAATGCCTGGTTAGGGCAGTATCTGCCCAGTGGGCTGAATAAACGGCAGTCGGCTTGCACACTCTCTTACATAAGCCTCGAGCAGCTTTCTCTCTCCATCTCTCCTTCTCTCTGCTCTAATTCTCTCTTTCCTCCCCTCTCCTCTCTTCTCTTCTCCTCTTTTCTCCAGATACATGTCACTAAGGGGCAGATTCTCTGTCTCTCTCCTCCCCGCTGCAGATTCCCTGATCCCAGTGTCCTCTAATCCCATTTTTCTCTCCCCTGTTCTCCCATGGCCAGATCCGGGAGACTGCCGCCAACTCCTCCCTCTCCCTCTGCCCGACTCCAGCTCACCTCCTTCTCAGTATAATGCTTCCATTATGCTGCCTCTTACCTGTGTTCATCTTTTCAACACACACTGTGCAGCCAGGAGCCAGCCCTTCGCTGGCTCCCTCCCCTACCGCACCTCCTTTCCCTTTAATTTACTGTAGATGTTCCTGCCAGCATCATTTTCTCCTGTAATCACACCGGCTGTCTCCCTCCCAGGCACGGAGCCCCCAGATCAGCCCTTCTGGCTCTCTCCTCCCCTCTCCTGGGAAATGGAAGTTCCCTGAAGACGGTTCTCAGCGACTTCCTGGCGGTATTGCCCAACATTCTTGGACTGATTTTCTCCACTTTCTCCCACTCCCCTCTCTAGCTCTCTCCTTCCCACGCCAGCCCAGACGCCCTCCCTTCGCTTGGGCAGCCACCGCTGTTCATCCTGGTCTCTCTCCTTCAAACTCTGCTCTCTCATGGCCCTGCCCCCACCAGAGGCTGATTTCCCAAGAAGCTAATGAAGCCAGCCCTTTTGTACTCACAACTGTGTGTTCTTTTTCTTAAACAGAGCTTCCAAAATTGAATACGTTTCAGGCCCCACAAGACCTGGATCCGCCCCATCCCCTAAGTATGCAGCTCTTTACAAAGGATTGTCTGGGGGCCATTTCACTGACCAAGATTTCAAGCAAATTTTGTTATCCCCATATTATGGACAAAGACACTGCAACTCAGAGCGGTTCAGAGAACCAGGGCAGTTCTAAAGCCTGTGTTGTTTCCACTACCTCTCTCTCTGGCTCGCTCTTTCTCAAAAGGCACGTAGAGGGCTTGAGTGAAAAGGGTGGGGCCCAGGAAGGTTGTTGTGGATTGAATTGTATCCCCCCAAAAAAAGTCCTAACCCCTGGTACCTATGAATGTGACCTTTGGAAATAGGGTCTTTGCAGATGTACTCAATGAAGAAGATAAGCTTGTACTGGATTAGTGTGGACCCTAATCCAGTGACTGATGTCCTTATAAAAACAGGGAAATTTGAACACGGAGGCACCACAGGGAGAATGCCATGTGAAGATGGACTCAGAGATCGGAGTGATGCAAGCTGCAACTTCTGGTGCCTTCTCGTGCTCTGGGGACTGGACAGCTAAAACCCTCCATTCCCAGACTCCCCTGCTGCTGGAGTTCCTCCCAGTATAAGTACCTCGAAAGGTAGAAATGAACCCTGGGAGGCAGCCACCACATGCAGGGAGATGGTACTTCGGGATGGGCGAGCTCAGTTCTGGGGCATCTGAGTACAAGAATCTGCTGCCTGATCCTTGGGGTCATGAGAGCTGGGCGGTAGAGGTGGCAGTCCTGCTTTGTGGCTGAGCATTGCTCCTGCCTCTGTTGTTCAAGGCTGTGTAGCATCCAAACTGAGTTCCCTGGCCACTCAGAAACTGGGTAAGCTAACCAATACCCTGTAATAAATACCTTTCTTCTTAAACTAGCAAGAAGGGATAGTGTTACTGCAACAAAGAGCCCTGTGACATAAGAATTCCCTTTGTAATCAGAAATAAATAATAAATATGCAAACAAACAAGCTTCCCAGGAGAAGGCAATGGAAAGAGCGAAGATGACTTCTGGGTCCTGGGGAGGAAAGTAAAGGAGAAGAAGCTGAGGGGACAATGACTTGTGGGAAAATTTGTGTCTTGGCCTTTCCATTAGTCTCCTAGAACTGCTGTTACAAAGTACAACAAGCTGGATATCTTGAAACAACAGAAATGCATTCTCTCATAGTACTGAAGGCTAGACGTCTGAAATCCAGGTGTTGACAGGGCCATCATCCTCTCTCTGAAGGCGCTAGGGAAGGATCCCTCCTTGCCTCTTCTAGCTTCTGATGGCTCCTGGAAATCCTTGGTGTTCCTTGGATTACAGCTACATCACTCCAATCTCTGCCTCCCTAGTCACGTGACATTCTCTCTGTGTGTGTCTACACGCATATAAAGTAATCAGGGAAAGGGATAGAAGGAAAAAGAAAAATACAAAACATGTATAGTTATTCACACGATAGAGTGAGGAAGAAAATATGGAATGTTATAGCCTACTTTTCTACAACTGGTCATGATGCCACAGTTTATAACATCTTTCCTCCAGTACCCACTCCAGGTGCCCTCTTCCTTCAGCCAGGACCTAAGCTGATTGAAGTTCTTTACCTGGGAGATGAGCCAAGCTTTCATTCCTGAGGAGTATGAGGCCTTAGTGCTCCTGCTTGTTTGGGGTTGCTGCCATCTTGTATTAACTTTCAACACTAAAACCAAAAAAATCAAACTTGTTGTGATGAATCAATTACAACCCATAGAACCCCTATAGGACAGAGTAGAACTGACCCATAGGGTTTCCAAGGAGTGGCTGGTAGATTTGAACTGCTGACCTTTTGGTTAGCAGCCGAGCTCTTAACCACTGCACCACCAGGGCTCTCTTTCCACACTAGACATGGCAATACTAAGAGGCATCCCAGAAGATTCCCTGGGTTCCAGACACAATCCTCCCTGTCCTCATGTTTGGCAGCAACCCTATTTCATTCTTGATAATCAGTGTAGTTACCCAGCCTGTGACACCCCACCCTGCTTTTCTTTTTTCCTTCTTCTATTCTTCTAGTGCCTTGAGGATCTCCAATTGACCAAGTGGAAGTCTTAGCTTCCAGTTCAGCGGAACCATTGGTGTGTCAGCTGGTGGATGCAGCCCTCCTTGGGGACCAGGAGTCCAAACCAAATTTGTGAACACAGAAAGCAAACATTTTGCAAGACACAGTGAAAGGTATTACTCCTAATTTTCCCTTGTTCATTCTCCATGTGTTCTGGCTATGGAAGAAATGCGTCACATTTGAGAAATTCTGCATCATGTAGACAGCACCCCAATCTTGGAAGTTGCTATGTTCTCAGTAGCTCTGTAACTGAGTCTTCAATAGGCCATTCCGCCATTCCATGAGGCCAGTTGCTTCTGTAACGGGGTACATGACAATACCAGTGAATCCCACAATGTCAGCCCAATGCCTTCTTTCTTTCTTGTTTTTATGTAAAATGAGTTCTTCGATCATAAATAATGTGTGGGACAGCATGATGATTTATAAAGCTTTCACTGAGTCTCACACCTCTTTTGTTCATCAGTCCTCCAATCTTGCTCTTTCCAAGTTCAGTGATCACAAGCCAAGCCATTAGCCATTGCTCATAAACCAGCATGGATCCATACTTCCAGTCATCTACACTTACTGTTAATGAGGCCCACCAGGTGTTTTGCTCACCATTCTGCTACTGAAAGGATTTTTCTTGTCCTTCAGGGTCGTGCCTTAGTAGGTCTGCAATTCTACAGGAGCCCACTTCTGACTGGGGCCAGCATGTCCTGCAGAGCTACCTGTAAACAAGGCTCAAAATTTTCCTCCTCAATTAACTGGCCATAGGAATTCCCCAATAGGACAATAAAGGTAGGCTTAGTAAGAGGTGGTGATGCAGCAGGAGTTGGTGCAAAGGGAGTTGAACCACCTGTTTATTCAATTGACTTGTGCCTTCAGGACCTTCTCAAGCCCAGTTGCGTATATGCCCCCTCCCATTATGATTAACTGCTGCTGTGCACACCCAACCATATGGCTTGACTACTCTCAGTTGGAGATAGGTGGCTTATGTTGCATAGTTACCTTGTGTGTCCCATGGCAGATGTTCAGCCTGGGAGCTTCTTCTCAAATGGGAATAGTTATTTGCTGATGAGAACATAGCTTTGCTCCAAAACTCTGGGTATTCATTCATCAGGGCTTACCCTGGGTCCCCCATAGCATTTTTGTCAGGCACACACCCTCAAAACACCACTGGCTCTGTCTGGTCATCAGAGCCAAATGGCCGAGCTCCTCACTCAGAAGCCTGACCAGCTAGAAAGCCTTCTCTTGCTCTGGTCACAAAACTGAAAGTCTTGTGGGTGTGGTTATTCAGTAAATGGGACAGAGCAGCACATTGAAATGTAATGTTTGCTGCCTCTAAAATCCATAGGGACTCACCAAGCTTTGTGACTCTTTCTTAGGGTCAGAGGACAAAGTTCAGCAAATTGTCTCTCATTTCAGAGGGGATATCCCAACATTAATATCATACAAAAGTAAAATTTTGCTGAAGATCATTCAAAAACGGTTGCAGCAGTACTTTGACAAGGAATTGCCAGAAATTCAACCAGATGCAGAAAAGGATGTGGAATAAGAGATATCATGGCTGATGTCAGATGGATCTTAGCTGAAAGCAGAGAATACCAGAAAGATGTTTACCTGTGTTTTATTGACTATGCAAAGCATTCAACCATGTGGATCATAACAAATTATGAGTAAAATTTCAAAGAATAGGAATTCCAGAACACTTAATTGTGCTTGTGTGGAACCTATACATAGGCCAAGAGGCAGTCATTCAAACAGAACAAGGAAATTCTTCATAGTTTAAAATCAGGAAAGGTGTGCATTAGGTTTGTATCCTTTCACCACACTTATTCAATCTGTATGCTGAGCAAATGATCCGAGAAGCTGGACATCAGGACTGTTGGAAGACTTATTAACAACCTGCAATATGCAGATGACACAACCTTGCTTGCTGAAAGTGAAGAGGACTTGAAGCACTTACTTCTGAAGATCAAAGACCATAGCCTTCAGTATGGATTGCACCTCAACATAAAGAAAAGAAAAATCCTCACAACTGGACCAGTAAGTAACATGATAAATGGAGAAAATATTGAAAATACTGAAGTTGTGAAGGATTTCATTTTACTTGGAACCACAATGAACACCCATGAAAACAGTAGTCAAGAAATCAAACAACACATTGCATTGAACAAATCTGCTACAAAAGATCTCTTTAAAGTATTGAAAAACAAAGATGTCACTTTGAGGTCTAAGGTGCGCCTGACCCAAGCCATGGTATTTTCAATCACAACATATGTATGCGAAAGCTGGACAATGAATAAGGAAGACTGAAGAAGAACTGATGTCTTTGAATTATAGTTTGGTGAAGAGTATTGAATGGACTGCCAGAAGAATGAACAAGTCTGTCTTGGAAGAAGTATAGCCAGAATGCTCCTTAGAAGTGAGGATGGCAAAACTTTGTCTCACATACTTTGGACATGTTATCAGGAAGGACCAGTCCTTGGAGAAGGACATCATGCTTGGTAAAGTAGAGGGTCAGCAAAAGAAAGGAAGACCCTGGCAGAGATGGATTGACACAATGGCTGCAACAATGGGCCCAAACATAGCAACGATTGTGAGGATGGCAAAGGACCGGGCAGTGTTTCATTCTGTTGTACATAGGGTCACTATGAGTCAGAAATGCCATAGCCACTAGTCCCTACCATCTAGTCCTTGGAGGTCAGAACCACTGTGCCACCAGGGCTCAACCACAGGTATAGGGGTTAGGGTTTACAACACAAATATGGGGGGACACAATTCAATCCATAACAGTCTAATGCTCTCAAACCCATTCTCACATATTTCTCCAAGTTTTTGACAAAATAAATTAGAAATTTTTTTTTTTTTTTTTTGTGGAGGAGGGTGCATAAGTCTTATATTTCCAGGCCAAATTTGTACTTCCTGCATCATGCTGTGTTATAGGTCTATAGGCAATGAAGGGGGAGGCAGGCCAAGATGGCAGAGTAGTCAGACACTTCCAGTGATCCCTTTTACAACAAAGACCCAAAAAAAACAAGTGAATTGATTATATATGACAATGTAGGAGCCCTGAACATCAAAGACAAAATTGAGGAATCGGACTGAGTGGCAGGGGGAAGGAGAGACTGTTCAGAAGCGGTGAGGAGTTGCCAGACCTGACCCAGTGGGAACTTGCACCTTGTAGGCCTGATTAGCTGGCGTGCACGGTGAGGCAAGCAGTGGTGTTTGGGACACGTTTTCCACGTCAGGAGAGACCAAGCGGCAGAGAGTCTACTCAAGCCTCCAGAACCAGTGAAAAGCAGCACTCAATTGGCGAAAGATAAGTATATGTATGTAACCTACTGCACGAATCAAAAAACACCCCATTTGGGAAGAACCTTTCTCCTTTACCTGCTCCCTCCTTGCTCTGCACTGGGTCCTGGGCTGGCTTCAGCAACTGCTGCATCCCCAGGGCTGGAAGTAGGACCCATCACATGCCCTGAGTCATTCTCCTGGCCTTGGAGAGGGAGCAAATTAACAAACAGGAAAACATAATCTGCCAGCTCCCATAATCCAGGAACTCAAGGCAAGCACAGCTCCCTAGGCACAGGCATAAGGTGTTCACAGATTTTGAATGCCTTTCATCCTTGTATAGACCTGTGAGGGCCCCAGTTCAACAGTGTAGGCTTATTAGTACAGTAAAACAGGGTATATAGCTGAAGCCTAACTTAACTGTATCAACTATGTGATGGAGTAGCAGGTTTGTGACATTTGACAACTCTCTGCCCATTAAGCAGGGTCCTCACCTACCTTCATCAGGGCCCTGAGGACTGGTGGCTCCATCCATGCCACCTAGCCACCTGTGACAGAGGTCCAAGAATAAGTGGTGCCTCCCAGTCCTTACAGCCAACAGCACTGGGTGCCCATAGTCCAGGTGCAAAACTCACCCACCTATGCACTCTAGGGAACAGGGACACCTTTTCCTCCCAGACACTCAGGGGAAACTGTCAGCCCTCTGCCTTGTTTAACCCCTTAACCCATACTACAGCCAGATACCTATCCCTACTCCAATCACCCCTGCCCGTCTAGGACTGTAGGTGAGAGCCTGCACCACACACTTGGTGATCAACTACCTGGACACCTGAGCTGAATCCATACAAGAAAAGTAAACAGACTCTTGGGCTAACATGCCTAGCAACAGATCTAACCACCTGGTGACAGGACGTTAGAGCTCAAAGGTGCCAATAATCAAACTAGCTCACATAAGCAGCCTCTTCAGGCACACCAAAACAAAATAAGAAGTTAGGACACAGTAAGCAAACATAAAATAAATAAATATAATAACTTATTGATGGCTCGGAGACAACAGTCAATATCAAATCACATAAAGAGGCAGACCATGGTGGCTTTGGCAAGCTCCCAAAACAAAGAATCAAGAAATCTTCTGCAGTAAGAGAACTTTTTGGAATTACTGGAGTTAGAATACAAAAGATTAATATACAGAACTCTTCAAGAGATCAGGAAGGAGATCATTCAAAATGTAGAACAAGCGAAGAAACACACAGACAAAGCAATGCAGGAACTTAAGAAGATTATAGAAGAGCACAATGACAAATTTAACAGGATGCAAGAATCCATAGAGAGATAGCAAACAGAAATCCAGAAGATTAGCAATAAAATTTCAGAATTAGACAACTCAACAGAAAGTCATAGGAGCAGAACTGAGGCAATGGAAGTCAGAATTAATGAGATTGAAGATAAAGTGCTTGACACCTACTTATTTGAGGAAAAATCAAATAAAAGAATTTAAAAAAATGAAGAACCCTAAGAATTGTGTAGGACTCTAGCAAGAGGAATAACCTACAAATGACTGGAGTATCAGAACAGTGGGGGATAACAAAAAATACAGAGAGAATTGTTGAAGATTTTCTGGCAGAAAACGTCCCTAATATTGTGAAAGATGAGAAAATATCTATCCAAGATGCTCATTGAACTTCACACAAGGTAGATCCCAAAAGAAAGTCACCAAGACATGTTATAATCAAACTTGCCAAAACCAAAGATAAAGAGATAATTTTAAGAGCAGCTGGGGATAAACAAAAAATCATCTACGAAGGATAGTCAATAAGAATAAGCTCGGACTACTCAGCAGAAACCATGCAGGCAAGAAGGCAATGGGATGACATATATAAAGCCTTGAAGGAAAAAAATTTCCAGCCAAGAATTATATATCTAGCAAAACTGTCTCTCAGCTATGATGGTGAAATTAGGGCATTTCCAGATAAACAGAAATTTAGGGAATTTGCAAAAACCAAACCAAAATTACAAGAAATACTAAAGGGAGTCCTCCAGTTAGAAGATCAATAACATCAGATAACAACCCAGAGAAACCAGATGTCAATCCAGATAGGGAAGTTACAAAAATAAATCAAAGCTAAAACACTGAAAACAGGGAAACAGAGACATAAAAATGTAAGAGATGACAACATTAAAACAAAAAAGAGGGGCTAAAAAAATGTAGTCATAGATCTTTCATATGGAGATGAAGTCAAGGTGATATAAAAGAAATAAAAGATTGGTTTAAACTTAGAAAAACAGGGGTAAATATTAGGGTAATCACAAAGGAACCTAACAATCCTACACATCAAAATAAAAAACAAGAAAAAATAACGATTCAGCAAATACAAAATCAACAACAATGAAAAAGATGAAAACAAAATACCTAAAGAAAAACAATTCAGCACAGAAAAGTAAGTGGAACAAAGAAACTGTCAACAACACACACAGAAAAGACATCAAAAAGACAGCACTAAACTCATACCTATCAATAATCATGCTGAATGTAAATGGAGTAAATGCACCAATAAAGAGACAGAGAGTGGCAGATTGGATAAAAAAATACGATTCTTCTATATCCTGCCTACAAGAGACACACCTTAGACTTAAAGACACAAACGAACTCAAAGGATGGAAAAATATATATTAAGCAAACAACAATCAAAAAAAGGCAGGGGTGGCAATATTAATTTCTGTCAAAATAGACTTTAAAGTAAAATCCACCACAAAGGATAAGGAAGGACACTATATAATGACTACAAGGTCAGTATATCAGGAGGACATAACCATAATAAATATTTATTTATTTATGCACCCAATGACAGGGCTCCAAAAAACATAAAACAAACTCTAATAGCATTGCAGAGAGAGAGAGATAGCTCCACAATAATAGTAGGAGACTTTAACACAGCATATTCAGTGAAGGACAGAACATCCAGAAAGAAGCTCATAAAGACATAGAAGTTCTAAATGCCACAATCAACCAACTTGATCTCATAGACATATACTGAACACTACCCAACAGCAGCCAAGTATACCTTCTTTTCCAATGCACATGGAACATTCTCCAGAATAGACCACATATTAGGCCATAAAGCAAGTCTTGACAGAGTCCAAAGCATCAAAATATTACAAAGCATCTTTTCTGACCATAAAGCTATAAAACTAGAAATCGATAATAGAAAAAGCAAGGAAAAAAAATCAAATACATGGAAACTGAACAACACCTTGCTCAAAAGCTACTGGGTTGTAGAAGAAATTAAGGATGGAATAAAGAAATTCACAGAATCAAATGAGAATCAAAACACATCCTACCAGAACCTTTGGGATACAGCAAAAGCAGTGTTCAGAGGTCAGTTTATAGCAATAAATGCACACATCCAAAAAAAACAAAGGGCCAAAATTGAAACATTAACCCTACAATTCAAACAAATAGAAAGACAGCAGCAAAAGAAGCTCTTGGGCACCAGAAGAAAGGAAATAATAAGAATTAGAGCAGAATTAAATGAAGTAGAAAATAGAAAAGCAATTGAAAGAGTTAACAAGACCAAAAGTTGGTTCTTTGGAAAGATCAACAAAATTAATAAACTATTGGCCAAACTGACAAAAGAAAAACAGGAGAGGAAGCAAATAACCTGAATAAGAAATGAGATGGGCAATATCACAACAGACCCAAATGAAATTAAAAGAATCATAACAGAATACTATGAAAAATTGAACTCTAACAAATTTGAAAACCTAGAGGTAATGGACCAATTTCTAAAAACACACTACCTACCTAAACTAACACAAACAGAGGAAAAATAACTAAATAAACCCATAATAAAAGAAAAGATTGAAAAGGTAATTTAAAAACTCCCAGCAAAAAAAGCCCTGGCCCAGATGGTTTCACTGGAGAATTCTACCAAACTTTCAGACAATTGTTAACACCATTACTACCAAAGGTATTTCAGAGCATAGAAAAGGACAGAATACTCCCAAACTCATTCTATGAAGCCAGCATAACCCTGATACAAAAACCAGATAAAAACACCACAAAAAAAGAAAATTACATACCAATATCCCTTACGAACATCGACACAAAAATTCTCAGCAAAATTCTAGCCAATAGAATTCAACAACATATCAATAAAAATTCACCATGACCAAGTGAGATTCATACCAAGTATGCAAGGATGGTTCAACATTAGAAAAACAATCAATGTAATCCATCACATAAATAAAACAAAATACAAGAACCACATGATCTTATCAGTTGATGCAGAAAAGGCATTTGACAAAGTCCAACACTCATTCATGATAAAAACTCTCAGCAAAATAGGAATAGAAGGGAAATTCCTCAGCATAATTAAAGGCATTTATACAAAGCCAACAGCCAACATCATCCTAAATGGAGAGAGTCTGAAAGCATTTCCCTTGAGAACAGGAAGCAGACAAGGATGCCCTTTATTACCACTCTTATTCAACATTGTGATGGAGGTCCTATCCAGAGCAATTAGGCTAGAAAAAGAAATAAAGGGATCCAAATTGGTAAGGAAGAAGTAAAAGTATCTCCATTTGCAGAGATATGATCTTATACACAGAGCCCCAAAGAATCCACAAGAAAACTACTAGAACTAACTGAAGATTTCAGCAAAGTATCATGATACAAGATAAACATACAAAAATCAATTGGATTCCTCAACACCAACAAAGAGAACTTCGGAGAGGAAATCACCAATTCAATACCATTTACAATAGCCCCCAAGAAGATAAAATACTTAGGAATAAATCTAACCAGAGACGTAAAAGACCTATACAAAGAACACTACAAGACACTACTGCAAGAAACCAAAACAGACCTACATAATTGGGAAAACATACATCGCTCATGGATAGGAAGACTCAACAGTGAGAAATGTCTATTCTACCCAATGCGATCAACAGATACAACGCAATCCCAATCCAAATTCCAATGACATTTTTTAATGAGATGGAGAAACAAATCACTAACTTCATATGGAAAGGGAAGAGGCCTCAGAAAAGTAAAGCATTACTGAAGAAGAAGAACAAAGTGGGAGGCCTCACACTACCTGATTTTAGAACCTATTATACCGACACAGTAGTCAAAACAGACTGGTACTAGTACAACGACAGATACATAGACCAATGGAACAGAATGGAGAATCCAGATGTAAATTCATCCACTGATGAGCAGCTGATATTTGACAAAGGCCCATTAATTGGGGAAAAGACAGTCTCTTTAACAAATGGTGCTGGCATAACTGAATATCCAACTGCAAAAAAAAATGACACAAGACCCATACCTTACACTATGAACAAAAACTAACTCAAAATGGACCAAAGACCTAAATATAAAATCTAAAATGATAAAGATCGTGGAAGAAAAACCAGGGACAATGCTAGGAGCCCTAATACATGGCATAAACAGAATGCAAAACATTACTAACAATGCACAAACACCAGAAGAGAAACTAGATAACTGGGAGCTCCTAAAAATTAAACACTTACGCTCATCAAAAGACTTCACCAAAAGAGTCAAAAGACAACCTACAGACTGGGAAGAATTTTTTGGCTACAACAAATCCAATCAGTGTCTAATCTCCAAAATCTACAAGATACTGCAAAACTTCAACAACAAAAAGACAAATAACCCAATTAAAATATGGGCAAAGGATATGAACAGGCACTTCACCAAAGAGGACATTCAGGTGGCTACCAGATACATGAGGATATGCTCATGATCATTAGCCATTAGAGAAATGCAAATCAAAACAATGAGATACTGTCTCACCCCAACAAGGCTAGCATTAATCCAAAAAACACAAAATAATAAATGTTGGAGAGGTTGTGAGAGACTAGAACACTTATACACTGTTGGTGGGAATGTAAAACGGTACAACCACTTTGGAAATCGATTTGGCGCTTCCTTAAAAAGCTAGAAATAGAAGTACCATGTGATCCAGTAATCCTACTCCTTGGAATACATCCTAGAGAAATAAGAGCCATCACACCAATAGATATACGCACACCCATGTTCATTGCAGCACTGTTCACAATAGCAGAAAGATGGAAACAACCTAGGTGCCCATCAATGGATGAATGGATAAATAAATTATGATATATTCACACAGTGAAATACTATGCAATGATAAAGAACAATGATGAATATGTGAAACATCTCATAACATGGATGAATCTGGAAGGCATTATGCTGAGCGAAATTAGTCGGTCACAAAAGGACAAATATTGTATGAGACCACTATTATAAGAACTCAAGAAAAAGTTTAAACACACAAGAAAACATTCTTTGATGGTTATGAGGGTGGGGTGGGAGGAAGAGGGGTATTCACTAAATTATCTTAGGTGAAGGGAAAGACAACACACAATACAGAGGAAGTCACCACAACTGGACTAAACCAAAAGCTAAGAAGTTTCCTGAATACAAACAAACACTTCGAGGGACAGAGTAGCAAGGTGGGGGGGGGGGGGGGGCGGTCTGGGGACCATGGTTTCAGGGGACATCTAAGTCAATTGGCATAACAAAGTTTATTAAGAAAATGCTCTGCATCCCATTTTGGTGAGTGGTGTCTGGGGTCTTAAAAGCTAACAAGCGGCCAAGTAAGGTGCATCAATTGGTCCAAGTCCACCTGGAGCAAAGGGGAATGAAGAACACCAAAGACACAAGGAAAATATTAGCTTAGGAGACAGAAAGAGACACGTAAACCAGAGACTCCATCAGCCTGAGACCAGAAGAACTAGATGGTGCCCGGCTACCACCAATGACCGCCCTGACGGAACACAACAGAGAGTCCCCGATGGAGTAGGAGAAAAGTGGGTGCAGAACTCAAATTTTAGTAAAAAGAGCAGACTTAATGGTCTGACTGAGACTAGAGAGACCCTGGAAGACATGGTCCCCAGACTCTCTGTTAGCCCAGAACTGAAACCATTCCCAAAGCCAACTCTTCAGACAAACATTAGACTGGACTATAGGACATAAAATGATACTTGTAAAGAGAGTGCTGCTTAGCTCAGATAGATACATGAGACTAAATGGGCAGCTCCTGTCTGGAGGTGAGATGAGAAGGCAAAAAGGGACAAGAGCTGGTTGAATGGACACAGGAAATCTGCGGTGGAAAGGAGTGTGCTGTCACATAATAGGGAGAGCAACCAGGGTCACATAACAATGTATGTATAAATTTTTGCATGAGAAAATAACTTGAGCTGTAAACTTTCACTTAAAGCACAATAAAAATAAATAAATAAAGGCAATGAGGGGCGATAGGGCTGGGTACCCAGCATAGGGTAAGGTAACAGTCTAAGGTGAAGTATACAGAAGGTCTGCAAGCAAGAGTGTAAGAGCTCTATTGGACAGGAGGGAAGGGACTGCTTTAGTCTGCAAGGGAAGCTCAGTGGGTTTGGGGGGTTTGAGAAACTGAGTAACGCAAACATTCCCCAAAGCCCCCATTACATTCCCAAGGTTCCAGCTCTTTTCCCATCAATGTCATAGCTTCGCATAAAAGACCTGGAGGGGTATGAATTTACCCTACATTAAAACTCAGCAACACACAAAATTAGACTCTGCTGAGTTTTAAGTTTCTTCAGCCTGGAGGCTGTAAGAGATAAGATCTCTGGTTCTGCTAACATCCCTTGAGCTTAGATTTTAAACCCCTGAACCTGTTATTTCCTTTCTTTAAACTTTCCAGTATAATTAGAAGCAACCAGCCCACACCACTTATACTCTTCAAAATGGTTTACCCCAGCAGCCACTCAGTCTACCTCTCAGCTTCAATAGGCCATTCATTTTAGGTGACTGTAAACCCCCCAGGTGATTCTAGCATGCAGTCACAGTGGAGGACACTGCCATGCCCACAGGAAGCAGAGAGGGGACAATTAGGTTCTACCCTAAATCACCACAAATGTGACTGTTTCAGAACAACTTCTGTCTGCCTAGGTTACCTCTGAAAGGACTGCCGATACATCAGGGCTCAGGGTCACTTTGAAGCCCTGAGTTCATCTGGGGATACAAGACGCCATCCGCCTAGCGTTAGAAACGGCTGAGCAAGATGAGGCATATATGTAGTCCGGGCTTTTGGCAAAGACAAAGGAGCTGAAATATTTACACAAGAAATAACAAACCCTCAAAAGAAAAAAGAATCCTCATGTGGAGTGTGCTGGCAAAGTGTGTCTTTGCTTAAATGTCAGTCCAGGGAGATTTTTTTCTTTATTTCTGGAACACCTCTCCTTTGCTGCTCTTCAGTGGGAATGTTCTAGAAGGTTTTCTATCTTTTTCTTGTGCAGTTGTGCTTGCAGTCTGTCTGCTGCACCAGGACCTTCTTCTCACACAATTAAAGAGTGTCAAGCACAGTGGCAGTTCCCCTGATCCTTGCTGCCGGCCCAGGCCCTCACTAGGTAGTTTGCTTAAAGCTATCCATCACCAGTGGTCTGTCCTCCAGGGCCCACAAAATGAGTGTTCCCAGAGGCCAGCCCCTGCAGGCACCTGGGTTGCTGCCATTCTTGAGGAGAGAACTGTGGCCTTGTTGGTGGTTTGCCCAGCACTCCGGAGCTGCTCTGAACTGCCCCATGAACCCATAGATTCTGCTGAGGTCACTGAACCTGGAGCCTTCACTCCCACGCTCACCCTCTCTTTCTGGGATGGAAATGTACCCTCCCCTTAGCCCCAGCAACCTCAGCATAAACCTCTCAGTCCTCCCGAGAACAGCCCTGAAGTGCAGATCCCTCTGCAAAGCCACTGAGGAGTGCAGTCTGAGATGGCCATGGCCCTGGAGGGAAGCCAAGAGCAATCCTGTGCTCTGTTCTTTAACAGGCTTCCTCTGGCAGCTCGGGCGCAGCTGCTCAGAGGGCAGCCTCTGCACTGACTCTCCCAATGCCCTTGATATTCACCTACTGCTCCATGGACTCCTCTGATCCCTATTGCCTGCTATGTGAAGGATCAGTTTCTCCCCTTGGAAAATGGAAACGACACCACCTAGATAATGAGGCTCCTGTGAAATTGTGTATGTGAAAGCATCTTACGAAGGGTAGGGATGGGGATGGGGACTGGGCGACGATGAGGCTACCAGTCCTTCTAGGCTCAGTGCCTCCTTTCTCCAAAAAAACATTCCCTACAAGGAAGACAAAGGCAGAACTTAGGCCCAACCCAACATTTTGTGCAACATGAGGTGGCTATATCACCAATGGCTCCAAATTTTGGCCTAGGAG
This sequence comes from Dugong dugon, assembly GCA_030035585.1. Lineage (NCBI taxonomy): Eukaryota > Metazoa > Chordata > Mammalia > Sirenia > Dugongidae > Dugong > Dugong dugon. The sequence goes on along the minus strand of CM057473.1, from coordinate 94,155,165 downwards.
AGACCTAGGTTCAACTCCTGCCTTTGAACTTAGTCGTTGTGTGACTTTAGAAGGTCACTCACCTCTCTGAGCCTCAGTTACCTTATCGGTAAAATAAGGACAATAATCTCTACCTTAGAGGGTTGTTGCAAAGAGTGTATAAGACAAAGCATATAAAGCACAGTACAAAAAAAACACACACCAGAACTTAAACATCTACGTGAGTCTTGGCCCCTTTAAAGTAGATGCCTTGGGAGTGATGCCTTGATTCCAAGGATGATACACTGGTTTTTAGAGTTGCCTATAGCACCATTAATCAATTCTCTTGAATATCTGAAGCCCTTGTGTGATTGTTAAGGTTGTGTGTCAACTTGGTTGGGCCATGATTCTCAGTGGCTTGGAAGTTAGGATGTATTTTGGCAGTCTTATAATGATGTAATCACTTTCATGATGAAATCTGATATAATGGACCACCTCCACGATGAGATCTGCTGTGACTAGCCAATCAGTCAGAAGGAAGTTTGGGGATGTGGCCTGCGTCCAATATATGTGGACTTTCTGGCAAAGCTCACTGGCATTTTTTCTGCTCTGGATCTTGCATTCAGCTCATCAGCATCTGACCTCCAGTTCTTGGGACATGAGCTAGCAGCCTGCCATCTGACTTGTGGATCTTGAGTTCGTCAGCCCCTGCAGCTACGTGAGTCATGAGAAGCCTCCAGCCTGACACCTGACCCATGGACTTGGGACTTTCCAGACTCTATAACCTCGTGAGCCATTTCCTTGTGATAAATGTATCTCTCTCTATATATAATACATACATATATATATATATATATATGCTTCACTGGTTTTGCTTCCCCAGAGAACCCAGCCTAAGATACATGGCAAATCTTTACCCTCATGAAACATGGTTTTAATGTTTGAAAATACCCAAACAACTCTCAGAGCCAAGTCTCACATGGTGCAGGGGTGTCCTGTTTGGGGTCAAGTGCCGGGGGGTCCTGAGGGTGCTGAGGGTGATTCTCTCAAGGGCTGTAAACTGCCTCTGAAAGAGACCACTAAAGAGAAAAATGTTCTTGGCAATGCTCCCAATGTTTGACTGAGTGCCCAGGGTGCGTGTTATGTATCTAGTTAGCAGAGACTGCCTCTCCCAGCACAGGGAGAGCATCTTCAGGGCAGTGCCTGGGCCAGTTCCTTCCAGGAATCTTTGCTGAGTGAGTGAGTGAGCTCCCTGGAGACCCCCAGGGATAACTCCCTTTATTAGAAAAGGAAATCTGTGTGTGGTTTTCATTGCGCATAAGGAGCCTGATGTTGGGGTAGATAGAGATTGTTGTGTGATGCCCAGGAGCTGAGGATGCTCTTTGTGGAAAAGCACCTTGTTTGCTCTCGGCATAGCTGGGATGCCCAGAGCTGGAAAAGCACAATGGTGTCACTCTTAGGTACATACTTAATAGAAATGAAAGCATACATCCACACAAAACTTGTACACAAATGTTCATAGCAGCATTATTCATAATAACCAAAAAGTAGAAACAACCCAAACGTGAATCAGCTGATGAACGGATAAGCAAAATGTGGTAGATCCATAAAATGGAATATTGTTTGGTCATAAAAAGGAATGAAATACTGATAGATACTACAGTGTGGATGAAACTTGTGATGGGTAAGGTTGTGTGTCAACTTGGCTGAGCCATGATTCTCAGTGGTTTGGCAGTGGTTTGGCAGTCATATGATGTTGTGATCACTTCCATGATGAGATTTGATATAATGTGATCACCTCCATGATGGGATCTGCTATGAGTAGCCGATCAGTTGAAAGGGAGTTTTCCTTCAGTGTGTGGTCTGCATCGAATATAAGTGGACATTCTGGCAAGGCTCATGGGCTTTTGCTCACTCTGCATCCTGCAGCTGGCTCTCGTTCATCTGACCACTGGTTCTTGGGACTTGAGCTAGCAGCTTACCTGGCGATCTTGGAATTCATCAATTGTCACAGCCTGTGAGCAAGAGCCCTGCTGTCTGACCCACTGATCTTGGGTTCACCAGCCCCTGCAGCTATGTGAATCAGGAGAAGCCTCTATCCTGACCCACAGACTTGGGACCTTCCAGCCTCTACAACCACGTGAGCCATTTCCTTGATATAAACCTCTCTCTCCCTCTCTCTCTATATATATATTTATGCACTTTACTGGTTTTGCTTCTCTAGAGAACCCAGCCTAAGACAAACTTTCAAAACATGCTAAGTGATTGAAGCCAGTCACAAAAGGCCACGTATTTTATGATTCCATTTATATGAAATGTCCACCACAGGCAAATGCATAAAAACAGGAAGTAGATTAGTGGTTGCCTAGAACTGGAGAGTTTGGGGGGAAATGGGATGTGATTGCTAATGGGTATGGGGTTTCTTTTTGGGGAGATGAAAATGTTATAAAATTGGTAGCAGCAATGATCAAACAACTCTAAATATACTAAAAACCATTGAATTGTACACTTTTAAGTGGGTAAATTCTGTGTTATCTGAATTATATCTCAACAAAGTTGTTAAAAAAAAAAAAAAGCACGAGGGAGGTATACCGATTTTCTTCAAGCTAAAGTCAGGATCTGTGGTGTGATGTGTAGGAGTCCTTCCAGGCAGAACTTTTATTGGACTATAATTTGCTATGAAGTGTCTCTTTCCCTGACCAGGACAGGGACTGTGCCTCACTCACCTCCCTTGCCAGTGCCAAACACTGTACTTGGCAATGGGGAGAAGATTTGGAATTGGACCTATCCAAGAACCTGGAAGAATGGTCAGCAGTAGGCAAGGGTCACACTACCTGGGTCAGAGCCAGTGACCTTAGTCAAGATCAAGCTCCCGGGTAGAAGGAGGACTGATTTGGTTTGTCCATTTACATGTTCATTTATCCATCAATACAAAACCGAAACCAAACCAAACTCTTTGCCATCAAGTCTATGCTGACTCATAGCAACCCTATAGGACAGAGTAGAACTGCCCCATAGGGTTTTCAAAGAGCAGCTGGTGGATTTGAACTGCTGATCTTCAGGTCAGCAGCCAAGTTCTTAACCACAGCACCACCAGGGCTCCATCAATACAAGACATACATTTAAAAAAAAATTATTTTATTTGTCTCCAGAACCTTGCAGCTTGATAGGGAAGACAGACATGTTAGGTCATTATAAAGCCAGGTGGGCAAGACAAGGGCGGGGAAGCACAGGCATTATGGGAGCCTAGAGGAGAGACACTAAGCATCTCCTTTGTGCCTGGATCTTTTCACAAGTGGGATGGAGAAAGCCCTGGATTAGAAGGCAGAAAGCAGAGTGTTGGCTCTGGCTCTGCCACTAGCCTACCAAGGGATCGTGGGTAGGTCACTTCTTCTTCCTGGGCCTTGGTTTCCCCATTTACAAAATGATAGTTTGGGGACAATTGTTATTTCCCAACCTTGGTCATGCTCACGTTTTCACTGGTTTGCCATGAAAACAAACCAAACCAAACCCGTTGCTATCAAGTCTATGCCAACTCGTGATGACCCTCTAGGACAGAGTAGAACTGCCCCATGGGGTTTCCGAGGAGCAGCTGGTGGATTCGAACTGCTGACCTTTTGGTTGACAGCTGAACTCTTAACCACTTCACCACCAGGGCTCCTGGTTTGCCATAGCCTGTACTAAACACGTCTCTTTAAATCAATTCCCTTTTAAAACACTTTTTATTTAAACAACCTGTCTTTATTTGAAAAATACATTTTACATCACTCTCTAGTATCAAATTCCTTGGCAATGAAAACAAACCAATGTAATTAAATCAAGCCTACACGCCACTCTTTGTTTTCTGAGATGAGCCAGTGTTCACGAGGCCTTAAAGACACAGCACCACCAAACTGGGACTTCCTGTTTTTACGTAATCGGAAGGGTTGAATGAGAATTATGAACAGAATCATCTTCTCATTAGATGACTACACGAGTCTATGCTGAGTCCGCAGATCACAAAAAAGTGATTTTTGCACCACTGGTTGTCTGCACCACATCCTTTGGGAAACACAGGACAAGATGACGCATCAGGTCTTCTCCTGCCAAGATCCTGTGGGTCATGAGCTCTGATGGCAAAGCCACCTCTGTGATCAGAAGCTCCAGGGACAGGAGGGCAAGTCATGAGAGGGAAACCCCACAACCTGCCCCAGGAAATCTCCATGAAAACCAAGGGCCTATGGACTATGGCCCACAGGGATGAGTGAAGGTGAAGAGCCGAGAGCGAGGCGAGAGCCGGAAGCCCACCCCATGCCTACACACTTTAGGAGCTTAGGTTAAACGCCTTGCATGAGTTTATGGGATATCCAGATGGGGTAATAGGGAAACACTCAGTGGGTCATCCCGACCACCTCATTTTGCTACGTACGACTGTTTTGATTTCTCTCTTTTCCGAAAAGCCACATTTGTTCTCTCAGAACTTTTGGTTAATGCTGCTGAAGTAAAAACTTAACCATTTTGTTACACATCAACTGTTTTCAAATGAGCAAAGACAAGCTCTAGAAATGATGTTAGACAGGGAAAAATTTTCAATGAACTTGAGTCCTACCATATTAAACTTAACAGTTTCAAAAGTCAAAGCTGAGACTTCAAATGCATTTTAAATTATCATGTTTTCATTATGGTGTTGGCAAAGAATACTGAATATACCATGGACTGCCAGAAGAACGAACAAATCTGTTCTGGAAGTAGTACAACCAGGATGCTCCTTAGAAGCAAGGAAGGTGAAACTTTGTCTCACATGCTTTGGACATGTTATCAAGAGGGACTGGTCCCTGGAGAAGGACGTTGTGCTTAGTAAAGTAGATAGTCAGCAAAAGAGAGGAAGACCCTCAGTGAGATGGATTGACACAATCGCTGCAATAGTGGGCTCAAGCATAGCAACAATTGTGAGGATGCTGCAGGACACAGCAGTATTTCCTTCTGTTGTGCATAGGGTCACTATGAGACAGAACCAACTCAACAGCACCTAACAACAACAATAACAATTACACTCAATATTGCCAGCATTATATTGCTTATTCACATGTGAACATTTTTCATTCATTATTTGAAACTTTTGGAGAGTTATATATAGTTTAAAGATACTAACAACAACAACAAATAGCCACACAACTAACCAACAAACATGTACACAGACACGCACAATATACACAACCTCTGGGCGCCTGAAGTTCAGAGCACGTGCTCTGCAAAGGTGCAGAATGGACTGGAGACTTTCTTCTTCTGTTTATTAAAATGAGTTTTCTCTTAATGTTTAAAACATTTCCATCTGTAACACCATTTTTACGTGCTTATTTCTATGAATGCTCATAGTACGCTATTTAAGAGTTGTGCTGTTGTTGTTGTTAGTGGCTGTCAAGTCGACTCTGACTTATGGTGACCCCACGTACAACAGAATGAAACATTGCCCAGTCCTGCACCATGTTCACAATTGTTGATGTGCTTGAGTCCATTGTTGTGACATTATTTTGAGTGTCGTCCAACCTAGGAGACCCATCTTCCAATGCTGTATCAGACGATATTCTGTTGTGATCCATAAGGTTTTCATTGGCTAATTTTTGGAAGTAGGTCACCAGACCTTCCTCCCTATTCTGTCTTAGTCTGGAAGCTCTGCTGAAAACTGTCCACCTTGGGTGACCCTGTTGGTATTTGAAATACTGGTGGCATAGCTTCCAGCATCATAGTAACATGCAAGCCACCACAGTATGACAAGCTGACAGGTGGATGGTGGGAAGAGTTAGGTTGTTGTTAGGTGCCGTCGAGTCCTTCCTGATAGCGTGTCCAAAGTACATAAGATGATTTCTCACCATCTTCGCTTCTAAGAGTTATAGTGAATGAAAGAGTTATAGTGACATGAAAATCCAGATTCACGGATAAGAAAAATCTGGATCTACTAGCTTATTATCTAAAGAGCTTATCTCTTTTCATGTGCTTATTGGTCATTTGTATATCTTCTTTTTCAAAGGCAATTTCCTAGGGTTATGGTTCTCAACTCTTGCGTATATGCGGATGAGGAATGCTGGGGGTTGGGGTGCTTCAGAATTATTTCCAGGATCTTGGAATCCATGTGGGTTCAAAGCATTGTTTGTAAACTGAGTAAACAATTTATCTGGCTCATGCATGCATGTCTAGTTTTCAACTGTAAGTAAATACTGTTGTGATAAATAAAACCTAATGTTGCTAAAGAGTACACTAAAAGTCACAGTAGCTTTTTATCATTATGAATTTTTTGAATTAAAGGATACTAGAGGCACATATGAGATGGTTATGAAATTGTTTAAAATTACCGTGAGCAGCCATCTAAGATACTCCCCTAGTCTCACCCCTTAGGGAGCAAGGGAGAATGAAGAAAACAAGATGCAAGGGAAAGATTAGTCCAAAGGACTAAAGGGCCACAACTACTGTGGCCTCCACCAGACTGAGTCCAGCACAGCTAGATGGTGCCCAGCTACCACCACTGACTGCTCTGACAGGGATCACAACAGAGGGTCCCGGACAGAGCTGGAGAAAAATGTACAACAAAATTCTAACTCACAAAAAACGACCAGACTTACTGGCCTGACAGAGACTGGAGAAACAAGAGTATGGCCCCCGGACACCCTTTTAGCTCAGTAATGAATTCACTCTTGCAGTTCACCGTTTAGCCAAAGATTAGACAGCCCCATAAAACAAAACGAGACTAGTAGGGCACAACAGTCCAGGGACAAGGAATAGAAGGCAGAAGGGAACAGGAAAGCTGGTAATAGGGAGCCCAAGGTTAAGAAGGGACAGTGTTGACATGTCATGGGGTGGTTAACCATTGTCATAAAACAATATGTGCACTAACTGTTTAATGAGAAACTGTTCTGTAAATCTTCATCTAAAGTACAATTAAAAAAATAAAGTAAAAAAAGTATGGTCTAAAAAAAAAAGAAATTGTTTAACATTAAAAAGAATACTCATTCCACAAATGGTGCTGAGACAATTGGATCTCTACGTGCAAAAGAATGAAGTTGGACCCACACCTCACACCGTAGGTAAAAATTAACTCAAGATGGATCAATGACCTCAATATAAGAGATAAAATCATAAAGCTCTTGGGTAAAGATTTAAGGCCTTCTTTTAGGCAATGGATTCTTACAGAAGACACCAAAAGCACAAGCAACGAAAGACAAAAATAGATAAACTGGACTTCATTAAAATTAAAATTTTTGTGCATCGGGAATATTATTAAGAAAGTGAGAAGACAATCAACAGAATGGGAGAAAATATTTGGAAACCATATATCAGATAAGAGTTTCATAACCAGAATATATATAAAAAACTCTTAAAACTCAGGATCTTGCAATCTATGGGCTCCAAGCATTGTTTGTAAACTGACTAAACAATTTATATGGCTTATGCGTGGATATCTAGTTTTCAACTGTAAGTAAATACTGTTGTGATAAATAAAATTTAATGTTGCTAAAGAGTACACTAAAAGTCATAGTAAATTTGACTAAAAGTCAAATTTAAAAATGGGCAAAGAACTTGAATAGGCATTTGTCTTAGCCAATCTTGTGCTGCTCCAACAGAAATACCAGAACTGGATGGTTTTAACAAAGAGAAACTTATTCTCTCACAGTCCAGTAGGCTACAAGTCCAAATTCAGGCATCACCTCCAGGAGAAGACTTTCCTTCTGTCAGCTCTGGAGGAATGTCCTTGTTATGCATCAGTCTTCCTTTGGTCTGGGAACATCTCAGCGCAGGGACCTTAGGTCCAAAGGATACCCTCTGCTCCCGGCACTGCTTTCTTGGTGGTATGAGGTTTCCATGTGTCTCTGCTCGCTTCTCTCTTTTATATCTCAAAAAAGATTGGATTAAGACACTATCTAATCTTATAAGCCTCATCAGCATAATCTCATCACAGCCATAGAATTTACAACACATAAGGAGATCACATATAACCTCATCATAGTGATACAGTTTACAACACATAAGGAAATCACATCAGATTACACAATCATACAGTACTGGGAATCATGGCCTAGCCAAGTTGCTACACACATTTTTTGGGGGACACAAGTCAATCCATGACAACATTTCTCCAAAGAAGATATGCAAACGGCCAATAAGCCTATGAAAAGATGTTCAATATTATCAGCCATTCTAAAAACTAAAACAAACGTGTTGCCGTAGAGTCAATGCCAACTCATAGTGATCCTATAGGACAGAATAAAACTGCCTCATAGGGTTTCCAAGGCTGTAAATCATTATGGAAGCAGACTGCCACATCTATCTCCCATGGAGCAGCTAGCAGTTTAGAGCCATCGACCTTCAGTTAGCAGCCAAGTGCTTAACCACTGTACCACCAGGGCTCCTCATCAGCCATTAGAGAAATACAAATCAAAACCACAATGAGATATCTTGTTACCCTCACTAGGATGGTTATTATCAGAAAAATGTCAAGTAACAAGTGTTGGCAAGGATACGGGGAAATTGGAACCTTCATCCATTGCCGGTGGGAATGTAAAATGGTGCAACCACTGTGGAAAACAGTTTGGTAGTTCCTCAAAAAGTTAAAGATAGAATTACCATATTTAAAAAAAAAAAAACCAACTCATTGCCATCGAGTCAATTCTGACTCTCATAGCAACCCTACGGGACAGAGTAGAACTGCCCCAAAGCATTTCCAAGGAGTAGCTAGTGGTTAGCAGCCAAGCTCTTCACCACCACACCACCAAGACTCCAGAATTACCATATGACCCAGCAATTCCACCCCTAGGTATTATACCCAAGACACTTGAAAGCAGTGACTCAAACAGACACATGCACACAAATGTTTATTACAGCCTTGTTGATAAAAACCAGAATGTAGGAACAACCTAAGCGTCCATCAACAGTTGACTGGATAAATAAAATACTGTATATACATACAATGGAATATTATTCCGTCACAAAGAGAAACAAAGTTCTGATACATCCTACAACATGGATGAACCTTGAAAACATTATGCCAGACACAAAAGAACAAATATTGTATGATCCCACTTATATGAAATATTGAGAATAGGCAAATCCATCAAGACAAAAGAAGATTAGTGGTTACCAAGGCATAGGGGAGGGGGAAATGGGAAGTTAGAAAAAGAAGAAAAAATACATTGTGTGCAATATAGCATTTTGAGTTGGTTTGTTTGGTAACTTTAAGTTCTATTCTTACTAAAACCACCCACAACTTCAGGGATGAAGACAGTATTATTATATTTTTGAGAATTCTGTTAGAATTTAAATTGAATTGTAACTTCTAATTTCTTGATTTGTTGAAGATTATGATTTTTGATATGTAAAAGATATGAATTAATGAAAATATTGCGTATGGTGAGTGTGGGCATTCGTTTGGCTCTCCATGTTCAATTACTAAAGGCCCACAGCTTTTGGAGTCAAGGGTAGTAGATTTACAAAGATGACTAGTTCAAAACACATATTTAATCCCATTTGTTACAAAAAAGCGAATCAGTGCAGAGTAACAACCCCAGTAGATAAAATTACCTCTATTTCTCATTTTTTTTTTCTTTACTTCTTGTTTGTTTCCCTAACTCAATATAGTAAATCTCACTGATTGTTTAGAAGGTTGAGAAAAGAAACATTATATGACCAGTATTTAGAAATATGAACTAAATTAAGAGTGGAGAAGTTAAAACACTTTGCATGACACAACATAAAGATATTATAAAAGAAATGAGTAAATAGCAGGGATCCATTTTAACTGAAAAATTAAATATATTACTTAAAAAATATAATGCTTAAAAAAAAGAATACTCACACATACAATGAGTTCATGTAAAAACTGAACACTGAATAAGGCCTGTAATCTAGTTAACACTGTTGTATCAATCTCAACGTCCTGATTTTCATACTGTACTATAGTTATAAAGGAGCCATGGTGGTGCAATTAAGGGCTTGGCTGCTAAACAAAAAGTCAGCAGCTTGAACATATCAGCAGTTCTGCAGGAGGAAAGATCTGGTGATCTGCTCCTGTAAAGATTACAGCCTAGGAAACCCTATGGGGCAGTTCTGCTCTTTCCTATAGAGTGCTATGAGTCGAAATTGACTCGATGGCACACAACAACCACACTATTGTCATATAAGATGTTGCCATTAGGGGAAGCTGGGTGAAGGGTTCACTGCACTGTATGAACCATTTTTTGCAACTTCTTGTGAATCTATAATTATTTCAAAATAAAAATTATAAAAAAAGAATACTCAATAAAAGTTCAAAATAATTAATAAAGATTATCTTTAGGGAGATAGAAATGGGGGACATCCCAATCTAAGTTATAAGGTTCCATAATATTTTAACTTATTACAGTAAAGGTATATTATTTTTATAATCAGAATTTTGAGTGAATACAGAAGTGAGGATGGTGAGAGTGAAAGGGCATGCCCCGTAGGGTCGGCCAGAGCTGGGTCCAAGGGCTGGCTCTGTACTGATTCAGTAATCCTGGGTGTTATGGATTGAATTGTGCCCCCTAAAAATGTATGTCAACTTGGCTAGGCCATGATTCCCAGTACTGAGCAGTTGTCCACCATTTTGTGATCTGATGTGGTTATCCCGTGTGTTGTGAATCCTAACCGCTATAATGTTAATGACGTAGGATTACAGGCAGTTATGTTAACGAGGTAGGACTCAATTTACAGGATTAGCTTGTATTTTGAGTCAGTCTCTTTTGAGATATAAAAGAGAGAAGTGAGCAGAGAGGAGAGGGACCTCATGCCACCAAGAAAGGAGTGCCAGGAGCAGAGTGTGTCCTTTGGACCTGGGGCCCCTGTGCTTAGAAACTCCTAGACCGGGGGAAGATTGATAACAAGGACATTCCCCTAGAACCGACAGAGAGAGGAAGTCTTCCCCTGAGCTGGTGCCCTGCGTTCGGACTTCTATCCTCCTAAACTGTGAAAGAATAAATTTCTGTGTTACTAAAACCATCTACTTGTGGTATTTCTGTTATAGCAGCACCAGATAACTAATACACTGGGCAACTGCCTTTATTTCCCTGCGACTCAGATTCCTCATCCGTAAAATGCACAATTGCCGTAAGAATTGGAGATAATGTATATAAAATATCCAAACAGATGTAAGTATTTTACAGTGATATTTAATAATACTATTATTTTATTCTATCTACAGAAAATTGTTAATTTCTTATTCTTAATTTGGTTTAGGTGGGATAATGACATTGTGGTTATATTTTAAAACAGAATCCTTTTCTCTTAGAGATACGTGCTGAAATGTTTCCAAATAAAGTCATATGATGACTGAGATTTGCTCTTAAATAATTCAGAGTGCATGTGCGGGTAGGGGGATGAGAGGGAGTACAGATTAAGGTTAGCCACGATTGATAATTATTGAAACTGGGTTCTTTACTTTTTTATATCCTTGAAATTTTCCAAAACAAAAAGTTTCGTATAATTCGATCATATGCACTTACAAAACTTTTCTTTCTGTCTAAAGCCAGCTATCTCTGAAGAGGCTCTTCCTTACAGACAGGAAGCTTTGAAGGGAGTTTGTGATGGGTAAGTGTCTTAGTTTGCTAGTGCTGACGTAATCGAAACCCCACAGGTGGGTGGGTTTACAAAACAGAAATTTATTTTCTCACAGTTCTAGAGCTCAAAGTCCAAATCAGGGTCTTGGCTATGTCAATTCCTTTTATGGGTCTCTCACATAGTTTCCAGTGTCTGTTAGCAATCCTTGGCATTCCTTGGCTTGTTGATGATTCTCACATGGCGTCTGTCTTCCCCCTGTGTGTGTCTGTGTCTATTCTGCTCTTTTTATAACTCAGAAATGATTCAGTTTAGTATCCACCCTACTCTAGTATGGCATCATTAACATAACGAAAGAAAACCCCTACTTCTAAACAGGATCACATCCACAGGTACAGGCACTAGAACTTCAATACCTGTTGAAGAGGAACACAATTCAATCCATAACAGGAAGGAAGGGAAACAAGGTGGTAGAGAAACAAAGGCATTTAGTGAACGCCTCTCTACCTCACTGAATCTCCTAGCTCACAGTGAGCCTTCCTGCTATCTGGTCCTGCTATCATTCCCCAAGCAATTCTCATTTCCTAGAAATCTCTCAGTTTAGGCCACAGGTCACAAACTGGAGACCTAATGATTGAATTTAAGAAATTGAGTCAACATTTTAAAATGTAGAGATTTTATAGTAAAATCTGGATTTTTTATTTCTCTTTCAACATTAGGCATCTGGGCCTGAGTTCCTGCATGGCACAGCCTGGCTGAAGCTGGAGGGCACTGACACTTTACAGGCCACACTCATTGGCCAGTTACCCCCAGGCCCTTTAGCCCATGATGGCATCACCTGCCTGACTTGAGTAGGCATATATGTGGGATCCCCATTTCCATTGAATGCCTGGTCCCATCACCTAATATGGTACCGACTGGCCCTCTTCTCCTCGTCCCAGCCCAGCCCAGCCAGCTTGCCAAGGCTCCCCATTGCTCTACAGACACAAACCAAGTCATGCAGATTGAACCATGCAAGGGCGCCAATCTTTGGGCTTCAGGTAAGGGAAGGAAATTCAGCAATGCCATCTTGGTAAGAGGAGCCATTACAAGGCTCCTGAATCAAAAGTTGGAGAAGCACAGTAGAGGGGGAGCCCTGACCAAGGGGACCTGGTCAAGCCACAGGGCTGAACCACTTTGAAGAGGAATCTTAGGCAGGTCCCTTGCCCTCTGTGAGCCCGGTATCATCTGTGCAGTGAGGGGCTTGAACCACTGCAGGGGTTCTCAAACTATTATACTTAGCAGCAGAAACTTTCCTTCCAATGAAATCATCCCTGGCAGGCTGATATAAAAAACTGGGACTGTTGAAATTGAAACAGAGATGGAGGCTGGAGGCCATCTTCTTATCTCCACTCCCTACCCCCAAAAGTTGACAAGGAATCAAAAGTTGGTTCTTCAAAAAGATCAACAAAATTGACAAACCTTTAGCTAGACTGACAAAGAAAAAAAGAGCAAATATGCAAATAACCAAAACAAGAAATGAAAGGCAGGACATTACAACTGACTCTATAGAAATAAAGAAAATTACGACAGAATATTATCAACAACTCTACAGCAACAAACTGGACAAATTCTTAGAGGCACATTACCTACCCAAACAGACTCAAGAGGAAATGAAAGTCTTAACAGACCCATAATAAGTAAAGAGATCAAATCTGATCAAAAACTTCCCAACAAAAAAAAGTTCTGGAGTAGATGGATTTATTGGAGAATTCTACCAAACATTTAGAGAAGAATTGACACCAATCCTATTTAAACTATTTCAAACAAGAGAAGGAAGGAATACTCCCTAATTCATTGTATAAAGCAAACATAACCCTGATACCAAAACAAGACAAAGATATTACAAGAAAAGAAAATTACAGGTCAATGTCTCTTATGAACATAGTTGCAAAAATCCTCAACAAAATACTAGCAAATAGAATCCAACAGCATATTAAAAAATTCATACACCATGACCAAGTAGGCTTCATTCCAGGAATGCAGGGATGGTTCAACATTGGAAAATCAAATGACGTAATACACCACACCAATAGAACAAAGGAAAAGAATCACATGATCATCTCAATGGATGCAGAAAAAGAATTTGATAAAATCCAACACCCTTTCTTGATGAAAACAATAAGAAGATTGGAGTAGAATGGAAATTACTTAGTATGATTCAGGGCATATATGAAAAGCCAACAGCCAACATTATACTAATGGAGAAAGACTAAGAGCTTTCCCCTTGAAATCGGGAACAAGAAAAGGATGCTTGCTCTCATCACTTCTATTCAGTATTGTACTAGAAGCTCTAGCCAGAGCAATAAATCAAGAAAAAGAAATAAAAGGTATCCAGGTTGGAAAAGAAGTGAAATTATCTCTATTTGCAGATGATATGATCCTATATATAGAAAACCCCAAAGTGTTCACAAGAAAACTTCTAGAGCTAATAAAGGAATTTAGCAAAGTTGCAGGGTACAAGGTAAATAAATAAAAATCAGTTGGGTTTCTATATACCAGTGTCTTAGGCTGGGTTCTCTAGAGAAGCAAAACCAGTAAAGTGTATACATATATATATATATACAAAGATATTATATCAAGGAAACAGCTCACACGATTGTAGAGGCTAGAACGTCCCAAGTCCATGGATCAGGGTAGAGGCCTCTCCCAAGTCACACTGCTGCAGAAGCTGGCAAGCCCAAGATTGGAAGGTTGGAGAGCAGGGCTCCCACTCACAGGCTGTGCAGATCGATGAATCCCAGGTTCGGCAGATAAGCTGACAGCTCAAGTCCCAAGAATGGGAGATGGGATGACAGGAAGCAGCTGCAGGATCCAGAGAGAGCAAAAAGCCAGAAAGTCTGCTTATATACAGATGCAGGCCACACCCCCAAGGAGACTCCCTTTCATCTGATTGGCTACTCACAGTATATTCAATCATGGGCGCGATTACATTAAAACACGGAGAATCGTGGCCCAGCCAAGTTGACACACAATCTTAACCATCACAACCAGCAATGAGAAATCTGAAAGGGGAATTAAGGAAACAATTCTATTTACAATAGCATGTAAAAGAATAAAATATCTAGGAATAAATCTAAGCAGGGACATGAAGGACTTATACAATGAAAACTAAGAAACACTGCTGAAGGAAATTAAAAAAGACTTAAGTAAGTGGAAAGATGTCCCATGTTCATGGATTGGAAGACTTAGTATTGTTAAGATGTCAATACTACCCAAAACGTTCTATAGATTCAATGAAATCCTGATCAAAATTCCAACAGCTTTCTTTACAGAAATAGAAAAACCAATTCTCAAGTTTATATGGAATGGCAAGAGGCTCTGAATAGCTAAAGCAACGTTGAAAGAGAAGAGCAAAGTAGGAGGACTCACACTTCCTGGTTTTGAAAAATACTAAACATAATACACAGCTAGAATAATCAAAACAGCCTGGTACTAGTATAATAATAGACACATAGATGAATGGAATAGAATTGAGAGTCCAGAAATAAACCCACACATCTATGGGCAACCAATTTTGGCAAGGGTGTTAAGTCCATTTGATGGGTAAAGAAGAATATCTTCAATAAATTGTGTTGGGAAAACCAGGTTTCCACATGCAGAAAAATGAACCAGGACCCATGCCTCAAATCATACACAGAAACAAATTTAAAATGGATTAAGTACCTAAATATGACAACTAAAACCATAAAATTCTTTGAAGAAAATGCAGGGGGAACACTGTCGGGCCTAGCTTTTAACAATAGACTATCTAATATAACAAAAGCACAAACAGCAAAAGACAAAATAAATGGGACCTCACAAAAATTAAAAACTTTTGTTCACCTAAAGTCTTTACCAAAAAAGTGAAAAGACAAGCTACTGACTGGAAGAATATCTTTTGAAACCATATATCCAATAAGAATCCAATAACCAAAATATACATAAAACTTTGACGACTTAACAACAAAAAGACAACCCAATCATAAAATGAGCAGAGGACTTGAATAGACATTTCACCAAAGAGGACATGCAAATGTCCACCAGACACATGAAAAGATGCTCAGCATCATTAGCCATCAGAGAAATGCAAATCAAAACCACAATGAGATACTGTTTCACTCCTTCTGGGATGGCTAAGATTAAAAAAAAAAAAACAGAAAATAACAAATGTTGGCGAGGACGTGGGGAAATTTGAACCCTTATCCGTTGCTGATGGGAATGCAAAATGAAACAGCCATTATGGAAAACAGTGTGGCAGTTCTTGAAAAAACTGAAAAAAGAACTACCATACGACTCAACAATTCCACTCCTAGGTATATACCCAAAAGACTTAAAAGCAGAGACTGAAAAAAAGACTTGTACATCAATGTTCATTACATCACTATTCACAATAGCCAAAAGGTAGGAACAACCTAAAGGCCCATCAACAGATGAACAGATAAAAAAAAGTGGTATATACATACAATGGAATATTACTCAGCCAGTAGGAGAAATGAATGATTTATGCTACAGTAAGGATGGAGCTTGAAGATATTATGCTGAGCAAAATAAGCCAATCACAAAAGGACAGATATTGTATGGCCTCATTTATATAAAAAGACAAGAAAAGGCAAAAGTACAGAGACCAAAGTCTATTAGTGGTTACCAGGGGCAGGGAGGCTGAAGAGGGAGGTTAATGATGATGGAAAAATCACATTGATTAAGGGTTACACAGCTGATTATTATAATTGCTGTCAGTAAGTTGTACACCTATAAAAAGTTGAAATGGCAAAAGTTGTATGATAGATATATTTACAATGACAGAAAAAAAGAGTAGCTGCTGAGGCTGCTTATGTGCAACCAAACACCTCATGGGACTTAGTTCCTTGGTTTGGAGGTTTAGGGTCATAGTTTCATGGACCATCCCAATTAATTGGCCTAATAACATGTTTAGTGCTTCTGATCTACCTCTTAGTTCATTGCACAGTCCCTGGGGCCTTAAAAGCTTTTAAGTGGCCATCCAAGAACAATTGGCCTCTAGTCATGTGAAGCAACAGAGGAAGAAGGAAAGTCAGGAAAAGGAGGAGGATATAGACTGTGTGGTTAATTGCCTCCATGAATAACTCCCTCCTTTGCCATGAGACCAAATGGTGCCTGGCTACCACTACTGAACACTTTGATCAAAGATTCCATGGAAGAATTCTGATCAAAAGGGGGAAAATGTAGCACAGTTTTTAAATTCTCATGGACTCCAGACTTTCTGGTGCCATGGAGGGGGATGAACCCCTGAAACTATTGCCCTGAGATAATCTTTAAACTTTAAACCAAAAATATTCCCTAAAGTCATCTTAAAACCAAACAGTAGTTTAGCTTAACTAGTAAGAAGAAGTCTGCCTTGAGCATTATGCTCTTTTAAGAACTATCTATATGGGATCAAATTGACAACAGCAATTTGAAAAATTAGACAGGAACCTTAGGGGACAGTGAATTTATGTTAACGAGGGAGGAACAACTCAGAAAAAGAGGCTGAGAAGATTGCACAGTTCGAAGAATATAATCAATGTCCCTAAATTGTACCTGTAGAAACTGTTGAACTGGTGTATATTCTGCTGTATATATTCTCAACAACAACAAAAAAAAAAAAAATAAGTAAAAATTTGGAAACAAACAAACAACAGCAAAAGTTGCCAATGCTTATGGTTTCCCCGTGGCTCTGCCAACATCTTCTGAGCACCAGGGCTCCAGGATGGCCAAGCTCCTGGGGCTCTGATTGGCTGGGCTGTCTTCCTGAGAGTACCAGGAGCCCACTGGGAGATAGAGTGCATGCTCTGAACCATGTAGAGCTGAAGCTGGGAAAAGCACACCTGGAGACTAAGAAAGAAAACCAGGATAGAGTGCTCGGAAGAGAAAAGCCAGGCAGGAATATCTGACAGCAACATATTCTAGGTCAAGGGTCTAGGTCCTCAGAAGATAGAGATAGCTGTGTGAATGTGGCTGCACATCCCTATGTTGACCCCCCTTCCCTCCAGATCCCCCCAGATTATGTCTCAGATCTTCCACAAGTTTGTCGGGCACCGGCAGCACTGGTGGTATGTCTTGTTTCTGGACAGACACCAAGTCCCTCAGTCTACTTCTACCTGGGGAAACTGGGCAGGATTTGGGCAGGGGCAGGTAATGTCAGTTCAGATTCTGCTCTTGCAAAAAGAACATCAGAACAAACTTGTTGGTGCAAAGAATGGGACAATGGGTCTGGATAACAGCCCACAGAATGGAATTGGAATTTTAGTTGACAATCAACTTCCTATGAACAGCCCAACTTCCTCCCAGAAAGTCCCAGGGCCAGCTGGAACTCCCAAACTTGAGTGATGCAGAAACATGGGTCGAGGAGCTTGTTTAGAAGGCAGTTCCCCAGCCCACACCCAGAGACTTTCTCTGATCCAGCAGAGTTGGGAAGGCCCCAGGATCTGCATTTTTAGCAAGCCCTACAGAGGGTTCAGAGGACAGTGACTTCGCTCTTTGACCATATTCTGCATAACACCCAGCAAGGGAGTGAGACCTGACCATGTATGATTCCCAGCCTGAATGTGACCAGAAATGAGTCTTCCCCTCATATTTAAGCAGGACTTTGACAAACCAGAGGGTATCCAGGAGGAAGTGATTAAGGCTTCATATGTGTGTGACCTGTACAGTTTCACAGGGCCCCACACTTAGGTTACTGCTCTTCTGCTTCCATCTTGAAATTCTTAATAAGTTTTGAACAAGGGTCCCTACATTTTTATTCTGCATTAGGCCTTGCAAATTTTTTAACTGGTCCTGATCAGGATGGTGCAGGCTGTTGTCAAACCTGGAAACTGTCCAAACCAAGTATATTAACTTGGTGAATATAAAAGACTCACAGAGAAGGAAGTTGAGTTCAAACAGCTGAAGTTCCTGGTGGAAGAAAGGCAGATCCAGCTTCAACAGTGCAATCCCAGAGGGCAAAACCAAAGCCAGTAGCTGTGAGCTACAGAGAGAAAGAGTTACCTAGACTTCAGAGCAGCTCAAAGACTGGGGCTTCCTCAGGAGTGGTAGCTTCCCACCACTGGGCCATGCAGAGGCTGGAGACATTTGGCAGACAGATGCAGAGGGAAGTTGCACATGAGATCTGGGGCCTGGGCTTGATACCTGTAACATCTGCCTAGACCTCAAGCCTCAGCTGAAGAATGTGAGACCATTTGGTGAACGTACTGAGATGCCACTGTCCTAGGACTCAGAGCGAGTAATGACATGCCAAGTCTTCTGAACACACAGAGCCACCCTACCGCATGACTGGTCTCAAAGACAGAAGGCCCAATTGCCCTGACATTTTGTTTTTTATGATTGTCATCTTTCACATTCATTCTTCCCCACGTGGGAAACTGGCATGCTCCCTAGCAAGCACTTGCTCTGAGCTGGGCTGCAGCAGACAGTCTTTAGATCATGCCCTCCAACTGTTTGGGCTGCCATTTTCTATTTGGCATTGTTTTGCCCTGGGACTTAGATAGAGTGGCGTCTCCTGTCTGACTACTCCTAGGCTATTAAAAACAGAGCCAACTTTCTCCTTGCCTCTCAAATCAAGTCCCACTGATGGGCTCTCTAATAAACAGCCTGTCTCTACTTCTTGCTGCTGTTTGTTTAGCTCTGTTATGACTGGGAGTCCAGAAATAAAAGAAAGGGCCTTTTCCTGTCACAACCTTTGCAGATACAAAAACAATTGAGACTGGTTGTTTGGAAATCCCTGGAACCTAGTATTCTTTTAGCTGTTAGCTTTGATCTTATGCCTGGAAAACCTTTATTTCTTCAAAATGGTGGAAAGTATTCTAGCTCAAGCAGTGTATTTGGAGAAGAAAGGCCGTGAGGACAAGCCAAATCTTGGTGGGAGGTGATTTTTAGAATGGCGGATGGCATTGTTTCTTCATTTCTCAGAATTGAGTTGGGGCTGATGTATAGTGACCAAGTTGTCCTAGTTTGGCCAGAACAGTCCCACTTTTAGCAGGACTGAAAATCCCATGTCCTAGGAGTCCCCTCAGTCACCTTAGTCTTATGACCTGGAGAGTGGGGCTCTCAGGAGGTGGGTGGAGGGTTATGCTAGGTATACGGGTGCCACATTCTTTCCCAGTCCCCCTTTCCCACCGCACAGCACTTCAAGGCCCCGTCTGGGCAAAGCCGGCCATGAGGCACCAGCCCCACAACCAATGATGGAGTTAAGTATAATGGACTCTGCCGCCCAAACACTGCCCCTCACACCTACCAACAACCTCCAACAGTCCATCATTATCACTCAGAAAACCCTCCATTTTCAGCATGTCCCATTCTTATCACACCTCACTCTAGACAGCTCCATCTGTGCCCCCCTTCTTTTTTTAATATATTTTATTTATTTTTGGTGGAAAAATACATAACTAAACATACATCCATTCCCAATTTCTGCATGAACAGTCCAATAACATTGGTTACATACTTCACATTGTGACACCATTCTTTCTCTACCTATATTGTTTCATCGCCATTAATTTAGGCTCTCTGTCCCTTAAGTTCTTGTCTGTGCTTTAGATTAACTGTTGTCAATTTACACTCATATAGATAATTCTTTATAAGAACACGATGTTTGAGGCAAACATTCTTTCTTAATTGGGCTAAACTGTTGTTTAGTTTAACATGGCTTCATGGGATAATTTTGGTTCAAGGTTTAAAGATTATTTCCAGGCATTAGATTCAAGGGTTCCCCCAGACTCAGTGGATGCAGTAAGGCTGGTTTCCATATGAGTTTGAAGTTCTGTTCCATGATTTTCCTCCTTTTCATCAGGATCTGTCTATTGGGTCCTTGATTAAAATGTTCAGTAATGGTAGCCAGGCACCATCCATTTCTTCTGGTCTCATGGTAATGAAGTTTATGGAGGCAAATTATACCTGAAGTCTATTTCCTTTTCCGATTCCTGGGACTCCTTCCTCTGCTGTTCCACTGGTGCCCCACTTCTGAGGCCTCTTCCTCTCCCCACCACACCACAGTTACAGTGGCCCCTCTAACTGGCTCCCTGCCTCTTGTCTCTCCTTCTCACCATATCATCCTCCAATCTGTTTCCTCAAAGATCTTCCTAAAACTCAAACATTACCTTATCACCTCCCTGCTTCAACCCTTCATTGACTCCCCATCACCCTCTTGGTAAAGTCAAAATCCTTGAAGCCTCATGTCAGGGAGCCGCATAACACGGCCTCTTGCTGACCTCTCTCCCTCCCAGCCCAACCTCAGAACCTTTCCCTCTGGCTTCACCGCACGCCTTGTAGCTTCCTGAACCTTGTTGTCATACACAAGTCAAACTCTACTTTGACCTTCACCTCAGCCCAAGCATCACTTCCTCCTGGAAGTTTATCTCTAGCTCTTTTCTATGACTAATGGCTGATGTGGATGTCCCCTGCACTCCCCCAGTGCCCTCCACCTCCCTATAGTGGAATTGTCTGTACCTGTCTAGATCGATGACTGAACTGTGGACTTCTCAAAGGCAAGGACCAAGTCATTTAGCTTTGTGGCTTCAGCACACACTACAGCATCTGGAACCCAGTGGTCTCTCAATACATGTTTGTGGGACGAATGAACAAATGAATCACTCAACCGCAAAGGTCTTCAATGACTCTTTGTTACCCTAAGAAAGTAAGACTTACAAATATTTACTACTCGAATAGATACTGGTCTACTTGGCCCATATGTCAGAAGGTAACTCCTCACGCAAAATACAGTGGAGTCCTTGCCTACACTTGGTTCCTTTTCAGCATCTGTGACCTTTGCAGGTCACTTGTGCCCAACAAGGAGGATTCATGGATTATATCATCTGATTCAACTAAACGAACTATCCTAAAATGGAGAAGCAGTTTCAAAATAACACAACAAAAAATGAAAAATAAGAAAAAATTGAAAATAATCCTAATACATAGCCACAAGCGAACAATATGTAACAGAGATGACAAATACAAAGCAAAAACAATGCAGATCTAATTAGATATGATTAGAAGTCAGCCGATTTCTTTTAACTATCAAGACTATTTGAAATGTGGATTTATACCCACTACTGTTAATAAGGAGCCCTGGTGGCACAGTGGTTAAGAGCTTGGCTGCTAACCAAAAGACTGGCAGTTGGAATACATCAGCTGCTCCTTGGAAATCCCACAAGGCAGTTCTACTCTGTCCTATAGGGTCGCTATGAATTGGAATCGACTCAATGGCAGTGGACTTGGGGCTGGGTTTGACTGTTAAGTATATGCTGTGCATTGGATACCAGCTCAAGATTGCTTGAAGCCACTTCAATTAGCAACACATTTTAAAACTAAGCATCCTAGACAAACCTCAATGCTTTTATATGATGTTTTAAACGCTACTCAATCCAATTCTTTACAAACTCTTGCTAAACTTAACGAAAAATGTTTAGAAGTTTCTTTCGAGGTTATTTTAAGAGAAAAAGTCTAAGAGCCAAGGTTGTTGTTGTTAGGTGCCATGGAGTTGGTTTGGACTCGTAGCGATCCTCTGTACAACCGAACAAAACACTGCCCAGACTTGCACTATCCTCACAATCGTTTCTATGCTTGAGCTCATTGTTGCAGCCACTGTGTCAGTCCATCTAGTTGACAGTCTTCCTCTTTTTCACTGACCCTCTACTTTACCAAGCATGATGTCCTTCTCCAGGGACTGGTCTCTCCTGATAACATGTCCAAAGTACATAAGATGAAGTCTCGCCATACTCCCTTCTAAGGCGCACTCTGTCTGTACTTCTTCCGAGACAGATTTATTCGTTCTTCTGGCAGTCCACGGTATATTCAATATTCTTCACTAAAACCGTAATTCAAAGGCATCAATTATTCTTCGGTCTTCCTTATTCATTGTCCAGCTTTAGCATGCATATGAGGCAATTGAAAATACCATGGCTTGACAGTGTGGGCGTGCACAGGCCAGCGCTGGTGTCTTCCCCTTTCCCCCATCCCGGCCCCTCTTCCCCTTTCCCTTCACCTACTACCCCACCAAGCCCCCTTCTCAGGGGGCAGCAGGGCCGCTCCCTCTGTCCTTACCTCCTTTATCCACCCTCACCCGCCCTCGTTTCTCCTTCCCCTGCCCGGGGCAGCCGCCACCATGATCCTGCTGGAGGTGAACAACCCCATCCTCGAGGAGACGCTCGCGCTCAAGTTCCGGAATGCTGCCGCCGGAAACAAACCAGAAGCAGTAGAAGTAACATTTGCAGATTTCGATGGGGTCCTCTATCATATTTCAAATCCTAATGGAGACAAAACAAAAGTGATGGTCAGTATTTCTTTGAAATTCTACAAGGAACTTCAGGCACTTGGTGCTGATGACTTATTAAAGAGGGTGTAGGAAGTTCCTTGGTAAATCCAGAATCAGGATACACTGTCTCTTTGCTATATGACCTTGAAAATCTTCCTGCCTCCAAGGATGCCATCGTACATCAGGCTGGCATGTTGAAACAAAACTGTTTTGCCTCTGTCTTTGAGAAATACTTCCAATTCCAAGAAGAGGGCAAAGAAGGAGAGAACAGGGTAGTAATCCATTATAGGGATGATGAGACCATGTATGTTGAGTCTAAATCGGAGAGAGTCACAGTAGTCTTCAGCACAGTGTTTAAAGACGATGATGATGTGGTCATTGGAAAGGTGCTTATGCAGGAATTCAAAGAAGGATGCAGAGCCAGCCCCACAGCTCCACAGGTCCTCTTTAGCCACAGGGAACCTCCTCTTGAGCTGAAAGACCCCGATGCTGCTGTGGGCGACAACGGAGGCTATTATCACCTTCGTGCTGTTCCCTCGCCACACCAACACCAGTGCCCAAGACAACACCATCAACCTGATCCACACATTTCAAGACTACCTGCACTCCCACATCAAGTGCTCTGAGGCCTATATTCACACACGTATGTGGGCAAAAACATCTGACTTCCTCAAGGTGCTGAACCGTGCACGCCCAAATGCCGAGAAAAAAGAAATGAGAACAATCACGGGGAAGATGTTTTCATCCCGCTAACTCTTGGGCACAGGAGTGGGAAGCGACTGGCAACTGAAGGCTGGAACCCTTGCTACTGGATAATCGTAGCTTTTAATGTTGTACCTCTTCAGGTTCTTAAGGGCTTCTCCGTTTTGGTTCCATTTTGTACATGTTTGGAAAATAATCTGCAGAAACAAGCTGTGCTTGCAAGGACTTCATATTTCCCAAGAATTTAAAAAAAAAAAAAAGAATAATTCCACTTGATCAACTTAATTCCTTTTCTTTACCTTCCCTCCTTCACTCCACTTCCCTTCCACCCTTTTTTCCAAGCTGTTCTGCTTTGCAATATGTTACTGGTAATGAGTTGCAGGATAATGCAATCTTAACCTGTTTTCTCCTAAGTATTTGAGTTCAAAACTCCTGCATTTAAAGAAATACGGTTGGGGTCTTTAATAAAGAAAATCTTTCTATCGTAAAAAAAAAGAAAGAAAGAAAATACCGTGGCTTGGGTCAGACACACTTCAGTCCTCCAAGTGACAATTTTGCTTTTTAACAGTTTAAAGAGGTCTTTTGCAACAGATTTGCCCAGTGCAATATGTCGTTTGATTTCTTGACTGCTGCTGCCATGGGCATTGATTGTGAATCCAACTAACATGAAATCCTTGACAACTTCAATATTTTCTCCATTTATCATGACATTGCTTATTGGTCCAGTTGTGAGGATTTTTGTTGTCTTTATGTTGAGGTGTAAACCACATTGAAGGCTGTGGTCTTTGATCTTCTTCAGTAAGTGCTTCAAGTCCTCTTCACTTCCAGCAAGCAACATTGTGTCATCTGTATAACACAGGTTGTTAGTGAGTCTTCTTCCAGTTCTGATGCCACATTCTTCTTCATATAGTCTAGCTTCTCGGAGTATTTGCTCAGTGTATAGCTAACACTTAAGTGGATTAAATAACAAAGTACAAGTTGGTGGTCGTTGTGTGTTGTCTATTTCCACTTACAGCAGCCTCATGCGAGAGGGTAGAACTGCCCCATAGGATTTACCAGGCTGTAATCTTTACAGGAGCAGATAGTCAGGTCTTTCTCCTGAGGAGCTGCTAGGTGGGATAGAACTGCCAATCTTCCCATTAGCAACTGAGTGCTTAACCATTGCACCTCCAGGCCTCCTTTTACAAGATAGTAACAGACCAAAATACATTTCTTTGTCAGCAAATACTGTTGGGAAAAGCCTAGAGAACATGAGTGAAAATGTGAAAAAATAATTCTTAGCACAAATTATTCAGTGGGAAGTTTGCTATGTAATTGGACTGAATTACAGGTATTGCTACTGTATCTGGAAAAGATTATGTTTCAATAATGAGGTACACAAAGAACTACTTTTTTTAATGAGTCACTAAAGGAAAGATCTACCAGAGAAGATATATTCTCAACACTAAACAACCTCTTTAATTAAAACAATGTTTTATTGAAAAACTGTGTAAGCTGATCGAGCTGCATTTTATGTGGAATTAAAAAAAAAAAGGAAAAGAATTTCAAGGTCAGGTTACATAGACAGTGAAAGAGGGAAATTCATTCCCTGCACCGTTGAGGCAGGTGATGCCAAAACCAAAAAAAAAAAAAAAAACCTGTTGCCATCGAGTCAATTCTGACTCACAGCGACCCTATAGGACAGAGCAGAACTGTCCTCATAGGGTTTCCAAGGAGCGACTGGTGGATTCGAACTGCAGACCTTTTGGTTAGCAGCCTGAGCTCTTAACCATTGCACCACCAGGGCTCCACTGCACCAACAGGGCTCCAAATGTGGGTGGGGGGGTGGAAACCTGTTGCCATCAAGTAGATTTCAACTCATGGTGACCCCATGTGTCATAGAGTAGAACTGTGCTCCATAGCACTTTCTTGGCTTTAATGTTTATAGAAGCAGATCACCAGGCCTTTCCTCCACTGCACCTATAGGTGGGTTTGAACTGCCAACCTTCAAGTTAGTAGTTGAGCACAAACTATTAGCACCACCCAGAGAACTTAAATGTGACAAAAAGTGGTTAATTTGATAAAAATAAGACCTTTAAAGCATGGTAGGATCTTTTCAAGCCCTGGTGGTATAGCAGTTAAGAGACTGGCTGCTAATCAAAAGGTTTGCAGTTCAAATCCACCTTGGAAACCCTATGGGGCAGTTCTACTCTGTACTATAAGGTCATTGTCATGGATTGAATTGTGTCCCCCCAAAATAGTGTATCAATTTGGCTAAGCCATGATTCCCAGTATTGTGTGATTGTTCACCATTTTGTCATCTGATATGATTTTCCTATGTGCTGTAAATCCTATCACTATGAAGTTAATGAGATGGATTAGTGGTAGTTATGTTGATGAGATCTACAAGATTAGATTGTGTCTTAAGACAATCTCTTTTGAGATATAAAAGAGAGAAGCGAGCAGAGAGACGGGAGGACCTCATACCACCAAGAAAGCAATGCCAGGAGCAGAGCAAATCCTTTGGATCTGAGGTTCCTGTGCAGAGAAGCTCCTAGACCATGGAAAGTTTGATGACAAGGACATTCCTCCAGAGTCAACAGAGACAGCAGCCTTCCCCTGGAGCTGGTGCCCTGAATTTAGGCTTCTAGGCTATTAGACTGTGAGAGAATAAATGTCTGTTTGTTACAGCCATCCACTGGTGTATTTCTGTTATAGCAGCACTAGATAACCAAGTCAGTCACTATGAGTCAGAATCGATCTTTGCAGTACTTTGCAATAAGATGAGGAGGGAAAAAAAGTATTTTATTCCATGGAGATTCACTGGTGGTCTTATGGCAAAACACTTAGAAGAGCTTTTGAGTTTAAAGCAAACAAAAAAACAAGTGTTCCGAACGTAATAACCTTTTCTCTAATGCAAGTGACTATGGTGATAGCTCCCCCCAATACACACACACACACACACACACACCTGTCCATTCAGAGAAAAAGTAATAATCTAATAATTCTAAGAAAAAAATTATTTTTTAGAAAAAAATCTATGTGATTGAACATTTTGAAAAATGTTTTGGAAATGTTACCATTACTATGTGGTTTGTTGTGGGTTTTTTTGGCGAAAAATAATCAATGTGTCAACTGAAAAACTTTTGTATCTGCACACTTAAAAAACTTGGGAAATACAATGACAAAAACCTTGGAAACGTAATTCTCAAACCTGTTTTAAAATTACTGCAATGAAGAGTGTCACTGGATTTTGAACACATTTATTAAAATTATTAAAATATTCTGATAAGTGTACAAGAATTGACAACAGGGAAGATGATGAAAGTTATTAGATTTTAACAAAAAAAAATTTTTTTTGCATAATTGGTGGATTTAAAAGAAAATCATGATTGCTTTACTTAGAGTTGACCATGAGGCCCTTCTTCTGTTTGGATCTGTGTATATTGGCTGTATTTTTTCAGCTTTGACAACCGTGGAAACAAACAGCTTCCGAGAAGACTTACAGATCACTGAACAAACTATTAAACCAATATTTTTTAAAAGAATGACACATATCCATTTGCATTGCTTTCACCAACAAATTTTATTGCAGAGATGATTGAGAGCAGAAAGGTTATTTTTGTAATGTTAATGAAAATAAAAATCATTAAAAAAATTGCTAATATAACTTTATATTATGCTTTTTCATTTTTGTATAAATGTTATGATGTACATAATATATCAGTACAGTAGTACACATACCCCATTGCCGTCGAGTCGATGTCAACTCATAGTGACTCCATAGGCATAATTTACGGAAAAAAAAAAAAAGACATACATATAAGAGGTTGCTCAAAAACTTTCTACTGGCCCCCACAATAATCCCAATCTCACATGTCCCTTCACAAAGTCACCTTGCCCCTCAGGCCTTAGGAGACAAAGCCTTTCCCCTTCCCTTTGAATCTGGGCTGGTCTCCTGGTCTGCTTCGACCAATAGAATCCAACAGAACCAGTGCTGTGTAATTTCCAAGATTTGGCCTGAAGGGATGTGCAGTTTCTACCTTGGCCATGCAGGAAGCTCATTCTTGGGATCCATCTGACAAGTTAGTGATGTAGGGAGAAAAAGGAAGAGGTTCTAGTCTCCCATTCACCCCTGCAAATACCCAGCACATACATGAAACCATCTTGAATGTTCCAGCCCCAACATCAGCTGACAGCAACCTAAGCCAACACCATGAGAAACTGAAGAACTTCCCAGCTGAGCCCTTCCAAATTCCTGACCCACAGAACTGTGAGCAAAGAAATAGTTGTTGTTTTAAGCCACTAAGTTTTGAGATAGTTAAGCAGCAATAGATAACTGAAACAGACCATCAGCCTATAGGGTAAAGTCAAATCTCCTTAGCATACGGCATTTAACCCCTCAAAAGACTTCTGTGAATTCCAAACTTATCTCCCTGTAGACCCCATCACAACCTCTGTTGTTCCAACCAACTGATCTATTGTCCCCAATTAGGCCTTACACATGCCTGCCCTGATCCTTTGCTCATTCTATCTCTCCCTTCTGGAATATTCTTCCTTTGTTTTTAGCTTACTCAAGCCCTGCTCATCTCTTGAGGCTCAGCTCAAACCCCACCTCCTTCATGAAGCATCCCCACTGACACCTTTATCTCAGAGGGGGTTTTCTCTCTCCCACAGCACTTACAGTCTGCACCAGACATTGAGCACAAGACTACCAGAAAGTGAGGGTTAACCTTTCTATATGGGCCCTGCTTCACAGTAAGCTGTTTGAAGAAAGCCTTGGCATTCAATTTCTCTTATACTCCTACTGAGCTTGACACCAGGCCACACGCACAGCAGATGCCTGATAAATAAATGCAAAACATATGAGTAATAATAGAATTTGCCTTAATATCCCCTGTATACTTAGTTCAATTCAGTGAGCACTTACTGTGCCTGCCAGCCCACTCAGCCAGCCAGGTGGTGATTCATCCTGAAGTAGGCACAGCTCTGCTTTGAAGGCCAAGAGGCACGAGTTCATACTCTGGTTGTGCCACTCAGTGGCTATGGAATGGAACCTTGGTCAGCCCCAGTTTCTTTCCTTTTAAAATGGGCACTTACTACGGGCTTTCTAGGGTCCGTATGAGAAAGTTGTTGCATACCGTGTATAAAGTGTCTCACACAGCAACTGGTGCTTAAAGGGCCTAGTGGACCTTGGTGTAGGTCCCCAGATACTGCCTCATGGTGGGCAGGCCATGCTTCCCCTACCCACGCTCACCTGGAGTTCTCACCATGAAGCTGACCCCAAGGCTCTGTGGTCTTTAGCCTTATGGGAATCCAACTTAGCAGCCACAGGAATAAATTGAGTGTGGGAAAAAAATAAAGATATTTTCTCAGGTCCTTTTGTTACCAGACATCCACATAGCCTTTTGACCTTTATGATTAACGAGCTTTACTCCCAACCCCAAAACCACATGCACCCCTACTGGCCCCTGGATGGGGATCAGAAATGGAAAAAAAACTGAGTTCAGTGTTTGGCTCCTTGTCGTGTGACAACAAAGGGGTGTGCTGGGGCTGGGAATCCTGCCTTGTGCTCATAAAAAACCACCAGTTGCCATCAAATCAACTCTGACTTATGGTAACCCCATGTATGTCAGAGTAGAAACGTGCTCCATAGTGTTCTCAATGACTGATTTTTCAGAAGTATATCACCAGGCCTTTCTACTGAGGCATCTCTGGGTGGACTTGAACCTCCAACCTTTCAGTTATTAGCCAAGAGTGTTAACTGTCTGCACCACCCAGGGATACCCTTGTGCTCAATGCCCTTTCCAGTCAAAACTTTTGATTCTGCCTGTTTTGACCCTTACATTTGCCCTAAAGGTCAAGTCCCTGTAGCAACTAGAATTCCCAAAGATTTTCTTACCAGCGACCCCTTGTCTGGTCAACAACATAGCAAAAACAATTCACATTCTCAGAGAAGTCTGTGGATACATGTTGGGTTTTTTTTTAATGGTTCATAGTTTATTTTTTAATAATCTATTTAAGATGGTTACCTTTAAATGACAGAAGTAGCTATATGGGCTTTGAAAAAAATATAAACAATACCAAACCTAAACCAAACCCACTGCTGTCAAGTTAATGCTGACTCATAGCGACCCTATAGGACAGAGTAGAATTTCCCTATGGGTTTCCAAAAATGTAAACCTTTACAGAAGCAGACAGCCATATCTTTCTCCCATGGAGTAGCAGGTGGGTTCAAACTGCTGAGCTTGGTTAGCAGCTGAGCACTTTAACTACTGTGTCACCAGGGCTCCTTATAAACAATACAGAGGTGCTTTAAGAAAAATATAAAATTTCCCCTCTCTCAGACATTTCCTCCCAGTAATCCCAGGAGAAGAAACCAGGCCAAGAAGAAATGATCGCGGTCAGTAGAAAATAGCTACATTTTTTCTACTTCTAGATTACGCCCATTTTACCTTGTCACTCTTCAAGCTACTGTTCTGTTTTATTCTTATCACTTTAACTCTCCTCAGCTAGTGATTGTTTCTTGTTGCCATGAATTCCTCCGTTCCATGTGTTCCCTCAGCACTCAGCCTGACAGGGTCTGCATCGCCCACTGGAACTCCCTCCCACAGCTAACACACAGCCACCACATGGAAGGCCTGCCCCCGCCCACCCTGGGTTGTGAACATCTGACAGCTGACCCCCAGCCCTTCCTTCCTGGAAGTCCTTCCTCCCTTGAACCCTGTGACCTAGCACATGACCTCAGTCAAATGTTCAGTAGATGTGCAACAAATACCTGAACAGCTGCTGATGGAGAACTTTTCCGTTTAGAAAGATTAGCTTCAAGAAGTGATGTAATCCAGATCTATGATCAGCATATACTGGGTCAAAAGTGATCTCAGTATCCTTCAAAAAGGGTGTACTTTACACTGAAAAGAGATCATTGTTAGAATTAAAAACCAAACCCCAAACCAAACCATTGCTGTCGAGTCGATTCCAACTCTTGGCCACCCCATGTGACAGAGTAGAACTGCCCCATAGGGTTTTCTTGGCTGTAATATTTATGGAAGCAGATGGCCAGGCCTTTCTTCTGTGGCTCCACTGAGTGGGTTTGAGCTACCAACCTTTAGGTTAGCAGATGAGTGCAAACCATTTGTGTTGCCCAGGGACTTCACAGGACTAGAAAAAGGAAGCACTATTTGACACAGGAAGTAATTGTAGAGATTTTGTTACTCCCTGGGTAACAAAACATTGAAAAGTTTGATCAAGTCAAATCAAAATACTATGTGCTGAATGCTGAGAAGAACAGAAGGAAATGTAAAACATGGCCTCCATCTTCAAGGAAATTTAAGTCCATGGACATTACTGTCATTTTTACACATATTAGTTATTAACTTTGGCATCCTGAGACAGAAGAATCCAAAGTCGTATTCTCTTGTGTTCGAGAAGCGCCGGCATAGCCCTCCAGTCCTGCTGTGGTGGGCACCCAGGTTCTCCCAGCTTCTAGCTCCTCTCGCCTGGGCTGCAGCCCTGTCTTTGTGGCCCAAGATGGCTCCTGAAACTGGTCCTTATGTTGAGATTCCAGCCAGTAGGGAGGAAGATAGAGATTAGAAGGGCCGTATGGAGTTAAATATTTAAATACAGCAGTCTGCTTGGAATGCCCTGAGTTTCAGATTCCATGGTTTCATGACCGTTTCTGTCAACAACTGTATAATAAAGAGACCGGCAGCATGAAGGGAGCACAACAGCAGACGTATAAAATGCTGGCAGAGGTACCAGGAGGGATCAGTTGTGGAAAAGCCTCGGTTCTTACACCTTATTACCACACGACAGATTCTGCATGTGTCTTAGATAAAAGAAAAAAGCCTCTTCCTTATGGAAACCATAATATAATTTTGGGAAAAGTACCAGATATGCACTGGAAATCAAATACCCAAAGAGATGGATCAAGGATGCCACCAGCAGCTGAAAGGATTGCTTTGGAGTTTTTGGATTCAAGAGTTTTTGTAGAAACATCCCTCACTTAAACGGAAAATCTGCCGTGAAAAAAACGGCACTCGGAAATTTGGGGCCATCATGTAATTCAGATGCTGCATTTTGAATGGAACTCATGAGCACTATCAACAAAGGACCCTAGAAGGACTACCTGAGAGAATGTATATTTGCAGGAGGCAAATCATGATTGCAGTTTTTATTTCAATTAGTTATCATTTGTCACATTTGGACTAATTTTAATGAAGTGACCCAATTAGAAAATAGTGTAGAATGAACTGGTTTCAAGGCCAGCTGAATACCTCTTAAAATAAACAGACATTTTAAAATGGGAAAAAAAAAAAAAAAAACTCGAGCTCAAGGAAGCTGGGAAATTCTAGGCGGCATGTATGTGCCCAGCTGGAATGTGGGATTCCTATTGGAAGAAGGGGCACAAACGGTTAAGTGCTTGGCTACTAACCAAAAGGTTGGTGGTTCGAATCCACCCAGAGGCACCTCAGAAGGAAAGTCTGGTGACCTACTTCCATTGAAAACCCTATGGAGCACAGTTCTAATCTGACACACATGGGATCACCCTGAATTGACTCGATGGCAACCGGTTTGGTTTTTGGTTTTCTTGGAAGGAGAGGAGAAGAGGTATTGGAGCACATTAAGCATTTTGAAGTAGCATACAGCACAATATAAGCTTAAAAGAAACTGCTGTTTTGGAGGCAGCTGGCTTCAGGGAGAAACTGGGTTGTGCACATGTCCTCAACACTGTGTCTATTTAGACTAATAGGCTTGTGTCTCCTGGTTAGAAAGGTTTTTAGAATCTCAGAGTTGGAAGGCCCTTAGGGACCATGTATCTCCATGTTCTCCACCCTAATATCAGATGTGCACAGCACCCCTGTCCTGTGGTTGCCGTGGACTGGGGGACTCATTACCTTCCAAGGCATCTTTGCATTTCTTTGACCTAGACAGCTCTTCCTTAGAGTAAACTTAAATCTATTTGTGATTTCTACCCCAAAAACAAAAAAAACTGAACCTGTTGCCATCGAGTCAATTCCGACTCATAGCAACCCTACAGGACAGAGTAGAACTGCCCCATAGGGTTTCCAAGGAGCGCCTGGTCGATTCGGACTGCTGACCCTTTGGTTACCAGCCATAGCTCTTAACCACGGCACCACTAAGGTTTCTAACTTCTACCCAGCAATGATTAAACGCAGGAACCCCGAGCTGAGTGCCTTCGATGAGGCACGCGGGGAGGATAATGAGGATGTTTGAGATGTGGTTCCTCAGCCTGGAGTTCTTCTAAATGAGTCACGCTGGGATGGAGACAAACCGAACACAGGTAAACAGTTCCCCACGATGTGTGGGTGAGGCGTTGTGGCAGTTTATCAAGGCAAGTGGCCTTCTGGTGGGACC
Organism: Dugong dugon; assembly: GCA_030035585.1. Lineage (NCBI taxonomy): Eukaryota > Metazoa > Chordata > Mammalia > Sirenia > Dugongidae > Dugong > Dugong dugon. Next base: position 94,122,326 of record CM057473.1, on the reverse strand, counting down.
TTGAGGGGACGGGAGTTTGTCAGGAGGGTGAGTGGGGAAGAGTGTCCCAGGAGAAGTGGGTGCAGGACCAAGTCCTGAAGCCAGGTCGGGAACGGGCAGGTGGGCCACCCCTCTGGAGAGCAGAGAGCATGGCATGGGCAGGGGAGAGGCTGGGCTGGAGCTGACAGGGAGAGAGAGGCTAAGGAATTGTGACTTTACCCTCAGGGTCACCAGTTAGTAATGAAACCCTTTCCCAACCTCCAAAGGAAAGCAGATGTGAGAGCCCACTGCGGCTGCTCCATTGTGAGGGGAGGTGGACCACAGAGTTCCTGCTGCCCGGCCACCCCAGGCACCACCATCCACCCCACCCCCTTGCTGCTCCCCAGGCCCCTCTGGGCTCTCCTGGGCTCTGGGGAGCCCCCCAGTTCCCCTGAAAGGATGCTGCCCTTTATCCTGTCAGACCCAACAGCTCTACAGGCTATCACGATGAGAAGGCCCAGAGCGTGGGGCACCCCTAGTGTCGCCCAGAAAGGAGGCCCCCAGGTGCCCAGGGGCTGGTGGCTGTGCATGGCCAGTGGCAGGGCAGGCTTCATCCCACAAGGTCACACGGCTGTCACACCCTGCCAGCTCTTCCCATAATTTACCCCTGCGCTTTCCTCCAAACAACTGAGAGGATATACTCTCAGCCCCAGCTGTCCAGGATACACGTGTCGGCAGTCTTTTTTCCAGGGAGGGAGCTGCTCCTCCGGGGTTGCTGGCCTCGGGAAGGAAACCCAGCCCCTGCGATCCAGGAAGCAATAATACAGCCTCACAGACTTAACGACCGGTTAATCCTTCAGGTCGTGAAAGAGGAATTGCACACATCCTTCTTCAAACATGGGGTTTGCAGCCGACCCCGAGGGGGCTGCCACCTTGCTCCATCCGATAGCAAACAAGATGCAGAAGAGGTTAGGGAGTCCAGGCCCACAAAGGCCCTCACCCGGCTTCCCCGGGAGCACACACATCCTCCCTCACGCCCCCGCCTTGGATGGGACTCAGGCCCCACTCCAGCCAGGTGACCTTCTACTCCAGCCTCATTTATAAGGCGAGCCTCAATCAGCCATGCATCACCCCATGCATCATTGTTCCTGCCACTTCCCCAGAGAGCCACAGGAAGGCTCACACCGTGCTACCTGGAATGTGTCACTGTCCAGGCACCCCCACCCTCCCCCCTCATACCCTCCACTCCCCACCTACCCCCAGCCCAGGGAGACAGAGAAGCAGAAAGCCTCGCTCTGGGACCCCAGCTCCACTTTTCCAAATCAAGTGGCTTTAACCAGGGTTGCCAGATAAGCTATGGGGCTCCCTGTTAAATGTGAATTTCAGTATCTCCCATGCAATGGTTGGGGCAAACTTAAACTAAAAAATTATTTGTGGTTTATTTGAAATTCGGAGCCCTGGTGGCACAGTGGTTAAGAGTTTGGCCGCTAACCAAAAGGTCAGTGGTTCGAGTCTACCAGCTACTCTTGGAAACCCTATGGGGCAGTTCTACTCTGTCTTACAGGGTCGCTATGAGTCAGAGTCGACTCGACCACAACGGGTTTGTTTTGTTTTTTTTTTTTAATTTAAAATTGAAATATAACTAGGCATCCTGGTTTGTTTGCTGGCAACCCTGCTTTAAGCAAATTCCACCTATGGAAACGCAGGTACTCCCAACAGATAAATGGGGTTGAGTCTGTGCTTCCTGAAATGATTAGTAAATCTCCTTTGTGGCATCATAGCGGTCAGAGTCAGGCTAATATCTACACAGAAAATGGTGAAAACCGTGTCTGTTTAAATTTAGGACTGGAGAAGCCAGGACTTGGAGGGAAGAACAAAGGCTGGAATCCCCTTCTGGGTTTGCACTCCGGGATGTGTGCCTGCGGGGGCCGGTGTACACAGGTGTTTGGCGGTCAGAAAGATCCACCTTTCAGGCCCAGGCCCATCGCTTTCTATGAAATGGGACAGCCTCGGGCAAGTCTTCCACCCTCCCGGAGCCGCAGTTTCTTCCTGCATAAAATAGGGACACTGTCATAGATTGAATTGTGTCCCCCCAAAATATCTGTCAACTTGTCTCGGTCATGATTCCCAGTATTGGATGATCGTCTACCATTTTATCATCTGATGTGATTTCCCTATGTGTTGTAAATCCTATCGCTATGATGCAGTAAGATGGATTATCGGCAGTTATATTGATGAGAGCTACAAGATTATAGATAATGCCTTAAGCCAATCTCTTTTGAGATATAAAAGAGAGAAGCAAGCAGAGAGATGGGGGACCTCATACCACCAAGAAAGCAGTACCGGGAGCAGAGCGTGTCCTTTGGACCTGAGGTTCCTGTGCTGAGATGCTCCCAGACCAAAGGAAGACTGATGACAAGGACCTTCCTCCAGAGCTGACGGAGACAGAAAGCATTCCCCTGGAGCCGATGCCCTGAATTCGGACTCGTAGCCTACTGGACTGTGAGAGCATAAATTTCTCTTTGTTAAAGCCATCCACTTGTGGTATTTCTGTTAGAGCAGCACTAGATGACCAAGACAGGCACCCTGCTGCCCCCCTGGGAACAAGTACACACCAAGAGCCCCCCATTTCTACCTGCACAGGTCCCAGTGCCTGACAAGGGCTGGCAGCATCAGGGTCCTTTAGCAGTGTGAGCCTTTTGATGTTCTCTGAGTTGAAGCAAGAGAGGACACAAAACTGTCAAAATCCCAGCAAGACAACAGGGAGAGACCATCGAGGACCAGAGGAGAACCAGGCAGTGAGGTAAGTGCAGAGAGAGGGGTTCAAGGCAGGAGCTCCCACAGCACCAGGGGCTGGGAAAGGGTCCCCTCCTGGAAGTGAACCCCTCCTTTAAGACCAATGCTGAGAACCTGAAACCCTCCAGATCTGAGGCTGGTGGCCAGGCGTCCCTCAGCAGGCACAAAAGGCTCAACCAAAGCCTGAGCAAGGCCCTCAGGCCTGGCTGCCTGGGCTTCCCACACAGGCAGCTGCTCCACAGCAGTGAAAACTACAGGCTAGCCTAGCCCCGTGGTGTTTGGGGCTTTGTCTCCTGGAAGACAGTCTGAGGGAATCACGAGGACCACAAACCTGACAAATTTACTCAGTATTCTTAAATAAATCTAGATTCTCTACTGGGGTGAACATCCAACTGGGGATAATGTCAGGAAAGTCATGTAGTCTGATATGGGTTGAAAATCCACCCAATGTTCTTTTATGTCTAGGAACTGAGCTCTACCACTGTTGGGGTGATATTAAATTATGATGTCCATCTAATGGGCACATGAAATGTGACTCAGCAGAAATTAGACCAGGGACAATTAGTAGTACCAAGCAGAGTGTATGGGAGAACAGGGTCCCGGCACCTCTCCCTGGTGGCCCAGGCCCTGGCTCGGCCCCAGTCCTGCTGACAAAGCCAGGCTGAATGAGGATACATAGCTGGCGCTCCCTCCTGGCAGCCACAGAGGTCCCACCGTGCCTTGTATGTCGGGTTTAAGCACCACATCCCATTCCAGGAGCTGGGGCCTCATGTTTTGGTTTGCACCTGCCTTGTGACATGACTACATACGACCTCCCCACTTTCCTGGTCCTCTGGAGTCCCAGGCGTCCACCTCCAGAAAAGCTCAAAGCCAAGTGGATGTTAAAATCCCTGGAAGCTCACTCTGAGTGGTAAACACCCATTAGATGAGGAATTGGGATGTTTACACAATTTGAGAAATCTGACAAGTAAGGTGGATATGACTCAGGTGGGTAGTTCTACCAGATCCTTCAAATGCCTCACACCTTGTGTAATAATATTGGCATGGGTTTCTTTCTCCTTTTTGTAACTATTATTTAGTATTCACACTCATTGCTGCCCTAAATGATGAAACTGCAAGGAGCGCCACCAAGCATTGCAGACAAAATCCCTGCCCCCAGGGAAGCATGAGGGAGGGGGCCGACCCAGGGAGGAGGGAGGCAGCACTGGCATGGGGAGGAGCTGGTGGTGTTTGTCAGGGAACATAGGAGACATGACACCTGAGCGTGATGGACAGAGGGAGTAGGAGTTGCTGTCTTCCTGTGCGTTGCACTGTAGCTGCCCTTCCCCATGTGGTCTTGGCAATCACTGAACAGGCCTGTGGACTCAGAGCTCACATACTTCAGTAAGACATGGTACAAAAGTGGAGAGGCAAGTCATTTGAGAAGCCCAGCCAGATAGCATGGGCCTCTAGGGTCTCTTGGAATGGTCCTGTGAGAATGGAAGGAAGACGGACCTTTTCAGAGGCTGGTTTTTGTTATGTTTTGTTTCCAAGCTTTTTTTGGGTGGTGCTGCAAAGAAGGTCTTGTGCTGTTCAAACACATTAAGATCAACTTCAAGTGAGCAATACTGAAAACAGACTGTTGTTAGTTGCCGCCAAGTCAGCTCTGACTCATGGCTACCCCGTGTACAACAGAACAAAACATTGCCTGGTCCTGCGCCATCTTTGGGGCCCTGGTGGCACAAGTAGTTAAGCATCTGGCTGCTAAAAGGTCAGCAGTTCGAATCCACCAGCTGCTCTTTGGAAACCCTGCGGGGCAGTTCTACTCTGTCCTATAGGGTGGTCATCTTCACAATCATTGATGTGCTTGATCCAACCCTATGGATCACAACAGAATATTGTCTGATACAGTGCTAGAAGACGAGTCCCCTAGGTTGGAAGGCACAACAATGAACTCGAGCACACCAACTAGAAACACAGGGCACCAGTAATCAGGAGTTTGACTTCTGCACTCGGTTTTTAGCGGGAAATGGCCTAGGACAACTAAGAAAGCTCGTGCTCAAAACACTACCTCCAGTAGTCGAAACAGCAAGTGTTTGCAGAAGGTGGTCCAGCTTCCTGATTCTTCAGGGATCCTACTACTGTCCTCAAGTCAGTGAAGTGCCTCCTGTGGCCAGGCCCAGGCCCTGTGTCAGTGGGACCCAATGGGGAGCCATGCTAAGTAAGACCAGGTCCAGGGGAGGCAGAAGAGCATATAACCCCCTAGTTATGATCCTTTCTGAACACAAGAGGAAAATACAAGGCACAGAGGGGTGACAGCTGTCCTCAGCCTCCACCTAAAGTCCCATCCAATGACACGTGAGGTTCAGAATGAGGACCTGGGGGATCAGCCAAGCCCAACTCATTTCTATCCCAAGACAGCACGTACCATGGCAAGAAAATGAACTCACAACTTTTTGGATTTTGCTACAACAAGAAAGATTAATTTTCCCCTTAGCTGGCTAAAGGATGGATTTAACCACCACAGCCTTTGAGGTTCTGCAGCAATAATGACACTACTACGCTGAAGTCTTACTCTAAAACACCTAGATGGAACATGGGATTGGTATGACATGGACATGGCTTAGTCCTTACCAGTCATGCTAAAAGTACATCAGTCTAATATTGAACATCTACACTTAGGCTATAGGCTAAGCTGCAGTAACTAAAAGACCAATACTTACAGCAACCTAAAGAGAGCCTTTTATTTCTCTCTCACATAACACTTTGTAAAGGAGAAGTCTGAGCTGGGTGGGTGGCTCAGCTCCAAGAAGTCATTCAGGGATTCAGGTTCCCTCCATCTTGTGGCTCTGCCATCTCCTAGAGTGATGCCCTCCTCTGCATGGTTAAAGCTGAGTCACTGCCACATTTGGGTTCTAGAACTCAGGAAGGGGAAAGAAAGGAAAAGCAGGGCAAGCAATTCCTTCTAATCCAGTTACAGAGAAGTGGCCCCATGCCATCTGCTCACATTCCCTTGGCTAGAACTTGTTGCACCTGACTCCCAGGAAGGCTCCATAATGTAATCTTGAACCACATTGCATGCTCAGCTAAATACAACTAAGAGGGCTCCATTACTAAAAGGAATAGGAAATAATGGGTGCTGGGGACAGTTAGCAGTCCCCACCACACAGGGCAGCGTGCAGTGGAGTCGGACATGGGTGGAACCTATAGCCAACCTGAGTTCTAATCCCAGCTCTGGCCCTAATTCTAAAAACTTGGACAAGAGATAGCCTCTGAGTTTCTACTTCTGCAAAATGGGCATAATGCCCAAAGGTTGCTGGGTTTCCACATATGGGAAAGCACTGGCTCAGTATATGGCATATTGTAGGTGCACCACAATTGTTAGGACTTGTTATTTATCCTTGCAACCTCCAAAATGATGTGGTCGGTTAAACTGAATTAATACTTTGGAACACACACTGATACATGAAAACACAAGTGCCCAGAACCTGAGGACAGTCTGTGAGCCTGAATAAAGCTAGAGAAGGCAGCAACATCATCCATCCATCCTCACGTAGTTTATGAAGTGCTTTTACATACGTTATCTCACTCACCCCATATTATCCTCTTTTTTCGGAGGTGAGGAAACAGGAGCTCATACCTAGGGTCACACAGCTGACGTTTGATTCATAGTCCAGTGCTCTTTCAACTCCACCATGACTGCAGTCCAAACCCAAATCTAGCAAACTCTTCCTGCCCAAATGTAGCCTCCACAATAGCGTGAATCATGTGTCCCCATTGTCTTAGTAGCCTTGACCCTAAGGTATGAAAAGCTACAGTAGACTCAGTCCTTGCTTGTGGGCATGGGGTAGGGGGCAGCCCATGCTGCCAGGGGCCAGCCATAAGCTATGGCCAGGAGAGACTCTCCTTGGTGCATTCAAGGCCCGTGCTATATTCTGAAGTTAACCGGGGTGATCAGAAAAATCATGTGAGCAGCGTTGGCTTGAGTGAAGGGTGCCCAGATCAGACCACCCAAGGGTCTGCTGGCTTTAATGGACATGCAGTTAGTTTAAGCAAGCACTGATGGGGCCCATTGCCGGGTGCTGCATGGGGTACGCTGTGAAGGCTAGACCCCATGTGCAGCCTGGGTCTTGTCAGCTCACCTTTATCTGAAGAAGCCTCCAGATCTTGCTTTGCTCATCTTTAAGGGTCAGAGCTGTAAGAGACCCTCAGCAGGAATCTGCCTACTTCTCAGTTCTTCTGGTTTCATCTCCCTCTTGTCCATCCCAGTCTGTCCTCTTTCCTCATTGGGTTAACTCAGACACCACTTTCCTGGTCCCTGGAATGTCTTTTCTAACCCCTCCCCCCATACGCTTGAATTTCTGCTCCCAGGTATATGTGTACAGGCAGACAAAAATCATTAGGGCAGTTATTCAGTACGACACTATAATGGTGGACACGCGACACTAAGCATTTGTCAAAACCCATAGGACTGTACATCACAAAGAGTGAACCCTAATTGAAACTATGGACTTTAGTGAATAATAAGATATCAAATTGGTTCATCCGTTCTAACAAATATACCACAGGAGCTTCCAGAAAAAACTTCCAAAAAACCAGCCAATGAAAATCCTACGGATCACAATGGTCCAATCCCATTGTGCATGCGGTTGCCATGCCTCAGGAGCCAACTCAACAGCAGCTAACAACAACAACAATAATAGGGAGAACGGTGTGCAGCGGGGAGAAGGGCCATATGGGAGCTGTCTGTATTTTCTGCACAATTTTTGTATGAATCTAAAACTGCTCTAAAAAATAAAGTCTAACCAATTTTTTATTAATTAAAAAAAAAATCAAATAGCACAGCAATTATGCCCCACTGCAGGGGCAGGCTATTTTTACTTGTCTGATGAGTGGTCTTTCCAGCTGTGCAAATGCCCAGGAAACAGACTGAAGCTTGCTTAGCACTTGGACCAGACCCTGGGGTCCTGGGGTTGGGACCCCGTGTTATGGCAGAAGCAGGAGGGCTGGTCCACAGGCAGCTCGAGGCCCCACTGAGCCAGCCATCCTTCAGGTGCTGGCTTTCCATGTGGAAACCAGGAACAAGTGAAGGACGAGGAGGGAAATTCACATTGAGTCATCTCCAGGATGTACAAATCCCGGTAAAACCTCCACGCTTGGCAACCGAAGAGGAAATGCTTTGAGTTTTTTTTTAGACTTTCATGTAACCTAGACGCTCAGCTGGGACTCTGTTTCCTATTTAAAGACTTTTCCAAACAGTTGTGTTTTCAGGGATCTTCATAAACACATGTTCGGAGGACGGAACCAGAAGGAGCAGGGCTTCTCCGGGCTGCCTGGTCCGATTCCCTCAGCTCCCAGCGCACCTCAAGTGTTTCAACAGGAAAACACAGCTGAGGACAGGAAGCCTGTGAGTCTCAGAAGCTGCTTTGTGGATCTGACCTCTGGCAATTACAAAATACTAAAATACAGTGTTAATCAAGAAGATTTGCTGAGCATCTAGACCTGCGAGGCACGCCACTTGAGCTGAATCGAAAACAGTCGGGGGAATACTAATATGACTCAGTCTGCATCTAGGCTTTAATGCTGCTCTTCTCTCATGACCTGTAAACAAATCCATCCAGGTGTTCATTTGTTCATTGTTTCACTCCACACTGATGAAGCCATCAGCATGGCTGTGTGTTTGTTCAAAGGTCTCGTGCTCCCTTGTCCTCGCTCTCTTACAGGATTTTCAGGGCAAAAGACGCTGCTTACCTGACCAGGGCCCCAGTGGGCCATCTGATGGACTTCCCCACAAGACTGGAAGGCCCCCATGGCCTGGCCCTTTCCTCAAGGGTCGCTGAGTGCAAGAACTCAGTGTTCTGAGCCTGAGGTGAGGCGAACGCTCGACTAAGCCTTGGGCTTCTTGTACCCCAACAAACCACTTAACCATTTTGCCTTATCTCTTTTTGTTTGTTTTTGAATGTACTTTATTTTTTAAAACAGTTTCAGATTTACAGAAAAAATGAGATGACAATACAGGGAGTTCCCCATTACCCTGCACTCAGTTTCCTCTATTATTAACATCTTCCATTACTGTGGGACATTAATAGAATTGATGAACCAATATTGATAAATTATTATTCACTTAAGCCTGTAATTTATTCAGATTTCCTTAGCTTTTACCTAGTGTCCTTTTTCGGCCCCAGGATCCCATCCAGAGTACCACATGACATTTAGTCGTTGTTACAGATTGAATGGTGTCCCCCCAAAAGATATGTTCCAGTCCTAACCCCTGGTACCTGTGAACATGCTCTTATTTGGAAATAGGGTATTTGAAGGTGTTATCAGCTAAGTTAACATGAGGTAATAGTGGAGTAGGGTAGGTCCTAACCCAAGGAGTGGGCCTTATAAAATGACAAGAAGGGACCCAGAGGGAAGACAGCAATGTGATGATGGAGGTAGAGGTTGTAGCAGACAAAGTGGTAAGCCAAGGATTGCCCGGAGCCAACAGAAGCTAGGAGAGAGGCATGGAATAGATTCTCCTCAGAGCCCTCAGAAGGAATCAGCATGACCGAGACCCCAATTTGGACTTCTAGCTTCCAGAACTGTCAGACAATAAATGTCTGTGGTTATAAGCCATCCAATTTGTTATGGTGGCCCCCAAGAAACCAGTACATTCCTCTTGGTCATGACAGCTTCTCGTCGCTTTTTGTCTACCTGTCTCCTCGTTAGACTGGGAGTTCCTTAAAGGTAGAAATTAAGTTCCTTCCTTCCTCCTCCCCCGCAAGTCTTCCTTCGCGATGCCTAGAATAATGCTGTGCCCCTAGCAGACACTCAGCGCGTGACTGGGGATTGGGTTGAAGCATCAACTCTTGTGCTTGTCTCTCCCAGAAAATGTCAAAACATCAACTAACAAATGTGTCAGATCAGACCATCTCTGAAGGGATGGGGCTCTGGGGCAATTTCACGTTCTTTGTTACATCTCTGTAATGTTTAAGTCTTTTAAAATAATTAGCATTTATTTCTCTTCTAATTAAAATAAAAAATAAAGCTGTGAGTTGAGGACTGACAGTTTATGAAGTACTTTCATAAACTTTACCTTAATGAGTTCTCTCAACGCTGGGAGGTGGGTGTATTGTTACCCCTCATGACAGGTAAAGAGGCTGTGCTCAGTGATGTGACGTGGCGTGCCTAAGATAACACAGCTGGTGCAGACGGCCCAAAGTGGGGCTGTCGGGCTTCTTCCTGTACCTGACCTACCCAAGGTGTCAGAAAAGAGCAAGGGTCTCAAAGCCATTTGGTATAAGTGCAATCCACGTGCCAGTGACCCAAGGTTACTCCTGAGGCACTGCAGGGCACCCAGCCCACACCTGTGGAAAGAACTATTGTTGCAATTCTCTGGAGAAAGGGGAGGTGATGTGATAGGGGAAGTAGGGGTGTGAAGATCAAAGGAAAGGAATCAGTTCCAAACCTACTTTTCTGACACCAAACTGTGAGGATCAATTTCAATCTATTCCTCACTACTTCAATTCCTGTTCCAACTGCAGAGGCGGCACTGCTTCCTCTGACCCTAACCACAGGCGCGAGGTCAGAGCTCAGATCGCACAGTCCTCCAGACTGCCTAGTCTGCCCGAGACTCCAGGCGCCAGCAGTAAACTGGGAGGTTCCCACAACTCCCCCACTTCTGGCACCCACTACCCCCTTGGGTTCGATAACTCGCTAGAACGACTCACAGAACTCAGGGAGACTGCTGTACTCAAGATTACAGTTGTATTGTAGTAAAAGGATACAAAAGAAGGGACACATAGGGGGTGAGGTCTGGGAGCGTTCCCAACACGAGCTTCCATGTCCCAAAAAGGGACGCGCTATCCTCCCACGTACATCGATGTCTATCACCACCCAGGACACCCATGGAGCTTCCGTGCCCAGAGCCTTTATTGGGACCTCATTACATAGGCATGATTGATTAAATCAATCTCCTGCCCCGCCGCCCTGCAGGTTGGCTAATATCATGTGGTGGGTCTTTCTGGCCTGGCCAGCCCCTACCTAATAGGCACCTCATTAGCATAAACCCTCAGGTGTGGTATGGAGCCCTCTTCAAAGACACTTCAATTACTGGCAAATTCCAAGGCCCTAGAGGTTACCTCTCAGGAGGGGGGTCAAAGACCAAATTCTTCGGGTAAAGTTAATCGTAAATCCCACAAGGGGGCTTCACCTCTTTGGACATCTGCTGGCTGTATCAGTTGGGAACAGGAAGATGGGTTATCAGTCCAGCTCAGGCTTCTAATTTGTGCCATGCTCTGCCTCAGGCCTTTATGCATGATGTTCAGAGGATCCATGCAAATAGCCCGAAGTTATAACAGCGGGTAACTTAAGCTACTGGATCTGCCCTCAGATTTTCTGGACCCTAATCCCAGGCTCCCTCCTCTCTGCCCTGCTGCCTCCAGTGACTCCTACGCTACCATTGCCCACGATTTCATTTCACAGAAGCTAAAGCAGAGGTCCCAAAGGCCCCAGGGAGGAGGCAGGGAATGCAGGTGAGTGAAGTGAGCCTGATGGGTGAGGAGTTGCTGGAAACCCTGGCCCCATCCAAAGGCAGGTGCCACCTCTCTGCTCCAGCCCCTATGGGTCCAGAGCTGCCATATCTTCCAGATTATCAAGAGAAGCTGGAAACCTCAATTTTTATGAGAACTATCTCAATTTTTAAATGTTGGCAACTAACTGAAAACAAAAAACAGCACATGGGTCAAGCTGAGCAGGTCTATCACTGGCTTTGGCCAGTTTTGACCTCCTTGCTAAGGATGCAATGAGGCCAGCTGCTGTGTAGCTCTAATTCTGAACAGCAGGGAGCAACAGAGATGTGAGACAGTGGGGACCATGAACAGGTCATCTTAGAGCAGGGGAGTCCTGGGGATCCTGAGAAGCAGATGTTAGATCAGTGGAGCCAGGCCTGCTGAGAAGCTGATCGCTGGATCTTCCCAGAATATTACACATACAGTGACTCCTACACTTCCGACACAGGTTTTAGGGAGGCTGATGTCAATTCTTCAAGAGGAAAGGACCCATGACCTGACTCCATGTCCCCTCCTCTATGCTCTGCCCTAGACCCCATCAACAGACTGCCCCATCTCTACTTCCCAGCACCAACCCTCACCCAAGACAAAGGCTTCTAAGCAGTGTCTGCCCTACCTTCTGGACTCAGTTACAAGTCACCATCTGTCTACTCTGCCCCTATCTCATGTCCTAGATTAAATAACTGGACATCTGTTGCAATCTCTGATCTGGTAGCCAGGAGAGATCTCTGGACTTCTTAAGAGTGTGGGCCCATCTTCTCTTGCTCATTGTAAATTATGAGCCCTAGGATGATAAACCTCCCCCTAAGAAGGGAGTTCTAGCCACTCCAGCTGCCTGAAAATGTTGCTCAGAGTCCAGTCTCTCCAATGAGTTGTCACTAGGGTGCGGATTCATGAATGCATGTCTATTACAGTAAGAGGAGCCCCTGGGTGGCACAAACAGTTAAGCACTGGGCTACTAACCAACAGCTTGGCAGTTTGAATCCACCCAGAGCTGTATCGGAAGAAAGACCTGGTGATCTTCTTCTGAAAGGTCACAGCCTTGAAAACGCTGTGGAGCACAGTTCTACTCTGACACACATGGGCTGGCCGTGAGTTAGAGATGACTTGACAGCAATTTATTATTAGTAGTAGTGGTAGTATTACAATAAGACACTGTGCTTTTACACACATCACCTCTTACTTATTCATCACTGCATTCATTTATCCAACAAATACTGGTTAAGCATCTACTATGTACTGGCGGCATCTCTCAGCACCTAGCGTATGTGACACACGTAGCTGTAGGCTGAATAATGACCCAATCAGCTTGTAATCCTCATAACACCCGAGAGGCAGGGATTGTTAGCCTTGTGTTTCAGATAAGGAAATTAAAGCTCAGAGAGTTACGTGGCTTGCCCATGGTCACACGGTTGAGAAGGGCTGAAGCTGGGATGCAGGCACAGGTTCTCTGATTCCAAGTGCAGTGCTCTTCTCTTTATTCAAGAAGCTGGCAAACTCCTTTTGTAAAGGGCCAGATAGATCCATATGAGACTCTGTTATGACTACGCAATTCTGATATTTTAATGCAAAAGCAGCCACAGACAATGTGTGAATGAATGAACGTGACTGTGTTCCAGTAAAACTTTATTGACAAGAACATTTGGTGGATATCTTAGTCATCTAGTGCTGCTCTAACAGAAATACCACGAGCGGATGGCTTTCACAAAGAGAAATTTATTTTCTCACAGTCTAGTAGGCTAGAAGTCCAAATTCAGGGTGTCAGCTCCAGGGGAAGACTTTCTCTCTCTATCGGCTCTGGAAGAAGGTCCTTGTCAACATCAGTCTTCTCCCGGACTAGGAGCTTCTCCGCGCAGGGACCCCAGGTCCAAAGGACACACTCTGCTCCTGGCACTGCTTTCTTGGTAGTATAAGGTCTCCCATTCTCTGCTTGCTTCCCTTTTATCTCTTGAGAGATAAAAGGTGATGCAGGCCACATCCCAGGGAAACTCCCTTTACATTGGATCAGGGATGTGACCTGGGTTAGGGTGGTGTGACAATCCCACCCTAATCCTTTTTAATGTAAAATTACAATCACAAAATGGAGGACAACCACACAGCACTGGGAATCATGGCCTAGTCAAATTGATAAACACATTTTTTGGGGGACACAGTTCAATCCATGACAGTGGACCTAATTAAAAAATGGTCAAAGAACTTGAGTAGATGTTTCTCCAGAGAAGATACACAAATGGGCAACAAGCACGTGAAAAGATGCTAACATCATCAGTCATTGTTGTTGCTGTTGTTAGTTGCTGTCAAGACAATCTGACTCAGCAACCCCATGTGTTACAAGTAGAACTGCTCCATGGCTTTAAATGGAAGCAGACCACCAGGGCTTTTCTTCCATGGTACCACTGGGTGGGTTCAAACCACCAACCTTTAGGTTAGCAGTAGAGTATAAACCGTTTGCCCTGGTCATTAGGGGAATGCAAATCAAAACCACAATGAGATATCACCTCACACCCACTAGAATGGCTATTATCAGAAAAACTGAAACTAGCAAGTGTTGGTGAGGAAGTGGAGAAATTCTCACCCATTGCTGGTGGAAATGTAAAACGGTACAGCCACTGTGGAAAATAGTATGGCTTCTCAAACACAGAATTACCATATGACTCAGCAATCTCACTCCTAGGTATATACCCCAGAGACTTGAAAGCAGGGACTTAAACAGATATGTGTGTACCAATGTTCATTGCAGCATTATTCACAATAGCCAAAAGGTGGAAACAACCCAAGTGCCCATCAACAGATGAATGGATAAACAACATGTGGTACATAAACACAGCGGAATATTATTCAGCCATAAAGAGAAATGAAGTAGATGAACCTTGAAAACATGCTGAATGAAATAAGTCAGGTATAAAAGTGCAAATATTGTACGATCCCACTTACATGAAATGTCTAGAAGGGGCAAATGCATAGGGACAAGAGGTTATTAGTGGTTACTGGGACTAAGAGTAGAGAGGAACGAGAGTTAGTGCGGAGGGTTTACTGAGTTTCTGTTTATAAAACTCGTGGAGGTGGATGGTGGTGATGGCACTACAATATGGTGGATGTAATTAATGTCACTGAATTGTACACTTAAAAATGGTTAAAATGGCGAACTTTTTATTATGTATATTTCACCACAATAAAATAATTCTGGTGGGCTGGATTTGCTATATAGCAGCCGCCTCACTCTGCGGCATAAGAACAGGCCACCGTTGCTCTCCTCATTTTGTAGATGGAAACCGAGGCAGGAGGTGGAGTGATTGGCCTCTGAACAAGCCAAGAGCTTGGACGCCAGGTACTTCTTTCCGAAGTTCTTCCCGGGTTGGAGCTGCTTTGGAGGGCCCTATTAATTTCCAGGATCTGACTTCTGACGGGAAGAAAAACACAGGAGCTCTACAGGAGGGCCGGGGTGACAGCCTCTGGCCTGTGTGCTTCCTCCTCACTGGCTGCTCTGGCTTCTCCTTAGCTGCTCTCCAAGGGGACAAGACATGTGCAGCCAAGTCTGACCATCTGCGAGGAAGCCTCACTTTTCTCCCACACAGGGAAGGAAGCAGGAGCCCCCACGTGCAGCTCAACCTCCAGCACGGTTCCGGGGAAGTCTGAGGAATCTCACCCAGCTGCCTCCTCCTGGGCCATCCCAGGACACAGCTTTGCTTCTCGTAAAAATGCCAAGACATCCAGATGCACGACTCTCTCCGAAGTTCCAAGCCGCTTGGAGGCCTGAATCTTGGCAGTTCTGAGCTCGCGGAGTAAAGAGGTATCCTTCCTCTCTCTCACACCTCTCTTCACCCTTCACTGCCCTCAGACTTTAAGCACATGCCATGTGCAGGCCCTGGACTGGGCTCCAGGGACACATGGTGAGCAGGGCAAGCATGACTCCTGGGGAGGGCTTGGCCCTGTGATATCCAAGCCATCTAGGGTAGAAGCATCTTAACAAGAGTTATGTTTCAGAGGAAAAGAAACCCAATTTAAATTAGCGGGGTTGTGGGGGAGTAGGGGAGCTCCAATCCAAATCAGAGCTAGAAATAAGGACACCCCCTTCCCAAATAAAGAGTCCCTGGGTGGTGCAAACAGCTGCACGCTTGGCTGCTAACCAAAGGGTTGGAGGTCTGAGTCCACCCACAGATGCCTTGGAGGCAAGGCCAGTCTACTCCAAAAAATCAGCTGTCGAAAACTCTATGGAGCACAGTTCTACTCAGATACACTTGGGTGTGCCACGAGTCAGAATCAACTCAACGACAACTGTGTTTTGTTTTGTTTTTCTTCCCCAAATAAAACAAGGCCAGGAAAGGCTCAAGTCCATCATCACAATGAGATATTAAAGCAGTCTGTATGGCCAGCCTCCCGAGATTCTCCTGTCCTTGGTCCCGTCTTGGCTGTGACCAGCCCTGGGGCACAGGTGGGACTCCCACACCACTATTGTGAGCAGTATTGATGTGGGGAACATCTGATCCCTCAAGGCTCCTCTCAGTGGGGAGCTGGGCTCTTAGAAGACCCCTAGGATTCAGCTTACTTGGCCCTGGCACAAAGAAGGGATCCTGTTTCCTTCACCTCAACAAGGCGTCCCTGGGTGCCTGCAGTGGCTCTTTGCCAAGGCCGTGGATGTGCAAGCCCAGAGCCACGAGCTAGAGCAGCACAGGAGCAGCCCAGGGCTGCATGGCAGAGTTGAGGGCCTGGGTCCTGGGAGTCCAGTGACTGGCCACAGTCATCTGCTGGTGAGCTGACAACAAGCCTGGCTGGACAGGGTCTTCTATTACTCGATGGCCCATCACTCCATTTACATTTCCATCAGCAGCGTATGAAGTTTCCAGTTTCTCCACATCCTTGTCAACACTTATTATTATTTGTCTTTTATTATAGCATCCTACTGAGTATGAAATGGTATCTCATTGTGGTTTTGATTTGCATTTCCCTGAAGGCTAATGATGTTCAGAATCTTTTCACATGTTCATTAGCCATAACATTGGAGAAATGTCTATTCAGATTCTTTGTCCATTCTTCAGTTGGGTTATTTGTCTTTTTATTATTAACCTGTCAGTGTTCTTAAGACAGTCTAGATACAAGTCCCTAATCAGATATATGATTTGCAAATATTTTCTCCCATTTCTATCGGCTGTCTTTTCACTTTCTTGATGGTGTCCTTTGAAGCACAAAAGTTTTTTGATGAATTCCAACTTACATATTTTTTTCTTTTGTGGCTTGTGCTTTCGGTGTGGTATCTAAGAAATCATTGTCTAATACAAGGTCATAGAGATTTATTCTTACATTTTCTTCTAAGAGTTTTATAGATTTAGTGCTTACATTTGGGTCTTTGATCCATTTTGAGTTAATAGTTGTGCATGGTGTGAGGTAGGGATCCAACTTCATTCTTTTGCATGTGGAAATCCAGTTGTCCCAGCACCATTTGTTGAAAAAATTACTCTTTCCCTTGAATTATCTTGACACCTTTGCCAAAAAAATCAATTGACCATAAAAGAGAGGGTTTATTTCTGGACTCTCAACTCTATTCTACTGATCTGTATGTCTATCCTTATGCCAAGACCACACAGTATTGATTACTGTAGCTTTGTGGTAAGTTTTGAAATTGGGAAGTGTGAATCCTCCAGTTTGTTCTTCCTTTTCAAGATTGTTTTGGCTTCTCCAGGTCCCTTGAATTTTCATACAAATTTTAGGATCAGCTTGTCAATTTCTGCAATTTTGATAGGGATTGTGTTGCAGGGAAGCTTATATAGAAGTCTGTAAAGAAGTCTATGTGTGCTCTGACTGTCTCCCCAGAGTAAGCTGTAAGTCACTGGCAGAAAACAGCTATGCCTTGTGCCTCTTCTGAGGGCTGTGTGTCTCAGCTCTGTGCTGGACACACAGAACGGGGGTGTGGCATGATGATGGGAATATTGTTGGGTCACTTAGCAACTCTGTGCTGTTAATAAAAGGACTTAACCTCAGTTTCCTCAACTGTAAAATGGGGGAAACACTACAGATCTCATGGGGTGGTGATGAGGGTCAGACCTATATGTTCAGGGTCCCTGCCTGGCCTGGCCCCCGGCTTGTCTTGCTTTTCTTGGCTGAACGGTGTCCTCGTTGGAGGCAGGGACCTTGTATCTTCTGTGTCTTATACCCACCCCATCGCACTGTCTGGTACACATACTGGGTACTCAGAAAACTTTTTGCTTGTAGAATAAGAATCAGTACAATGTAAAAGCAAAGTGATGGAACAAGTATTTTTAAGTATAATTGACATAATGCTCTGAACCTCTTGAGTCCTTGTGGCATATCCTGTTTAGATGTTGTGGTCTAATAAAGGAAGCTGGGAAACACAATGTTGGGTTCTTCAGGGTTTGATTGTCCCTGGGAGCTGGCAGGCAGCAGCTTTTAGGGATCTGAGCTATTTTATTACCCTCCAACCTGCAGCCATTCCCATGCTCCCTGGCTGTGTCCTGCTGTTCAACTTTCACCCTGGTTGACCAGCTCCCTAACACCAGCACATTCTTTCAGAGGCACACAACACGCTGATCCTTCAGAAATAGAAGCTGACAGACCAAGCCATAAATGTTCTCTGAGAGAAATAGATGCTGTCTTAGTTACCGTGTGCTGCCATAACTGAAGTATCATAAGTGGGTGGCTTTAAAGAACAAGAATTTATTTTCTCACAGTTCTGAAGGCTGAAAGTCCAAATCAGGGTCTGGGCCGTATTGATTCCTTCCTTGTCGGTAGCCCCGGGTGTTCCTTGGCTTGTCAACAATCCTCATATGGCACCTGTCTTCCCCATGTGTGTCTCTGTTGTCCATTCTGGTCCTTTTATAACTCAGAAGTGATTAGGTTTAGGACCCACCCTCCTCTGGTATGCCCTCATTAATACAAAAAAAGAAAAATATCTTATTTCCAGACAGGATCACATCCATAGCTACAAGGGTCAGCAATTCAACACATATTTTGGGGGACACAATTCAATTCATAACAGACACAGAATGAGATGTTGCCACCAGACATTCTGCAGCCTAGGAATGTTAGAAATAGTTTATAAAAACCACTCATCTATAGGTCAGGTTCATGTTCTGTGTGTAGTTCCTATTTTAATCCGTGGATCTACTTTTGGGAAAGGTCAAATATTTGACCTCTAAGAGATGAGAATTATGAAATCAAAGGGAGAAAGGACAGGAGTGAATGGATGACATGAAATGCTCAAATTCACTCAAAGCTTGAGGTTTATTGTCACCAGGAGGCTGCAGGGAAATGTCTGGAATTCTCACATTAATGGATCCTGCTAATACCGTAAGGAAAGGGAAATGACTATTACTGGCTGACCCCCAGGCAGCGTGTGCCAGGAGGAGAGGCAGCTACGCATCCAGAAAGGACGTCTCTTCTGTTTTTGATCAGTAGGAACTTCTGAAATGACTCTTCAGAGATTTCATGTACCTGGCAAATTGTGACTATTAGGAAGAGGGAGCAACAATTCACTGGAGATCTAGGCCAAGAAGCAGTGGGGGGTGGGGGTGGGGGTAGAAATGGGGTCAGGCAGAGGAACCCCAGGACTCCAACAAGTCTGTTTCCATCAGTAAAGGAGCCATTGAACCAAGGTGGAACCCACTTCACTGGCACAGGGCCTGGGATCTTGTTTGGAGCAAATCTCCACCATGCTGCCATCTTACAGAGCAGCTAGGTGACCACCATGTGGACAAAGCCCAGTGGAAACATACTCTGTAGTCCCACATCTATGGCGATAGGGGCCCACACCGGAACTAAACAGAAGGGACCCGCGGAGGGGTGGTACTGAAACCCAGAGGGTGAAAATTGCAACTCCTCCCTATCTCCTCTTTGGCTTTGTTTTTTTCCTATATCACTTGTCACATACGACACACTCTATGTTCTGTTCCTGCAGGCCATAGGGGCAGGGATTTTGTGTTCCATAAATATTTGTTGGATGCCTCTCTTGGATTCCTACTCTGTGCCATGTGCCAGGCTAACAAAAAAAAAAACTGTGGCAAGACTGGGCAGAGGGGGTGGGGAGGGGGTTGAACATCTACCAAGAGTCTGTCACATGTGAGGCACTGTCCAATTCTTTGCACACTTTATCTCGTGGAATGCCCCCAACAACCTTTCAGGGTAGAAATAATTGTGCATATGTCACAGATTGAAAAAAAAAAAAAAGAAGTCCAGGAAGTTTTAGTAAATTTTCTAAGTTTTCAGAAATGATCAGTGGCAAACATGGAATTTAAACCCAGGTCATTTCCACGGAGCCACATGGCCTTGGGGTGTCTGTGGGTGGGTCACCATGATCCTGGCTGCTTTGCAGGTGAGGGGCTGGGGGATGTTGCTACTGCAAACTGAGTGGAACGCTCAGCACACACGTTTGATGAAAGTTCCCAAGGCACAGGTCAGTCTGACGCCCTTTCAGGTGGCTTTGTTTAAAGGCTCTCTCAGCTCAACGAGAGTAAGACCTGGTCCTGTCTGGCCATGATCCCTGCTGTCTCTGGGAGGGAGCTAGCCATGGTGCAGACTCCACGTCAGCCTCTTCCACATCCTTTTCCCCTCATAGTATCTTATTTCTTATAGCTTGACGATACCGTTTAGGCTTTTTTTTTGCCAGTCTTCTTTTATTTCTTGAGTATTCTCACCTCATTATTCTTTGAGATCAGTATTAGCATTAGGTTAGCAAATTTGCATAAATATCCCATTGGATTTCTAGAATGTCAAGACTGCAAAGAATTTTAATACAATCATTATTTTTGCAATAGAGGGCTTCCTCTTCCACCAACATGTGTATGACTCCGATTATGTAAACTGTTTTGTAACACTCAGAATAGTTTTCCAGTTTTTGTCATGTCTGTTCTGAATATTACTTGATTTGTGTATGGGTTTTACACATTTTCTCTTTCTATTATAAACGGAAGGCGCTCTGGTGGCACAGTGGTTAAGTGCTTGGCTGCTAATCAAAAGGTCAACAGTTCAAACCCACCAGCCCCTCCTCAGGAGAAAGATGTGGCAGCTGTTTCCGTAAAGAATTACAGCCTTGTAAAGCCTATGGGGGCAGGTCTACTCTGTCCTATAGGGTTGCTATGAATTGGAATCGACTTGATGGCAATGGGTTTGGAATGGGGTTTATTATAAATGGCACGATTTTTTAAATTGATCTTCTGACTACTCTGCCTTAGAGGATATTTATTAATTTTTCTATATGTGTTTTCTATCTATGCACGTGATCTTCCACATCTTTACCTGCAGCCGTTGAGAAGGGCCATGGGCCTCCAACGGCTGCTCTCTGTGATCTGCCAGAGCTTGACATGGTTAATTTGAAGTGAAGGTTGAAGACGCTGGCCTTGTGAGCCAAACAGCTAAGATTTAAAAAGTAATCACAAAATATGAAGAAGAGCAGAGTGAAGAGACATACACAGAATCCTCAGATGGTGTCAGCCACCGTCCACATGGCCACCTGAGGACCTGGTGAGCCTCCTGGGGACTCTTCCCAAGGCCAAGGACAAGCTGGGCCGATTTTAGCCACAAAATCTGGGGTTCCCCCCCACACCGCCCCCATCTAGTTGCATGTAGTGCCTGCCTTTCAACTCTTCTAGAAGAAAGGAGAGTATGTTGTTTTTTTTTTTTTCCCCTTCAGGTGGTGCTTTACTTGACTACATTAAAGGCAATGACCCTATTTTCTAGGCCAAACCCTGAGGGCAAATAATTATTTTCCAGCAGAAATTTCTTAAACAACTCTTCAAAGATTCCTACCCTCCCCGCTTCCCTCTCTGGTAACAGGGATGCCAGCTAATGGGTAGAGAGAGGCCCACAGGTCATAACTCACCTATATTAACACGAGTCGCCATGTTCACCTGACCCCTAACAACCAGGGGCCCTAATTAAGAAGGAAGGTCCTTAATGAGGCCCTTTGCCTTCCCATCTATCCACTGGCTGTGCCCCTCCCTCCTCTCCCTTTCTTCCATGGGCTGGCTCTCTGGTCTCGTCACCTTCTTCTCGGCCCTTGCTGCTGCCCCAGTTTCCTCTCATCTGCAGGAAGCCTCTGTTGGGAAAGCCTCCTGGAACTCTGAGTCGACCTCAGTCAATTCTTTCCCCCTCTCCACCGCTCCCTCTTGGGAGCTTCCATGAGGCGGTGCAGGCCTGTCTCTCCAACCAGGCTGATTCCAGAGTCCAATAATGGAAAGGGCAGAGGCGTGGCAGTTCACCTCACTGCCTTCAAATGGGCTCTGCCACTCACTAGCAAGTTCTTTATCCCCACTGGGCCCTCAGTTTCCTCCTCCATAACCAACTTAACAGACTGGTGTCAGGACTAGGTAGGGCAACACGAGCACAGCTGCTCCGAGCCCACCCAGGCAACACGCGTCCCCCTGGACTATCCCTCCCGTCTTCCCTCCACACTCCTCTTCAACCAAAGCCTGACCCCTTTTAATCTATTTCTAACAACGTGTGACATGTCCCTTAGAGCTTGCATTTTTCTAGCCAGTTTATTTGAAGGGTGGGTTCGAAGTCTTTGGCCTCCTATACAGATCTATAGTTCTGGTGCCCAGCACTCCATAGGGATTCTGCATTCCATCTTCCCCTGTGATCCAGGAGAGGAAGTAAGAGGGCTGTTCACGAGAGCTCCAAGCCTGGCATGCTGCTGGCCTGCATGTGACCTAGTGCAAGAGGCCCCTCTGCCCTTCAGGAGGCCGGGCATGGAGCAGCCGGCAGGGCGTGCTGCGGATGCTCTTGGGGCAACAGCTTTGAGACTGTGGGTTCCAGAGGCAGGCGTGGATACCTGCTACACTGCTACTCCCTGGGGAGGCCTTCGGGGCTAGGGTGGGATTTGCTTTCCCATTTGAAGCTGATGCACAGATAGAGAGCACATTCCCCTTCTAGGGGGAAGAAAACCTGCCAACCACTGAATAACATTCTCATTCAAGGAATGCACCTTGGCCCCCTGCCTGCCTCACGCAAACCTCATGACTTCCCTCTTTGTTAATTAATTGAGAGGTGTGTTCTCTGCCATCCTCTTTAATCTTTTCAGCCTTATCCTCCAATCTGAGTTTTCAGTACTTTGAAGATGTTATCAGAAGGCACCAGTCCTTGGAGAAGGACATCATGCTTGGTAAAGTAGAAGGTCAGTGAAAAAAAGAGGAAGACCTTCAATGAGATGGACTGACATGGCAGCTGCAACAGTGGGCTCAAACATAGCAACGATTGTGAGAACGGTGAAGGACCAGGCAATGTTTCGTTCTGTTGTACACAGGGTCACTCTGAGTTGGAACCTAACAACAACATCCCCAAGACTCACAGCTAGTCCCAACCTCGCCTGATGCTCTGAAATAACTAATATCCATGTGGCATTTGGCTGAATCCAGTGGCTTTCCCATGTCCATTTGCTCACTGATGCATTGCCTCGCTCAACAAGTGTGGTTCGAGGACTCTCTGTGTGCAAGCCTCCAGTCTGCTGTGTTGTCCAGGGGCCTCAGGAAAGGCGGGGAAGGGAACTGACATCCCCAAATGCCTTCTGTGTGTGGCGCGTGCACCGCTGCCCTGTGGAGTAGGTATTGTTACCCCCATTTTATAGTTGGAGAAAACTGAAGCTCAGAGAGACGAAATGATTTTCCCCCGTTCTTTTGTTTTCTTTTCACTGCACCAGCTATTTTCAAACTTAGCCTTCTAAAACTTCCTAAGGACAGGGTATGGGGCCAACTCCCAACTCCCATCATCTATCTAACCGTTTCAGGGTTCCCTTGCTCAAGAAATGTCTGCCAACCCTACATCAAGCTGCGTCTCTGCAAATTTTCTTTTGACTTCGTTACGCCAATGATTTCATTAGTAAATAACTAGCTCTGGAGGCTGCAGGGCCCTCTGCCCCCAGCCCAGCCCCCTCCAGCTGTCCCCTTCTAGCCATGTGGCTGCTCACACCCTCTCCCATCTGACTAGAGGTCTCTGTAAGCAGCATTATGATGACCTGGCAGGGATGCCTGCTGCATGTGTGAGGAAGGCTAGGCAATGCACCTGGCACCAGGCACCCCTGGGCACCAAAGGAGAGAGTCCACTGACCACAGCTCTCCATGTCCTCTGCTGAGCCGTCCCATGCCGGCTGCTCACCTCCTTCAAGGCCACACAGGAAGCCACCAGGTCTCACGGCTCAACCAGGCGCCTGCAGCTGCACCAACTCCTCCCCTAAAAGTCCTACTTCCCCTTCTACTTTCAGGGGCAGGGCCTGGCACCCCGTGTGGCTTACCTTCCTCCGCTGTCTCTTTAGCAGAGCAGTCAGTGAGCTTCATCCTTTAGTCCACTTTCATACAGAGCCCATAGGGCTGTGGGTATTCTCAGTAAGTAAACCTCTATGAGAGTCTCCCTTATGGGCCACCTTAAGATTTTACCAATTCAGACCTTCTCTCCCAGCAGTCTCCCTTCATTGACTCCGTGAGCTTCACCAAAACGAGCCCCAGATAGTTATATACATTCATGCCCACAGAGAGCTAGAAACAGGCTAAGTCATCAGTAGTGATGTTGAGATGCTCGCACCACATACTGCTCCATCCAAGGAGCTAGACATTGTCAACAGCCCAGCGGTGGGGGTCACTGCTCTCCCAGCTCACACGGGGAAGATGTGACAGCGGGGCTGAACTGAGGCCACACAGTGAAGCCCAGTGGAGCCGGGACAGGTTGGCCCTCTGGACCCCTGAAAGAGCCCTGCCTTCCAGACTGGGAGGCAGGAGCTGATCATCTTACATGCCTCACAGGCAATGAGACAGATTCAGGGGTTCAGGGTCCCCAGAAGGTGAGAGGACAGGTGGCCTTGGGCCTTGGACAAGGGGTGCTGCAAGCCCTGTGTGAGTTCCACGTCCGGTTCTCTTCACAGGCCCAGCCCACATACAGAGCTTTCCTGCCACGTTCTAGCTTTGCTCCTAGAAAGATTAGTCTGTGTGGGACTATGTCTGCAGAACGCCCAGAACAGTGCCGGGAGCATTTTGTAATCTCATGAATGTTGACATTGAAGCAGAACTCTGAAGTGCTAACGAGTCTGTACATGTGGACTTTGTTGTTGTTGTTAGGTGCCATAGAGTTGATTCCGACTCACAGTGACCCCATGCACAACAGAATGAAACACTGCTTGGTACTGCACCATGCCCACAACCATTGTTATGCTTGAGCCCATTGTTGCAGCCACTGTGTCAATCCATCTCATTGAGGGTCTTCCTCTTTTCCGCTGACCCTCTACTTTACCAAGCATGATGTCCTTCTCCAGGGACTAATCCCTCCTGACAACATGTCCAAAGTATGTAAGACGTAGTCTCGCCATCCTGCTTATAAGGAGCATTCTGGTTGTACTTCTTCCAAGACAGATTTGTCCGTTCTTTTGGCAGTCCATGGTATATTCAATATTCTTCACCAACACCACAATTTAAAGGTGTCAATTCTTCTTCGGTCTTCCTTATTCATTGTCCAGCTTTCACATGCATATGATGTGACTGAAAATACCATGGCTTGGGTCAGGTGCACCTTAGTCTTCAAGGTGACATCTTTGCTTTTCAATACTTTACAGAGGTCTTTTGCAGCAGATTTGCCCAATGCAATGCATCTTTTGATTTCTTGACTGCTGCTTCCATGGGTGTTGATTGTGGATCCAAGTAAAATGAAATCCTTGACAACTTCAATCTTTTCTCCATTTATCATGATGTTGCTTACTGGTCCAGTTGTAGGGATTTTTGTTTTCTTTATGCTGAGGTATAATTCATAGTATTCATAAGGTTTCAACTGACTAACTCCATTCAGAAATAGACTGCCAGGTCCTTCTTCCTAGTCTGTTTTTGTTTGGAAGCTCAGCTGAAACCTGTCCGCCACAGGTGACCCTGCTGGTATCTGAATACCAGTAGCATACCTTCCAGCTTCACAGCAACATGCAAGCCACCACAGTATGACAAACTGATAGTCACATGTGGACTTTGGCTGGGGTTAAACTGATAGGCACTAGCTATTAACCATTATGGACATGGACCAAAGTGAGGTCCTATATTTCAAATGGCAAATAAATTATCCTTTCCTTTAAGACAATTTTCTCAGGAACCACAGTGCCTAAGCACCACATTTATCTAAATCTATTAAGATTATAATAATTATGTCCATTGAACCATACTTCAAGCTCATCAGATTATACCCTACATGTTTGCATCCTCTACAGAGCACAGGGCTGAACACCTAGAAGGTGCCTAATAACTGTACTTGTTTCTGAACTTGAAAGCTCTTGTTGGCTGCTATTTTAAGGTGGCAGACTGATGAACACATGAAACTTAAGGTGTATACTAACATAGCTTATTGTGATGAAAAGTTGCTCAAAATCAGTCCAACTTGAACCTATTATGGAAAGACATGCCAAACAATCCAGCTGAAAAAGACCTCTCTCATCATTTATGCCAAGCAAAATAACACAAACTTTAGAACAGACCAAATGTAATTTTCATTATCGACTTAACTTTGTTTACATGGCCAAACAGCAACATCTGAGCAAAGAGACGGAAAAACCAAGACAGAAGAAGGCAGTGTAGTTCACAAAGGAACTATCTGGCTGCTGATTTTCCATTTTCTGTCAGTGTTCAGTGAAACACCAAAATCAACAGGATTAGAAATTCATGGAATGTTCCAAATCACAATAATCCCTCCTAATGTCTTTCCTATAAATTAAAAAAATATTCAGCCATGTGGAGGACAAGGAGAAATTTGAAATGAGGATTTCCCCTAGGGAAGCAGTGAGAAGATTTATGGGGAAAATGTAAGCATAAAGTAAGAAGAGCAATGTTGGAGGAGATCCGTGTCCAAACATCTAAAATTCTGGGACAATAAGAAAGTAACATGTAATGTGATTAAATTTCAATTATCATAAATGAGAACGTTTATTCACTCTGAACAAAAAAAGAGTTAATATTAAGAGAATGAGATAGTCAGGTTTAGAGGCAGTGAAGTCAAAAGAGATGCTCAAACCAAACCCCATCCCACTCCAAACCTCCATGAGAACCAGACAACGGCAGGTTCAAGGGTAGGGTCTATGAAAGATGAAGCCTACTCACTCCAGTTTGTAGCCCTGCAAATAAATGAGAAACTACATGGGCATCTAGAAGCAAGACAATGTTTTAGAAGGCTGCACTCACCAACTTTTAGTCACTCACCAACTTTTTGCGGAGTATCTGTGATGTGGGAAGCATCGCAGGATAGTCAAGAATACAGATGCCAAAGTCCCTGTTTCCGCCCCTCCCAAAGCACAACTTCAACAAACAGCCACCACATAAGGCAGAATGTGGTAAGCTATAGACGCAGTCCTAGGAGTTCCAGGGAGGGCCAGAGCAACCAGGCAGAGCCCCACAGAGACTGTGTCCTCTGAACCGGGCCCTGGGAGATGGACAGGCTGTGGGTAGGTAGGAATGATTTGCCAGTGGGGAAAGGCCTGCAGAAGGTGGGGAGGGAAGCACACACAAGGCTCCATGGGTTTGGTGGAGGCCAAGGAGGAGCAGCAGTGAGGTGCTGAGCCAGAGAGCCTGTTCTGTGGGGCAAGACTGTGAGAAAAGATCCTGCAGTCTTCTCTCAGCAATGTGGGAGTTAAGGCCGCCCCTCACCATGAATGAGGAAGGCAGTGCTGGATTGGCAGTGAGTGAGAGGAAGGCTCCGGCACACGCAGGAGAGGGTGTTAAGTAAAAGAGATACAACAGGACTCAGCCCAGCAGGGCTCTGTGGCTAGGAGCACTCCAGTTTCTCTCCTGTTTTGTGTCTTTTCTCAAACTCATCATGCACCACCCCCTCCATGAAGCCTTCCTTGACTGCCCCCTGCATTGTGACCTTGCTTCTCATGGGCCCTACGCTCTCTTGATCCTCTCACATATAGCCAAGGTGTGGGCTAATTTTTCCATGTATATATTATTTCTCCAACGTATTCTAAATTTTCTGAGCACAAGAGTCTGATTTGCCTTTGAACCCTCCACTGTGTTGCCCGCCACACCGTAGATGCCACCTAGTTATTGTCCTGCCAAGTCTTGTGGCCCCAGCAATGAGGAGGCTGGTCATGAGACCATCCAGACCCCCCAGAGTCCTCAATTTCCTCTCAGGGAAGCCTCCCAAGTAACCAGCAGAGGGGGTAAGAGTGAATGCTATTACCCCCATTTCGTAGACAAGGAAACCGAGGGTCAGGAGCATGAGTAGGTGAACGAGGGTCAGAGGACAGCAGAACAGGGGCTGGCGCCCAGGCTCCCACTCCAACTGCTGCGCTCCACCCTCTGTCCTTAGAATGTCAAGAGGGCTGATTCAAGTCGACAGCCAGTTACAGGAGCTCGAGACCTTGGGCGAGGCACTAGACCTCCAGTAAAATGAGGACAACGATGCACACAAGCCCTATAATGCCTTCTACAAAGCTGGCACTGTTCTCACATTACATATATTAACTCATTTAGTTCTCCTGAATTATGGTGTTAGCAAAGAATTTTGAATATACCATGGACTGTCAGAAGAACAAACAAATCTGTCTTGGAAGAAGTATAACCAGAATGCTCCTTAGAAGGGAGGATGGCTAGACTTCATCTCACTTACTTTGGACATGTTATCAGGAGGGAACAGTCCCTGGAGAAGGACACTATGCTTGGTAAGGTAAAGGGTCAGAGAAGAAGAGGAAGACCCTCAATGAGATGGACTGACAAGTGGCTGCAATAATGGGCTCAAACATAGCAATGATTGTGAGGATGGCTCAGGACCGGGCAGTGTTTCATTCTGTCGTACATTGGGTCACTGTGAGTCGGAACTGACTGGACGGCACCTAACAACAATGGTTCTCCGACAACCTCATGAGGTAGACCTTATTATTACTTCCATTTTACAGACAAGGAGACCGAGACCCAGGGAAGTTAAGAGTTTTGCCCTAGGTCACAGAGTTATTAAGTGGAGGCGCTGGGATTTGAACCCAGAGATTAAATGAGATGATGCACGTAAAGCACTGAGCACAAAGCCTGGCATACGGTGAGAGTGTGGCAAACCTCAGTGTTATCAACACCGCTATTACCGCCGTGCCTCCAACGTATGCGGCCAGCAACCACGCAGGGCCTACTGAGTGCCAGGCACGTGAGTTTATTAATTCAGCAACACTTATTAAGTGCTCACTGTGTGTTCAAGAGAAACGATAATGATCCTTGCCACACACGTGGTGGAATACAAGACAGAGAAGTTAACAGTTGGCAGTAATAGCTGGCTATCAATTTAAGACTACTGGTAAGAAGGAGTTACAAGGCTCTTTAATTACAATAGAAACCAGCAAAAAAAAATTTACATTATTACTGTGAGATTTATGGCTATGCCTTTTATACATGTTTCTCAAACAAACCTGTCGTGATGGTAACCCTCTTAAAACAAGATACAACTTGGCTTAAAGTACCTGGAATCTAATTACAATACTGCTTTGTATTTAGTTATATCTTTCTTCTGAGGAGTTTAATAGACCTCACTCATTAAGCTCCACAAACAGCCTCTGAAGCCTTTAGGGGACAGATACTATTAAACCCATTTTACAGATGTAGACACCAAGGCACAGATGGGTTAAGTGACTTGGCCACTGATGGGCGGCTTTAGCCATGAGCAAGTCAGGACCAGACCCAGGTCTCCTCTTGTTTCCTTCTGTTGTCTATACTAATCAGACTCCAACCTGGATTTTGAAAGCCCTTAATCATTAAGAGATTAGCGTTTCCCACAGCTTGGTCTGGGGCTCCCAGATGCGGCTGCAGGCAGTGAGCAGAAAAGGCTGCTGGCTAGGAGGTTGCAGGGGATGAGCGGAGGGAAGAGATGAGGTGCTGGCTGCAGCAGCTGCAGAGAGCAGGGAGTCCTGCACAAAGCAAGCCCCACCAGCTCCAGACAGCATCAACTTCGAACCCTGGAGACCCAGCATCAAAGGGCCCAGGTGAGCCATGTTAACTCAGTTCGACGTTCAGAGGAGTGGTGCAGCCTGCAGGCGCGACCCCAGCTGATCTGAGGCCGCTCCTGTCCCAGTGGTAAGAAAATATTAAAATTGGTAGAAAATAAAATTAGACTGAAAGATGTTGCATTTACTAAAAACCAGTAGAGAAAATCAATGTATGTCATGCTTGATGAAAACACGTTCTTTTTTAATGTCCCACCTTCAAGCACACAGAATCCTAAAAACCAAACGAGTTGCCCTCAAGTCAATTCTGACTCATGGAGACCCCATGTGTGCAGAGTAGAACTGCTCCATGGGGCTTTCAAGGTTTCCCGCTTTCAGAAGCAGATTGCCAGGCCTGTTTTCTCAGATGTACCTAGGTGGGTTGAAACCAACAACCTTTCAGCTGATAAGTCATTTCACATTTGTGCCACCCAGGGACTCCATAGGACCATAGCTTCGGCAAAGCCTTCCTATCCATGAGTAAAAGGCCAGGTGTGTTTGTGCGGGGGGCCTGTCTGGCTATGTGCTGGCCCCTGTGGCCAACCTGCTCTCCTACTAGCACCCACCACAGCAGCGTCAGTCCACTTACTCCCTGAGCACTGACGATCTGCCAGGTGCTGGGCCCTCAAAGTCGTGAAGGGACAGATGTGCAGAGAGGTCACCACGAGCAGAATGGGAAGGGCAACTACTGTGGAAGGGACTCGCCACGACCCACCCCAGATAGCTCCCGGGACTGCAGAGAGAGGGAGGAGGCGGCTTCACAGAGGAGGGGGATCTAACGCAAGAGAGTGAGAGCGTGTATGGGGGTTCGGGGTACAGAGGGTGAGAATATGGGGACAGGCTTCACGCAGAAGCTTGAGACCCTGGACCAGCAAGGTGAGGGCTGCTGGCCCACAGGTGAGGGGCAGACAGGGGGGTGGAGGGAGACGTCTGTGTGTCGGGAAAAGGGATGTGGGCTCAGTTCAGTAGGGATGGGGAACGAGTGGTGGGTTTTAAGCCGCCGAGTAACATAACCCAATTCACAGTTTTGAAAAATAACGTGTGGCTGTGTGGAGGGCATTTTGGAGGGGCAAAGCTGTGGTGGGGAAACTGGCTAAATGCCCGCTGCTGTAGTCCAGGCAAGAGACAGGAGGGCTGAAGCAAGGCAGAGACCCTGGGATGGAAAGAGGTGGCTCAAGGGGTATTTGAAGTAGAGTCAGTAAGACTTAGAGACTGATTGGATAGCGAGGATGAGGGTGAAGCAGTCTAATTTGTTTCCGGATTATGTCTTTCCCCACTGTAGCGGGCTGAATAATGGCCACCCAAAGAGATCAGGTTCTAATCCCTGGCACCTGTGAATGTTACCTGAAAAGGAAAAAATGTCTTTGTTGCTATAAGTATGTTAAGGATCTTGACATGGGCAGATTGCACACACAGAGGAGGTACCAATGTGAAGAAGGAAGCAGAAATTGGAGCAACATGGCCACAAGCCAAGGAACACCAAGGAATGCAGGCAGCCACCAGAATCTAGAAGCAAGGAATGGATTCTCGCCCAGAGCCTACAGGAGCGTGGCCCTGCTGACACCTTGATTTTGGACTTCTGGCCTCCAGAACTATGAGAGAATACATTTCTCATGTTAAGCCACCAAGTTTGTGGTAATTTGTTATAGCAGCCATAGGAAGCAAACACGCCTACCACGGTGTTCTCCACACAGCAGCCAGGGAGGCCATTTCAAAACCTTAAGTCAGACCATGTCACTCCTCTGCTCAAAACCCTACAATTGCTCCCCATTCTATCAGAGTAGAAGAAAGTGTCCTTACAATGGCCAAAGTACCTAACCCACAGCCATGGAGTCAATTCTGACTCATAATGGCCCTACAGGACACAGTAGAACTGCCCCATAGGGTTTCCAAGGCTGTAATCTTTACGGAAGCAGACTGCCACATCTTTCTCCCACGGAGCAGCTGGTATGTTCGAACCGCCAACCTTTCAGTTAGCAGCCAAACACTTAACCACTGTGCCACCAGGGCTTTCTGCCCTACATGAGATAGAATTCCCTTCCACATCTCCTCACCCTCCTCTGTGTGAGCAACAATGGCGATAGGTTCTTCCCTGCTTTAGGTCCTCTCCTCTAGCTCAGCAGTTCTCAAAGTGAGGTCCCCAGACCAGCAGGAAAGCACCTGTGAACTTGTTAGAAATGCAAATTTTCTGACCCCACCCTGGACCTACTGAATCAGAAACTCTGGGGGTGGTGTCAGCAATCAGTGCTTTAACACACCCTACAAAGGCTTCTGCTGCACGCTCTAGTATCTGCCTAGAATGTTCTTCCCCCAGATTTCCTGGCCAACTCCCTTCTCTCCTTCACATTTCTCAGATCTCACCTTCTCAATGAGGCCTATCCTGACACTAGCCCTATCCTGCCCCACCTGACTCCCACTTATCCAGTTCTCCTTTTTACCGCTCACTGCACGAATCTCCTTCACTATATTACTGTATACAGTCTGTCTTCCCATATAAAAAAGTATTAGTTCCATAAAAGGAGAAACTTTTGCTTACTCACACAGTGGTCAATAAGTATTTGTTGAAAGAAGCCATGACTTCTGACTAAGCTTATTGGATGAATGGCAAGGAGGAAGAAAAAGTACACCCATTCCTCACTTATGGACATGGTTAGGTTCCAAAGATAAGGTCGTTACGTGAAAATCAGTGTTATGCGAAAATTACATAACTGTCAAATTACATCATTACGTAACTGTCAAACCACTGAGCTTCATGGCGCAGCCAAGCTGATACATAACCTTAACCATCATAGCCTATTTATAGACATCACAGCACCTCGGAGTTGGTTACTGCCAGACATACATTGTTAATGAGCAAAACAGTTAGACAGCAGATGTTTAACTATTGCTGAAAATGTGAAATGTCAGATAACGAGACAGTCAATAAGTGAGGACTAGGTGTATTTGTGTGGATGGGTGGGCTGGCTGGGGTTGATGAGTTTTGTTTTGGACATGTTGAACTTGAAGTGCCCGTGGGACAGACAGATAAAAAGTCCAGAGGCTGTTTGATAGGTGGCTCCAGAACAACGAGAAGTAATATTATTTAAAGACAGAAGAATGAAAGGTTTAAAGAAGAAATCCTGGAGAATGGGTAGGTAAGGATAAGGAACCAGCAAGGAGACTTAAGGAGGAAACCTGAGAGGGTGGCCAAGGAGTATTTCAAGAAGGAAAATGTAGACAGTGTCAAAGAGCACAAGAAGTCTAGCAAGGTTAGAGAAAGTCTTATCTTAGATTTGGCAAAATCAGGAGATAAAATGTCCTTCCCAAGACCAGTATAATGGGGTGGAGGGGATGAAGGTGGGTTGCAATGGGGATACGAAAGACTGAGGAGAAGAAATTAAACTTATTCTGCAGAACCCAGGAAGGCAGAACTAGCAAGGGATGGATGGAAGAGCGTGGAGGTATGGGAAGCTGTAGGGTGGGAGGTTCAACTCCCAAAATTTCAACTCACAATTAAGAGTGTCTGAAATTGGAGAGAAGGCATCTTGTCATCTCGGGTGTGTTACCAGAAACCGGACAGTGAGTTGAAAGGGATATTATCAGGGAAATCCAATCAGGCAGCTGTTTCAGCCAGCCAAATGTCAAGAGCTCTTGAAATCCTTAGAGTCTATGATTCATAACTTTGTCCTGCATCTGGAAGAAACCCAAGGCTACAAGAAAAATACAGTTGGTCTCCGGCCCAACAGGAAAGCTTTTGGTGCTACAACTTTGAAGTTCTATCTGGGTTTACAAAATAGTCAGAAATAGGGCCTGAAACCAACCACTGTTAGAAAATAATAATTTCCTCCTCAATTAAAAGTGTGTATGGGAAATCTCACTAGGCAGGAAAACTACTGAGGAGACAGTAGCTTCCCCCTGCCCACAGGAGAGAGGGGCACGGTGGCCAGGATGCCACATAAATACTGGTGGAACTGTACTCCCGAAACACTTGTACTCCGGAAACTTCTGCTTTATGCCATCATGTCTTTAAGGGTAAGAGCTTCATATTTTCTTTTTGGATACTATGTCTGCACACACACAAACATATCACCACACACGTACATACATATGTACCACATACCACACAGGCACACACACAACATGTATACTTTTTGTGGCAACAGACCCTATCTCTCAGACCACAGAAGTAAACAGATGGCCCAAGCTGTTCCCTGCCCTGTGGAGCAGGCCAGGATGCAGAGGAGAAGCAGAAATAGGACAGGGAGAGATAAAGCCTGGGGAAAAAGGGATCCATGGCAAGAAAAAGAGAGAAGGGGAGACCTGCAGAAACAAGGAACAATGTTGAAACAGAAGGAAGGAAAGAAAGGAGAAATAGATGTGACTTAATTTGAAGCCCTGGATCTAGGTGTTTATGAGACCTGTTATACATGTGCCACAGCATGGTTTTATGAATAATCCATTCATTCTACCTTTTTGCAGATTCTATCATTTATAGTTTCAAAGGTTCCATCATTTACAGTTCAAAGAGCTGTAGTAAAGCTACTTTAAAAAAATCTATAAATACACCTCTAAAAGCACATTTAATATCTGAAAAACGAAGAAAACCAAAGTTAATTTCTAAATTAACTCACAGAATGGGTCTTTCTCAAAGAGGCTATTCAAACGAAAAGCTATTTATTTATTTCCAGCAAGTTTATCTCTATGTGCACTTAAGAAATGGCAAAAACCTAGTTTATCTGCCCCATGTTAGAAGAATAACCAGTAACTTCTATCTCTTGTTTTAGGCTATTGTTGTTGTTGTGTGCTATCAAGTCGATTTTCAACTCACAGTATCCCACGTAACACAGCAGAACTGCCCCAGAGGGTTTTCTAGCCTATAATCTTTATGCGAGCAGATCACCAGGTCTTTTTCTCTCGGAGCTGCTGGGTGGGTTCTAGCCATCAACCTTTTGGTTAGCAGCCGTGCGCTTAACTGTCACACCACCAGGGCTCCTTTGTTAGGCTGTTGTTACCATTAAATGATATTCTTCGTATAAAAATATTTTTTTAAAAAAATCTAAAACTAACACAAACAAACGATCAACATATTCTTAAAGGCACAAACACAAATGTGGCCAATATATACAGTCAAGTAAAACAGGCACGACATTTCTGTGTGGTTTAATCATGACTGGCAGCAGGCATTGCAACAAAAAAAGTTCTTAGCACATGATAAATCTTAATTTTTGGTACAGGATAAACCTTTCATTTCATTGTACACATTTTACAATATTAAAAAACAGTAACAACCTGGTTTACTTGATTAAAATCAGGAGGAAAGAGACAATGTTTACGAGGGAGCAACAACTATGCAATAACCACCGTGGTGTGAGCCCAGTCTTCAAAGATCAATCCACAAGGCACAGAAACAAGTTATAAAGTCTTTACCTCTGTGAACGTATCAAGAATATACATGGAACTTAAAAAAGGTATGTCCCTTTGTCTGTGTT
Source organism: Dugong dugon (assembly GCA_030035585.1). Taxonomy (NCBI): domain Eukaryota; kingdom Metazoa; phylum Chordata; class Mammalia; order Sirenia; family Dugongidae; genus Dugong; species Dugong dugon. The sequence goes on along the minus strand of CM057473.1, from coordinate 94,087,650 downwards.
TAATATACCCTAGTGATAATCAATTTGGCAATGATGCACTCCTTCCAAATCACACTTAGGGATGGGAGAAGTGTAAACACAGGCATTCTGTGGAGACATTTCGAAATTCAATGAAATGGCCATCCTCGTTTGTGTCTTGACTTCAGATGACTGGCTGAACGGCGAAGCTTTTTCCTCTCTTGTCGATGCAATTTCTCAGCTTCCTGTTGCTTCCTCTGCTGTTCAGACTAAAGAAGAAAGTGAAATGAGGAGAACGAAAGATAATGAAAATCCCAATACTCCTATTTTCTGTAGCCATCAGAATGCCCACAGCACTACCCCAGCCACAGCCTTGATGCAGGGACAGATGCTTCCCTACAGGCTCCCAGGGGTAGGTGGTCCGGCCAATGGGACTATCCACTGGCAAATGCTGCCCTGGCAGAAACTGCAGGACAAAAGTCCCTTTTCATCCTCGCTCTCAAACCAGACATTCACTGTGTATGAAGGTGCCCCTGGACAAGGGGAGAAGCGCCCTGGTATGCAGTTAGAACTAAAAGTCTGAGATTGGTTTTTCAACCAACATACAAACACTACTGGGATATTTTAAAGGGAAAATGGTCCCCTACTAAACAACCACCTTAAGAAGATGCTACTGCTTATCAAACGCCCAGAGCTTCTCTTCTAGAACTGTCTTTAGTTTATATGCCAGAACCATTAGTTTACTCACATCATCTTAAAAACAAAACAAAAATACTTAGGTGTACTAAAAGTCTAGTATCCAAGCTTGGTTATGGATTCATCAGAACTAGTGTCAAAGAATTTTTGACTGTTTCCCCAAAAAAATCAAATTCCCTTCAAAGGTCAGAAACTTGATACCAATAAATGCTGAGCGGACAAAGGACTGGTGACAACTGAAGAAGTTCATCGTCGGAAGCAGACTTAGGCTGACTGTGGTACCCCCCTCCCCCCATGTAGTTTTATTAACATATCTGACTGTTTAAATAATTCAAACTTTAGAATGTAGAGCTCAAAAAATATTTTTAGCTGGTAGAGTTGCAGAGAAAGTAGACTGAAAAAACGCTGTTTGGGGTGTAAGTTCAAAAATTTGAAGAACACGCCTTTTAGATAACTATGAAACCTGCTTGACTATAATCTGTATTTTTCTACATCCCTAAAAATATTCGTTTCTATTTTAGTCTTGAAGAAAGTCTCTATATTCACCTCCAGTTAGTATTACTTAATATTTTAAAATTCAAGACTCTGGGGGTGGGGGAATAGTGAGATAGAAAAGCAATTTTTAATACCACGAAAGGACAAATTTTCCCTATTCTAGGAAACTCTAAGTGAGCCTTGGTGGCACAACAGTTAAGCACTCAGCTGAAAACCAAAAGGCTGGTGGTTCGAACCTACCAGCCGCTCCACAGGAGGAAAGATCTGGTGATTTGCTCCCATAGTGATTTCTGCCTAGGAAACCCTATGAGGCAGTTCTACTCTGTCCTACAGGGTCACTAAGAGACAGCATCGACTCGATGGCACACAACAACAGGAAACTCTTTAAACTAAGTTTCTGAACATTTAAGTTCCTTTCTGATTATTGCCATTTCTTCTAGGGCCTTTTCAAAGTAATCCTGCCCTGTACATTCTTCCAAAGTACATTCCAAATTCCTCTACCTTGCTCCATCTCTGAGGCTTCCACCCTAGTCCAAGTTACTCTCACTTCTAAGCTGGACTACTTACAGGAGCTGCCTTCCTAATGGTCTCCTCACATCCTCTCTTATCTTCCATCAGTCCATTCTCCATGCAATAGCCAGAATGATTTTTTTTTTAAATAAAAACGTATGTCAGTCCTCTGCTTATTAAAACATTTCAGTAACTTCTCACCATTCTTAGGACTAAGGCTAAAGATTTTAATATGCCCTTCCTACAAAGTCCTATATGATTTAGTCCCTACTTACCTTTTTAGTCACATCTGATACCACTCTTACTCTTGCTCACTGTGTGTTACACATACAGGCTCCCTTTCAGACCCTTGAACGCACCATGCTTCCTCCCTCCTCAAGCAAGGACTTTGCCTGTTGTTGTTGTTGTTGTTAGATGCCATCAAGTCGGTTCCGACTCACAGCGACCCTATGCACCACAAAACGAAACACTGCCCAGTCCTGCACCAGGCTCACAGTCGTTGTTGTGCTTGAGCCCACTGTTGCAGCCACTGTGTCAATCCATCTCATTGAAGGTCTTCCTCTTTTTCATTGACCCAGTACTTTACAAAGCATGATGTCCTTCTCCAGGGACTGATCCCGCATGACAACATGTCCAAAGTATGTAAGACACAGTCTTGCCATCCTTCCTTCTAAGGAGCATCCTGGTTGTACTTCTTCCAAGACAGATATGTTTGTTCTTCTGGCAGTCCATGGTATATTCAATATTCTTTGCCAACACCACAATTCAAAGGCGTCAATTCTTCTTTCGTCTTCCTTATTCACTGTCTAGATTTCACATGCATATAATGCAACTGAAAATACCATGGCTTGGGTCAGGCGTACCTTAGTCTTCAAGGTGACATCTTTGCTTCTCAACACTTTACAGAGGTCTTTTGCAGCAGATTTTCCCCATGCAATTTGTCTTTTGATTTCCTGACTGCTGCTTCTATGGGTGTTGATTGTGGATCCAAGTAAAATGAAATCCTTGACAACTTCAATCTTTTCTCCGTGTATCATGATACTGCTTATTGGTCCAGTTGTGAGGATTTCTGTTTTCTTTAGTTGAGGTGTAATCCATACTGAAGGCTGTGGTCTTTGATCTTCACCAGTAAGTGTGGCAAGTCCTCTTCACTTTCAGCAAGGAAGGTTGTGTCATCTGCATACAGCAGGTTGTTAATGAGTCTTCCACCAATCCTGATGCCCCTTTCTTATTCATATGGTCCAGCTTCTCCTCCCTCCTCAAGCAAGGATTTTGCCTATACGGTACTTTATACCTGGGACCCTCCCCACCCCTTCACAGGGCTCTTACTGATCTTCAAGACCCAACCTACGTGTCTCTTATCCTTTCCTAACTCCTCTGTCTCCCTGACAAGCGCTCTCACAGCCCTCTGCCCTCCTTTGGAATACTTACCACGGTTATATAATTGTATGTATAACTTTTATTCACTGTTTCTCTCGCAAAAGACTGAGAATTATGGTGGCAAGGACCATACTGGCCTTGTTCTATGTATTCCCAGCATCTGGTACAGAGCAGGTAGGAGGCATTCAATATATATTATTGATTAATGGAAAACTCAGAAGGAAACTGTATAGACCCTAGCAGATCAAATAATGATATCATCAAGACCCTTGTAAAATTATCAAACAATGGCTTTTTAACATTTTCTTGTTTCTCCTAATAAGTATATCCCTTAAAAAAAGTATTTCCTATTCAAGTAATTTTGGAAAATGATATGCTAAACAAACAGGATGTGTTAGGAGCTTTTCAATTAAGTGCTTTATTTTTTAAGTCTTCAATATGGACATCAGTCCAAAGTGCTCCATATTTGTTTGATCACAAAAGCATTTTCCAGAGGACCTAAGAACCATTCCTGGAACACAGCTTGGGAAGCTCTGCCAGACCTTCTCAACAAAAGCAGGAGCTTACATGGACACTAGTAAAAAGAAGCCATTGTTCTGTAGGCAAATCTCCATCCAGAAAAAGGGCTATCATTAGCCTCTCTCTAAATGGTTTTATGTGGAAGACCATGTCATCATGTGACTGACTCATTATGATTTATGGGCCAATTTAACTCATTTCCAGGTTTTTCTTTCCTCCTTCTTCATGATCCTGTGTCTGGCTACTTCACTACATTACTCAGCAATCCTGTCACAGAGAAGGGTGGAGGATAAATGCAAACCAGCACAATTTTAATGAGGGACTGTATTAAATGAAATTTCCAAATTAGATTTAGGTCCTAATCCCAGTTTTGCCACTACTCAATTTTAAATAAGCGTAGATCTTTTCCCTCTTGAATTTTATTGACATTTTAGAAAAAATTCCGTTGCCGTCAAGGTGATTCCGACTCATAGAGACCCTATAGGACAGAGCAAAACTGCCCCATAGGGTTTCCAAGGAGTGGCTGGTGGATTCGAACTGCCGACCTTTTGGTTAGCAGCCGAGCTCTTAACCACTGTGCCACCAGGGCTCCAGTACTGGTGTAAGGACAGACATATAGACCAATGGAATAGATTGAATACACATGAAAATACCAGAAAAACTTGAGATCTTACCTGAATATATCACACACCTAATATAAAAAGATTTCTATAAATAAACACACAAACAAGTCCTTAAAGTCTTAAATAAGGCTGATATTTAATAATTAAAATTTTGTTAGGTGATAAAACATAAATCAAACTTTAACTGATGCAGTCCTAAAAAGTTTCAATGCTGCTGCGTGACTCAGCTACAATGCCATTTTAGGTATTTTTTTTCTTTATACAGTTTATTTTTTAACTTTATTTATTTTTTTATTGTACTTCAGCTGAAGGCTTACAGAACAAATAGTATCTCATGAAACAGATGTACACATGTTGTTTTATGACATTGGTTAACAACCCCACAACATATCAACCCTCTAACTTCTCAACCTTTTTTTTTTTTTTTTTGGTGAAAATACACATAGCCAAAGATACACCATTTCAAAAATTTCTACATGCACAGTTCAGTGACATTGACCACGCTCTTCGAATTGTGCTGTTATTCTCACTTAAGATGAAGGCTTACAGAACAAAATAGCTTCTCATTCAACAGTTACTACAAATGTTGCCCTATGACAATGGTTAACAATCTCACAACACATCAACAATATCCTTACTCAACCTTGTGTTCCCTATCACCAGCTTCCCTGTCCCCTTCTGCCTTCTGGCCCTTGTCACTGGACTCCTGTACCTCGTTAGTCTCATTTGGTTTTACGGGGCTGTCCACTCCCAGGCTGAACAGTGAACCTCGGAGGTAACTTCACCACTGAGCTAAAAGGGTGTCTGGGGGCCACGCTCTCGGGGCTTCTCCAGTCTCCTTTAGGCCAGTGAATCTGGTCTTTTTTTTTGTGAGTTAGAATTATGCTCTACATCCTTCTCCAGCTCTGTCCAGAACCCTCTGCTGTGATCCCGGTCAGAGCAGTCAGTGGTGGTAGCCGGGCACCATCTAGCTGTACTGGACTCAGTCCGGTGGAGGCCTTGGTAGCTGTGGACGATTACTCCTTCAGACTAATCTTTTCCTTGTATCCTGTTCTCTTCATTCTCCCTTGCTCCCAAAGGGATGAGACCAGTGGAGTATCTTAGATGGCCGCTCACGGCTTTTAAAACCCCAGACACTACTCACCAAGGTAGAATGTACAGCACTGTCTTTATAAGCTGTGTCATGCTAATTGAGCTAGATGTTCCCCGAGACGATGGTCCCCAGAGCCCTCCGCCCAGCAATTCAGTCCCTCAGGGAGTTTGGATCTGTCTATGGGACTTCCATGACCTTTCCTTGTACAAGTTGTGCTAGTTTCTCCTATATATATAGTTTATTTTTGTTGTTGCTGTATTTTAAGCATTTCTTAGTGTTTTTAGCAAAAAAATGTAATTTCTGAGACACCTTATTTTAATTTATCATGAACTATAAACTGATATTCAACTCAGTACCTTCCAATTAAAAAAAAAGTGGGAAAAGGACTGTACTTTCACACTACAGCAAAGTAGATTCCTCATTCAAATGAGCAGAAAGAGGTCTCTTATGAGTTAAGGGATCTGCTAAGCTACTAAACCTATGATCCTTTCCACAGCTGCACTGGTTCCTGTCTCACACTGAGCCTTTCTTGAGTTGCAGAGGGAATCGAGAAATGTTTCAATAACACAGGGAATTTATAAGAAACTGGGGACGGGTACAATGAGTGACTCTGAACGCATACCCAGTTATTTAAATGATAAGTGTTTTAAGAGTGAAAATTTGCACCAAACAGAGGCTGATATAACAGAAAAGCTTCTTAAAACTCAGAATAAAAAAATTCTTATCATTTTGCAAGCTCCTGGATGCAGTTAGGGAGAACTTTTAGAAGAATCACAGGTGGATGGCAAAGGACTTGAATAGGCATTTTGCCAAAGAAGATATACAAATGGTCAAGCCAAAGCCAAACCCAAACCCACTGCCTCTGAGTTGATTCCAACTCATAGCAACCCTTTTGACAGAGCAGAACTGCCCCATAGCGTTTCCAAGGAGCAGCTGGTGGATTTGAACTGCTGACCTTTTGGTTAGCAGCTGAGCTCTTAACCACTGCACCACCAGGGCCGCACAAATGGTCAATAAGCACATGAAAACATGTTCAACTTCACTGGTCATTAGAGAAATGCACATCAAAACCATGATGAGATACCAGTCCACATTCACTAGGATTGTATAATCAAAAAGACAGACAATAACAGGTGTTGGAGAAGATGTGTGTTGGTGGGAATGTAAAATGGTACAGCCACTTCAGAAAATATTCTAGCAGTTCTTCAAAAGGTTAAACATAGTGTCACCATATGACCCAGCAATTCCACTACTAGATATATAACCAAAAAAAATGAAAACTTATGTCCATGCCAACACTTGTACACAAATTTTACAGCCCCATTATTCATAAAAGCCATTTTTAAAAAAAGGAAACAACCCAAATGTTCACCAAGTGATGGCTGATGAACGGATAAATAAATGCAATATCATTTGGCAATAAAAATGGATTAAGTACTGATACAACTACATGTATGAGCCTGGAAATATTATGCTAAGTGAAAGAAGCCAGTTGCAAAAGACCACATATTACATGACTCCCTTTATATGAAATGTCCAGAACAGGCAAGTCTATAAAGACAGAAAGTAGATTCGTGGTTGCCTGGAGCTGGGAGGGATGAAAATATGGAGATGATAGCTAATGAGTATGGAGTTTCTGTCTGAGGTGATGAAGATGTTCTAGAATGAGACAGTGGTGACAATTACATAACTCTGTGAATATATTAAAAACCCTACTGTGCATACTTTAATGGTTACCTGGACACCGAGGCTGGTGGCTCATCACCAATTCAAGGCACAGTAGAACTCTTGGGTCACTACGCCCTGCTTCTTTCAGGACACTAGTAACACTCCTGGCTCTGTTTCTGTCAAGCAATGTGCTCTTCTCAACCCAGGAGGGGCTCTCCCTGCAGGTAAAATGCTAGGAGAGGGAGCACAAGCCTCCTCCACAGGGGAGAAGCTTGGGAAGAGGGTTCCAAGGTGGACACACACAAAACACTACTGGAAGCTGATTTTTCTTTTGTGAATTAAAGAATAACATTAAAAAAAAAAAAAAAAAAAGAGAGAAGAAAAACTTACCCTCTTTAACGTAAATGTCAACTGTTTGCTGCCAACAGCGGTGTCTGATACATTCAATGTGCCATTCTTTGCTTCAAGTTTCAAACGATCTTCAAGGGTTTTGCTGTAGGAAATTTAAGAGAATGATTTATTAATTAGCATTATGCTTTGATTTACCATATGAAACAAATTTTAATTTAGATGATCACATGAAGAAAAATCCTCTACATATGTGATAAACAGAAGATTTCAATCAATTAACACAATCAGTGGAAAGAATTAGGGGCACTCCAATAGTCATTATTCATAACAACAGATACACAATAAAAAACAATGACAGGCAAAAATACTCACTAATTTAATATTTTAAATGGTAGTACCAAATATTTTAATGGTTGCTACTTATCTTACTACATCATATTTCTGAATTCAAAATGCAAGGAGCAGTATTTCTGAAGCCTGTAATTTATTGTGGTGGTCAGTGGAACGCTTCTAACACATTTTATATTTAAGCCACACACAGGTTAGGTATATGGGTATTTTAATGACCCACCCACCTTCTAAGGAGCCCTGGTGACACCAATGGTTAAGTGCTAAGGTTGACAGTTTGAACCCACCCAGTGGCTCCTCAGCAGAAAAAGACCTGCCGATCTGTTTCTGTAAAGATTACAGCCTAGAAAACCCTATGGGACAGTTCTAATCTGTCATACTGGGTCGCTATGAGTTGGAATCGACTCAATAGCACCTAACAACAACCCACCTTCTACAAAAGAATGAATACAGAGTAAGTTCTCCAGGTCAAGCCACAAAGAGATATGAGACTTATTTTTCTTTCACTCAGTCTTAACTCACCAGACTACAAGTCACCATCCCATAGCAACAACCTCAAAAATGAATCTGACTGATCACCCTGAGAGAAAACAAGAGCAATTATACTGAGAGTTAAGTCCTACCTGATTCAGCCCTATTCACTGCTATTTCTCCCCATAGTTCTATTTCTTTCTTCAATTGCTCTTTCTGACAAATATTTTCCCAAATTTAAACCTCATTTCATTTCTTGACCATGTTTCCCAAACTTTTCTAAGGTCTCTTTATACATAATCTGTGTCTGGTTATGGTTTGCTGTGCCCTGCAATTCATTATCATCTGCATAATTAACACAACCTCCCCTTTCCAATTAAGATGGTAAATTTGAACTTTGTACTAGTTACATAATACTTCATTGAACGTTATAATATTTTATTATAAAATCAGGACATTGGTCCTTTTTTGTTAACTTGGTTTAAATAAAAAAGACTGAACTAAGCCTACAGGTATATACTTTCAATAGTTTTAGCAGTTAGTTTTAACCCTTCTAGAAATGGCTAAAGCGACACACTCATATCACCATGAGGAAACTGGGAAGGGAGACGAGAGGAAAAAGAGGAAGAATACGGTCCTCGCTTGTATGTCGTTACCTCCTTAAAAATCAGGACACGCACTTCCCTCTCCTAGCTTTCTTGTACCAGTTTAAACTGAATGTACCTTTTCAAAGTTAATAGTAAAAAACCTGACTGAATAAAAAGATAGATAAAGGCTAAATTTTGTGAAAGGGTCTTCTCTTCTCTGAAATATGATCTTTGTAAATAATTATGGGTAGAACGCAGCCCCGAAAGGATCCATAAGACAAAGTGATGCTCCTTTGAAATTCTTAAGCTAATGTTTGATGTTCACACCATGAGAGATTTACCTCTCGTTTGTAACTACAAGTAACATACTAAACATACCTTCTTTACATAATTTGAGGCATAAAGCGGTTAGCATAAAAGTGGTGCTCTTTTCTAGGCAATAATGTTATTAAGACGCACTTTTAAAGTACTTTTCATCTTCAAAGTTCTTTACAGACTAACTAATTAATCCTTTCAACATCCCTGAGACAGAAGTATTTATCCTTTACAGATGGCAAAAAGGGAGGTAAGATGTTAAATGACTTGCCCCAGGCCACAAAAGGATTCAAGCCTAAGACCGGGATTCCATTTTAAGAATTTCTGGTTCCCAGGAGTGTGTCAGACCATACCTGATTTATAAAGTCTTCTTCAGGAAACTTTTCCAGTAACTATTCTAAACGACAAGCTTCCACATGACCAACTGAATGGAATTAAGATTTTTTTTTTTAAACAAGAATTCAAAAATAAAGTGTAAACTGACTCTAGCATGTGTATGAATTATGTTAGCATAAGCAAAATCCTCAACTTGTTCATTTTTGTTCTTTGCCTTCATAACTATAAACTCTGAGGTTCCAAAGTTAACAGGAATGCTGAATAAGTATGGAGCCACTGAGACAAGGTGGTACCCAGAAAACACTAATTTGGGAAGAAAAAGGCTCTTCAAGTAAATTGGGGAAAATTACCACTCTTTTAAGAATGCCCTTATTTCCTCCATGATCGGGTATATAAATTCGGGTTTTCTCTCAATGTACTTTCAATGGGCACTTGTAAAAACTTGTTCTGTCTAGGCTACTTGGAAAGACAAGCTGGATTTAAGAATGAGCCATGGCAGAAGATCAGACACAGACAGGGACTGTGCGTGGAGATTTCTATATTAAAGCAAGTTCCACTTCCTCCCTTTGAAAGTCAATTTACTCAGTGCGGCTGCTAACCAGCAATTCCGAAGGCTGCTACTTGAGTGTGATTTTGGTCAGACGACTTAAAGAGCAGACAGGCACAGCTGTGGTAACACCTGAAAACTCTCTATTGTAATACAAAGCAAAATTCAGAAAATCAAAGTACAAGTCATTCTCAGTATTTAATACGAGACTGTTCAGCTGCAAGCACCCCAGGACTACGAAACCCAGCACCTGCGCTCCCTTCTTCCCACGTTCTACTTCTGCTCTTCATTCTACTTCTGCTCTTTTCCCCATCCAGGCTTCAGGTCTGTGGCGACACCCTTTGGGTACTTTAGAATTGATTTTAAAGTTAAGAATTTTAAGAGTTCCTGGGTGGTACAAGTGGTTAACACGCTGCTTGGCTGCTAACTGAAAGGCTGCAGGTTTGAGTCCACCCAGATCTAACTGGGTCAAGACGAACCAAAAAAAAACCCTAAAAAATCTGGAGTGATTGTTAAGAAGACAGTTACAGGCTTTAAAAGTTTCAAGTGAGTGAAATTAGTACAGAGAGGAGAGGGCTATTAGGGGAAGAACCTGAATTGTTAGTAGGGTTATTTTAAAAACAAAAAAACTACAAGGGGAAAAATCCAATTAGATATTTATTATATGCCCCAGGGAAGCTGAATGACTTACTTCTTTTGAGGTTTTAAAACACACGCACATTAAAAATTTAATTTAAAAATATTTAATTAAAAAATAACGCCCCTCAACTGAGAGGTTTTTTAATTGCTTTGTGTGGAAGAGGAAGTAGAAGAATGGAAGATGATATACATAAAGACGTATGCTTCAACACAGCATTTAGGAGCATTAGATGCTGAATTAAATTAAGTCACCTTTCCAAAGTTTACACCAAAAGGAAGAAGAAGAGAATGAAGAAATGGAATCCCAGATACATGGGAAGTTTTAAGTATTTAAAAAAGTTTAAGTACTTTGTTTTAAATAACTAATTTTGACCAATATTTACATATACTGGAAGGGTTACTAAAAATTCCACTTTGATGCTTTCAGTTTGCATATGCTGCTTCAAAGCCCTTCTCTCAGGAGAGGTAAATTCAAGCAACCATGAACTCTAACGCCTCATCAATCAGCTAAGCTAAGATTTGAAAAGATTCCTAACATCGGTTGTTGCTGCAAGTGTGAGGAAACAGGTACGCTGGTCAGAGTGCAGATTGCTAAAGTCTTTCTGGAGGCCAACCGGGCAGTATCTATCATCACCCCTTTTGATCAAGCAAAGTTCATTACTAGGAATATATTCTAAAAAAAATACTGAGTACACATTTGTAATTGTGAAAAAGGTAAGAGAGAAACAACAAACAACCTAAACCTCCACAATTAAGGGGATAGTTATATGAATGGCACATCCATCTTATGCAATACTTATGCATTCATAAAGCCATCTGTTCCCGTAAAGACTACAGCCTAGGAAACCCCATGGGGCAGTTCTACTCTGTCCTATAGGGACACTATAAGTTCGGATCAACCAGACAGACCCACAGGTACTCACAAAGAAAATTTCCAAGACACATTGTTAAATGAAAAGAGCAAGTAAAACCACAATGCAATTAATACAATATATTCATGTTAAAGAAAGAAAAGCTGAAAATTGTGCATATGTGAGTGTGTACATATATGAGTGAATGAATTTTAAAAAGCTAGCAGGATGGCATACAAAATTACCTCAGGGAGGAAGTATGGGGGATAAGAGAGTCTTTCACCTTTTATTCTATATTCTTAAGTACTACAATGATTATATGCTCACACATTACTTGAGTACATAGTACTTGAGTAATAAAATACTCTCTTTTTAAAAATGTTTAGAATTAAACTGTTTTCAGAACAAGATTTTTTCAAATGCTTATATTAAAACAAGACTGCATCCCTTCGGTTTCTACCAACTATCAGTGAGGAAAAGTAGTGGACGGGTAAAAACTTGCCATTGTTAACTCACAAAGTGGATACTGTGGTAGATTGTGATAAGAAACTCACTGGGAAGAGCTACTGAACTACCTGGTGAAGATGAGCTCCTCAAAGGCAGGGACTGTCTTAAAAATCTTTGAATTTCCTGGGCCTATCGCGGAAACCCTGGTGGCATAGTGGTTAAGTCTGGCTGCCAACGAAAAGGTCGGCAGTTCGAATCCACCACGGCTTTTGGCCTTCGTTCCATGGACCTTCCTGTCCCATCTGACTTCTGTAACCGTTCCCTTCTCTGTGAAACTCTCTCCAGGCTTTGTTCTTTCCCGTTTTTCCTCCTTCCTCTTTGACAACTCCTTAGTATTTTTCACTATCCATCTTTTCCTTTGCCTCTCCTCTAAATCAGAATTCCTAGCCCTAAGGAATCAGTATATTTGTGACCTCTCTAAAATTATATACATTCTTTGCATACATTTGTATTTTTCTTAAAGAAAGGTTTTTATAATACACTGAAGAAAAAAATGTGTTGTTTCTCAGTTCTCATATCATTCTACACATTTATGGGAAATCATTTTTATTCCACAGTTTCAATTATACAATAACGGCTTTTATCTCTCAAACCAATGTCGCTGGCCCTATCCCTCGAGTGTCAGAGCTACACTTCCATTTGTCTACTGAAGATTGTCACAAGAAGACATTTGGGCACTGGAGACTTAACATGCCGAAAACCCAGCTCATTACTTTTAGCCTTAAAGCTGGTTTTCATTCTGTATTCTTCCAGTGACAGCATTACTAGAAATTTCAACATGATCCTTGACTATTCCTTTCTCTTTTGATATGAAATTAGTAGCCAAGCATGTTGTAGTTTATGCTCATTTTTCTTACTCTTACGTAGTCTTCTGAATAATGTAGTTTTAAATACGTCTGCTCCTCTCTACCCCAGGCTTTCATCATTTCTGACCGGGACTATTGTGATAGTTTAACTGACCTCTGGGCGTCCAATTTCTCCCTGCCTTCTCTCTCTAAAACTGAGATATTTCAGTTAATAGCTTTCTAGAAAATAGGGATTTTTATGCCTGTATTTTCTTATTTTTATTTTTTACAACAATACTGATTTTATTATAAAAGTATTTAATTACAGATGAGATACTGAACTAGATCTGATCATGTTAATCTTAGCTTAAAAATCTTTAATGGCTTTCCACTGCTCAGGCTGGGGCCACGCCTTCCTAGCCTCATCCTCAGCTACTCTTCTCCACATACTTTACAGTCTAGTGTAGAAATATTCCCCTCCCCAACTTTATCGGGGACATTCCTTTGTTCAGGCTGCTGCCTCTGCCTAGAATGCCATCTCTCCCACAGTGCTTTCAGTGCTCTTCTTTTCATCTTTCAAAAGATCAATTTCAATATGAACTTTTATGAAGACTTTCTTAAATCTCCAAAAAATAAATCCCTTTCTTTCTTTTGCACTTTCACATACCTCTTTATAATTCACAGAGTATCAGCCAGAGTATGAACTCTACAAGGATGTAAGCTGTGCCTTTCCTTTCCACCTCCACCATCTAGAGCAGTACTCTGCTCATACTAGGCACTCAGTAACTGTTTGATGAATGGGTAGATGAACAACTCACAAAGAAAGTTAGCATCCTACAAGTCACTTACATACGCGGTGGCAAACATGTATTTATATAAGTCATATTACTATGCTAAGCAAAGAGAAGAACTCACTCAAGTACTGAGTCACCTTTTGCTATTCTCTCTTCCCTTTATATACAGTGAAACCTGTGAGAGCTGGAACTCGGCAGGACTGCCTTGTTTTTCTGGGTCTCGGAAGTTTTCTGCCTTTGACAGGGTGCAGTCACCACTTTAATATCGCTTGTTTTAGTGGGAAACATTTGAATTTTCCTTCTCTGGCAAGTTTTCGCCTTACACAGGTTCCAGGTTTTGCAAGTTTTTCTGTAGCGTTTTAAAGCTGGGCAGGTCCAAGTGAACACTTAAAAACAAGATACTCCATTTTGATGCTGTCCTTTACTGACTGCCTTGTGGTAACGAGCAGAATAAACAACAGGAGTCACTTTTGGTCTCTGAAGGATGATGGTTCTATGCTTCATTAAACAATACTGAGATACTGCAAGTTCAGGATTTGCCAAAATAATCCAGTCAAGACTGGAATTCAATAAGCACTTTGAGCCAAAATGCTAGCACACTGCAGAGGCTGTTCATACCAAACGGTTATTAGTTTAAGCAACAGGATTTTTGTTTTACGCTCATATAAGTATCATCACTTATACAATTCCTCTTCTTAAAACAAATGTTTAACTTAATTACGCTTAGCTTAGTAAGAATGTTTAACTAAAGTTTAACTTAGCTTTTGTTTATTCATGAAACATTATATTTTTATTCCTTTTGTTTTTTACATTAATTCTGCTACAACCCACAGGCAGAAGGAAGAATGTGAGTGAGATTAGTTACAGCCCGTCTCCTATTACTGTGGTTACACTAAAGACAACTTCTCCCAGATTTTCCTATCAGTGAGTCCTGAGGCAAGTAAGTTCTTTTTCAGCAGACCTTGAAGAAGTAACTTCCTGAGTTACCTGATGTATCCAAGGCATAGAAGACTGACACTTTCAACAAGTATTTACTAAGTGCCTACTCTTTTCTAGGTACTGATCTAGGAGCTAAGGATAAAATCGTAAATAAAACAAGACAAAAATAGCAGATAATCAAATAAACTCACTTTACAGAATCAGAATACTAGAAACAAGAAGTCTTCCCTCTTGGAGTTCTGAGTAGGACTCCAAATAAAACATTTATGAATAGAAGCTGTATAAAAAGTGAGACTATACACACTGCTGGTGGGATTGTAAAAGGGGACAGCAGCTGCTTTGGAAAAAAGTTTGGAAGCTACTCAAAGGATTAAATGTAATTACAGCAATTCCACTCCTAGGTATATACCCCCAAAAAATAAAAACACATTTCCACACAAAAACATATTCATGAATGTTCATAGAGCATTGTGCATAAATAGCCAAAAAGTGAAAACAAGTGAAATGTCCACTAACTGATGGACGGATAAATAAAAGGTGGTATATCCATAAAATAAAAATGAGTGAAGTACTAATACATGCTGCAACACAGATGAACCTTGACAACTTTATGCTGAGTGAAAGAAGCCAGATGCAAAAGATCACAGATTATGATTCCATGTATATGAAATGCCCAGAATAGGAAAATGTATATACACAGAAAGTACATTAGTGGTTCCACAGGTCTGGGAGGTGGGATAAATAAGGAATGACTGCTAAAAGGTTTCTTTCTGGGGTGATGAAATGTTCTAAAAATTGATTGTTGGGATGGTTGTACAACTATGTAAATATACTAAAAACCACTGAATTGTACACTTCAAGTTGGTGAATTATATGCTACGTAAATTAAATCTCAATAAAGCTGTTAGCAATAATGAGGATGGTAGGTAAAGATCTTCAAAAGATACCACAAATATTACTGGCTTCTTTATTCACCAACATACATTTTGTTAATCAGAACCAGAATTTTTAGATGCCTCTGGATTCTAAATTGAAGAATTCATTCAACATTTAGTGCTCCAGATATTCGCTAGAAACTGGAGGAACAAAGTTAAGATATATGTGCATTTCAGAAATGTCCTGTTTATTGATTTCCTCCCCAGCTTCTGCCTCCTTTCACTTCTGAATGGGCCTTCCTTAAATGAGCCTCTCCCTCTTGACCTCACACACACATATACACTGGTGGGAGATACTGGGACATCTTTTTCTTAGCAAAGAAGAAAACTCACCCTT
This sequence comes from Dugong dugon, assembly GCA_030035585.1. Taxonomy (NCBI): domain Eukaryota; kingdom Metazoa; phylum Chordata; class Mammalia; order Sirenia; family Dugongidae; genus Dugong; species Dugong dugon. The sequence goes on along the minus strand of CM057473.1, from coordinate 94,071,966 downwards.
CAGTACTGAAGGTGAGGCTATAAAGGGACATAAAGGGACACGGGAGCATAAAGCCAAACACAAGCTGGGCGCTAGAGAAGAGCACAGTAGAGAAACGGTATTTACCATGACCTAACACCTTATCTAGGAGCCCGAGTGGTGCAATGGTTAAAATGCCCAGCTGCTAAAGGTTAAAGGTCAGCGGTTCACACCCACAAGTGGCTCCATGGGAGAAAAGACCTGGTGATCTGCTTCCATAAAGATTACAGCCTAGGAAACACTATGGGGCAGTTCTGCTCTGTCTTATATGGTTACTATGAGTTGGAATCAACTTGATGGCACACACCACCACCACCACCTTATGTGGAATGCCTGGGTGGTGCAGACAGTTACCATGCTCAGCTGCTAACAGAAAAGTTGGCCGTTTGAGTCCACCCAGAAATGCCTCAAAAGAAAGGCCTGGTGATATACTTCTGGAAAAGCAGTCACTGAAAACCCTACGGAGCACAGTTCTACTCTCACACATGGGGTTGCCATGAATCGGAACTGACACCTAATCTGCCCTGCCCAGGTCCCTGTTTCTTCACTTCTTGACTGCTCTCCTTGGCTCCCAGATCTTCAGGCTTTTCTTTCAAGACATCTATGTCTTGTGGACGATCTCTCACATCTCAAATCTTTTATACCAATACTTTGCCTAGAAATTCTTAAAGCAGAGACTTACATAATTTACAGTTTATACACAATTTGGGCTTGAGTATCTTGACACATGACAACTCCAACTGATTAAATAATACCACTCTTTTTGATCTCACAATTTTCCTACAAAGGGCTTAAAATTTCTGACAAATTTTCCAAGTGTACGTTGCAATAATCAGGTAAAATGAGATGGGAATAATCAAAACTGAGATCCTAATTTTTAAAAATAACCTTTGTTAAGAGGCAAAGAATTTGTTACCTTTTAATTACCACTGTCCGAAAGGGTTTCAAACCACTGATCTGTGGAGCACAGTAGAAGATAAATATCTTGCCCTAGGTTAGGAAACCCAATGGGAAAATACAAGGACAATAAAAAAAAAAAAGAGTATAGTTTTTGCACTTTGAATGTGTTCTAGTGTATATTTACCGAAACTCATAGGGCTATGACATTTATGGATGAAGTTTAGTGTACATGTAAACTATTCCTCAAAAAATTGTTAAAAAAAAAAAATTCTAAAGACCAGTGTATTTCAGTAGTGACATTGTCCCCTCTGGCCTTGCTGGGATGTTTCCCTCATGTTAACTCTGTACTGCTACCCTCCCTGCCCCTTCACTCCCTCCATCCAGCCCCCACCACTCAAAGAAGTTGAAAATGTCATCTTTAGGACAATGTGCCAACTAGGAAACGCAAGGGCTGGGACAACATGTCAACTCTTCACTGAAAGTAGTGTTACTTACTTCATCAGCTTCTGTTTGGTTGTAGAATCTTTGAAGCTTCTGAATTCTTCTCCCGCTTTGATCTCATAAAACTGGGGCTTTAGTACTGTCTGCTGGTCCTCCTTGACGCGTTCCTGCCGCTTCATTCTTTCCTCTTGATGGAGAAGTCTGCGCTGTTTCCTGACCTCTTCAACCCACTCCTTTTCATCATCTGAACTCTCAGAACTTTCTGCATCACTTGGTTTTCCTTCCGGCTCTTCCTCTTCCTGAAAATAAAAATAGTAAGAAGCAGCCCCTTTCTCCCAACCAAATACTGGCTGATTGTTTTCTTTTAAATAGTATTAGCCCATCAGAGTACACGATAGCTGCCAATAAGCACACATCTGACACAATGCCTTTAATTAAATAAGATATGCTCCAAAGCTAAATATCAAACAAATTTTATCCCAAGTATATTAAAAAATTCTTCTAACTTCCACAGAAACTTTATATTAAAGAAACAGTACTAATGCTAAATGATAAAGAGTACATTACTTGTTCTTGAAGTTCTTGTTGATTTAAAAGTCTTAGTTTCTTCTTCCTTTTTTCACTCATTTTTGAAACAAGTGGATTCAAAAGCCTAAATTCTTCACTCTCTTCATCTACTTGGAAATCAGGGTTCTCAAACATAACTTTAAATCGATCATCAGTGAGAATATTAGGAAGGCTCTATAAGAAAAAGAGAAAAAAGCATGTAAAATTTTAAGTTAACATCTTGATAAAACCTGACTAGAGAAAAATGGCTCCAGAACATTTACTCCCTGATAGATCGATAAGTTGTATAAGGAATACATTAGGAAATTTCTTTAAAACTAGTTTCTAGAACTTTTTGGTTGCCCCTGGAATTTGTCTCCCACCAAAAAACAAATTCTATTAATCTATTTTGCACCTAATCTATATTATTTGGTCATTATACATGATGAACTAAAAACAAGTCTTTTTTGGGCTAACTTCATCTTCAATGCATAGAATTTTCTAACGTTTATAATGCAAAACACTTTTTAAGGAAATAGTGTTTTGAAACATAATTTTTTAAGCATAGCTACTATGATGAATTACAATTAGTGAGTCTTTCAACTTCACATTCCAAATCTGGGAGAGAAGTATACATCAATAATACATCAACAATTAACATAGTAGGGAGTGGGGGAGGGGCAGGTGGTAAAAGTTGACTGACTCCAAATGAGTTCTTTAGAAATACAGGGGATATTTCAGCCCTTATAGGATAGTCTCATTAATTTTTCCCCCACGCCATTTAATTGTTCTCAAAGGATACAGTGTAAGACTTTGCCATTCTGATATATAATAAAACTTTGGCTATAAAGACTCATTTGGGTGGCTAAGGACTGATATTAAATTCTTTTTTATTTGTGTCATTTTGAACAGAAAGTTTTTTCTAATTGTATTGTAAACTTGTTTGTTCACTTGAACAGATGACAGAATCTCTTACACACTCAGGATTCTCTTACTGCTCCAGCTATCTATTATAGGTGTGGAAACCAGACAAACCAACCTACTCAGAATGAACTGTAAATCAGAGCAAACAGTCTTGAATATAGATAGGCTGGAAAAGCTAACCTATTTGTGATGGACAGCAGCTCTACTGGAAACCCTGGTGGCGTAGTGGCTAAGAGTTTGGCTGCTAACCAGTAGGTCGGCAGTTTGAATCCATCAGGTGTTCCTTGGAATCCCTATGCGACAGTTCTACTCTGTCCTATAGGGTTGCTATGAGTCGGAATTCACTCAACGGCAACAGGTTTGGTTTGGTATTTCTGGTAGCTCTACTAAAACCCAAAACCAAACCAAGTGCCATCAAGTCGACTCCGACTCATATGACCCTACAGGACAGAGAAGAACTGCCCCATAGGGTTTCCAAGGTTGTAATCTTGATGGAAGCAGACTGCCACATCTTTCTCCCTCAGAACTGCTGGCCGGTTGGAACTGTCGACCTTTTGGTTACCAGCTGAGCACTTCAACCACTATGCCACCAGGGCTCTGAGCTCTGCTAAACCAACTTTATTTTACCGTTTCTCCACTACTGAGAGTAAATAAGGTTGTGAAAGTAGTTGAGTTCTAAATAGATGGGGTGTACTTAGGTAACAGATCTACCAAAATCTGGTAAATCATGAGACATTAAGGAACTGTTGATTATTTTCATCAGCCTAAAAACTGGTAAGTCTTCACCTAAAATTCTATGATATATTGAATTCAAAAAGTCTTCTCTGATTAAATATAGTTTCCAAGACAGAGTTAAATCAAGGAAAGACAAACAAGGATAGACAAGATCTCGTTCCTGATCCCAAGGGGTTAGCTCACAGTCTAGTGAGGAAGAAAAAAAAAGATTGTAAGCAGATGCTACAAGACATGAAGGATGCTAAAAAGACATAGGAGCAGTACTATAAAAAAAGACACAGGAGCAATTCTACACACACACACACACACACACACACACACATATATATAAAGACATAGGGAGCAATACTATCTATCTATCTAAAGACATAGGAGCAGTACTATATATATGTGTGTGTATATATATATAAAGACATAGTAGCAGTAGTATAGAGTACAAAGTAAACAGCAATTCCAACAAGAGACATGTTAGGAGGGTTCAGAGGGGACATGGCACCTAGGAGGAAGCTTGAAAGATGAATAGCCTTCAATAGATAGAAATTTGAACGAAAGAAAAAAGAGTATTTCCAGCAGACTGAAAAGTAGTGAACAGTCCGATGAAGTAAGAATAAGAATAATGCTGTACTTGAAGCAAGTATTTTTTGACAAGGCCAGATTATAAAGAATTTTAGATACTATGACCTTTATTCTGAAGGTAAGAAAGAACCAGGAGGAAAGAAGAGGAAGAGGAGGACGAGGAACGGATGATAAATAGAAGTGTGCTGTAAGAATCTCAGATGAGAAGAAAACTGTACTTTAAGAGCCCTCAACAGCATGTGTATGATGGACTGTTGAGGGAGAGACAAGAGTCACAAGAAAGAATGAAAAGGTCACTTTAGGAAACCAGGACGAGACACAGGGCCTGAATTAGGGCAATGGGAACATAAGAGAAGCAGCAAATCCTTTTTAGGAAAGGATTACTGGCATAGGTTAGAATCGATAAATCCAGTTATGGGTGAGGTGGGAGGATTAAGAGCTAAAAACAGGGTTAGAAACTTCTCTAACGTTTCTATCTTAAGCGAGTAGAAAGCTGGTGATAACAGGGAGTTAAGATTCATCATTGGAGATCATAAGAGAAAGAGGTTTAGGGTAAAGGGCAAGAAATTATGTTCCAGTTATGACTGGTTAAGTTTGTGGTACAAGGAGAGTATCCATCTGGATTCTGATGGATAATTAGGTAGGCAACTGGGAATAAGCTGCCAGATCTCAGGAGACGGGGGGCTACACCATAAATTTTGGACATAATGTGTAAATATGGGATAGGTGGTACTGTCAAAGAGCAAGCAATTTTCAAATGAACAGCTGTTCATCTATTACACATTTTCAGATTATAAAAATAAAACCCAAAGGAAATTTTTTCCTTTTCATCTTACTATATTTATTAAAGTAAGAATTATATTATATAATCTGTTATTTAATAGAAAAAAATATAAAAAGAATATTTTGCTGGTATTAAGTTTTTTTTTATTTAATTTAGAGCAAGTAAATTGCATTGCCTAAAGACAAGTATGCTATAAATGAACAGTTATAGAATTTACAAACTATTTACAGCTGACTCAGCTGTAAATATATTTTCCTCAGGGATTTTTCCTAGTCTAATTGCTTATTTTCACAGCAAAGGCAGGGTAAGATATTGTTAGTAATGTTCTAAAGTAGTTTACAAGTGGCTGGCTAGTGATCTGTCCTATAAATACAAACACACACACACATATATGCTAAACACTTATCATTAGAAACTGGAAAACACCTGTACTGTTCTTACCTTAGCCCTATCTCAGATAAGCATCCTGAGTAGGATGCTTCTTATTAGTATTTTGCTTAATGTAGTAATACATATAAGGAGTGCTCGGCACTTAAAACAATTCTTTCAATGCTATGATATCTATGATATTAAGTTGGCGCAGACTTCTAAGTAAACCACCTCCTAATCTCTCCTGAAACAACAGAAAAAGGATTTAGGAAAAAAAGACATAAACTCCTAAGAATGAGGAAGATAGGAAAGGAAACAAGAGCAATAAAATTTTGAAAGCAAAAAAGAAGGGCACAAAGTCTATTTAAAATCTCATCCCCAATTCTGCAAAGGTAGTTTCTTCTCTAGAATAGGTAGAAGATATGTCTGGATGGAGGGACACCAGCACAGTGAGAACAAGGAGAAGAAATGAATACTTGCACATTAGATACCGAGATACCATCCAGCCCCTGCCCACACGCTAGAACTACAGTTCTCAGTTCTCAGAATGCTGGTAGCCAGGACTTTGTCCTCCTTGCAGGAGAATCTGACCAACCAAGAGAAACATCTAAGAGATACTGATATTTGGAACTTCACCAAATAAACAGTTCAGCCAGATTATCACACAGTGATTGAAGAACTCTGCCCGTATCTCAGAGCTTCCATTCAGCTTTTTAAATCCCTCACTCTCAAACATGAACAAATAACCACCAGGGCAGCAGGGAAATATTATACAAAACTTTTTTTTCTCTCCAAGAAAATGTCCCAGCACTGAAGAACCTGATTCTAGATTCAAAGGGCCCACCAAGTAGCCACCATTGCTGGCTAGATTTCTAGCTTGAAAATGGACCTACAATATGGCACATAGTCATCAAGTTCAAGATTCCCTTGGACTGTCCTCTTTCTTGGTTTACTCTGTTAGTTTAGAGGAGCAATCCTCTAGTAACCGACCTTCTGAGGAAAAGCAGAGTGTAAGGGTAATTTTTGTTTTAACAACTTGCATGTTTGAAAATATTTTTACTATACCCTCACACTGAGTGAATACTTCTCTGAAAACTGTAGAAAACTGAAGGTTCTTATAATTCTTATCCAACATGAAGGTGAGGCTAAGGGAATCCTCAGGATAATGGTGAAGGGAGCTCCCAGGATGATGACTATGTACCAGGATTAGAAGGAAAGTAGTCCAGAATGGAGCAGGGCAGAAAGACCTATGAGAGACTTCTTAAGAAGGTAAAAATTAGTATCACATTTCATCTATGGAAAGATCTTGAAAAGAGATTTAGGCAACTGGCAAAGAACTGGGGGTTAATTAGTGATAAGTACATAGAAAACAAAAGTGACAACTCCAGAGAAAAGGGCAGGATATGTAACTGTGCATACTACCCAACTCTTGACTAAGCTACAGACAGCATTTACACAGTCACAACAATGGAAAAGTTGAAAAGTGACTTAACCAAAATTACAACATAACCTTATAGGTAGGGAGGGTGTAGGGATGGGAAAGGTACATATGTCTTGAGGCGGGTGGTGAAGACAACTGAATTCTTATTTTCTATAGTGGGCCATCAAAAGATAACACCTAACACTAAAAAGTCAAGAAGCAGCACTACACAGAGTTTTATATCAAATATTCAACTAAAAAGGCAAAAGTGGTTGTCTCAGGAGAGGCGAAAATGGGGCGGAGGGCAGACAATGGGATAGCCAGTGTTCCTAACAAACCCTGGAGAACTATTTAGTTTTTAAAACTATGTGTATGTATAACTGTAGTAAAAAATGTAAAAGCAAAACAAAAAATTAAAGTTGTTGCTGAAAAAGCTTTTTTTTTCTTCTCAATTTTATTTTTTTTATTGTACTTCAGGTGAAGGCTTACAGAACAATAGTTTCTCATGAAACAGAAGTACACATGTTGTTTTATGACACTGGTTAACAATCCCACAATATATCAACCCTCTAACTTCTCAAACTTTTTTTTTTTTTTTTTGGTGAAAATACACATAGCCAAAGATATACCATTTCAAAAATTTCTACACGCATAGTTCAGTGACATTCACTATGCTCTTCGAATTGTGCTGTTATTCTCACTTAAGATGAAGGCTTACAGAACAAAATAGTTTCTCATTTAACAGTTACTACAAATGCTGCCCTATGACAATGGTTAACAATCTCACAACACATCAACAATATCCTTACTCAACCTTGGGTTCCCTATCACCAGCTTCCTTGTCCCCTTCTGCTTTCTGGCCCTTGTCACTGGACTCCTGTACCTCATTAGGCTCATTTGGTTTTACGGGGCTGTCCACTTCCAGGCTGAACATGCAAAAGCTTTTTTTAAAAAAAAGTAACACCTTGGATGTTACAACTGATTTGATCCAACCCAAAGCATCTATGCATAATTATTTCTTTTCCCTACAGAGATGCATTATTACTTTAATATAAATTCCTAATGGCATTTAATAATCCCCGAGGCTGTTAAGATGTCTCTTCCATTGTTTCACAGCCACAAAATACCCATGGCCTAGAAACATCACACGTGTCAATACCCGATTGAGCCGCTACAGAAGCCAAGAAAAATACATTCAGCTAACCTTCTGAATTGACATTCATAATTTAAAAAATTGGCAGAAAAGGCTAACAGGCCCCCCAAAAAATGACACTTGGAGGAAAAATGGCTCTACCCAAAAATCAAACCCTTACAAATCAAATGGATCACTGATGCCTATGCTTCTCAGATTCTTACGCACACTGGGAGTGCAATATGTATTTGTTGAAAGAATAAATACATTAATTTTTAATTAAAATTAATACCACCAAGCTTCTACATTTGGCTGATGTCCAGATAATGCTTATTGACATTATGCGGTGGGTCATTTCCCATTATACGTTCAACATCAACCGTACTGTAAACATCTTATTATGCTTTTACTGTGTTATCATTGGTAGCAATATTTGAGGACACATTTCACCATCTGCCTCCATTAAATTCCAGTTGGAGCCAAAGCAGAACCTAACTGCAAGATACTGACTTTCAAATCAGGAGATATCAGAGCTATTAAAGCTCCTGAGGTGTTGAAGAACAGAGTTCAAAGGCAAGACTAATGACTTGCTCATGGATATAACAATTCTTTCAAGTATTTGTCACAATTATAATGAAGGATTCTTTCCTTAATTCATGAATAATTTTTAAGGTCTACATTTTCCATTAGATAAAAATGTTAAACAACAAATCATACAAATTTTTTCTAAAACAGCCTGAGATTTTTTGAAGACCATATGTAAATACTTCTGGAAAGAAACTGAGCTCTGATTTGGGTCAGCAAGCCACCAAAAAGTAAATTAATGGTAAATTTTAGAAACACTATTTTCTAGAAGGATTTAATTACAGAATTTTGTGATCAGGTGGCACAGCTAAAAAGACAGCACTTTCAGCTTCAAACAGCTGGAGAGAAACTGCTGTTTGATGGAAGAAGATAAGACTTATTAAGGTTCTTCCTCTTTATACTTACAGTAGAAACAATATATAGCCATAGCAGGATAACCCACAAATAGGTTCTGAAATAAATATTATCTCGATTGTTCACTGAAGAATTTGTAGCAGCATAAATTAGATGTCAGTGAAACAGAGATGTGACTGGAGATAACATACAGGAAGCCGTTGCTTTGCACAGTTCCGGTAAGTGTAAGTTACCACCTTGAAGTTAAGGAACATGAGTCCCCCAACAACATGGTTCAAATTTTAGTTACCATGGTATATTAACTATGAGTATTGCATAAAATAGAAACTTTGCTGCTAGTGCTACAGTCCACAAATCCGTTCGTAATTAACAGATGTACACCGTGATCGGCAGCTGATCACATCTTTCACTTTTACATCAATCACTTCTTTCAAAGTCTGTTGGTCACTGTGCACCTGTTTACACCCAGACAGGAAACCACGTAGTGGCTGTCTTGCCTCCTTGATTCCCAATGATAAACCCACGTGACATTTTACAAAAATGGATAACTAAAAGAGAATTGGTCAACAAAGATGAAAAGTACAGCAAAGAAAATTAGAATAGATGTAAAGGAGTTACAGAAGGAACAGCTGGCTGTGGGGATGCTGACCCTAGATGGAGAGACTCTAGATGCGCAGCCAGAGGAACTTACAGACGTAAGTGAGGAAAATGGTTGTGACAAAAAGGATGAAAATGTTCCAGAGAAGTGATGCTGTCAAAAAGCTTACCATTAAAGGAACTCTGAGAGACACTTCACAATACTGAAAGGGCAAAAGATAAAATGTTGGATGCTCATCCAGACTTAGAAAGGAATATGACAATTTGCTAAAGCAAAGTCAAGACACTTGGTCAGTATCATAAGTTACACAATGAGAAGGCAAGCACTGTTCAAACTACTCTTAATGTCTTACAAATAAATAAAACACTTTATTATATTTTGTTTCTAATGTTTTGAATAACAGTGTAACTAAAGAGATGTTGGAGCCCTGATAGAGAAGTGGTTAAGAGCTCAGCTGCTAACCAAAAGGTCAGCAGTTCGAATCCACCAGCTGCTCCTTGGAAACCCTATGGGTAGGGTAGTTCTCCTCTGCCCTATAGGGTTGCTGTGAGTCGGAACTGACTCAACGGCAACAGGTTTTTGATTTGGTTTAAAGAGATGTCAGTTTTCCTATTTTTTCATTTCCTTATACATTTATAATAGATGGTAAGAGTGTTTCAACGTTTTGGCAAAAACTTTTAAAGGTACAGAACAACTGTAATTTTTCCTGTTGACAATTAAGATTGTTCTGCATGGTTTCAGCTTGCACAGTCATTTTTATCACCCTGCATTACCATGCAAAGTAGGACTGCCGGGATTCTAAATCTTCTCTGGCTGCCCAACTATCAGTAAAACTCTACCCTAGAAAAGGGGGAAGGGGCTTTTCACATTTTTATGATGGTAAGAGCCTTATAAAAAGGCATATACTATGCTGCACAAAATACCAAAATTAAATTTTATCTTAAGTGTCCTACCCTCTATAATATTAAATCAAATGATAACAACTCATAAGCATAAAAGATAGACAGGAATGCATATATTTGCAGCCTAAATTAGTTCGATTCTTCCTTCTGAAGCGTTAGAACATGTAAATCCAAAAATCACTTCAATTTAGCTTATAAAGTAGCATTTTGAAGCTGCGAAGTCATTTCCTCAATCATCCTTAGCACTGGCTAACAAGAAGATCAATGTAATTACTCCAATGAGAAAATCAATGCAGCAGGAAACACATTTAAACAATTTAATATATACATGCACATTTATATACACTGATGTAAATTAGGTAGGTGCAGAGCCATAACACAGACATAAATTTAAATAACAATAAGTTTAAACATTGGCATATTATTCATATAACAAAAACGGATATATAAAAGCCATCTGTCTGTTTACTAAGGAAGGCTTCCAAAAGTTAAGATTTCTAGTGGTCTTTAAAGAACACACTATAAGAACATAACAGACCAGGATGAGGCAATGAAGAGAGGATAAGGAAGTGAGAATGACAAGAGGGAGTAGTGAGTTTGAATCCACTTAGAAATCACAGTACAAAAAACGCTCTTTGGGAACTATCTGACCCTATCTTTGCATTTTATAGATGGAAAAATTCTGACCCAGTGAAGCTGAAGGAGTCACCCAAGATTATACAACTAGCATATCAAAGATCATGAAGATGGCACTGGATCAGGCTACATTTCGTTCTGTTATACAGAAGGTCGACAGGAGTCAGAGCTGACTTGACAGCAACTATATTCAGAGTCCTCAGGCTCTTGCCAAGAGATCTGATTTTTACAAGTTGTCTAGTAAACAACCAAGCCTGGTTACCTACGTTCCTGATCCAAGCAGATGAAAAAGCAGGATTGGGGAGGATAAAGGAAATCTCCATATATCTGAAAAAATTAGAAAAATCTCTTCGTGTCTTGACAGTATCAGCCAAATAAAGCACTAACCCTTATTTATTTTATGACTTATCTTTGGCTGCTTACACATTAGTTAAAAAAAAAAAAAAAAAAAAAAGGTAAGTAGCAGTTATACACCAGCATGCACACTCCCAATAATGTCAAGTCTAAATAAAAATCGATTACTTCTGGAATTATAAACAAATCTAGTTAGGACAAAGAAAAATGATCTAGATATTTAACAGTAAAAGATTAAATAACTTCTAGTATATTCATAAGGTAGAATGTTGCAGCCATTAAAAATATTTACAAAGAATTGTTAACAAAATGGGAACTACTTACGTTAATTTATAGAACCGGGAAAAGTATTTTATGTATACAATATGATCTTGCTAGTTCGTAACTTTCAGGGAAATAGGAAGGAAATTTGTTAAAATATTAACAGTGCCTTTCCTGGACAGAAGAATTATGGGTGTTTCCACACTTTCCATATGGAACATATAATATAAGCAGGGCAAAAATTTTAAAGTAAAAAGAAACTTAGTAAAAAAGATTTGTTGCTTGTTGTTGTTAGCCGCCACTGTGCTGGCCCCTGACTCATGGTGACCCTCAACTCATGGTGACCCCATGCACAACGGAACAAAACGCTGCCTGATTCTGGGCCATCCCTGTGATCAGTTGTGAACTGGAGCATTGTGATCCACAGGGTTTACACTGGCTGACTTTTGGACTGTAGATCTTACCAGGCATTTCTTCCTAGTCTATCTTAGTCTAGAAGCTCTGCTGAGACCTGTTCAGCATCATAGCAACATGCAAGCCTCCAATGACAGACAGGTGGTGGCTGATCATGAGGTGCACTGGCTAGAAATCGAACCTAGTCTCCCACATGGAAGGTGAGAATTCTACCACTGAGCCACTATACCAAAAAAAAAAAAAAAAAAAAAAAAAAAAAAAAAAAACCCAAAAAAACCAAACCCACTGCCGTTGAGTTGATTCCAATTCATAGCAACCCTTCAGGACAGAGCAGAACTGCCCCATAGGGTTTCCAAGAAGTGGCTGGTGGATTGAAACTGCCAACCTTCTGGTTAGCAGCCAGTCTCTTAACCACTGGGCCACTAGGGCTCTGCTATAGTCCCTCGATAAAAAAAGATTCAAGCTATTATCAAGAAAATGTAGAAACAATTTATCAGTATTTTCTCTGTGTAATAAAGTCTTACCTTAGCTTTCTTCTTCCATGTAGACTTCTGTTTCTCCTCCTCTTCCTCAATTAATTTAAGTGCCAGCTCTTTGTTAACTTTTGGCAACTTCTAGTAGAGAGAAAAACAATACAAGCTGTACTAAGATAGCTACATCACAGCTTTAAAGGTTAGTGGTTCTGTAAGGACTATAACTGGACAAATAAAAGACATCAAACTCTTATTTTAAAATTTTATTATCCCCAGAATAGGAAATAATGTGGACGTAAGTAACGTTTTCAGGTGGACCAAATAGTGCAGGAACAGCACCATCAGCTTGGTGCTGAAAGGACTTGCCCTCATCCACATCTTTTTCCAGCACACTGAGAAGCAAACTGGGAGAAGCTGTATTTGGCAGCTTACAGATGAGCAATGACAGGTCTACGACCCACAAATGATTAGCAAGAGGTCAGCAGGCTTGGTATGGTAGCCGCGGCTAGAGTTGTGGGGAACTGCTAAAATGCTACTTGAGGATCAGTTGTACTATTTCCCGTGCCCCAGATGGCAAATTTCCAAAGGGAATTCTAGATCTGAGTCTGACAATTCTGACAATACTGTACACAGATGGGGCAAAAATACTCTATCTCAGTCTTCCCTTGCCAATACACACATACTCATCATTCTTTAAAAATGTCAACAAAGAAAGTAGAAAAAGGGAAAAGTACTGAGGTAATTTCAGAAAACAGCCACTAGTTTTTTGTACTGAAATAGTATATACATTAAAAACCTTTTTATTAACCAATGTTCAGTTATAAACATTTGTATCATCTGGTGATTAAACAGTCAATAGGGGTACCAGAGCGAAACTGGAAGGCAGAAGAGGAAGTCAGGACCTGCCCTTTCTTGTTTGATTTCTGTTCGTGTCGGCACCGCGACAGGACAGTTCTTCGCCCTGGCAACTACAGGCAGCTCCAACAGCAGCAGCTGATTCTAGTTTGCAGCTGTGCAACCTTCCCAGGAAAAGCCTATTGAAGCCTCAAGGGCCCCAGCACCAGCTCCTCGGGGCCTTCCTCCTTCCTGTTCCCCAGGTACAATACACAAAATAAAAATTAAGTACTTTTCTCTGATAAACTCAATGGTGAGCCCAATATTTACCTTTAACTGAACTCTCTGTGCACGTGTTTCTTCTATCTTCTGTCGAATTTTATCTTTCCTATATTCTTCATAAGCAAATGGATTTACCATCAGTTTCACCTTTTCAAAATGAAAATAAACAATCCTATTTAGCAACATGTTTCATATGCACCATGACTATTACACCACAGATAGACAGACTCCTTAAAAATGGTAAGTATATGTTATGAAAATACAAGTAAGGAACACAGAAATGGCTACAGATTGCTCAATAATCATCTACAATAACTGTTTTTTGTATTTACCTTGTGATAGAGTCTTATATCCATGAAAAATCCATGCATATATGCCCGGAGAAAAGGAGATCCAATGAGATGTGTAAGCCCTAGGAAAAGTTAATCAGAAGAAGGCAGGTTCTCATAAAATTTTTATTAAAATGTAACAGTTTTTAGGAGGACTCACACTACCTGACCTCAGAACCTACCATACAGCTACGGTAGTCAAAACAGCCTGGTACTGGTACAACGACAGATACACTGACCAATGGAACAGAATTGAGAACCCAGGTGTAAATCCATCCACCCACGGTCACCTGATCTTCAACAAGGGCCCAAAGTCCATCAAACAGGGAAAAGATAGTCTTTTTAACAAATGGTGCTGGCACAACTGGATGTCCATCTGCAAAAAAATGGAACAGGACCCATACCTCACACCATATACAAAAACTAATTCAAAATGGATCAAAGACCTAAAGATAAAGCCAAAAACTATAAAGTTCATAGAAGAAAAAACAGGATCAATGCTACAGGCCCTAATACACAGCATTAACAGGATACAAACTATAACCAGTAAGACACAAACTTCAGAAGATAAGCTAGACAACTGGGATCTTCTAAAAATCAAACACCTGTGCTCTTCAAAAGACTTCACCAAAAGAGTGAAAAAGAGAACCTATGGACTGGGAAAAAAATTTTGGACAGTACAAGTCAAAGGTCTAATCTCTATAATCTACAAGAAAATCCAACACTTCTACAACAAAAAGACAAATAATCCTATTAAAAAATGGGCAAAGGAAATGAACCGACACTTCACCAAAGGAGACATTCGAGCGGCCAACAGACACATGAGGAAATGCTTGGGATCACTGGGATCACTAGCCATTAGAGAAATGCAAATTAAAACCACAATGAGATACTATCTCACTCCAGCATTACTGGCATGAATTAAAAACACTGGAAATAACAAATGTTGGAGAGGCTGCGGGGAGAATGGAACTCTTATGCACTACTGGTGGGAATGCATAATGATACAACCATTTTGGAAAATGATATGGTGCTTCCTTAGAAAGCTAGAAAATAGACATACCATACAATCCAGCAATTCCACTCCTAGGAATACATCCTAGAGAAATAAGAGCTATCACACAAATAGACATATGCACACCATGTTCACTGCAGCATTGTTCACAATAGCATAAAGATGGAAACAATCTAGATGCCCATCAACACATGAACAGATAATGGTACATACACACGATGGAGTACTATGCAATGATATAAAGAACAATGATGAATCTGTGAAGCATCTCAAAACATGGATGAAACTGGAAGACATTATGCTGAGTGAAGTAAGTCAATCACAAACGGGCAAACATTATATGAGACCTCTACTGTAAAAACTCATGAAAAAGTTTACACACAAAAAGTAACAATTTCTGTTGGTTACGAGGGATGGGAGGGGTGGGGGTGGAAATACTAAATAGACAGTGGATAAGTGGTAACTTTGGTGAAGGGTAAGACAGTACACAATACTGGGGAAGACAGCACAACTTGTACAAAGAAAGGTCATGGAAGCTCCATAGACACATTTAAACTCCCTGAGGGACTGAAGTGCTGGGCGGAGGGCTGTGGGGACCATGGTCTCCGGTAACATCTAGCTCAACTGGCATAACACAGTTTATAGAGACAATGTTCTACATTCCACCTTGGTGAGTAGTGTCTGGGGTCTTAAAAGCCTGTGAGCAGCCATCTAAGATACTCCACTGGTCTCACCCCTTTGGGAGCAAGGGAGAATAAAGAGAACAGGATACAAGGAAAAGATTGGTCCAAAGGACTAATGGACCACAGCTACTGAGGCCTCCACCAGACTGAGTCCAGTACAGCTAGATGGTGCCCGGCTACCACCACTGAGTGCTCTGACTGGGATCACAACACAGGGTTCTGGACAGAGCTGAAGAAGGATGTAGAACAAAATTCTAAAACGAAAAAAAGACCAGATCTACTGGCCTGGCAGAGACTGGAGAAACCTCGAGAATATGGCCCCCGGATACCCTTTTAGCTCAGTGGTGAAGTCACTCCCGAGGTTCACCATTCAGCCGGGGACTGGACAGACCCATAAAACAAAACGGGACTAATGAGGCACAGCAGTCCAGGGACAAGGACTAGAAGGCAGGAGGGGACAGGAAAGCTGGTGATAGGGAACCCAAGATTGAGTAAGGACAATGTTGACATGTCGTGGGGTTGTTAACCATTGTCATAGGGGAATAAGTGTACTAAATGTCTAATGGGAAACTATTTTGTTCTGTAAACCTTCATCTAAAGTACAACAATAATGTAAAAAAAGAATTATCTATGTGAGATCAAACTGACAGCAGCAACTCAAAAAGTTTGATGGGAAGCCTAGGGGAAAGTAAGTTGAAGACAACTGTGATGGAATAATTTGGAAAGGGATAGTGAGAATGGCGGCACAACTGGAAGAACGTGATCGATGTTGCTGAGTTGTACATGTAGACATTTTTGGAATGGTGTATCTTTAGCTATGTATTATTTTCACCAAAAAAAAAAAGGTCCTCCAAGGTCGAGAAGGGAGAGCGTTAACATGTCATGGGGTTGTTAACCAATGTCATAAAATAATATGTGAACTGACTGTTTAATGAGAAACTATTTATGTCACGGGGTTGTTAACCAATGTCATAAAATAATGTGTGTACTGACTGTTTAATGAGAAACTATTTGTTCTATAAGCCTTCACCTAAAGTACAATTTAAAAAAAAAAATTTTTTTTTTAAAGTTTTTCTTGAACAATTTGGTTATAATAAAATTTCACTTCTGAGTAAAAGTTAAAAGATTAGAATTACTAATCTTCAATTAACTACTGGGAAAATTTTAAATCCACTTCAACAAATTCATCCTTACTTATTTTAAACATAATAATAAGCATAAAAATTAGCTTAAGAAGTCTCTATGAGCTATGACAGACCGGTAAAGATACATACATCATACTGATGGTTCTCAGATTTCTAGATTCCACGAACCAGTTCAATTATAAAAATAATTTCTGGGATCAGCAATAGGCTGCTAACTTTTCTAATGTCAAGTATGGGCAGTGGTGGTCACAGGAGGACACTCTCGTACCTCATAGCAATTACTTTATTAACTGCAAATATTTACACAGGAAAACGTTATGAGAATATTTATCTTAAAAAGAGAGCGCAAGTGCCCAGCTACCACCAAATGACCGCCCTGACAGGGAACACAACAGAGAGTTTCTGACGGAGCAGAGAAAAGTGGGATGCAGAACTCAAATTCTAGGGAAAAGACCAGACTTAATGGTCTGACTGAGGCTGGAGGGACACCGGAAGACAACGCCCCCAGACTCTCCATTAGCCCAGAACTGAAACCATTCCCGAAGCCAACTCTTCAGACAAAGATTAGACTGGACTATGGGACATAAAATGATACTTGTGAAGAGTGCCACTTAGCTCAAGTAGATACATGAGACTAAATGAGCAGCTCCTGTCCAGAGGCAAGATGAGAAGGCAGAAAGGGTCAGGAGCTAGTTGAATGGACACGGGAAATCTGGGATGGAAAAGAGGAGTGTGCTGTCACATTACAGGGAGAGTAGCTAGGGTCACAGCAACGTGTGTGTTAATTTTTGTATGAGAAACTGACGAACTGTAAACTTTCACTTAAAGCACACACACACACACACAAGAGAGAGACCACAAGGTGGTTGCATAACATGATGAATGTAATAAATGCTATCAAATTAGTTATATACGTAAAAATTGTTGAACTGGCAAATGTTTTGTTAATGTATTTTTACCACAATAAAAAAAAAAAATAAGACCACATATGCAATACCCACATGAAGAAAAGCTTTAGCTGGTATAATACGAAGTGACTCTATAAGGAAACCATTACCCTAATTTCCAAATTTTAGAAACAGACATCCACACAGACATGAAAACCAGGAACTATGCAAAACAGAACAAAATGTAAAGGCGAAAATTAAATTTAGAATAATCTCATAAAAAAATTAAAAGTCTTGGTCAGAAAAATACTTCCCTAAAATCTGTTAGGTTAATAAAGGTACAGGGTTTGGACTTCCACATTAGAGTCTTATAAAAGAGATGTTAACCTAATGAAGTACATCTAAATTCATGTACTTGCATATGTATGTTTATTACCTAACCTGTCCTCAGAATATTTGGTCTGATTAATTACCAAATTATGAAATATATATATCAATGATAGCAACAATAATTTCTGCTTCCTCTATTTAAAGTCTATAAAATTTATATTTACATCAAGAACTATTCCCATTCCAATTCATAAACGAAAGCTGAGCAGAAAGCTTTTCATATTAAGACAATTTAATTCTAAACAGAGAATCTGACAGCAGCAGTGTTTCTCGTAGCTAGCCCCACAGAACATTAGTCCCAAGAGATCTTCTGAGGAAAAAAATGGTTCTGTGGTCAAGTAAGTTTAGGAAATGTTTCATACTTGCCTCCCTCTCCAGGAGATTCACAATGTACAATGATATTAAAGGCTCTAAGACCAAAAGTAGAGAAACTGATTTAACTTCACTTAACTCAGCATTTGCCAAACTTATTTGCTACAAATCTCCTAAAAATAATAGTTAACACTCTCACTTGGTACGTTTCAGACCCTGCAATGAGTACTTTTCAAGCATTATCTGATTCATTTCCAACCAACCCTACGGGTAAGTACTATTATTGTTCCCATTTTGCAGATGAGGAAACTGAGGCTTAATGAAGTAAAGTGGTAGAGGTGGGATGTGAACCAATGTCAGACTGCCTCCAGTGTTCATGATATTAGCCACTACACTAACCATGCAGAAGTAATATTCCACGGAACACATTTTGCAAAATACCACACTATAGTATCTGCTAAAGGCCAAAGCTGGGAAGAGTAGGAATTTGCAAGTATTCAATATCACTAATGCTGTACTACAAATAATCTTAGGAAATAAGGGACATTAGTATTATATAGCCTTTCTTCTACTTTTAAGATAAATTATTTTAAAAGTTTTATATATGATGTGGAAATATTAAATATAATATTAAAATACACTAATAATGTATAAAAACACTTTCTAGCACAAATGTTATTTTGCTGAATATTGTATCTATTTCCACAGCTTTAAAAATGGACAGTATGATTACATTTTAACAAAATGTACCTCAGTCTTTATAACTGTCTTCCTCACCCAAAATAAACATATTAAAGAGACTGAAATAGTACCCAAAATGTACTAAGTACAGCAGTTGAAAAAAATCTGCAAAATAACAATGACCTTGTTCCTCCAATTTAAGAATGTAGGTGAGTGTGACATGGTATTATAAAAACTATGTTGGAATTTTTTAAGTAGTCAGTTCAGTAGAAAGACCCTATTTCATTCATAAGTCATTTTAAAAAGGCAGAATACAATTCTCTTTGTTTTGAAGACATTAAAATTTAAAGAACTATTTTGGTGGTAACTGGTGAGAAAATAATTCTGGCCTGGATTAAGTATGCTATGAGATATAGGTTAAAAATAAAGTTAAAAGCCTCTCTATTAATTTGTTTATTACATGATTCCATAATCTTTTAACATTCAGCTGCTGTTGTACATCTATTTGTTACAAACATAACTAAGTTGCCTACACTTGTGGAGAGTAGATCCTCTAAGTTTTCCCACTCTCAATAATTAGCTACATGGTCCTTTCCCAACAATAAAACAA
Organism: Dugong dugon; assembly: GCA_030035585.1. Taxonomy (NCBI): domain Eukaryota; kingdom Metazoa; phylum Chordata; class Mammalia; order Sirenia; family Dugongidae; genus Dugong; species Dugong dugon. Next base: position 94,052,376 of record CM057473.1, on the reverse strand, counting down.
GATTATCAAAATCTGTTCTCTTTATCATACAAACTAGTATTAGGCAACTGGAATAAATATGCTCTTCTGAGAGGTTAAGGAGCCCTCAATCTTTGTAACTGTCTTCCTCACCCAAAAATAAACATTAACCACGCGGCACAGTGATTAAGCACTCAGCTGCTAAGTGAAAGGTTGATGGTTCAAACTCACCAGCCACTCTGTGGCAGAAAGATGTGGCTGTCGGTTTCTGTAAAGACTACAGCCTTGGAAACGCTATGGAGCAGTTGTACTCTGTCCTATAGGGTTGCTATGAGTTGGAATCAACTTGACGGCAATGGGCGTTTGAGTTTGGGTCTGAGGGATTAGAATGGCTGAGGTAAAACACATGGAATCTGGGTTTAAACTCCAACACTCACATTTACTACCACTGAAACCTTTGGTAAGTTACGTTAATCTTTCTGTGACTCAGTTTCCTTACATATAAAATGGAATCATAGCACGCACTCCATACGGTTGTGATGATTAAGTGAGTTATAGATAAAGCACTTAAAATACTGGCTGGCACAATGTAAGCAGTACATACAAGTTTTTGCTATTCTAATAAAAGGCATTTCTTGGTTTGTGACCTTTAAACCTAAAGCTACCATTAAGGGTCTTTTACATCTGAAGATTCTATCCATGGGTTCTAAGTTTTGGATTGGATCTACTATAAACAAACCCAAAAGGGAGCCAGAGAGGATTTGCTTGTGCTCTCTTAGAATCTTGAAAAACCACTGTTTTCTTGAAAAATATTTTGTCTATACCTAGCTAGTATGCTAAAAAAATTATTCCTCATTTAAAATCTAAAAAAGCATCAATAGGTTGAATTTACCTGAACCTCTAAGCAGAGATCATAAATTTGATGATACACTGTATGTATAATATCTGATTTGGCAAAAGATACGGAAAATCAGATAAACAGGGATGAACCACTTCTAATATTCAAAACCCCAAAAATAAAAATAAAAAAAGAGTAGAAATAAGTTACTTTTATTAACATTTTTATCGTAATTTTTTTACCTAAATTTTCAAGGTCTTTTTTGGTGACAAATTTATAATCATCATAAACAGTGCTTTCTGGATTCTCTTCTAATTCTTCTGTCAAGTTGTCTAAGAAGGAACACCACCTGGGAGCAGGACCCAAAACCTGTTGGCATTTATTAAAAAGTTAGAAAATGTACGTTCTCACCATGTAAGCTAAGAAGTAACTATTTTACAACAACAGATTTCCTTTAATTCTTTAAATCTTTGTTTCTAGCAAAAGTATTGAAAAAATTGCAATATGGATAATGAATACATACATAAAGAAAGACAATAAAATAGGAAGTATTTAGGTTTATAAAAACATCTCAGTCTGGGATACAAAGATATTAATGAATGTTCTTATATCAGAACGATCAAAATACAGATAAATAATTCAGGTACTTAGAATAATTAACATCCATTCATTCATCCATCATCTCTTTCATTAAAAAAAGTACGAGAAGCTACAAGAGGATATCTGGTATACATGATTTTTTAAGTTTGCTACCATGACAAGCAAAAGTCCAAAATGAGAATTACCTTCTTTTAAAGTTTTCAACTAATTACTTGATAATTACATTAAACTCTGCATGGCCCATTTAACTCATTTTGTTCCTCAATGAAAGGTCTGAGGAACAAAAGACTAAACAGTATTTCTAACTCACTAATATGAATAACTTAAGTTTGAAATCTAACTATTTCTACAAAACACTATGACTGCTTTTTACTTTTTCTGTTGTTGATACAAATCGTTTCCAACATGATGTCATACCCACTGAGGTCAACACTTATTCCAAAGGAAATAATGCTCATTCAATGGAAAAGATATGCTATTGAAATTCTCCCTTTCAGAAGACAGAACGCTGGGTTCAGACAAAATGGAACTTCTAATGACCACTTTCCCGTTTATTTTTATAGTAATTAATTATACAGAAAAAAACCAAAAATTATAATGGAAATTATTAAATCTAGCTGAAACTTTTTGGAGAAGAAAAAGGTAGAAGGAACAGAATTCTAACAAAGAAAAACAGTCCCTCTTAAGATCCTCTTCAGTGGTATGTTTTAATATGGTAAAACAGATTAATCAGGGGAAAAAAATGATGACAGGTATGGCCATACTAATTTAGCTATATGGTTTTGTCTGACTGGAAATGGTGATTTTCCCCCACAACAAGGCTATGAGTCGTGAATATGAAAAACAACTCTTAATGAACATAATTAAAGAAGTCCAATAAAGAAGTTTTACATTAACATAACCAATGCAAATTTTCTTAACAAAAGTAAAGATTTTAATACACTAAGTGGCTAAAGAAACCCTGGTGGCACACAGTGGTTAACAGCACTGCTAACCAAAGGGTCAGCAGTTCAAATCCACTAGCTGCTCCTAGGAAACCCTATGGGGCAGTTCTACTCTGTCCTACCGGGTCACTATGAGTCAGAATCAACTCGATGGCAACGGGTTTGGTTTTTTTTTCTTTTTTTTTTAAGTGGCTAAACTCTAACCAATAGAGTTGAAAACAATTAAGGCAAACCTTCAAGAAATGCAGAGCTTTTTAAAAAAAAATTTAACGTAGAACATATTTTAAAGAAATTGCTATGGGTTTAAGCCATTTTAGGACGGTAGTTTAAGATCAACAGAACTTTACATTAAATGCTACTATATATAAAGCACTGGGCTAAACCAAAGACATTGACTATGATCTCCCTAAAGGAGCTTAAAATTTAGCTAGAGCAGAAAGGTCAACGGATAGGCACCCGTGCGCACACACACGGACGTGCGCGCAGACACACACACGTAAGGCAATGGACTAAGACAGATAAGGGTTGGAAAGGGCCGGGAAGGTTGGGACACTGAATAAATATATTTTAATACAGTAAGATGATGGAAACACTCCCGGTTGGAATGCACATATAAGCAAGCTAGGAAAACCATAGGGCATTTTCTAAGTATAAGTGTTTAGACACTTGCCAAAAACTGGGGTATATGCTTTCAATTAGTCATAAATCTGCGAGTACAAAGCTCTACCATATAATGATACACAACCTAAGACAGCAATCTTCTCTTCTTTTACATAGGAAGAAAGTACATTATTATCACTTTGCTAGCATATGAGACTCAAGATACTGTCTTCTTCATTTGTTTGAAGATATTTCATTTGTTTTGTTAGCTGCTGGATTTCCAGTATCTAAAACAGTGCCTGCCAAGTAGTAGCTGCTCAATGAGTATCTGATAACTAAATCTATTCATACATAAAACACACATGAATGCATCCCTGAATTTTATGTGCACAAGGCACTAAGACTTAAAGGATCCTGTTTGGAAAAGAATTTTTTTGTCTAATTTTCCTTCTGGAGCCTGGTGGTGCAATGGTTAAGAGCTAGGCTGCTAACCAAAAGGTCGCCAGTTCAAGTCCACTAGCCGCTCCTTGGAAACCCTATGGGGTAGTTCTACTCTGTCCTATAGGGTCGCTATGAGTCGGAATCGACTAGATGGCAACGGGTTTCTTCTTTTTTTTTTCCCTCATTCAGATAAAAACATTCAAGTACCTCACCATAAAATTACTGGATATAAGAATCTTTTTGGTGAAAGCCAGAGAGCTATTTTGCATCCTAAGCAAAAGACCTCATGATAAAGTGGTTTCACATCTAATTCAATTAAAAACATGGCCTTCAAAGCCTATAAAAAGATTATACTGTTTTTACCTTTTTTTTTTTTTTTTTTTTTTGAGGGGGGAAGGTAAGAATACCAAAATATCAGACCAGACCTGAATTTACTTTTCACTTTTATAATGTTCCATAACATTCTTTCTGATTAGCTATCTGGATTCTAATGGAATTGTTTTAAATTGCCTCTCAGGGGACAGGTCTGGTTATGGTAAATAATCTCTTCAGTCAGATTCATGACCATTAAATTTTATAGGAGGAAATATTCTCATCAAAAACAAAATTAAATCTAGTGGGTTGACCTTATTAATCACATTTCCCCAGTTCCTTTTCAGAGGAGGAAAAAAAACCCCACCAGAACAAGCATAACAAAGTTGAAATTACTGATTTACACTGGTATTAACTGCAGGTTTTATTCACCTTAGAACTTTCCTCAAAGGCCCACTATTATACAACAAAACTAGTGGTTAACTTAACCAATAAGGAGGGATTAATCATGTGCTGAAATACCTGGGTGGCACAAATGTTTAAGCACTTGACTACTAGCTTAAAGGTTGGCGGTTCAAACCCACCCAGAAATACTTCAAAAATAAAGCCTGGTGATCTGCTTCCAGAAGGTCACCACTTTGAAAACCCTGTGATGGTTAATGCTATGTGTCAACCTGGCTAGGCTATGATTCTCAGTGGTTTGGCAAACACTATGTAATCATCTTCCATTTTGTGATCTGATACGAGCAGCCAATCAGTTGAAAAGGGAGTTTCCTTGGGGGCGGTGTCTGCCTGCACTATATAAATGGATGTTCTGGGAAAGCTCTTTCAATTCTGAACTCTTCTCCCCGCTTGACCTCCAGTTCCTGGGACGCGAGAAGTCTTCAACCTGTTCCCAGACCTGCAGATTTTGGATTCACCACCCCTGCAACTATGTGAATCACTAGAAGCCTTCAGCCTGCCAGAAGCCTTCAGCTTGCCACCTGACCCACAGATTTGGGACTTGCCAGCCCCCACAGCTGCATAAGCCATTGCCTCATGACTGTGTGAGCCATTTCCTGGAAGTAAATTTCTCTCTATATATCTATATATGCTTCCTTGGTTCTGCTCTGCTAGAGAACCCAACCCTATGGAGCAGTTCTACTCTGACACATGGGGTCCTCATGAGTCGGAATTAACTTGATGGCAACTAACAATTATAACAATCATGTGCCACTGCTGTCTGATGTACCTGAATGATTATGATATTAATTAATGTGTAAAAATTCCTTGCTGTCTTCACTGCCAAATGTTAAACCTAATCATTAAAAATATATTAACTTATTTCCTAAATTTCAGGCTTTACAACTTGAGGAAAACATTCTTTTTAACCATTGCTAGAGAGTACCACTACATTAAAACCTTCCAAGTTTCTGTATTGTTATATTGCTATATTCTGCACCTCAGTCAAAACTGATTATTGCTGGTTAATCTACATTTTTATGCACCTTAAGAATTTTGTTTCTTTCAGAAAATTGGTGATTGTTCTGTTTTAAATTTCTATTATCTGTTAATGATCTTCTACTTTTAATTTATAAGAACTTCCTAAAGTCACAGGTAAGTAAAAATAGAGAACTGAAAACTGATTCATCAAATTGTACCCACTGCCACTGAGTCAATTCTGACTCACAGTGACCTTATAGGACAGAGTAGAGCTGCCCTGAAGGGTTTCCAAGGAGCCGTTGGTGGATTTGAACTGCTGACCTTTCGGTTAGCAGCCAAGCTCTTGACCACTGCGCCACCAGAGCTCCAAGGAAGGATACGGAGGTCTCTTAGCAACTTTAATAACCATACCAACCAATTAGACTGAAATACTTGACCCCTGACAATATGAAAAAATCTATATCAACATGCATTGAAAACATCCTCAGGTCTGAGGCAGCCAAATATTGTCTTCTTCTAATCCATTCAGACGAAAGAACCAATTTGTAAGTACCTAAAAATAATATGCCACGTGCCCAAGATGATCATATGTCTCTATGATTGCAATCTGCATTTAAGATGCTAATTAATATATGCTTAATTTTAAAACTCAAAATTCTTATATACTCTAGCGATAGACAAAAACGATTAGGGATGGAAACGGGGGATGAATATTAAAATTCATAGGAAGTTGAGAGAGAAGGGTTCCCCCTTCCCCACCACACTTCTGAAAAATCACTGTGCCACATCCCACAGATGTGGTGAGGCCAAAAGACTGAGGATCCATCTAATGATGGATGATCAAGGGTGATTTAACAGATCAAGGATGATTAAAACAACAACAAAAAAGTACTATTATTAAAAAAAAACCAAAGTGCACTAATTCAGTATAAAAGTCATAATTTTTTCCACTTATTTATAATGTTATTGAGTATGACAAAAATAATTTCATTATTTTTCCTACAAATATGAAAGATAAGAAAATTATTGATAACACAGAAGAGCAACTGATTTGAAATTATCATCTTGGGTTTTCAACTAATGATTTAAAAGATAATTTTAAAATGTCTAGCAATTGAGAAAATTCTTAATTACTCCATTTGTTAGAACTTTATCGACAGAGAACAAATAACTTTGAACCAATACTTATATTAGCACAAACAGAAGTATATAATCTATGCAAGCACATGCAATTGATGTTTTAAAGTATTCTTTTACAGAATTTTCAGAATGCATTGTAGCAAACAGTATGAAGTGGAATACATTTTTTGAAAGTTGGAATGGAAAAGGGATTTAAGTATATTCTTTTTAAGTTCAGGGAATAAAACTAGAACCATTAAAATAAGGAGGTAAAATTCAACTCAAATTTCATTCATCAAATATTTACTGAATGCCTATTATTTTCCAGGCACTTTATACCCTGTCAAAATAGGTAACAGAATACAATTCAAAATGAAAAGAGTTATTTCAAGTACAGTGATTCTTGCATGGAAGAACTAGATGATTCTTAATTTCTTCAGCTTCATTTGTTCATTCAAAAACTTAACTGAGCATTTACTAAATGCTAAGTAATAAATGTCAAATATAAGCAAAACAAAGTGTGAGAAACAACATGTAAACAGTCAGTACAATACAGCGTAGTTAGTGCCACAGCAGAGAAATTTTAAAATAGTTCTGGGGGAGCCCTTTCTCGGCTGAGGCAGATCGAGATAGCTTTGAAGGAGGCATTTGAGCTAGGCCTTAAAAAACTCAAGGAAGTTATGATTTTATAATTAGTAAAAATTAATTACGGAATCTGGGTGGCACAAATGGTTAAGCGCTCGACTACTAGCTGAAAGGCTGGCAGAGGCACCTCAGAAGACAGGCCTGTCGATCTGCTTCCGAAAGATCACAGTGCCTGGAAAACCCTATGGAGCAGATCTACCCTACACACATGGGATCGTCATGAGTTGGAACAGACTTGACAGCAACTAACAACAACAAAAATTAATTATCATACTAACCAGTTAGAATTTAATGTGACATTAAAAACTATTTCATTCATTATTAATTATGCAGAAGATCCCTGGTTAGAATTAATTTTTCCTTTTAGTGATCTTATATTACTTTAATCATAGAAACTCAATTTAAACATTATGTCACGATGACACTGTTCAACACTAAGAACTACATTTCCGGACTGGCAACAATGGGACGCTTGAATATAAAGTACTTTTACCACCTAACACCATATGCATTATCTAATTATTTTGTTAAGAACTGTTTTCAGGGCATTCTAAAAGTAGATACAAATACCAGTTCCGGAACTAAAGCAGTAATAAAAACAACAGCAATAATAACAAAAATAATAACAGCAGCAGCAACCCACACAAGAGGTAGGGGGTTTTATCCCTCCTTAGAATTTAAACTCACATCTAACAAAAAATGTGTTACTGTTACTGTAAGGATATAATTCTTTGACACCAGAAATAGTTTGGAATTTAGAATTTTCTGTATTTTAAAAAGGTAAAACAGTGTGTATACTGTATATTTTGGGAAATCTTTGGTGAGATCTGGGTCAGTGGCCCATCATCAAACACATTAATATGCCTGCAGCAAAATCCATACACAGTCACACCATTTGGTATAAATAAAGACTAAAAAATAACCTCATCATTACACATCAGTTTTGAGTCCAAATGAATCGGGTCAGGTCTTGCCACCAATGACTTATAAAAACTTTTTTTAGCTTTTCTGATTTCAGGTTTACAGGTAAGAGACAGGAGCTATACTATAAGGTAATATTACTGAGCCCTGGTAGCGCAGTGGTTAAAGCACTTGGCTGCCAACCGAGAGGTCAGTGGTTAGAATCTACTAGCTGCTACGTGGCAGTCTGTGTCCGTAAAGATTACAGCCTTGGAAACCCTATGGGGCAGTTCTACTCTGTCCTATAGGGTCACTGTGAGTTGGAATCGACTCAAGGGCAATGGATGATTATTAATGATAATTTTTTCTAACTGCAAAGCCTGCATCTCCAGTGGGCAAATGGGACTTTGCCAATTAAGAAGATCAACTCTGCAATTCCTAAATTCAAACGAAAATTTCCTTTTCAAACTTTTCCTCCATTATTGGTTGAAAGGCACCACTAGCAACAGCATGGATTTTCAAACTCTGACAGCTGGAGCTGAATAATAAACGATCGTAAGTCTAAGACAAGAGAAACAATCGGGTGAGTCAGAGGGAGGGGTCGTGTATTTAAGCATGTAATTGCATTTTCAACATAATTAGCTGCCTAATTGCATCTCCAAGTTTAAATGCATTTGCATGCGTAATTATGATTCATTTAAAGGTACTCTACTTGTAATGTTTTGTTCTCTTGCTCCTAAAAATCAGATTAGCATAGAAGTAACTTGATGTCAACATTTTAAAAGATTTATTTTAAAAAGGTGAAAACTTATTATCTGTCATGATTTCACTTTTGATTTAGCTTTGGAAAAAGTAGTTTCGGCACTGAAATGAAATAACAAGGAAAGAATATAGGCTTCCTATGCCATCTTCTCACTACTTGCCAGTCAAGCAAGTTAACTCTGCGAGGTTCTGTGAGTCAGACTAAGCGTCAGAGGAGTGCCCACACTCACGGGCTGAGGGAGAAGGGATACCCCAAGCAAACATTTTAAGTACAAAATTTAAACTTATATTAAAAACTTATAGAGAGCTTTCAGTTTATTCAGTTAGTAATAAATATTAACTATGTATTTTTATCTCCTCTCTCTCCTAAGCCTTGTTTAAAAGATACTAGATGAATATAAAAAGGTATTGACCCTCAAGGACAAAAAGAACAGGAGAATGCAGTGGATAAGAGACTTAATGTGGTAACTGACCTAAGCAAAATGAAGAAAGTTAAACGAGCGCTCACACAGGTGGGTAATAAAGACAAAAGAGAGTTAACTTTTCCCTTAGAATTCTTGCGACCCAGCACTTAGAGGCTCCAAGTATCTGGGAAGGCAGGAGATGAAGCACAGGACTGAATAAAGGGGATTGATGGAGTTGATGAACCCCTAAATTCTCACCAAGCTGTAGGGCACCAGAGGGTAATTCTGTAAAGAAAGTGAGGCAAAGGTGCTCCTCTCTTAGGGTCATCAGTCACAAGTTACCTGACCTGTGGGGCTGAAATTAGGGTAAATAATAACTGTGGGACTCTCAGCTTTTTTCCCAGGTCTCAGAATGCCAGAAGCCAAGCATATATTGCTGTACTTCCACTCCTGCCACCCTAAACCTCCACCACCCCTGGAGGGAAACTGAGGGAGTCTTCTCTGGAGAAACTGAAAGATCCCAAAAGACAGTCTTCCACATACCGATATTTGGGAACACTCCATTCATTAGTCATTAGCTGAATCATCAGCATGACAACTAACATGAAAAAACAACTATAATGTACAAAGAGTTTCCAATCAGCATTTTAGTGCCATCTTAAATAAGCATAGATTGCCAAAGATCACCATTCATTTATTCAACAAGTATTTACTGAACACTTAAAATGTGCCAGGTATTTTTTTTCTTCACTGAAGGTAACAGCCGTGAACAGTAGAACAGACAAGAATCCCTGCCCTCAAAAAACTTATATTCCAGAAAGGGGGAACAATAAGCAAACAAGTGAAAGGCAGTATAGAGAATGATAGACAGTGAAAAGCGCTACGGGGAAAAATAAAGCAGAGAAGGGTAACAGAGAATACCAAGGAAGGGGAAGAGGGGTGGACGGGGAAACCCTCCTTGAAGTGATAACTGAACATACACACCTGAAGGAGAGGAGGGAGTGACCTATGAAAACATCTGGTAAGTGCCAAGGCCTTGAGAGGTCAGAATCGCTTGATATGTTTGGGGTCTATAAGGAGACCAACCCAGTATGGCTTGAGTAGAAGGAGCAAAGGAGAGAGTAGGGGACTGGATCGTGCTGGGTCTCGTAGGCCACTGCAGGACTTGAACTTTTACTCTGAGAAGACAGAAAGCCATGAGAGGGTTTTAAGCAGAGGAGTGACACGATCTGACTTATACTTAAGAGAATCACTCTGGCTCCTATGGGGAGAATAAACTGAAAAGTGAACAAGGACAGACAGATACAAAGAGACCTGTTAAGAAGCTCCTGCAATAATCCAGTGAGAGATAATAGCGGTTTGGAACAAGTTAGTTGCTGTGGAGGCACTGAGAAATAGTCAGATTCTGGGTATATTTTAAAGACAGAATCATTAGAATTTACTGATAAATTGTTATTTGGGGTGTGATTAAAAAAAAGAAGGGTCAGGGATGACTTCCAGGTTTGTTTCTGGGGTCTAAACAATTAGCTGGGGTAGTCAGGGACAGAGATGTGGAAGCCTATGGTGGAACAGATTAGTGATGATCAGAAATTCAATTCTGGACAGGTCAAGTTAGAGATGATTATTTGATATCCAAGTGTAGCTGTGGAGAAGGCACCTGGATATATGAACCTGGCGCTTGGGAAGATAGGTGGGGTCCAATACAGGAGTATAAATTTGGGAGTCATCAACATATGTTTGTTGTTGTTGTGTGCCATCGAGTCGATTCCAACTCATAGCGACCCTACAGGACAGAGAAGAACTGCCCCACAGGGCTTCCAAGGAGCAGCTGGTGGATTTGAACTGCTGATCTTTTTGGTTAGCAGCTGAGTTCTCAACCACTACCCCACCAGGGTTCCATCAACATATGGATAGTACTTAAAGCCAGGAGACCAGATAAGATAACCTAGGGAGTGACTGCAGATAGAATAGAGAAGACGACCAAGCTCTGAACATTCCAATGCTCAGCAACTAGAGAAAAGAGGAGAAACCAGTAAAGGAGACAGGAGCACAACATTACCCAAAGTTTATGTTTCGAATATCCACAAACCTTAGTTGAGATGTTGTTATGGACTGAATTGTGTCTTCCAAAAATGTGTGCCAACTTGGCTAGGGCATGATTCCCAATATTGTGATTGTCCACCATTTTGTCATCTGATGTGATTTTCCTATGTGCTGTAAATCCTACCTGTATGATGCTAATGAGGCAGGATTAGAGGCAGTTATGTCAATGAGGCAGGACTCAATCTACAAGATTAGGTTTTGTCTTAAGTCAATCTCTTTTGAGATATAAAAGGGAGAAGCAAGCAGAGAGACAGGGAGACCCCATACAACAAAGAAAGAAGCACCAGGAGCATAGCACATCCTTTGGACCTGGGGTCCCTGCGCGAAGAAGCTCCTAGACCAGGGGAAGACTGATGACAAGCACGTTCCCTTAGAACCAACAGAGAGAGAAAGTCTTCCCCTAGGGCTGGCACCCTGAATTTGGATTCTGGTCTCCTGAACTGTGACAGAATAAATTTTTCTTTGTTAAAGCCATCACTTGTGGTATTTCTGTTATAGCAGCACTAGATGACTAAGACAGATGTCAAAACAAGATTCTATATTTGAAGGAGAAAAGTCTGCTAGTCAGAACATCTAAAATGATACTGAAAGAGACTACTCAAGAGTGACAGAAGTCATTCATACAGCCTCCTTCCCTATAAGGAAGACTCAAAATCCAGAGTTCTCCTGAATTACACTTACAAGAACCATTATTTCATAACAAATAACTTCTGCACCTAGGTAGTATTTCAGAGTCTCTAACAAAGAACATCCTTCATCTAATCTAGCTAAATGTTTATTCATATGTAAAAATGAGACAAATAAAACTAGGTGCTATCTGAACATTTGTGGAACCTCTGGGCCAGTGGTTCCCAAACTGATCTTACAACAGAATCACCTTGTGAGCTTTGTAAAAATATAAATTCCAAGGCTCCTAGGCTCTACCTCATCTACCCTGGCGGCACAGTGGTTAAGAGTTCTGGCTGCTAGGTAAAAGGTCAGCAGTTTGAATCCACCAGCCACTCCTTGGAAACCCTATGGGGCAGTTCTACTCTGTTCTATGGGGTCGCTGTGAGTCTGAATCGATTCGATGGCAATGGGTTTACCTCATCTTACTAAATCGGAATCTCTGGAACTGGGACTCAGGCATCAACATACTCCTTAAATAATAATTATGTGGCCAATATGGCACCAAAAAGCAGTGCTACAGACTAGAGCTAGTGCCGTATCACCACCACTATCAGTGATATCAATATCACCAGGCATATCCAAGTAAGAAGTTACTTCAAAGCCAAACCCAAGTTCACTCTGCCTACCTCCAATCCACAGCCTGTTTATTCATACTCACTCTCCAGTGTCATCAACCCACAACCCTACAAATCTCACCGTCCATGCTATCTTGTAATGTTACTTATCTTCCACATCTCACAAAGCATACAATGATGTTTTGATGACAGGTGCTGAGCCTTACTATTTTTTTCTTAATGACAAACACAACCTCCAACATTTAGCAAATGCCAATATAGTAAAGGAAATCTGTAACTTTAACAGTTTGACTTGATCCCCTTTGCTTTTATGACTTTTATTATAACAAGTACTGTATTTTTATACAAATAACATGTGACTTTACATTCATGACCATTTAGCTACTAACAGTATGTGGAGAAAGAACGGGTTGATTTAGGAAATCGAAAAGCTTTTGATTATGTGAATTGATGTTCAAATACAACCAATCCCGATGTCTATGAAACAAGGAATAATTTTGGCAAAGACATTCTCTCTTTTTTAACAAAAGATGATTTGATCACTTTAAGAAAAGAACTCTTCAAAGTAACACCAAAAGTTCAAGGTGTAGAAGACTGAAAAGTTTTCCAGAAAAGTTAACGGAAATCGTATGATGAGAGGGTTATTTGTTTACAAGTGTTGTTTAATGACGAGAAAAGGAGAAGTGGAACTGTTAAAGAAGTTACTGTGAAAATCCTCCTCTGTAAAGACTTTCATAAGCATTCAAGCACACAAAAAACACGTGAATTTTTAAAGAGATAAACATAATTTTGAGCATACCTATGCTTGCTTCAGAGAAACTAAGAAAAAGAAGGTGATTTTAATACTGAAAGCTTGACCCAGTTTAATTTAGGCTACTTTAGGCTGCAACCACCCCAACCAGTTATTTTGAAAATTTTAAATCTATGAAAACATTTAAAACGTAGCACGCAGAATACCTATACACCTTTCACCAGTTTTTAACATTTTGCAAAATTTGCATTACCTCTCATCCTATGCTTTCACACATATATTTTTTTCCTAAACAATTCCAAAGTTGCTGACATCATGCATTTTACCCCTATTTACTTCAACATGCAGCTCTTAAGCACATTCTCCAACATAACCACAATATCAAGACATTTAACACTGATAACATATTACTAATAAACAACTCAAATTCAAATATCCTTGATTATCCTAAACAAGTCCTTAATAGCTTCTATTTTTCTGATCCAGAATCCAGTCAAGGAGGTGGGATATTTCTGGAATGACAGAATAAACCGAAAAACCAAAAATGCACTCCTCTGTAAGAGCAATGAGAACACTGGCAAAAAACTGTCACATGGACAGAGCCAGAGAAGGATGTAGAACAAAATTCTAACTCACAAAAGAAAGACCAGATTTACTGGCCTAAAGGAGACCGGAGAAACCCCGAGAGTATGGCCCCCACACACCCTGTTGGCTCAGTGGTGAAGTCATTTCCGAGGTTCACCGTTCAGCCTGGGAGTGGACAGCCCCATAAAACCAAATGGGACTAATGAGGTACACCAGTCCAGGTACAAGGGCCAGAAGGCAGAAGGGGACAAGGAAGCTGGTGACAGGGAACCCAAGGTTGAGTAAGGGTAGTGTTGATGTGTTGTGAGGTTGTTAACCATTGTCATAGGGCAACATGTGTACTAACTGTTAAATGAGAAACTATTTTGTTCTGTAAGCCTTCATCTAAAGTGAGAATAGCAGCACAACTGGAAGAGCGTAGTCGATGTCAATGAACTGTTGATGTAGAAATTTTTGAAATGGTGTATCCTTGGCTATGTATATTTTCACCAAAAAAAAAAGGTCGAGAAGGGAGAGGGTTGACGTGTTGTGGGGTTGTTAACCAATGTCATAAAACAATATGTGTACTACTGTTTCATGAGAAACTATTCGTTCTATAAGCCTTCACCTGAAGTACAGTAAAAAAAATTTTTTTTTTTAAATCAACTTTTTTAGAACTCAGGATACCTGATGAGTGTTTATTGAAGAAAAACAGTTTAATCTTGGTAAGAATAGTTTTGTAAGTAAACAGCTTTGTGGCATTTAACGCTTGCCCTAATACCATGCCCTCTCCCCAGCTCTGCAGTAGTCTTGAAAACCAAGAGCCTTGCAACTATGTTAGTTGTGAAAATCAGCAGCTTAGCATACAGTGGAGGAGGGTAAGGGGATGGGAACTCTCCAAAAGCCACAGCGTGGATAATTATCACTATTTAATCTGTTTGGAAGCTTGCTAAAAAAAAACATCATTATCAGAGCTTGTCTTTATTTGACCTGACTCAGAACGCATACTGTGCAAAAAACAGCCCTATTGCTAGGGTATTTGTCCAAAACAATCAGCAGCAATTGTTTAAAATCATAGTTGCCTGTGATGGGTTACCAGCTGGGGCTAACAAGAAGCTGACCAAAACACTTAAAAGGAAAAGCTGGAGAATGAGATGTCCACAGGTGACTCTGAAAAGCTCTGACATTTTTTTTAAAATTTAGAAGACCACATACAGAGCCAGGACTATGTGCGTGCCCAGGAAATACCTGAGAAAACCCTAAGTTCTCACTTCTGGCTGACCTTGAGGGTCTACAAAAGCAAGAGGTGAAAGCTAAGGAAGAGTTGTAAATTGCCACCACTGAAAGCATGACCCAACACACACAACAGAGCCACTAGGCAAAAGGTAAGAGACTAGTGATTCCAGACATTTAAGGAAATCTCTGTTCAATTATTAATACTAAGTGAACCAAGCAGAGACTTTAGTGGCCATATACAACAAAGAAATCCGACTTTAGAAAATTAATCCAGGCGAGTCACTAAGCAAACACAGCAACAACAACAAACCATGGGGGTGGAGAAGGGAATCTAATTTTTAGAACTGCCACACTGTATTATTTAAAATATCCAGTTAGCAACAACAACAACAAAAATACGAGACACGCAAAGAAATAGGAAAACATGGCCCAT
This sequence comes from Dugong dugon, assembly GCA_030035585.1. Taxonomy (NCBI): domain Eukaryota; kingdom Metazoa; phylum Chordata; class Mammalia; order Sirenia; family Dugongidae; genus Dugong; species Dugong dugon. Next base: position 94,037,100 of record CM057473.1, on the reverse strand, counting down.
ACACAGGGGAAAAAAAGCAGTCAATCTGTCCCTAAGGAAGCCTAGCCACTGAACTTACTAGACAAAGATTTTTAAATCAACTATTATAAATATGTTTAAAGAACTAAAAAGAAACCTTGCCTAAAGAACTAAAGGAAAGTATTTAAGAACGATGTCTCACAAAATACAGAATTTCAACAAAGAGATAGAAATTATAAAAAAGAGCCAAAAAGAAATTCTGGAGTTGAAAAGTACAATAACTGAAATAAAAAATTCATGAGATGGGTTTAACAGCAGATTTCAACTGGCAGAAGAAAGACTCAGAGAACCTGAAGACAGATCAGTTGATATCATCAGACTGAGGAACCAAAAGAAAAGAGCTTCAGAGGCCTATGGGGTGCTATTAAGCATACCAACACACACATAATGGGAGTCCCAAAGTACAGGAGAGAGAGAGAAAGGGGTAGAAAGAATATCTGAGGAAATAATGGTCAAAATTTTCCCAAATTTCATGAAATATATTAATCTGCACATCGAAAAAGCTCAACCAGATCTACACCTAGACTCACCATAGTCAAACTCCCAAAAAAACAAAGAAAGAATCTTGAAAACATCAAGACAAAAGTGACTCATCAAATTCAAGGGATCCTCAATAAGATAATCTGCTGACATACCATCAGAAACCATGGAGGTCAGAGGTCAGGAGAATTACAAAGTTAAAGTGCTGAAAGAAAAAAAAAAAAAACTGTCCACCAAGAATTCCATATCCAGCAAAACTATCCTTCAAAAATGAAAGAGAGATTAAGACATTCCCAGATTAACAAAACCTGAGAAACTTCAACACTAGATCCGCCCTATAAGAAATATTAAAGGGAGTCCTTCAGGCTGAAATGAAGGGACACTAGATACTATCTCGAATCCATATGAAGAAATGAAAAGCACAAGTAAAGGTAACTATATTGGTAAATATAAAAGACAGTACGAATATAATTTTTGCTTATAACTCCTTCCTTTTCCTATCTGATTTAAAAGACAACTGCATAATGCAACGTTTATAAATTTAAGTTAATGGGCATACAATGTATAATGAAATAATTCAATAACAACATAAAGGAGAAGAAAATGGAGTTGTATAGGTGCAAAGTTTTTGAATACTACTGAAATAAAGTTGATATTAATGTGAACTAAATTATGATAAATTAAGATCTTAATGGTAATCCCCAGGGCAACCACTAAGAAAATAGCTCAAAAGCATACAGTAAAAGAAACTGCAAAAAAAAAAAAAACCCTATCAGAGGCAATAAAAGTTCAACAAGGTTGCAGGATACAAGATCAATATACAAAAATTAGTTTTATTTCTATACACCAGCAAGGAATAATGTGAAAATGAAATTAAGAAAACACTTCCATTTACAACAACATCAAAAATAATAAAACACTTAGAAATAAATTTAACCAAAGAAATGTGTAAGATTTGTACACTGAAACCTATGTAACATTGTTGAAAGAACTTAAAGACTTAAATAAATGGAAAGACATTCCAGGTTCATGACTGGAAGACTTAATATTGCTAAAATAGCAGTATTCCCCAAATTAATTTATAGATACAACATAGTCCCTATCAAAATTCTAGCTGCCCTTTTTTTGTTGTAAAAAATTACAAGCTGATCCTAAAATTCATATGGAAATGCAAGGGACTCAGAATAGACAAAACGATCCTGAAAAAGAACAAAATTGGAGGTCTCACACTAATTGCTAAGAACCACAAAGCTACAGCAATCAGGAGAGTGTGGTACTGTCATAATGACAGACATAAATCAATAGAAAAGAATTCAGATTCCTGAAATAAGCCCTCACATTTATGATCAAATGATTGTCAACCAGGGTGCCGAAACAATTTAATGGGGAAAGAACAGTCTTTAGAACATATGGTGCTGGGACAAGTGAATATCCACATGCAAAAAGAATGAAGTTATATCTCTACCTCACATCGTATAAAAAATTAACTTAAAATGGATCAAAGATCAAATGCAAGGGCTAAATAAACTGTCAAGTTCTAAAACAAAAACATATGTACAAATCTTAGTAAACTCAGTCTAAGCAATGGTTTCCTTAAATATGACATCAAAAGCACAAGCAACCAAAGAAAACGTACATAAATTAGAACTCATCAAAATTAAAAACTTCTGTGCCTCAAAAGACACCAACAAGGAAGTAAGAAGACAACCCACAGAATGAAAGAAAATTTTTCAAATCAAATATTTGGTAAGGGTCTAATATTCAAAATATATAAAGAATTCTTACAACACAACAACGAAAAGATAAATAACCTGATTTTTAAAATGGGCAAAGACCTTGAATAGACATCTCTCCAAAGAAGACAGAAAATACACAAATGGCCAATAAGCACATCAAAAGATACTTAGTATCATTAGTCATTCCAAACCCACTGCTGGTCAGTCAGTTTTGACTCATAGCAACTCTACAGTACAGAGTAGAACTGCCCGACAGGGTTTCCAAAACTGTAATCTTTACAGGAGCAGACTGCCACTTCTTTCTTCTGCAGAGCGGCTGGTGAGTTTGAACCACTGACCTTTTGGTTAGCAGCAGAGCACTTAACCACTGCGCCACAAGGGCTCCTACACTGTTGGTAGGAATGTAAAATGGTGCGGCTACTGCGGTAAAGTTTGGCATTCCTCAAAATGTTAAACATAGAGTAACTGTATGACCCAGCAATTCCACTTCCAGATATATACCCTAGAGAAATGAAGACATATGTCCACACAGAAACTTATTCACAAATGTTCACAGCAACTGTGAGACAATAAATTTCTGTTCTTTAAAGCCAAAAAAAAAAGGTCATAGCAGCATTATTCATAACAGCCAAATGGTGGAAACAACCCAAATATATATCAACTGATGAATAAACAAGATATGATATATCTAAACAATGGAATATTATTGGCAATAAAAAGACACTAAGTATTGACACATAATACAACATTATGAACCCTGAAAACATGTTAAGTGGAAGAAATCAGACACAAGAAACCACATACTGTTTGACTCCCCCAAAAGGGGCATTCCATGGAGACAGAAAGTAGATTAGTGGCTACCAAGGGCTAGGGAGATGGGGAATGACTGGATTTCTAACGGGTACGGGGTTTCTTTTTGGTGTGATAAAATGCGGAATTTCATGGTGATGACAATTATACAACTCGGTGAATATACCAAAAGCCCCTGAAATATACACTTAAAAAGGGTGAACTTGATGATATGTGAATTATAGCTTAATAAAGCTGTTATTAAAAAAAAAAAAAAAGAACCCAATTAAGGATCACACATTACATGAGGGTATTATATATCTTTCTTTAATCTAGAAGAGTCACCTTTTGCTTCCTCTCAAGATGCTGACATTTTCTAAGAATTTATGTCAGCTGATTTGTACAATGCCTCACAATCTGCATTGGCTGATTGTTCTTCATAATTAGGTTCAGTTAAAGCATTTCTGACAATAGCACAGGTGATGCTGTGCCAAAACAACACTTAAAACTGTGTTCAATTTAAGTTTTGGCTTTGTATGATTAATGTTTGTGCTTATGTTATTTTATTTTCACGTATTTTTATACCTTTATATTTTTTCATTACCATTTGGATTTTTTGTATAAAATGAGTTTCCAGGAAAGGAAGCCCCATACGGGTTTGCATGGGGACTACCTCCCAGGAACCAGTTAGGCTATAAATTCCTGACAAAGTCACTTTGGGTTATAGAAGAGGCCGGAGAAATGCAAGAAATACTTATCACACACATAAATAACTTGGAAAGATGAGGAGAACTGGAGATAGAGGAACACTTCAGTGCTATTCAAAAGGAGCTGATATGAAATTACCTTTTAGCAAACTTATCTGAAAGGACCCTGCCTACAGACACACTATCCTGCTTCCTTATTTCACCAGATGAAAAGATACACAAAATTATACTATTCTTTTTTTTTTTTTTTAATTAATTTTTAATGTTTACCTGAGGTGCCAGCATGTCTAGGAAGCTTCTGGAAAACCAAAGTAACAATTTATTGAAAACCAAACTCATATGTCCACTGGAGATTTATGAACATTGAACTCAGCGACATTCAGACATGCAAGCATAGTGAAAACCAGGTATGTCTGCTAAATTTAGAATGGGGAAACAGAACTACTACTCACAAATGAACAATGGCAATTTAAGTAAGCAAAAATTTTATTCACAACCATGAAATTCCTTCATTAAACAAATCTCTGAAAGTTCTTTCTTAAGTATTCAAAACTGGTTTATATTTAATCCAAGTAATTCTAAGTTGAAGTAGAATGAAAAACTTTATATTTTTGTCTGCTTTTATGAAAAATTACAAATAATTCATTAAATAGAATAAAAAGAAAAATCCCGCTTCCATCTTCCATTAATTTTCAAGGGAAAAAAGAAATCTAAACACAGTCCTTAACTTTTTTCAAAGTTCACTGTTTAAAAAAAAAAAGTTTCTTTAAGATCTCCCATTCAGTCTTTCCTGAAGGGTCCGGCCTTGCAACTCTGCTACAGATCACCCTTTGTTGTTTATCATCATCTGACAATTGAAAATTCCAGTGCAATTTCAGAGTTCACATCCAGAGTTCGCAGTAACAATGACTCCAAGCAATGTTAAAGTTCTCTACTTCCACCCTTTTCCTCTCCCAATTTCCTAACTGCACTAAAATGCTACCTACAATCTTGAGGGCTATGTATGCACACATACGTACACACACGTATCTCACGGTTACTAAAGGCACAAGGCCAATGTGCTTCATATGAAAATGTATTTATCTTTTGATCACACACCTGGTACTGAGCACTCCCCAAGATCTTGTTTTGTCATTTTATTTCTACCAAGAGTCACACAGATGGTTTTCGTGTGTTATCCTTGGTTACCACATCAGGAGTTTCCTGGTTCTAGTCTACTTCCTTGCAGCCAAAGGTCTTAATTAATAATTTTCAGCATATTCTTACCGCCTCCAATTCTTAATGCTGAAGTCTATGTAAAAACCAAGAGTATCCTAATGTTTAAAAATACCTAGGGATGGAAACTTGGCAGAAACAAAGGAAGAGTAAAACATTTTGTTTTTTAATTACATATACACTTTTTCTCAGGTTATACACCTTTACAGTATGCTATTCTATCAGGGCCAAAGCTATTTTGTCACCGTTTAGCAATTACTGATTATCTACAAGGTGCCACATATGGAACTAGGATATCCTGAAGGACACATCTGAAATTCAAGCAAGAAAGTTTTCCCACAATATCAAGCCAAAGGAGAGCACTATACTGGCACAACAAAAGAAAACGGTGAAAAAACCAAATCTGGATTCATAAATGGAATAAAATAAGGCCAATCATAAAAACACTTAGAGCTAACATTCTATCACCTTAGGTAGAACATCTACTTCAGAGTTTAAAATATGTATACTTCCCTCTGAAATGATAAACAGAATTTCCACAAACATGACAATATTATTGAAATACAAGATAGGGTACATATGGGACTGTGGAAGGAAGGACATGTATTTTTTTTATATATATAATTATGTGTATTAATCTTTTGTTAGTTAAGTCTTAGGATGGATCCCAAAAGCTTTATTTACAATCTAACCATTTTCAAAAACAATTTGAAGAGCTTTACCAGAAAAACTATACTCATAATGAAATTCTTAAACTTCGAATTAAAGAAAAGCCATGCAATATGGTGGGAGTAGTGATGACAATTACTATTACCGAACCAAAGCTTTAACTTTGGGCTCCCTGGCAACCAAGGCAAAAGGAGATGCACAATAAGGCAGAAAGATACTATTTTACTTGATAAAAGGAAGTATACTGATACGTCTGGAAAGAGAAACTCTCTCTTGGAATTAAACTCAAGAAGCGTATCCTGCATCTTTCCTTAATGGACTCCAATGCTAAACATTTCTTTAAAATAGGTTCACAAAAGAACCCCATATGACTGTTAACATAAAAGAAACACCATCAAATGGTAATCTGTGAGGGTAAAAGTAGTATGGTTCAAGCCAGTAGCACGATGACCTAACCTGACTGTGGAACAATTCAGAGTTGCACTGTCCAATTCAGTAGCCACTAGCCCCGTGCGGCTGCTTAAATTTAAATTAAAAATTCAGTTCCTTAGGCACAGTAACCTCATTTTAAGTGCCCAACAGCCACATGGGGCTAGTGGTTACTGTATCCAACAGAGAAGATACAGAATGTTCCATCATCACAGAACATTCTATTGGACAGCACTGGTTTAGAGAATAGACAGAAATGGGTGGTAAATATTCATAAACAGGAAACTAGATAAATAAATTATGATACAGCTATATAATGAAATACTATGCAGCTATTAAAAACAATGAATTTGATCTTTATGTGCTGACCAGAATGATAAATTGTTAAGTGACAACAAATCTTTCAGGATGGGATGTCTAATGGGATCCCAGTTCTGTCAAAACACACGTGCGAGTATGTATGTATACTGGGGACTGACGTGACTCCGCAAAGAACGTACACTAACTTGCTAAGAATGGTAACAGGAGAGGTGGCTATGGAGGACTTTTCCTTTCTAGATTATATATATTTTACAGTGTTGACTTTTTTTCTAAATTAGAGCATTTGTCTAAGGTAAAACAAATGACACCCTCAAAAGGATACAGGCATAAACACAAATACCAAGTAGTAAACAAGTCCCTTACACTATCAAATGGAAACATCACTTATTTCAAATACTCTTTGTAAAGGAGGTGGAAACCCAGTGAGTAATTCATAATTGAGGTCCTGAATTGGTAGCTGTGATGTTGATTGAGAACAGACCCAGATATTTCAGACACTCAAAGTCTGAATAATAAAGATGAGTTTTTTTCCTCCAGAAAATTCAAGAACCTACCTCACAACCTTTGATCCTCTCCATGGAGCTGAGCCAAAAAAAAAACAAGATAAAAACATCTTCCCAGGAAGCAGTTTAGCACAATATTATCTGAAGCTCCAGAGTTTTAACTCATACACGTGAGAGAATTTCAAGACAATTCACTATTTCTGAAATTGAACTTAGCATCTACTCTACCTTCTGCAGCTATTATTTTTGTGAATGATGCTACGTATTCATTCAGTTCCACAACCTTCCTGTTATCCACCTCTTCCAATGAATCACCAAGTTCTATGGAATGTCTCTTAGATCTGCTTCCTCCCTCATCATGCCCACTGCCACTGCCTTAGATAGTCGTTGATTGGTGCTGTCAAGCTGATTTTAAAACATAGAGACCCCATATGACACAGCAGAACTGCCCCACAAGGTTTCCAAGACTGTAATCTTTATGGCAGCAGACTGCCAGGTCATTTCTCCTGTGGAGCTGCTGGTGGGTTATCTTTAGGTTAGTAGCCAAGCCAACCACTGCACCAGGAGCCCTCCACGTTTTTCCTGGGTTATTACAATGTGTCCTGTCCCCTGCTTCCAAAGCTACCTTACAGGCAGAATAACCCAACACATATATCTGAGCTCATTCCTCTGAATAAAACCCTTCAAAGGTATACTGTTTCATTTAAAATCAAATTCAAAACTTTTGACATGGCACAAATGGTTCAGACCTAGGTCCTAACACTGCTCCAGTCTTATTTATTGCCCCTCCCCAGCCCTGTAAAACCTAAGTTCCTCTCAAACAGACTGAAGGCTCTTGTGTCTTGTTTCACTTTCCCGTATATAGAATAAATTCCTGATCCTACCACCCTTCTCCCACCTCTTCACTAATTCATACATGTGCTTCAGAGTTTAATCCAGACATCATTACCCCCTCTGACCCTCCCACCTACGGGAAGGTGACCTTTCTGTGTGCTTCTTTAACACTTTGTACATACAGTATCACCATCCCTGTCCCTTATCAACTGTACTGTCTGTTCCCCAACTAGACTATAAGCTCCTGGGCAGCAAGGCCTATGTCTTAAAATGCCTTTGATACCCAAGGCCTTAGTACACACATCAAAGATTCCTACTGTTTGTGTAACGGATGACCCAACTCTTCAAAATACTCAAGCTAAAAACTAATTAATGTTTTTGTATCACACATTAATGTTTTCTCTATCTCTGCTATTCTCATGACCCAATAAATTGTGATGGGAAATGACGACTACCTGGTCAAGCCTACAGAGACAAAGAATTAAGGGAAGTATTTTCTTTAGTGACAAATATAAAGATAATGATATAACCATTTGCAGATATGCAAGAAACACAGATCGTCAGATCTAATCTTTCTTTCGATATAAGTCTCACTACCATCATTTAGACATTTTTTGTTTTCCCACCAAGAACAATAGTCTATTCCTTAAGAAGGTAAATACATAATCTAAAGATTTGTGCCATATGAAGATCAAGTATTCATTCCCATTTAACAATTTCTAACAACTACCTTGTAGAGCAATTTAAAGTGCCAGTAATACAAACCACCCACACCCGCTCCCCCACCAAAAAACGCATGGGGCCAAAAGCTGCTAATATTGAAGCAAAGAGACAGGTATGAGGGGATTCATTATATTTCTTTCTAGCCTTATGTACATTTCCAAAGTAAGTTTTAAAAAATAAAGTGTCATTCGAAACAGCAGGTATTTACTGAGAGCCTACTAAGTACCAGACACTGTTCTAAGCATCAGGGACACAGCAAAAAGTAAAAAAGAAAAAATTCCTGCCCTGATGGAGCCTATCCTAATAAAGGGGCATCAGAAAATAAACAACTGGAATGTGGAACACTGAATCAAAGTTAAGATGGTGCAAGTTTTTTACTATTTTTTGTATGAGCTGATGCTTTTAAAAGAACATAGCCCAAATTTCTTGCCTATTTGTATAACCTGTTTTCTAATTTCAAAGAGGAAAAAAAGAGAGAGAGAAGGTAATGTACATCATATTAATCAAAGAAACTGCCATGTGACTCAAGCAGTCAGGCAAATTCAGAAAGTAAAGCCATCACTGGTTGCGAACACTAATATTCTATCACTGCCACACATAACCAAACCAACAGGACACTGAAATACTGGATTTCCTTCTACCTTGATCTTGTCCAAAACAACAATAGTAAAGAAATTGACTTGGTTTAGCAAGCACCAAGATGGAGATAATAACCAGAAACAAGGCTTTTGGTCAATATTTGATTTAAGCTGAATAACTAGCATCTGAAGGGGAAGCTGTCATTTATTTTTAAAAAAATGGGCATACTAGAGAATAAACAACAACTTCGGTTTGAGTAAAAACAAGTATCTGATACATTAAGTTACTATAATAAAATGTAGGTCATATGTGCATCAACTATTTTCATATGGAAATTACATGGATTTTTATCCAGTCAGAACTGAATTAACTTTTGAAAATGTGACAGGATGCTCAGATAATTGCTTCCTGAGTGACACCAATGAATGTTTTCTGTATCCCTATTATTCTTGTGACCCAATAAATTGTGATGGGAAATGGAGAGGATTTCCTTTGTTGAGAAGAATGCCACAGATACAGTGTTACTGCCTGAAAGTGTTAAGATTAAAATAGGAAGCCCACACTTCCCTTTGGTAAAGACGCAAACAACTTGTTTGTATTAGAACAGAATACTTTATTATTCACCTGACATTTGTGCCTTACTTCCTAGCTCATATTCATGAATATATAACTGAAAAAAATTGCAAAGAGAATGCCTTCTAAAGCAATTTCATGCATATGACAAAATTCAATTCAGACAGATTTGATGTTAAGTTTCATTTAGAAAGGAAACTCACTACAAAGAAATACATCTGCTTTGCACCCTCCTCCCTTTTGTTCATTAGGAAAATGGAATGACAATACCTGGAGTTTAGAATCTAACTCTTCCACTAACCTGCTGGGTTGTGTCTATTAAGTGCCTCATATTTTTTTCCTCAATAAAAATTAGCTCTTTCACCTTCTATAAGACATCTTATCCTTCTAGACCTTTTTTATATGCTTGGCTTTATCTTTAAGATGCCTTTCTTAGAGAACAAAATTAAGCATATGTCCCATCAGCGTTAATATGTTTGAATCAAGACATAAAAAGTCTGCATCTTTTCCTGTCGCTGCTTTCAAGTCTCCTGAATAACAGTGGGATTGCTGGGTCAAGTGGTAGCTCTATTTTTAACTTTTTGAAGAACCACCAAATCGTTTTCTACAGCAGCTGTACCATTTAGCATTCCCACCAGCAATGGATGAGGGTTCTGACTTCTCTGCATCCTCACCAACATTTGTTATTTTCCATCTTATTTTATCTTAGGCATCCTAAAGGAAGTGAAATGGTATCTCACTGTGGTTTTGATTTGCGTCTCCCTAATGGCTAACAGTCCCTGGGTGGCACAAATGGTTAAGTGCTGCACTGCTAACCTAAGGCTGGCAGCTCAAACCCACCCACAGGAGCCTTGAAAAACAGGCCTGATGATCTGCTTTTGAAAGGTCACAGCCTTAAAAACACTATGAAGCAGTTCTACTCTGTACAAATGTGGTCTCCATGAGTTGGAATTGACTCAACAGCAACTAACAACAATGGCTAATGATGCTGGGCATTTTTCATGTGTTTGTTGGCCATTTGTATATCCTCTTTGGACTTGAAAGCAGCAACATGAACAGACACATGTATACCAATGTTCACTGCAGCACTATTCACAACAGTCAAAAGGTGGAACCAACCCAAATGTCCATCTACAGATAAATGGATAAACAAAATGTGGTACATTTATACAATGGAATATTACTCTGCCATGAAGAGAAAAGAAGTTCTGATACATGCAACCACATGGATAAACCTTGAAAACTCCATGCTGTGTGAGATAAGTCAATCACAAAAGGGCAAATACAGCATGAGCTCACTAACATGAAACACTTAAAATAGGCAAATGTATCGAGATCAGAGTTTAACAGTGGTTACCAGGGGTGGGAGGCAAGGGGAAAGAGGGAAGCATCTGTCTACCTAGCATTAAGTTTTTGTTGATGGGGATGGAAGATATGGCAGTGGATACTGGTGACAGTTGCACATGACTGATGTAACTGGTTTCACTGAATTGTGCAAGTGACAGATGTGGAACTGGAAAATGTTGTATTCACTATATTTCTTACAATAAAGAAAGAAGTATGCATCTTTGAATTCAATTAAAATTGAACTTACTTAAAAATGAAACATGATTTTCATTCAATTTTGTCTGTCTTTTTCTTCCTTTCAGAAGCTCTGGCAGGTCAGTTCTTTGCTCCTTCCCATATTCTGACAGCTCTTTGCACACTCTCAATAATGGAAAACTTCTTCACCCCAATATGCCATCATTTTTCCTACTGCACATAAGGTGCCTTTCTTTCATGATCTTACTCTTTTCTTACATCCTAAAATCGTGCCTTCTCTAGATGGTACATAACACAATTCCTGAATTCTTAGTTTTCTCCTACCCTCAACTACTATAAAATATTTCTTGATGAACACAGGTACATTCACCACATTAAGCATCCCCAGAAAGCCCCTTCACTGCACCATCTCGTCCTCACTCACCCCGTTCACACGTGGAATCACCACCAACATTCTGCTCAGCATTTATTCCTTTTACTTACTGTTGAATAAAACCTCCAGATCTTTTGTAAAGGAGGTGGTGTTGCTGCTAAGCCTTCTCTCCCCTTATTCTGAACTTACTGTTTTTAAAAAAATCTTTCCTCTTCTACCTTATTCTCTGATCTGACTTATTAAAGCGTACTGGAACAGCAAAGGAATGGATCCTTATCCTACTGCATAGAAATTATATTCTGGCACTTATGAACCATGTTCTCTACTTTTTTGTTACAATACTGGTAGCAGAAAAAGGCAAGCGCAAAATTTAGAATCTAGTATAACAACAGCTATAACTTAGTATTTCTGAAGTTTAAATTTCATTGGTTTTAACCTCTTAAACAGAGATCAGGTTTTAAAGTCAAACAGATAAGACTAAACGGAGTATAATACAAATTAACCTTGAAAATCCCTTAGGAATGGCCTTCAGTAAGTCCAAGCAGCACATTTTCCTCTGGTGTTAGAACAGAACCAGATACAGTAGATAACTTGTATCTAGGGGCCATATCCATGCGAAAAAAAAAAAACCCTTATCTTAAATTTCTAGAACCACACTCAGTATGGCAACACTATGAGAGGTACTGAGGCTGAAGATCTTTTCAGGAAACAATAGATTCGAGTAGCCTTTCTCAACCAGAATTCCTCATCTAAACCACAGAATACAAAAAAACAATGAGTGACTATTTTCTTAACTCTTCCAAGGATGATATTTAACTAGCCCTATTCGAAATGCATTGAAGAGAAGCTAATTCATTACATATAATGGATACACACACCCATCGGCAATGAGTCGATTCCAACTCATAGTGACCCTATATGACAGAATAGAACTGCCCCATTGGTTTTCCAAGGCTGTAATCTTTATGGAAGCAGGCTACCACATCTTTCTCTTTCAGAGTGGACCACCAACCTTTCGGTTAGTAGCCGAGGGCTTAACCACTGCGCCACCAGGGCTCCTTACATATAATAGATGCTTTAGGGAATTAGGGCTGAGTTCTCTCCATTAAGAAAGGCTCTCTCACAGGATACAAGGAAAAGATTAGTCCGAAGGACTAATGGTCCACAGCTACCAAGGCCTCCACGGGACTGAGCCCAGTACAGCTGGATGGTGCCCGGCTACCACCAATGACTCCTCTGACCAGGATCACAACAGAGGGTTCTGGGCAGAGCTGGAGTAGGATGTAGAGCATAATTTTAACTCCCAAAAAAAAAAAAAAAAAAAGAAGAAGAAGACCAGATATACTGGCCTAAAGAATACTAGAGAAACCTCGAGAGTGTGGCCCCCAGACACCCTTTCAGCTCAGAGGGGAAGTTACCTTCAAGGTTCGATGTTAAGCCTGGGAATGGACACCCCAGTAAAACTAAATGGGACTAACGATGTACAGGAGTCCGGTGACAAGGGCCAGAAGGCAGAGGGAGAGTAGGAAACTGATGATAAGGAACACAAATTGAATAAGGACACTGTCGATGTATTGTGAGATTGTTGACCACTGCTATAGGGCAACATTTGTAGTAACTATTAAATGGGAGGCTGTTTTGTCCTGTAAGCCTTCATCTTGGGCGAGAATGGCAGCACAATTGGAAGAGCATAGTCAATATCACTTAAATGTGTAAGTAAAAAGTTTTGAAATGGTGTTTAAATAAAATAAAAATAAATAAATAAATAAATAAACAAATGAGACTAAAGAGGTACAATAGTCCACTGACAAGGTCCAGAAGACAGAAGGGGACAAGGAAGCCCCCTGGTGATACGGAATACAAGGTGGAGTAAGGATATTCTTGATGTGCTGTGAGATTGTTAACCATTGTCATAGGGCAACATGTGTAGTAACTGTTAAATGAAAAACTATTTTGTTCTGTAAGCCTTCATCTTAAGTGAGAATAACAGCACAGTTGGAAGAGCGTAGTCAATGTCACTGAACTGTGAATGTAGAAATTTTTGAAACGGTATATCTTTGGCCATCTGTAATTTTCATCAAAAAAAAAGGTTGAGAATTTAGAGGCTTAATACGTTGTGGGGTTGTTAACCAATGTCAAAAAACAACATGTGTACTACTATTTCATGAGAAACTATTTGCTCTGTAAGCTTTCACCTGAAGTACAATAAAATATATATATAAAAAAAAAAAAAACCTGAGACAAATTGTTAACATGAAGAAATGTTTATCAAAGTGGGTAGATATTATATCAATATTCAAAAAATATATTTCTTTAAAATAGCAAGTAGGAGAAAACATAAATCTTAAGAAGATTTTAATATTAACAACGAAAAATGTTATCTTGTAATAAAACCAACTGTGGATGTATTACAGCCTCATGGAAAAAACTGTACAAAATTATTTAAATAAACTAAACAAGATTCAAATAAATATAGAGATAAAACATTTTAATGGATAGAAAACTCAACATCACATATATACTGGTTACACCCCAGACTATGTGCAGATTCAGTGAAATGCCAATGAAAATTTTAAGACATTTAAGATGTTTTCTCAGGGACCTTGACAAGCTGATTTTAAAATTTATGTAGAAGAGCAAAAGTCCACATATAGCCAAGACATTCATACAGGAAAAAAATAAAACAAAATATAAGGTGAGATAATGTCTGCTAGCTATCAAGACTTAAACAAAGCCATAAAAATGAGGATAATGTGGTATTGGCACAGGGAGAGAAAAATTTGCCAATGAAGTAGAATAATCAGCTCAGAAACAGACAGCCCATAAGTAAATGGACACTTACATGACAGAAGTCACAATGAAGAAAACTGGAGACAAGAATATATTGTGCTGGAACAATTTAATATCTATAAAGACAGAACAATTCGATCCAAACCTTACACCACTGACAAAATACAATTTCAGGGGAAAAAAGACAAATGACCATGAAAAATACTAAAAACTTAAGAAGACTATGTAAGTGAATATCTCTGATACTTGGAATAGGAAAAGATTTCTTAAACACAAAAATTGGTAGTCAAGAAGAAAAGCTTGATATATTGGCTGAAAGACACCATCAATAAAATAAAAAAGATAAGCAACAGAGTTATTTGCAACACATACAATTAAAACAGGATTTGCTGATAAAAAGAACCAATAAGAAAAAAAGACAGCATATAACATAGAAACGGGCAAAAGACACGCACAAGTATTTTCTAGAAAAGAAACAAACATCAAACAATCGTATGCAAAGATGCTCTACTTCATTAAAATTTGCTAAACTGAGAATAAGACCACACTGACATCCCATTTGACTTTTGTTTGGAAGCTGAATTGGGAATTCTTAAACTCTGTTAACGTGAGTAAAATTTATAGTTCTAAATACCAAACCCTTTGCTGTCGAGTCGATTCCAACTCACAGCGACCCTATATGACAGAGTAGAACTGCCTCATGGGGTTTCCAGGGAGCGGCTGGTGGATTCGAACTGCTGACCTTTTGGTGAGCAGCCAAGCTCTTAACCACTGTATCACCAGGGCTCCTATGTATGAATACAGTCAACTTAAAATTCTCTTGGATGTTTTAATACTAAACATAAAATTGTAAGATTACATCTAAATAAATTACTTGTTTATATATTTCAAAAAAAAAAAAAGAAAGGCTCTCTCATCTCAGCCATCTTAAGTCTGGTCGGGGACATATGACCACTGGTTGAAACTGTTCATTCTCTCTCCTGTCTCTCAATAAAAACATTAGCAAGAATGTCTCTAACTAGTAAGACAGACTATAGTTGCTTTTTCTGATATTTGTATTTAAAAAATAACTATATATTACTTTTATAATCACACATAAAATCCAGTTTTTAATGAACTCTAAAAGTTTACAATAACATGAGAAAACATTAATTAAGTAAAAAAAAGCAAGATATGGAACCATATCAACAGTATTTCAGATTAAAATATTGGAAAAATATAACAAAATGTTAATGTGTTTGTCTTTGGGTGGTGAAAGGGTATCTGAGTTTTCCTCTACTCTACCTCATTTGATAAATCTTCTATAAAGAGTGTGCTTTGCTGATATAATGGAGGAAAATGGACTTCAGTTTTAAAAATCACATTTCTTATTTTAGCAATCAGATCTTACCAGTTTTATGTTTCAATAATTAACAGCATAACCAATGGCATTCACTAGTTATCTCTCAACCTGTATTTTATATGATCTCTAACATCTGAATAATCCCAAATCATACCTTTGAAATTATTTTCCTGGCTCACATTTATGCCTTTGTCACCACCTTTTCAGTACATTTTGCTCAACATCACATTCTTTTTAAAAGCTACAAAAAAGCCCATACCCACATAATGCCATAATTTTTACCCAGTACTATCTGCTGCTGGACCCCTTTAAGAAAGTGTAATAGTAATAATCAGTTGAGCACTATCGTGTCAGGCACCATGAGAGGTGATGGAATAAGTGTGTTTATTCCTCACAACTACCTTACACTATCATTCCTCTTTTGTAGTTCAAGAAACAAAGGCTCAGAGAGGATTAAGTTAACTCGTTCAAGGTCATAAAACTTCTAATTGGCAAAGCTTGTATTCAAACTCAGTTCCAAAATCTGAGTTTTCTCCAACAGGCAATGTAGACAGAAGAAATGACTTCTAGATCCAGTTCTGCCACCAGCTTGTCAATTAACCTTGCACAAATAACTTGATTCCTCAGCTATAAATTAAGGGCAAACTAGGTAACTTCAAAATTCCCTTCCAGCTCTAATGTTCCATGCCTCAAAATCCGCCCCCACAACGCACACTGAAAAACCCTTTAATGTGGAAAACATTACAGCAAGTATTTGTCCAGTTTATGTCCTATCTTGTACATCTTTTGTACGCTGGCAAATTCCCCAGGGGACAGTATTCTTTGCATCTGGCACCACCTCCCCAAACCAAGAGAGAGTATGTTGCTGCTAGTACCACAGAATAGAATTTCTAACAAAATTAGTTCTGTCACTAACCTAACAGCTCTTTGCTTAAATAAGTATTTTAGAGGAAAATGTGATCTATCACTTTTAGGATTCCACATGAAAACTAATACCTACAGGGCCATTTCAACATATGCTAGTGGGCCAGAGAGATCTCATTTCTTTTTTTTTTTTTTTCTTTATATTTATTTACTTAAATAATATTTTATCGTGTTTTCGGTGAAAATTTACATAGCAAATTAAGTTCCCATTTCACAATTTCTACACAAATTTTTCAGTGACGTTAGTTACATTTTTCACAATGTGTCAACATTCTCTTTCATTGCATTCTGGTTGTTCCATTTCCAGTACTCTAGTTTCCCTACCCTCTTATCCTCTCATCTTAGCTTTAATTGTTGACCTTTTGGTCTCATACAAATTGTTTTCTAATGATCTCCTTATTTCCGGGGAATTCTCTTGCATATCCAATTAGTAAGCATAAATGAGCCTTCAGTGTCAGCTTTGACTCAAAATGGGTGAATGGAATAATCATGGTCCAAATTCAAACCTAAATCTTAGGAAAGAATATGCACAGCATTTCCAGCAACTCCAGCTTAAAAACACAAATATACGCAGGAAGAAAAACAAAAGGCATTACTTTCAACCCTTAAAACAGATAAGTCCATCCTACCATAGACAGAAAGCCAACTTTTGAGCAAATTTCAAAAAAGCTACAACAAAAGCTAAATGCCCTCACTTTCATATTCTACCTTTGTATTTTTCTAGGAAAGAGTTTATCTCATAACAGAATCACTACTAAAGGTTTGGGACAAGGTGTTACTTTTAGAAATTTGTAGGCACTCCAAAACACTATCATTGCAACATACCGAGATTTCTCCGATCTGGCTGATTAGAATGTACTGTCAGAGCAAAGGAACTGATCCTTATCCTACTGTATAAAAATTATATTCTGGCACTTATGAACTATGTTCTCTGCTTTTCTGTTACAATGCTGGTAGCAGAAAAAGGCAAATGCAAAATTTAGAATCTGGTATAACAAGAGCTATAAAGCACTGCAAACTAGCCACTGGCAAAATGTACAAGATTCCCCTAATTACAGTAATCATATTAATCTCATATATTTATTTATTCATCTTTTTATTAATTGAGTGCTTACAGCTTACAGTGTGGTAGGCACTGTTTTAGGTGCTGGGGATTCAATAGTGAAAAGGACAAATAATGTTTATTCATCCATGTTTTATATTAAAATGGGGAAAGATACACATGCATAAGTAGGTAAATAAATGTAGGAAAATTTTCATGCTTCAACAGAAAACATGGTATAGTCTAGAGTAAAACTCACTGAGTCAATTCTGACTCATAACAACCCTGTAGGAGCAGCTGGTGGATTCAAACTGCTGACCTTTTGGTTAGCAGCTGAGCTCTTAACCACGTGCCACCAGGGCTCCTAGTCTAGGGTAAGGGTCAGCAAATATTTTCTTAAAGGGCCAGATTGCTATTTTACGCTGCAGGCCGGATGGTTTCTGTCACAGTCACTCCACTCGGCCGTTGTAATGAGAATGCAGTCGTTGTTGTTGTTAGTTGCCATCTCATTGATTCCAACTAATGGCGACCCCATGTGTTACAGAGTAAAACTGCTTCGTAGGGTTCTCAAGGCTGTGACCTTTTGGTAGCCATTTGCCAGGCCTGTCTTCCAAGGTGCCTATGGGTAGGTTCAAACCACTAACCTTTTGGTTAGTAGGTGAGAACTTAACCACTTGCACCACCGAGGGATTCCTAATGCAGTGGGCCCAGCTATGTTCTAATAAAACTTCATTTACAAAAACACAGAGTTAAGGTCCCACAAGTAGTTCACCCTTAACTACTAACCTAAAGGTTGGTGGTTCGAACTCATCCAGTGGCTCTTAGGAGGAAAGGCATGGCAATCTGCTTCCATAAAGACTATTGGTGCTGGGTGCCATCAAGTCGATTCCGACTCAGAGTAGAACTGCCCCATAGGGTTTTCTTGGCTGTAATATTTACAGAAGCAGATTGCCAGGTCTTTCTCCCACAGAGAATGATTAGTCCAGTTGACCCATCTGCAGACTGGATGAGGAGGTGTGATATGGAGTGCTCTGGCCTAGATAACTGGGTGGATGATGGTGTCCTTACAAAACGGAAAAGCCTGGTAGGCGTGGGGTGGGGGCAAGGACCTAGGATCAAGAGTTTTACTTTGGACACATTAAATATGCCTATTAGAGAGCCAAGTGGAGAAGTACACTGGTAGAGACGTAATTCTGTCACTCAGAGATGAGGGGAGGACTGACAATATAAATGTGGAAGTCATCAGCATACAGGTGTCACATAAAGCCTAGGGACAGATGGGTTCCCTAGAGAGAGAACATAAATAGAGAAGAGACAAGGACTAAACCCTAGGGTTCACTAACATTTAGAGGTCAAGGGCAGAGAGCTGAGGCCCAAGCCTAAGGGAAGGAGACAGCAAAGAAGACTGAGAAGAGCCAACTAGACAACAGGAGGAAAACCAGGAGAATGTGGTGTTCTAGAAGCTAGGCACGGTGCTTAAAGGAGGCCTCTCAACTGTGTCAAATGCTGCTTAGAGATAAAGTAAGGTGATCTGTATATGAGATGTATATTAAAGGAGAAAGGAAGCCTGACTCTGTATAACTAACTCCGCGCGGGAAAGTAGTACCTTCTCTATAGGTCAATATTCTCTCTGCTGTTCATTTTGTTTCTAGAGATTGTGGGAAACCATCATCATTCACCATTTTGCCCCAGGTGGGTACTGGATCACAAGACAAAGACCAAGTTTTTAAAATTAAAATCAGGAAGATAAGACAATATATTTTTAAAAAGAGATTGATAAAAAGCTGCCTGATCCCTTGACTATCCTAAGCAGATTCTTCTGCCACTGCATCTCATTCCTTTCCTTTACAGCACTTACAACAATTCACAATTATATACTGGTTTGTTTATTTGTTATCACCAGCCCAGCCCCCAAGATTCTAAGCTCACAAGGGCAGGAATAAGATCTGTTTTACGCAAGATACCTGGTACCTGGCACAGTGTCCTACTGAACATCTTGCTGGATAAATAAAAACACTTATTAGGTCTCCTACATTTACTTTTATAACACAGGAAGAGGCAAAATAAAAATATAAAAGGCAAAAGAGCCAAGGAGTTATCTGTTTTAAGAATTTTAGACACTGATTTTCAAGATATTGTCAATCCTAATGCTAAACTAAAACAACGTATTTACAAGTGGGATAGCTGATACTATCTTCTTGGGAGGTGAAGTAAGGGATGGTTGTTAGAAAGCATTATATGGCCATCTATGTTCTTAAGCCCTGTGGAGAATTATGCCAAAACACAATCAGAGCTGTACGGTAATATGTGGAATACTGGACTTCAAAAAAGGTGCCATCTATGAGGGAGGCTACATAGGGATGACCAAAAAGTATCCATAAAACACCTCTATGACATACAATTTTACAGAGTGGTTGAGTTTAGAACTGGACTAACAAATTCAATTCACCACAGACTTAAATGTCTTTATATTTTTGTCACAAAAGCTCTTAGAGAAGGAAAAAATACTAATGAAAAAACTAACGCTACCCATTTTAATTCTTTATCGAACAACAAAAAAATTGCCCAAATGCAATTATCTATAATTTACTACAAAATTTTCCATGCTATTTCTCTACAACAGACTTCCACATGCTACAACTAAGTTATTTGAAAAGTGCCGCAGTGACCACCACCAAAACTATCCAACATTTACTGACCTGTTGTCTCCATGGGTGCTGCAACACAGGTGCTGGACCTAAACCAGTGACTAAACCCAAAGGAAGACAAAAGCAAAGGAATCCAACGATGATAGCAGAAGACGGGCTCTGTTGCAAAACTTTTCAAGTTTGTGACTGTGATAACCCACTGAAGTTAAGAGACTTAAAGGCATTCATTAAACTAAACCTTTTATTTACATTTCACAGAATTTAGCTGCTTAAAATTTTCTGCATTACCTTTGGATTTGCATGCCTCTGTGTGTATCTGTGTATGTGTATTTTATAATCAAGTGAAGCGAATATTTTTGAGGTTTTGACCCTCTTAATACCTGGTCATCTCTATTTGCAAAGAGAGGGTTTTGTGAATTTTATGAATTATGTTGGATAAGTTCAAGCGGTATTTCCTAATAGTAACAATGGCACTAAAAAAAACCAAACCCACTGCCGTCGAGTTGATTCTGACTTACAGCGACCCTACAGGACATAGCAGAACTGCCCCACGGGGTTTCCAAGGAGTGCCTGGTGGATTTGAACTGCCAACCTTTTGGTTAGCACTCGAACTCTTAACCACTACACAACCAGGGTTTGGTTAAATATAAACCTTTATGTCTCATTTGCATATACTTTAGCTGTAAATGTACTTTCCAAATTTAAGATATGATTTTAATTAAATAGTAAATATCAAAACATTTAATTAACACGGTTTGTTGATTTAGTTTAAATAATCAACACATTTTTATTTTAAAAATGTAGATTTTTTTTCCCTAAGAAAATGTTTTAAAATAAAATAGCTAACGGCCAAGATTCAAAGTTGGATTCAGTGACACTGCATTTAATTTTCATACCTGCTTAAGTTTACTTACGTTTCCAAAGGCACCCTGGTGGTGCAGTGGTTAAGAGCCATGGCAAACTACAGCTAACCAAAAAGGTAGGCAGTTCCAATCTATCAGTTGCTCCTTGGAAACCCCATAGGGCGGTTCTACTCTGTCCTATAGCGTCACTATGATTCAGAACCAACTCAATGGCACCTAACAGCAACAACATGTTTCCAAAAACAAAAACTAAAATAATCACTCACCTTTAATTCACTGAGATACTTTTATTTTTCTAAATCAAATAGCTTCCTAAACAAATACTGAATATACTTTCCTCAAGTTTACATACCCGCACTACCAGGCACACCAGCAACCCCCTATAAAGTAATGAGTTGTTTCAGGAGCTTACTGATACACAGGGGGCTTGGAACTCAGGAATATTTCCAACAGAAACAATATTAAACACATTGGGTTTCAGGCTGCGTGCCACAGGGGACTTGGATTCCCTCTGCAGTCCACACAGTCAACAAAAGTGTTAATTATAAAGAACTAACCTAAGATTAAATTACATTTCTAAGGAAAACCAAACTTGAAAAACTATCCCTGGCATTAGCCCCTGAAGCTGCACTTTTATTAAACCCTGGAATTAAAAAACAAACACACAAACAAACAAAACAATAGAACCTGATCTCTGAGAGCAAAGAAAGGAGAGCATTAAGAAAACAGGGCAAGGTCTGGGGAAATCCTGTTACCAAGAGCCATTTGGTTATAAGGGACTTAGTTAGCTATAGGGATATATGTGGCAAAGAACAGTGTAAAACAGGAACTGCATTTAGTCTATAAAGATTTCAAGTATTTAAGAAAGATGGCATCAGATAGAAAGAGGCAAATTTTAATAAGCTAAAAGAACATTAAGTTGTCTTCATTTTTAGCACAGTCTCAAAGTGGGGGGGGGGGGAGCATTCATACCTGATTTATGTTATTAAAAATCACTGTACAGATCTCCTAATTTTGGCAGGAATTATGCATTAGGCGCACACTTCTATGACTCTACAGTGCCTCAAATGAGCCTTTGTGCCAAATGTCAGCTCTGTAAGTTTGATAAAATCTTATGAAAAATGGCAGGCTTTCAGACCCCTGGGCTCTTTTTGCTTTGAAGGAGTATTACAAAGAGGCAGCTTCCAAGTAAAGACAAGTGGCGCTATAAAACATCACTCAGTGAAACACCAGCAGGGCAAAAAGATAGGTCAGGAAGGAACACTTAGGTACAAGTTTCAGCATAATGCTTAGCTTAACAATAATAACTTATGTTCTCACTGTCCCCACATGCACAGCCACCTGGGAGCGGTCGGTCTCTGTAGATTTTTTCTCTCAGCTTTCTGTTAAATCTGAGTTACAAAGTTGAAACTAAAAAGGTATTACAAGGTAAGCCAAAATCTGTCAAAAAATAGCTTCTCACCACCTTATTACCTGGCCCTTCTCATTCATGCTAATTAAGGTCCCCATTACTTGGAACAAAATCTCACCCTAAGAAATTGACTCAGAGAATTAGAAGTGAATAAATGAAGTCTCTCACAGTTCTAAGATATATATAAATGTCACGAGCCAAATCATGAAATATAACAGAGATAACTAAAAATGTTTCAAGGTAATTTGAATTGGAGTCAATATTTATAATTGACTTGAACTGTGTTCCCAAAAAGACACGCTGAAGTCTTAACCCCTATATCTGTGGATAGAATCCTCTTTAGGGGGAAGGTTTTCTTTGTCATGTTAATAAATCGTATCTTCCTAGACTTCAGGAATGACATCTGGACCTGCACATTTGCCCCAGCAGAAACTGGGGTGTCATCCCCGAGTCTTTCTTCTTCCTTACTCCCCACATTCAATTAATTACAAAGTCTATCTTACAAATCTAAAAATCCTTCCAATTTTATTTGTTCTACCACTGGGAAGATGGCTTCACTGGAAGAGTATTCAGAACCACCCCCTCCCCACCTCCACACAATGAAGCTCTGCAGCTTGCATTCACTCATCTACTGAGATGAGCTCCTGCTATCTTAAAGAGTACTTTTCACCTTCCCATTATTTGATTCTGTATACTGCGTTCCCCTTTGAATAAGGCAGACTGCAGTTGTTTATTATTAATTTTTCAAGTCAATCTGAAAGTCTGGCTGTACACTCTCAGTGGTATCAGAGGTTGTACTTTAAAACTAAGCACCCAGATGTGTTTTCGTGAATACTATTCCTGTCATTCGGGGTAGGACACTTTTGGCATGGGAAAGGGATCCAAAATCCAAGCACTGGCATCTTATAAACAGTTGTTGAAGTTCAAAAGATAGTATTCACTCCTACAAGGAAGGTGAAAAGAGACTCCTCCCACAACAGGAGGTAAGGGTACAGGGGCAAGGTGATTCATTATGCCTCTCTTGACAGTGTTTGCAAAACAGGCTGAAACTGGGGAAAGACTACGTAATACTGGACTAAGACAAGGCATTTCTTGTGGTCTTTACAAGTCTTAGCTAATAAACGAACACATCTGAGACAAGCCTGTTTGACAATTCAAGGATAACAAACCCTCTGAAATTACTGCCAGCAGATTACATTTCTCTCAAATTATCCCAGAACCCAAGAGAGCCACTACGACTGAAAAGGGAGGCCTGGCACAGGACACAAACCACTATCACTGCTCTTGCAGACTGCCACACAGCCAGCTCTTGTTGCTTCCTGATTAGATCCTATCTACTCCTTTCTCCTTGTGGCTGCCAAAGACATCTTTCCAAAATGCAAATCTGATTATATCACTCCCCTGCTTAAAACTTTTCAAAGACTCTGACCTACATTCCCACACCTGGCTTATAAGATCCTTCACAACCTGGCCCCTGAGTATCCCTTCAGCCTTATATCTTAACCCTTCATTGCTCTCCCTCTCTAACGCTCAGCCATAGGAATTACTTCCTCCCTGATCTTTGCACACACTAGTCCCTCTACTTCTAAGGCCCTTCTCCCATTCTGCACTCCCCTCCACCTTTACTCACTTCATCTAGTACACATAATTATCCTTCAGGTCTCATCTTAGAAGTCACTTCCTCTGGGAAGTTTTCTCTAAGACTATGCTCCACACTTCCACCACTGGGTTAAATGTCTCTACTCCTAGTACCCTTTCAAAGTACCATTCCTGACCTCTACTGTAGCCTTTATTACATGTAATTTAAATTGCCGAGCTCCGTGTTTTAGTCCCTACCTATAAACTCCTTGAAGACAGAGCAGTACCCTGTACACTGTTACACTGCCAGCACACAGCATTGTGCCTGACACACAGTTGATACAATCAATAAATAGTTATTAAACAAATGAATACAGAGAAAGATGGATAGATAAATTGATATGAATACAGAAGCAGCTATCTGTGAGAATCAGGGACAAATGACAACTTAGGAAAACTGTCAAGCCTGCTGTCACTACCAACCAAAGGAAATATCTCAAGAGTGCTTTCCACAACTTATCAGTGTCCGGGAGCCACAGAAAGTCAACATCAACCAAAACACTTTTTTGGAAATATACATATGGTTGAACTATGTCATAGAGAACCACCATAAATATGAAGAAATTTCATAACTGGAGGCTTACAGTGGTCAAGCAGAGTCCACTTCCCTAAAACCCTGATCTTCAACACTCCTCACTGCCCACTCTCTTCCCCTAAAACTCTCAGCTAAGGGAGATGTTTGCTGAATAAAGCAATCTAATACTAACTTTGAACTGCTTTCCTGATTAGGAGATCACATATCCCTGTGTTTCTTTCCTATTATAAACCAAACTCAATGCCATCAAACTGATGCTGACTCATAGCGATCCCAGAATATCCAAGGCTGTAAATCTCTATGGAAGCAGACTGCCACATCTTTCTCTCAAGGAGCTGCTGGGGGTTTCGAACCACTATCCTTTTGGTTAGCAGTCGATCACTTTAACCACGCCCCAAGGCTCCTTACTATAAACTAAAAGGGGAAGCTTTTGGCACTGAAAGAGAAGGATTCTCAAAGGAAAAATAAAAAGGACAAGGTTACAAAACACATGCCATCACTGATCATGTCAATCTAAGAGAGTTTCTTTTATACGTTACTCCTTTTTAAAAGAAACAGTAAACAACTACAATGACTTGAATAGTATTAGCTTTTTATCTTAGAGTTAGACAGGCCTCATGTGATCACTAATATCTGAAAGTTTAAGATTCTGAAATTCTTGGAAACAAAACAGATGTAAAATCTGAACAATGAAGACTGATTTCTAATATTTTAACATGATATTAAAGAGCTTCCCATAAAGCAATGTTTAAATATCAGTCTTAAGCATTATTTTACCGGTTCCAGGAAGCAAACTCAACCTATGAGTTAGTCCTCTGTGTTTAATTTACAAAGCCACATGCAGACCCAAAGTCCCTCCATACATTCAAATTAAAAATAAACCATCTGAGTGGCGTCTGGGGTCTTAAAAGCTTGCAAGCGGCCATGTAAGGTGCATCAATTGGTCCCAACCACCTAGAGTAAAGGAAAATGAAGAACACCTGAGATACAAGGAAAGTATTAGCCCAAGAGACAGAAAGGGCCACATAAAGCAGAGACTTCATCAGCTTCAGACCAGAAGAACTAGATGGTGCCCGGCTATCACCAATGATTGCCCTGACAGGACACACAACAGAGAGTCCCTGATGGAGCAGGAGAAAGGTGGGGTGTAGAACTCCAGTTCTAGTAAGAAGACCAGACTTAATGGTCTGACTGAGACTGGAGGAACCCCGGAAAGCATGGCCCCTGGATTCTCTATCAGCCCAGAACTAAAATAATTTCTGAGGCCAACTCTTCAGACAGGGATTGGACTGGACTGTGGGACATAAAGTGATACCCGTGTGGAGTGTGCCTCTTAGCTCAAGTAGATACAAGAGACTAAATGGGCAGCTTCTGCCCGGAGGTGAGATGAGAAGGCAAAGAGGATTGGAGCTGGTTGAATGGACATGGGGAATCGGTGGAAAGGAGGAGTGTGCTGTCACAGTATAAGGAGAGCAATTAGGGTCACATAACAATGTATGTATAAATTTTTGTATGGGAAACAATAAAAATAAACCATCTTTGCTTGTCCTGTTTTAATCATGACTCCTATTTGTATTACTTACCGGAAGGTAATAAATGCCCATCTTGGGGGTTTCATTGGCAGTAAAAAGCATTCCTAAAAATAAACACAATGAAAAAGGTAAACACATGGGGAAAAGGAAAGTGCCCTTTTGTTCGTCTTACATTTTGAAATGCATAAGGAAAAAAGGGCTCAGTACACAGCCCACAGCAGAAGAGCACAGACTACAAGTGCCCCAGGAATCAAGCCCTGGGCTTCAGACCCTGACTCCCCTAGACGAGTGGGACCTTAAGCAAATCATCAAGCCATCAGAAATGCCAACTTCCCTATCTGCAGAATGCTCAGGTTGCACTAGTTAAACAAAGGAGTAGGCTCCCACCATAAAATTCTCTGATCTCCATAAAGTTTGCCATCATTTTTAAGGGGGAAAGTTTTAAGTTCAGGTATGTAGATAAAATGTAGTTTCAGTGCCAAAATATCCCAAGAGCCTTTATTTATTTATTTATTATAATAAGGAAGTTAAGAAGAAAGGCTTCCTTCTGTTAATCAGGAATCAAAGAACCAAGGTAAAGCATTTTCTACAAAATGTCATAGCAAAGTAGCTCCTAATTCGCTGTTTGAACACCTTTCATTTCACTATCAACAACAACAACAAAAAATGTCAAAGTGCTTTCAACAACATATCACTGTCCTGAAACCACAGAAAGTCAACACCAATCAAAACAATTTTTTTTTTAAATACACACATAGCTGAACTGTTTCACTGAGTACCGTCATAAATATAAAGAGTTTTCATAACCGGAGACTTATAGTGGTTAAGGAGAGTCCACCTCCCTAAAATTCTAAAGTTCAACTTCACACTTAAATTGAAAACAAAGTGACACAAGGAGAATGCTACGTGTGGCTACACCAGAAAAGACCTAGATGGAATCCAACAGTCTTTACTGTAATAAAATAATTTACTCATAGGGGAGCTTTAACAGACTGAACCAATCAAGGGAGTGAATAATGTAGTATCCTTGGGATCAGCGTAAGAAAGCAAAACTCAATTAAGGGACAATTTTCTGGCATTCAATAAAGGTTTTCCATATAACCCCAGTAGCAACAGTACCGTATGAATGTTATTCTTTTGAAGTACTAAACTATTTAGTACCAAAGTATTTACATGTGTCAAGTTTCTTCTCTTTTTTCTGCCACATTTGTAACCTACTACCCTGGAAAGTTTCTTTAAACAGATGACATGGCAATAGGCAACTGCCAAGACCAATCATACCTCAGCTCCAGACTGACGCATTTTAAATTAAATCGAAATCAGTAAACATTTGGGCAGGACTTTTATGATTTACTGAGCACTTTCACAGGAATTAACTTAGTAAACATTCAATAACCCTCAAAGTAAGAAATAGAACCATCTCTATTTTACAGATCAGAAAAATAAGAGCGTAGGGAGAGTGTCACTGTCACAGAGCTAGTGAATTTTAAAGCTAAAATTCAAACTCAAGCTCTTATTTTTAAATACTTTTACAGATCAAATTATATTATTTAAAAAAATGTTTTTGTAAAATATGATAGAAGAATCCTTAGAGGAAAGACATTTGGATTATCAAATCACATAATCATAATTAAACACAACCAAATGTTAAGGGCAATGATTTGATTCTGTATTTTTAAAAATATTTTTTGCTGCTCCTCCTTCGTAATATAAAAGATTTTAAAATCGTTTTCAACTGTTAAAGAAATGAAATGCTGAGACTAATTAAGTTAATTAACACCCAATCAGAAAGCAAGAATTCAATTATATCTCAGCAGAAACACATCTTGCAAATATCACAAAAGTATGTGATAACCCTGAACAGGGAACCAACAGTTCATCAAAAACAAACATCTAAAAGCACTTAGTCAAGTCTAGAAAAGCAAGAATATATCTGTAACAGGGCTTCAAATCAGTTTGTTCCCGTTCAAACCCCTGCTGAGAATTTGCATTTCTAACAAGTTCCCAGGTAATGCTAACGCTGCTGTTTATGGACCAGTTCTGTGAACCACTAACAGAGCAGTGGTTCTCAAAATGTATCATACAGAAGAACTACCTGACGATCTTGTTAAAATGTGGATTCTGGTTCAGCATATTTGGGGTGAAAATACGAAGTCTCAGTAGGGGTTCGAACCAGAATGAACTGGTTCGAAGCCCTGATCTCTAAGTTAGAGCAAAACAAAAATCGCAGCTTATTTCACAGCTTGTAGCACCTATAAAATCTTTTAATTTCAGCACTTTTCTGGTCACAGAAACATGTTCCCTGAGGCAATGATGGAAGGAAGCAATTTCTATTGATTGTGCCTTGTCCCAGATTTTCACTAACAGTACTGCCAAAGTTTCCCAAATGCCTTTAGATTTAACCAGAGAAAAAGTTTTGAGGACAGAAGACATATTTTAACCAAAAAGACAGTCCCTGACAGACATCTCCTCAGCCAAACTTCACTGGCTCATTCAAATGAACATTCCACAAGGAAACACAACTACACCTATCAAACAAGCCACAGAAAAGACCCTAATCTGATTATACAAAAGAATTCAGAATGTACTCAGCTAGATTGTTTTATACAGTGGGGTAGGATCTAACTTGGCCATGTGTTACCTAATGATACAACCTGATCTACTACCAAATCAAAGTGGGGAGGGCCACATCGAAACCAATTCAATTATTCAAGTATGAATAAGAACCTAACAACCTCACAAAGCCCAAGGAGTATTAAGAATCTATAACAAGTAGAAACAGAAAATGAAACCACTGAAAGAAAGACTTAGTTCAGCAGAAATTAAGATGATCAAAGACAAGAGAACGCAAACATTTATGGTGTGAAGTGCCAGGCACTTTAAATTTACAGGTAAGAAAATAGCTTCAGAAAGTTAAATCATTTGCTCAAGGTCACCACATAGGTAAGAACACGGAGCAGCTGACATTCTACTGACCTGGCTAACTCCAAAGCCCAACATGTGACTCTAAAGTTCCAATAACAACTAAGGCAAAATTAAAATACTTCTCACATGATCAAATAGTAAACTATTAAACAAGGTCAATATAAACATGATATAGCAACATGAAAGCACTGGTGGTGCAGTTGTTTAGCACTCAGCTGCTAACAAAACATCAGCTGTTCGAACCCATTAGCTGCTCCATGGGAGAAAGATGTGACAGTCTGCTTCCATAAAGATTACTGCCTTGGAAACTCTATGGGGCAGTTCTACTCTGTCCTATAGGGTCACTATGAGTAGGAACTGACCTGACAGCAATGGGTTTGGTTTTAGGGTTATAGCAACATGAAAAATATTTTTAACATAATGTCAAACTGAAAAGCAAAAGACAGTTATATACACAGTATGAGTACAACAATTGAAAACAAATGAACACAAGATAAAAATACAAAATACAGGGAAATGAGTATGACCATAGTACTTGTGAAGAGACTATGGAAATATAGATGGTTTTTTCCTTTAAATGTCCCTTAATGTTCTTGTTTATTGTTTCAACAATAAAAATGTCATTCTAAAAGAGAAGGAAAAGATAATCAGCACCTAGAGTCAAAAGAACATATCAAATATGAACTAGTACTGTACAAGCAAACCAGTGAAAAGAGAATTTGATAAAACAATACCCTCCCAGAAACATGCGCATACAAATACTCACCTGTATCTGCTTAGGGAGCTAAAGCACTCACCGAAGCGCAGACTAAAATCAGAAACACTGCTCTAAAGCAGTACTCCTCAAAGTGTGGTCCAAGGGCCAGCCTCTACACTGTTACCAGTCCATAAAGTAAGTACAGAAATTCAAAGTAAGTGTTATGGATTGAACTGTGTTCCCTCAAAATATGTGTTGTAAATCCTAACCTCTATGCCTGTGGTTATAATCCGATTTGGAAATGGGTTGTCTTTGTTATGTTAATTAGACTGGATTAGCGTAGTGTGTGTCTTGAGTCAATCTCTTTTGAGATATAAAAGAGATTAAAGCAAGCAAGCTATGAAGCAGAGATGGGGAAAGAGAGACATCAAGCCTCATGAGACGGCCCAGGAGCAAAAGCTAAAAGAGACAAGAACCTTCCTCCAGAGCCGACAGAAGGAGAAAGCTTTCCCCTAGAGCCAGCGCTCTGAATTTGAACTTCTAGCCTCCTAAACTGTGAGAAAATAAATTTGTTTGTTAAAGCCACCCATCTGTGGTATTTCTGTTATAGCAACACTAGATAACTAAACTTGGATAGTGATGAAACCACCGTTCCTAATATCCCACAGGTCTGGGATGAGGCTCAGACATATCTATGCTTAAAACCCTTTCAAGACCCTACTGTTGTCTGCTTTTAATGTTTTTTTTTTTTTTTTTTTTTCTTCATACCAGCTGTTTTCATTAATGGAAGCAAGCTGAGTCATGGAGTGCGTTTTTAAATTTTTGGTTGGTAATATGGATTTTGAGAAATATTATTTCGGAATACATGGTTCCCACAAAACCTTGGAGGGATTCTCAGGCACCATGATTAGTGGGTGCCCATCTGTCCCATTGGTCATGGGTAGCAGGATGTGCTGTGACACACACACACACACACACACACACACACACACAAAAACCCACCAGGGCTCCCTAACTATCACAAGGAAACCATAAGTATGCTTACAAGACTTATCTAGCTGTATAAAAGACAAAACAGACAAAAATTTTATCCAATCACACTTCCTGGATGCACTACCTTACATTTAAGGCTGATACCCCAGCTATTTTGCCTCAATGAATGTTTCTTTCGCCTTTCACCATTACACAAGTCCCCACAGAAGGGCAGCAAATACTTTTAGCAGGAAAAGCAGAGTCCCAAGAAACCTGGGAGCTGGAAAAAGTGGGTGGGATACCATATATCCCATGTGTCATGAAAGGGTTAACAAGCTCCCCACATGAATCCAATGCATGCTAAAGTCTTATACTCATGCTACCTCTTTAAGTGCCATACCCTACAAGGAACAGTTGCTCAATGAATACATGCTGAATAAATGACTGAATGAACAAAAGCAGGACCATAAAATGAGCCAGGAAGATGGAATCATTTCTCAATAATCTGAGCAGTCTTGTTATTAGGAAAATATTACACAACAATAATCATGATTAGGCTTTAGTCCAAAATGAGTAAGCAAGAAGATAAAAAAAGGAGAATGTTTTAGCTTTTCTCAAATATGATTAATCTCATAATGATTAAGCAGAAAATATAAACAGCAGCATTAAAGGAAAAAGGTATGGTATAGTAAGGTAAAGATAGCAAAGTATATGAATCAGCTATGCTCAGATCCAAACCGCAAAGAAGCTGCAGGGTATTTTTGTCTTCCTGTGCTTGCTATCTTATGAAATAATTTATTTAGCTAGGTTTTGCATGTTTGATTATCCTCTTATAAGTTTTTTGACAATATAAGTCATTCCTCTTTCCAAAACATCATTGTTAAAAATTTTACTTTCCAAAAAATAAAATTTTATGGGGGAAAAAAAAAGAAACCTACCAGGGCTCCCTAACTTTATAATGAAGAGAGATGGTAGGCATCATCTTAAATTGATCTAACTTATCATCACTGATACTGGGATGACCTGACATGTTGGGATCTGACATGAAGGACCCAGCATTCCTATGAATTATTCTTGTCCACAATACTTAACCTAAGGTTAACCAAACCTTTAGACTTCACTTCTATTTTAGAAAAACTACTGGGGCTGGAGGAGCTAGTCCAATGACACTAGGAGAAACAATCATACAAATCCAGAATGAGGGACATTATACAAGACTACTGTCCTGATCTTAGAAAAGTCATTGTCACAGAGAAAGAAAAAAAAAAAAAAGATAGGGATATTACTCTGTATTAAAAGAAACTAAAGAGATGTAACTACTAAATATAATGAATAACCTTGATTATATCCTATTCCCAAAAGAGGGCTTTAAAAAGGCATTTTAGGGGCAATTGAAAATGAACTGTATATAATTTTATTAGCAAATTATTACTAATTTTATTAGGTGTGATAAGTACCTGTTACAAGTTGCCATCAAGTCAGTTCTGGCTCATGGCAGCCCCATGTGTGTCAGAGTAGAACTGTGCTCCATAACATTTTCAATGACTAAATTTTCAGAAGCAAATCACCAGGCCTTTCTTCCGAGGCCCCTCGTGATGGACTAGAACCTCCAACCTTTCAGTTAGCAGCTGAGTGTGTTAACCACTTGCACCAGCCAGGGACTCAATGATAATGGCACTTTATAAAAGAATGTCTTTATTTTTGTGAGATAAATGCTGAATTAGATAGAGGTAAGGTGCCACCATGTCTGCATTCCACCACCCCCACAATATGTATAAGTCTGTGTGTGTGTGTGTGTGTATGTACATATATATAGCAAATACGGCAAAATAGTCAACAAATGTTGACTCTAGGTAGAGGATAAAAAGATGATCACACTACTAGTCTTTCAACTTTCCTGTATGTTTCAAATTTTTCTTAATAAAATTCTGGGGATTACAAGCATAACACATAAAAATCAGTTGTGTTTCTACATATTAGCAAGGAACAAGCTGAAAAGGAAATTAAAAAAAAATTAATTTACAATAACATTTAGAAGAACAAAATACCTAGGAATAAATTGAATCAAGGAAGTGAAAGATCTGTACAATGAAAAGTATAAAACACTGCTGAAAAACCAAACCTGTTGCCATCGAGTTGATTTTGACTCATAGTGAGCAGAACTGCCCCATAGGGTTTCCAAGGAGCGGCTGGCGGATTTGAACTGCTGACCCTTTGGTTAGCAGCCAAACTCTTAACCACTGTGCTACCAGGGCTCCAAAAGAAACTAAAGACCTAAATAAATGGAAAGACATAGTGTTCATGGATTGAAAGACTTAATACTAAGATGTCAATACTACCCAAAGTGATCTACAAATTCAATGCAATCCCTATCAAAATTTCAACTTTTTTTTTTTTTTTTTGCAGAAATGGAAAAGCCAATCCTCATAACTTACATGGAACTGCAAAGGACCCTGAATAGTCAAAACATCCTGAAGAAGAACAAAGTAGGAGGGCTCACACTTCCCAATCTCAAAACGTACTATAAAGCTACAGTAATCAAAACAGTGTAGGACTGGTATAAAGCCTGTTGCTGTCAAGTCAATTCCGACTCACAGCAACCCTACAGGACAGAGCAGAACTGCCACCATAGGGTTTCCAAGGAGTCGCTGGTGGATTTGAATTGCTGATCTTTTTGTTAGCAGGCGAGCTCTTAGCCAGTACGCCACCAAGGCTCCAGTACTGGTATAAGGATAGACATACAGAACAGTGGAATAGAATTGAGGGTCCAGAAATAAATCTTTACATCTACGGCCATCTGATTTTTGACAAAGGTGCCGAGTCCATTCAATGGGAAAAGAAAAGTCTCTTTCAGCAAACCGTGCTGTAACAACTGGATAGCCATATGCAAAAGAATGAAGTTGGAGCCCTACTTCACACCACATACAAAAAGTAACTCAAAATGAATCAACAACCTAAATATAAGAAATTAAACCATAAAATTTATAGAAGAAAACAAAAGAGTAAAGCTTTAAGACCTTGTTTTGACCCGATGCTTAGGTATGACATCAAGAACACAAGCCACAGAAGAAAAATTAGATAATTTGGATTTATATCAAAATTAAACAATTTGTGTATCAAAGGACTTTATAAAGAAAGTTAAGAGACAACCTAGAGAATGGGAGAAAATATTTGGTAACCATATATCTGATAAGAGTTTAATATACAGAATATATAAAGAACTACTACAACTCAACAACAAAAAGACAAACAACCCAATTAAAAAATGGGCAAAGGACTTGAACAGACATTTCTCCAAAAATATACAAATGGCCAACAAGCACATGAAATGATGCTCAACATCACAGTTATTATGGAAATGCAAATCAAAACCACAATGAGATACTACTTCATACCCAATAGGATGGCTTTATTTAAAAAAAGGAAAATAATAGGTGTTGCTGAGCATGTGGAGAAACTGAAAGTCTTGTGCATTGCTGGTGGGAATGTAAAATGATGCAGGTGCTGTGGGAAATAGCTTGGCAGTTCCTAAAAAAAACTAAACAGAATTAACATATAACTCAGCAATTCCACTCTAGGTATATGCCCAAAAGAACTGAAAGCAGGAATACAGATATTTTTACATCAGTGTTCACTGTAGCACTATTCACAATAGCCACAAGGTGGAAACAGACTAAATATTCATCAGTAGATGAATGTGTAAACAAAATGTGGTTCAATCAAGTATATGAGACTGTCATGGACTGAATTATGTCCCCCAAAAAATGTGTGTATCAGTTTGGCTGGGCCATGATTCCCGGTATTGTGTGATTTTCCTGTGTGTTGTAAATCCTGTCTCTATGATGTTAATGACGGAGGATGGGCGGCAGTTGTGTTAGCGAGGCAGGACTCAATTTACAAGACCTGGACTGTGTCCTGAGGCAATCTCTTGAGATATAAAAGACAGAAGTCAGCAGTGAGACAGGGGGACCTCATACCATCAAGAAAGCAGTGCTGGGAGCAGAGCGCGGGGTCCCTGGGCAGAGAAGCTCCTAGTCCAGTGGAAAACGGAAGAGAAGAAGGCCGACAGAGAGAAAAAGCCTTCCCCTGCAGCTGACGCCCTGAATTTGGACTTTTAGCCTACTTTGACTGTGAGGGAATAAACTTCTCTTCATTAAAACCATCCACTTGGGGTGTTTGTTATAGCAGCACTAGATGACTAAGACAGAGACCAAATGAGCAACACCTGCCCAAAAGCAAAGACAAGAAGACAGGAGAGCTGGATGAATGGACGCGGAGAATCCAGGGTGCAAAGAAAAAGGGGAAGGTGCTGACACATTGGGGGAACTGCAACCAACATCACAAAACAATTTGTGTATGAGTTTTTGAATGAGAAACTAATCTGTGCTGCAAACTTTCACCTAAAACACAATAAAATTTTTTAAAAAATGGTTAAATGACAAAATTTTTGTTAATACATATTTTACCACAAAAAATTTTTTTCTTATTTTTAAAAACTCAACATAAAGCACTCTCAAAATTCAACAATAAGAAAATAAGCAACCTAATAAAAATGGGTAAAGGATTTGAACAGACACTTCAACAAAGAAGAAACATAGATGGCAAGAAAGTACCTAAAAAGATACTCAACATCATTAGTCATTAGAGATTGGCAAATTAAAACTACAATGAGGAAAAAAAAAAAAAACTACAATGAGAGACTTCTACCCACATATTAGAATGACTGAATTTTAAAAAACAAACTGACAATGCCAAGTGACGGAAAGGGTGTGGAGCAACTGGGATGCTGAGATACTGCTGGTGGGAAAGCAAAGTGGAACAGCTGCTTCAGAAAACATTTTGAGAGTTTCTTACAATGTTAAACATAAACTTACCATATGACCATATTACTAGAGTATTAAAACTTAGGCTCACACCAAAACCTGTATGTTTAAACGTTTATGGCATCTTTATTCTTAAAACTACAAAAATCAGAAACAACCTAAACATCGTTTATCTAGTGAGTGAATGAACAAACTGAAGTGCAGGTCAAACAGCAGAACACTGCTCAGCAATAACAGGAAATGAACTATTTACACATGCAACAACATGCATGAATCTCAAATGCATTACACTTAGTTAAGTAAGTCCAACTCAAAATTACATACAAGTACTGATGCATGCTACAACATGGATGAAACTTGAAAACATTATGCTACGTAAAAGAATCCCGTCACAAAACACTACATACTATATGAGTCCATTTATGTGAAATGTCCAGAATAGGCAAAACATACAGACAGAGAGGAGATCAGTGGTTGCCTAGAGTTGGGAAGGCTGGTAGAAAATGGAGAATGAATTCTAATGTGTACAGGGTTTCTTTTTGGGGTGACGGAAATGCTACAAAATTAGATTGTGGTGATGTTGTACAACTCTATGAACATACTATAAATTACTAAAGTATGCACTTTTAATAGATGAATTTTATGGTATGTTAAACATATCTCAATAAAGCTGTCAACAGGGGAAGGGGGAGGGGAGAAGACTGGGGATAAAGAGACCTTTTTTTCCTATGAAATTAGTAATACAGACCAGAAGTTGGCAAACTTTTTCTGTAATAGCCAGGTCGTAAATATTTTAGGCTTTGTGGGCCAAATGGCTGCTGTGGCAACTGCTCAACTCTGCTGTAGTCTTGCAAAAGCAGCCACAGACATTACATAAATGAATATGACTGTACTCATATAAAACCTTCTTTATGATGAAAGACATTAAAATTTGAATTTGGTATTATTTCCACGTCACAAAATAGTATTCTTCTTTTGATTTTTTTTTCAATCATTTAAATATTTAAAACTTTCTTAGCTCATAGGCCAAACAAAAACAGGTGGTGGGCTGAATCTGGCCCACAGATCACAGTTTGCCAATCCCTGGTATAGACTATTTTAAAAATGCTATTGTTAAGAATACTTTCTGTCCAAACTTTCAAACACTTTTTCTTAAAATTAATTTATTATGCATTAATTATTAAAATTAGAATACTATAGATACTTACACAATTGAAATATTATAAACATAATGATCTTTGTTAAATAAATGTCCTGGATATTTTCCCCAGAAATAAACACTTTGAATTTTTTCGTTAAGAAGCATGCATTATTTTTATCATGAGAAAATAAAACCATTTTCGATTTTAAGACCCAGGAGGAAAAAATAAAATTAGTATTCCAGAGATACTAATTGAATGATGAGCACCCTTTCAACTGCATTTTAAGCCTCAGACTCAGTAGGGATCTAGGTCAAGAGCCCTTCCCTTCTAATATACATATAAGCCTCACTCTCGTCAGTCCTTATAATTCCAACCACCTTCATCGATGGAATTTTAAGAATGGGTTTCTTTATAGTTTGAGAAAAGCTCAAGTATTTTCAGAAAGAAGTTTTCTTGCCAAGCAGTCTCACACTTTGTGGATTTAATAGATGTTTATGTCCATTAAAGACAGCAGACAGGGGATGCACAAGAGTCGACCCTGAAAGGTCAGAAATGTAAAGCTGACCACAAATAGAGTTCAATGTCCAGCCCTTCTCAGGGAATGGAGAACAAGTGCATAGGCACGGCAGCCCGGTACACATGTACCCAGGGAGGTCAACAGAAGCTGAAGCAAGTGCCTCTCTGGCCCTCTGCATTCTTAGTTGCAACGGAAACATCAAGGCAGCTTACCAGGCTCCATAACTCCCACTCCACTTGAGCCAAGCACAAGAACTATTGATACCTTGTACCTCACCACCATCCAAAACTCTTAAAGATCTCAAAGTCTAGGCCAGCACCGACCAAAAGAAGTATCTTAAGAACCACATAAGTGGTTTTAAATTTTCCAGTAGCCACATTAAAAGAAAAAGGTAAAATATTAATATAGTTCACTTAACCCAATATGTCCAAATACTATCATTTCAACATGTAATCAATATAAAAAATTATTAGTGAGCTGTTTTACTTTTTTTTAATACAACATCTTTGAAATCTAGTGTGCATTTTATACTCACAGCACATCTCAATTCAAACTAATCACATTTCAGGTTCTCAACAGCCACGTGTGGCTAGTGGCTTAGTAGCTGGAGAGTACAGCACTAGAATTTCTTTCTCTCACCACTATCTGCCATCTGCTAGCTGCCATCCTTCAAGCTCATTCCTTCAATGCAGCTAAACCTGCTCTTCACCTTTATTCCAACCTTAAATCCACCTGGTTTTACTCACCTTATTCTTTAGCTCAGACCTCATTTTAGACCATTCCAATACCTTCTACTAGGAGCCCAGCATCCTCGTCGGCAATTCCTCAGCCCACCATAATCTGACTTCACCCCCACCATTAAAACAAAATCCTCTCAACCACCACCAATGAAATGTTAATTCCCAAGGCCCACAGTTTCTCCTCTCTTTTAGGCAAGCAGGATAGAAAATGGAAAGAGCATGCGCTCCTGAATCAGGAACGGCTGGGTTCTGAACTAAGCACTGCCACACACCAACACCTGTGATCCTGGGCAAATTACTAACAAAAAAAAAAGGAAGGAAGGAAGAAACGAAAAAGAAAAAGCAGTGTGCCGCTGACTATAAAACCAAAACCAAACCCGCTGCCATCGAGTCGATTCCGACTCATGGCGACCCTATTGGACAAAGAAGAACTAACCCACAGGGTTTCCAAGGAGCGGATTGGTGGATTCAAACTGCCAACCTTTTGGTTAGCAGCCGAGCTCTTAACCACTGCGCCACCAGGGCTCTGCCACTGACTGTACAGGGTTTTAAAAAGATTAAATGAAAAATTTATATTACAGCACCCATCACCTAGATTGGCAACACAGTAGCATTCAATAAATCTTAGTTCTATGCTTCCTGCCTCAACTTCTGTAATATTTAATACTTGCTGATCCATGTCAATTGAACCTCTCCTCTCTCAGCTTCTGTTACACTTCAAAAACTACTGGTTCTTTTACTGTCATTATGTCACTGTTAAATTTCTCAGGTAGCTCCTCATTCTCCCTCTAAATGAA
The DNA here is from genome assembly GCA_030035585.1 of Dugong dugon. NCBI lineage: Eukaryota > Metazoa > Chordata > Mammalia > Sirenia > Dugongidae > Dugong > Dugong dugon. The sequence continues at coordinate 93,998,271 of CM057473.1, read as the reverse complement.
CTCTCAGGTCCTTTTTCTTGTCTCACTCCACACTTCCTTCATCAGTAATCTCATTCATTCCCACTTCTTCTGGGATAACCTCTATTTGCATGTGTCAACAATTTATACTGCCGACCTGCTTCTCTTGAGCCCGAATTTACTACTGCACCGCACGTGGGTTAGTGCAGTGCTTGCGGCATAACAATCACTTGGGGAGCCTGTTAAAAATACCAATTTCTGGGCCCTACCTTTAACAGTCTGAGTCAGTACATCTGGCATGAGACCAAGGGATTCGTATTTTTTTTAAAGCTTCCCAGGTCATTCTGATGGGCTGCCAGGTTTGAGACCCTCTGCCAGATACTGCCACATCACTGTCCCATCACCTCCTAACACTCAAAATGTTCAAGAAACAAAACATAAGCTTTCTTTCCAGTCCTGCTCTCTTGTACTACCTATTTCAGCCAATAGTGTTACTCTGTTCCTAATCATTTTAGTTCAAAACCAATCTACCCTTTATAGTGTGGCAGAATTACCTTCTTAAAGCACAGTCCAAGCAGGTCCTCTCTGACCCTAAATAAAGCCCAAACAATTCAGCCGGTCATCTGAGTGCCTCCACAACTACCTACCTTCACACTTAATTTGCGCTTCAGCTTTCCCATAGCCACCAGAACTCCAGTCACATGAGGCTCCTCACCGTTTCCAAACAAGCTCTAAGTAGCCTATCCTTTCAGCTCTTCCTTGCACTGCTCTCTCATGTAGATCACCTCATCCTTCAACTCCATCTAACCAAGTCTCATTCACCATTCAAAACATGATGCAAATAAAAACCTTCTCTATAATCTCTTCTAGTTGGCTCTGGTTGAAATCACTGTAACACGCTGTCAAAGTGTTGTCTGTACCTATACGATGGAACGGTCTGTGTTGTGTGTTGTATCCCTCTATCAAGATTATCTGTGTAGTGCTGTCCCAGAGTACTTCATTGACAGCAGGAACTGCTCTCGTTTTTCGCTTATATCCCCAAATCTTCAAAGATTTGCTTTGAAGATACTGTGAAATCTCAGAATCTGTCACATAATTTGCTGAACAGTGTACAACACAGAATGTACCAAAGCCCATGGCTTTATCAGTCACTGTATATTATTAGGCAACTTCAGCCTTCTCCAATCCCTAACCTCAATTTCCACGCACTATTACGTATCACATAAAAGAGCTAAGGAACAAACTAAAATAGCATTTCACCTGCCACCTACCTATACACTGTTACTAGTTTCTACTAATAACTAGCCTGGCTGAGATCTGAGTCATTAAGAGTACCATTTTCTGAATCATCCACACTACTTCCTGCTCTTGATTTTTCCCAGTAAATACAATATCCAATTAAGTGTCCTCACCAAGCCAAACCCTGTCTTAAAAAATAAAATGAGTTTAAAATCCAATAAAGTATAGCCTACCATTAAATGTTCATTTACTACATAAGGCATACCTGAGTTGGGATACAGGCAGACATCATTAATGTCATGTTCTGGCTCCAAGGAAGTAAATATTTTTCCCTACAGAGTAAGCAAAAAAAGGAATCATTGAAATAATTAAAGGAAAACTACTTCTGGCATTGTCGCACAGGGAAAATAAACTGAAGACATAACCTAATCACTATTGCTATGTAAAAAAACAAAATCACATAACTGAAATAACAGAATTTAAGTTTAAAAGGATCTCACAGAATTCACCTTATCAATATACCAAATGCCGTCATTGTAGAGATGGGGAAACTGAGGCCCAGAGAGGAGAGGTGACTTGTCCAAAAACACAAACATAAAGATTTAAGAAAATGTCTTTATAGTAGAAATGGATAAAGCTTAAAATAGAGTTGTGCATCAACTTTTTAAAAGAAAAATACTCATAACCTGTAAAATATACCTTACTTAAACTGTACTCAAAAACACCAAGAAATGTGGCCAACATGGTAAAATGAGGACAATATCTCCTGTGCCAGTATCACAAGCTTTTGAGAAAAATCAAGTAAGTAATGGATATAAAATAACTGACACAAAAAATATCCTACAAATACATAAGTTTTTTTTTACTAAATATTACTAACTAAATAACTAAACATCATGTAGTTAAAGCTAAGTAAAACTTGTTTATTTTCAATGTAGGGGAAATGTACTATATTTTAAAAAATTAAGAGAGGGAAAGCAGAAGAAAAACCAGACAGAAGAGGTTGGGTGTGGAGAAAGGTGAAGGAAAAGACACAAGGCAAGGCAGGCAAGCCAAACCAAGTAACCTGGGTGTCAGCAAGAAGTATTTAGTCATAAGAAACAAAATGCCAAAATAAAATTTACAGTAGCAATTACAGCACGACGATTTCAAGAGCTGATAATGAAAATTACTACTCGCTTTTGCATTTATAAGTCATTATTAGAAGACTGATTCCAGGCTGTGAGTGCTGTTTTGTTGTTGCCATTGAACCGATTCTGACTCACGGAGACCCCATGTGTGCAGAGTAGAACTGCTCCACAGGGTTTTCCAGGCTGTGGCCTTTCGGATAATAGTCGGGCATTTAACCATTTGAGCCACTCAGGGACCCAGGATGTGGCTAGCTGTGGCAAAAGGAGTATAAAGCACAGTGAAAATGGTTATGTCACACTCAACTAAAAACAACAGTTAAGTCCTAATTCAAGACAAATGATGAAATTCACACATCTAACTCTCTTCCCCCCAAGTTTCCAATGAAATAGGAATGAATGAAGGGGGGAAAAACGTAGAGAAAAGGAGCTATAACAGCAAGGAACAAAAGAGAAAAGATGCCACAGTTAAATAATACAGAGTGACTAACCACAATGCCATCAAGGTAGAAATTAACAATAGAAAGAGCAAGGAAAAAAAATCAATTACACGGAAACTGAATAATACCCTGCTTACACATCACTGGGTAATAGAAGAAATCAGAGATGGAATCAAAAATTTCCTAGAATCAAATGAGAATGAAAACACATCATACCAAAACCTTTGGGACACAGCAAAGGCAGTCCTCAGAGGACAATTTATAGCAATAGATGCACATATCAAAAAAGAAGAAAGGGACAAAATCAAAACATTAACTACAGAACTCAAACAAATAGAAAGAGAACAGCAAAAAAAGCCCACAACCACCGGAAGAAAGGAAATAGTATACATCAGCACAGAAATAAACGAAATAGAGAACAGAAAAACAATACAAACAATCAACAAAACCAAAAGCTGGTTCTTTGAAAGAATCAACAAAATCAACAAACCACTGGCCAGACTGACAAAAGAAAAACAGGAGAGGACGCACATAACCCAAGTAAGAAATGAAATGGGAGACATTACAACAGACCCAACTGAAGTAAAAAGGATTATAACAGAATATTATGAAAAACTATACTCCAACAAATTTGAAAACCTAGAGGAAATCGATAAATTTCTAGAAACACATGGCCTACCCAAACTACAACAAAGTGATGCTGAAAATCTGAACAGACCCATAACAAAAGAAGAGACTGAGAAGGTAATAAAAAAAACTCCCAACCAAAATAAGCCCTGGCCCAGATGGCTTCACTGGAGAATTCTACAAAACATTTACAGAAGAGCTTGCACCAGTATTACTCAAGCTATTTCAGAGCACAGAAGAGGAAGCAACACTTCCAAATTCATTCTATGAAGCCAGCATAACGCTGATACCAAAACCAGGCAAAGATGTCACAAAAAAAGAAAATTACAGACCGATTTCTCTCATGAATATAGATACAAAAATTCTTAACAAAATTCTAGCCAATAGAATTCAGCCTCATATCAAAAAAATAATACACCATGACCAAGCAGGATTCATACCAGGTATGCAAGGATGGTTTAACATTAGAAAATCAATCAACGTAATCCACCACATAAATAAAAGGAAAGAAAAGAATCACATAAAATCATCTCAACTGACGCAGAAAAGGCATTTGACAAAGTCCAACACCCATTCCTGATAAAAACTCTCAATAAAATAGGTACAGAAGGGAAATTCCTCAACATAATAAAGGGTATCTATGCAAAACCAATGGCCAACATCATTCTTAACAGAGAGAGGCTGAAAACATTCCCCTTGAAAACAGGAACAAGACAAGGATGCCCTTTATCACCACTCCTATTTAACATTGTGCTGGAAGTTCTAGCTAGAGCAGTAACGTAAGAAAAAGAAATAAAGGGCATCCAAATTGGTAATGAAGAAGTTAAACTGTCACTGTTTGCAGATGATATGATACTATACATAGAAAACCCTAAAGACTCCATGAAAAATGTACTGGAACTAATAGAAAGATTCAGCAGAGGAGCAGGATACAAGATGAACATACAAAAATCAGTTGGATTCCTATACACCAATAAGGAGAACGATAAAAAGGAAATCAGGGAAACAATACCATTTTCAATAGCCCCTAAACAGATAACATACTTAGGAATAAATCTGACCAGGGATGTAAAAGACCTATACAAAGAAAACTACAAAACACTACTTACTGCATGAAACCCAAAGGGATCTACATAAATGGAAAAACATACCATGCTTATGGATAGGCAGACTCAACACTGTGAAAATGACAATTCTACCCAAAGCAATTTACAAATACAAGGCAATCCCGATCCAAATACCAACAATATTCTTCAAAGAGATGGAAAAACTGATCATTAACTTTATATGGAAAGGGAAGAAGCCCTGAATAAGTAAAGCACTACTGGAGAAGAATAAAGTTGGAGGACTCACACTACCTGACTTCAGAACCTACTACACAGCTACAGTAGTCAAAACAGCCTGGTACTGGTACAATGACAGATACATTCACCAATGGAACAGAATTGAGAACCCAGATGTAAATCCATCCATCTACGGTCACCTGATCTTCAACAAGGGCCCAAAGTCCATCAAATGGGGAAAAGACAGTCTTTTGAACAAATGGTGCTGGCAAAACTGGATATCCATCTGCAAAAAAAAGAAACAGGACCCATACCTCACGCCGTATAGAAAAACTACTTCAAAATGGATCAAAGACCTGCATATAAAGCCTAAAACTATAAAGTTCATGGAAAAAAAAATAGGACCAACACTTCAGGCCTTAATACACGGCATTAACAGGATACAAACCATAACCATCAACGCACAAACCCCAACAGATAAGCTAGATAACTGGGATCTTGTAAAAAATCAAATACCTATGCTCTTCAAAAGACTTCACCAAAAGAGTAAAAAGAGAACCTACAGACTGGGAAAAAATTTTTGGACAGTAGAAGTCAGACAAAGGTCTCCTCTCCATAATCTACAAGAAAATTCAACACCTCTACAACAAAAAGACAAATAATCCTATTAAAAAATGGGCAAAGGAACAGACACTTCACCAAAGAAGACATTCAAAACACCAAAAGACACATGTGGAAATGCTCGTGATCACAAACCATTAGAGAAATGCAAATTAAAACCACAATGAGATACCATCTCACCCCCGGCATTACTGGCACAAATCCAAAACACTGCAAATAACAAATGTTCGAGGGGCTGCGGGGAGATGGGAACTCTTATGCACTGCTGGTGGGAATGCAAAATGATACATCCATTTTGGAAAATGATATGGCGCTTCCTCAGAAAGCTAGAAATACACATACCATTCGATCCAGCAATTCCACTCCTAGGAATATATCCTAGAGAAATAAGAGTCGTCACTCGAATAGACATATGCACACCTATGTTCATGGCAGCATTGTTCACAATAGCAAAACGATGGAAACAACCTAGATGCCCATCAACAGATGAATGGATAAACCAACTATGGTACATACACACAGTGGAGTACTATGCAACGAGAAAGAACAACAATGAATCTGTGAACCATCTCATAACATGGATGAAACTGGAGGACATTATGCTGAGTGAAATAAGTCAATCACAAAAGGGCAAATATTGTATGAGACCTCTATTCTAAAAACCCATGAAAAAGTTCACACACAAAATGTAACAATCTTTGTTGGTTACCAGGGATGGGAGGGGTTGGGGGGAAATACTAAATAGGCAATAGATAAGTGGTATCTCGGGTGAAGGGTGAGACAGTACACAATACAGGGGAAACTAGCACAACCTGTACAAGGAAAAGTCAAGGAAGCCCCACAGACACCATCCAAACTCCCTGAGGGACTGAATTGCTGGGTGGAGGGCTCTGGGGACCATGGTCTCGGGGAACATCTAGCTCAATTGGCATGACACAGCTTATAAAGACAATGCTCTGCATTCTACCTTGGTGAGTAGCGTCTGGTGTCTTAAAAGCCTGTGAGCAGCCATCTAAGATACTACACTGGCCTCATCCCTTCGGGAACAAGGGAGAATGAGAGAACAGGATACAAGGAAAAGATTAGTCCAAAGGACTAATGGTCCACAGCTACCAAGGCCTCCACTGGACTGAGTCCAGTACAGCTACATGGTGCCCGGCTACCACCACTGACTGCTCTGACCAGGATCGCAGCAGAGGATTCTGGACAGAGCTGGAGAAGGATGTAGAGCATAATTCTAACTCACAAAACAAAGACCAGATTTACTGGCCTAAAGGAGACTGGAGAAACCCCGAGAGTATGGCCCCCAGACACCCTCTTAGCTCAGTGGTGAAGTTACCTCCGAGGTTCACTGTTCAGCCTGGGAGTGGACAGCCCCGTAAAACCAAATGAGACTAATGAGGTACAGGAATCCAGTGACAAGGGCCAGAAGGCAGAAGGGGACAAGGAAGCTGGTGATAGGGAACCCAAGGTTGAGTAAGGATATTGTTGATGTGTTGTGAGATTGTTAACCATTCTCACAGGGCAACATTTGTAAAAACTGTTAAATGAGAAACTATTTTGTTCTGTAAGCCTTCAGCTTAAGTGAGAAAAACAGCACAATTCAAAGAGCGTAGTCAATGTCACTGAACTGTGCATGTAGAAATTTTTGAAAGGGTGTATCTTTGGCTATGTGTATTTTCACCAAAAAAAAAGGTTTAGAAGTTAGACGGTTGATATGTTGTGGGGTTGTTAACCAATGTCATAAAAGAACATGTGTACTACTGTTTCATGAGAAACTATTTGTTCTGTAAGCCTTCACCTGAAGTACAATAAAAAAGTATATATATAAAAAAATAATAATAATAATACAGAGTGACATTATGAAAAACTAAGCAACAGTTAAAAGAGCCTCAGTGGTGCAATGGTTAAGTACTCAGCTGCTAACGGAACAGTTGGTGGTTCAAACCCACCAGCAGCTCGGAGGAGAAAAGACCTACCCATCTGCTCCCATGAAGATTATAGCCTAGGAAACCCTATGGGGCAGTTCTACTCTGTCATATAAGATCGCTATGAATCGGAATTGACTCCACAGCACACAACAACAACAAATCACGCAACAGTTAAAGGGTCTGCAAGAAATATCTAAATTTAACAGTCATTATTACCTTTAGGGAGGGAAGTAGGATAGAAGCACGGTCGACTATAACTTCTACTTTATCAGTATTTTATGAATTTTTAAAACACAAAAATTTGTGGTATTAACAATAAATATTGTTTTAAAGTAAATTAGTCTGGATTGCCAGAAAAGAGCAGAGAAAATTCTGGTCCAAGACACCAGAGAAATAGAACAAATTTTCCTAAGAAAACCCTAGAAAATTTTCAAATCCAAAGCCAACAAATGCAAACAGCATTGGAGGTTCTTGGGAAATCACCAAGGTAATTTTTGCAAGAATTTAGAAAAGCTGGAAGCAAATTCTTTTCTCCTTAATATAAATAGAGTCATAAGGAGCTATGAGAGAGGTCAAACACATCCTGAGGGTAACTATGATCTCTGCAACAGCCCCAGAGGAAAAAGAGAGTAAGCTCAGGAGGTCAATACTCTGGGAGCTAACAAAATGAAATAAAAGGAAGTAATGGTACAAGAAGCCAGGGATTCTGACAGGTGGTTGGACTGGAATGGGAGTCTCTCTAGCCCATTTAACTCCCACAGAAAAGAAAGACACTTGCCCTCTGGCAACTAACGCTAAAGCTGATGGATCTTCCACCCCCTTTATCTCAAAAACGAACAGAAAAACCAGTGATACATTTTTTGGACTAAGATGCTCAATTCTAATTAACTAAATGCAAAGACTGAATGCATTTTTCCCATTTATTTGATGAAGTCACCTTTCACTAGTTTTAAAATGTAAAATGAAAAACAGAAGGTAGATTAAAACCAGCAATATAGGTTAATTGTTACTTTTCAAATGCTTGGAGTTGAGGGAAGAGAATATTAGATATTTTCAAGAAAATACTATTTTCAAGAAAATTATTGTAAGAAATTACTGTAAAGGTATTATTTCTTTAAAATTCAAGTGTTTGAGATGGGGAAAAGGGATGAAATTAGAAGGCATAATGATACTGACATGGAAAGACAATCCATAGCTCATAAAAACTTTCCTAAAATTGTGAGAGCGCCTCAAGATCTAAGGGAATTTCTCATGGATCCACTTTTTTAAAAATGTTTTATTCTCTAACTGAACATCTACATATATATGCCAGTTTCTGCAAATCAGAAAAACTTGTTTAACAGAAATAGAGCAATCTTGACTATTTTATCTGAGTATAGATACTATCTATCCTGAAGTAACTGATTTCCTACTAAATTTGCAAATAGATACTCAGTACCTTTATCTCAAGAACCCACATAACTAAAATAAGGCAATGCAAAGAAAAGGAGAATTAGGAAAATAAGCAAATGAGGAAGTATTTTCAACAAAAAGTACTTACTGAGTTCTTATTCCACATTTTGATAATTCGAGAGTCTGCAGACAAAATTAAATCTAATGATTCCTGGAAATGAACTGACTTAATGGGCAGACCATAATGGTGATCCTTAACTAGCAATGGCTTATCAGATCGGAGATCATATAATAAAACCTAAAAGAAAAAAAAAGAAAGAGTTACTTCTGCTTAAACTAAGTATTTTATCTTAAAAACAAATATAGACTGAGAGCATACTATGCACCAGCACTGTCACAGTAACTAACATAAAGAGGGATGAAAGGCAGAATAAGATACCCGTTACCGTCAGGTAGAATGAAGACAGTCATGGTAAATTCAAGACAAACGGTGTGGTAAGGCTATGACTATTGTGGAGGGGGTCTCTTCTGACCCCCATCCTTAGAGGCAACAGGGTCTGGGAAAGCTAGGTCTTAGTCCCAGATGACAGATTCCCTCCTGACTCAGGATGACGGGGGAAGTAAATCTACTGGAGGCAGTGTCTTATATTCCTTCTGGGAGTAGGGAAAACTTACAAACGTGTGGACTCTTCCTTGATACCTGTTAATGAAGATGGGACTGAGGGGGAGCCAGTGCAGTATCACTCATAGAAACGGACATTCAAATCAGCCTTCCTCTAGACAACTATCATTTCTTAACTATGACTAGGAGATAGAGAATTCTAAGTTTTCTGCTTACTATCAACACTAGGTTTATTCCATTTGGTTACACCAGTATGCGGAAGGACAGATGGCAGATGCGTGCAAGCGTAGATGGGTGGGTGGATGACTGATCTGCTGTTAAAATAATTAAATGGAATAATACATGTGGAAACAGCCCAAGACAAAGCACATAGTGAATGTTCAGTAAGTGTGGGATTTTAATATCTAATTTAATCATACTCAAATATATATTACTCTTTGAAAAGCTGTAGAGAACTTAGCCACTTGTCTTCTATCTTTTCAAACTGGTATTTACAATTTCCCGACTCTTATGATTCCTTACACATATAATCCAATTTCTACTGGGTAAGTGCTTAAAGTCAGCATGAAGTGAAATGCTTACAGGATAGAATTACACAGAATTTTTCACTTAATCCAAAAGAATCAACAAGTTCTTTTCCATAAATAAAAATAAACTACTTTTATTTCATTGATATTCATATTTTTTAAACGCTTGGTTTTTCTTTTTTTTTTTTTACTGCCATTGGAAGCTTTTTCACTTTGTTGAAGAATCTGAACCTTGAGTAGAAAGACAGACCTGTGGACTGTAGGAACTAATCCATCTCTATTATTTAAAAAAAAAAAATTATCACACACAGATTAATCTGTCCATTCTGGCCACAGTCCTCCAATAAGAAAGTGGGGAGTAAAGGGAAATGGTAAATTTCAAGACAGCAAGTGCCTTCTTGGACTCTGTTCTCTCAAAGGGCTTGCCTGCTGGGAAGGGTCTCCTGCTGGCCTGTATTAGACAATAGGAAATAAAGCCAAATGCCTAGGGTCTATTATCTTTTCAAGGATTTACAGAAAAAAAGAAAAAATAATCAAAATTGATACATTTAATTAAACATAAAAAAGAAAAATGAAAAAAAAGAATGACCAGACTAATTCTCCGCAACTATTTCATTCCTACTCTGAAGACTAGCATTTTCTAAGGTGTACTCTGCTAACAAGGTGCCCTGGTGGCACAGTGGTTAAAGCACTTGGCTACTGACCAAAAGGTCGGCGGTTCAAATCCACCTCTGTATGGAGAAGGATGCGGCAGTCTGCTTCCGTAAAAATGTACAGCCTTGAAAACCCTATGGGACAGTTCTACTCTGTCCTACAGGGCCACTATGAGTTGAATCAACTCGACGGCAGTGGGTTTGGTTTGGTTTTTGGTTTATTCTGCTAACCATTCACTATACGGCATGTAGTTACTGGTGTTATGTGAAAAAAACGTTCCTCGGGCATATAAATCTTGTAAGTACTTTTTAAACACATCTCTTGTCTGTAGAATTCTCAGAGCCTTTAATATGTATTTCAATGCACTGTGAATCCCTAAGAGTGGGAGTCTGGCAGAATACCAAACTTTTTTGACCAAAGAACTCTGTTCCACACTCTCTCGAAAATGCTGTTCCTAACCACTGCCAAGAGAACTGAGGCCTACCTGACTGCAGCTCCAGCTCTAGAGCCTCTCAGACCAACCACACCAAGGCCAGAATAAAAAATTCTCAAGGTGCTAGAAGAAGCTGACATACTGGCATACCCTCCTCACTGTGGCTTCAACAATAATGCTTCATTTTTCAGCTCACCTGGTCAGTAGATGTATGGATGTTTCCACCTTACATACAGTCTTAATTTCCACCTCAAGCAAACTTACCTGCCCTGTGGATGTCCCAACTGCCATGGTCAAGGCGCCATTGAATTTCAAAGCTGAGATTGTTGGTAAACTGTTTATCCTGAAAGGCAGAATATTTGTGCTCCATGTATATAAGGCCAAAACTCTTTCCAAGTAACAAGCTCATTATTAATTTTCATTTCAAATCTCACCAGAAAAATTGTATTTCTAGCCTTCTGTTTATAAGGTAACTGCATCCAAACTTTCATAATAAAAATAAAAAATAAGCTTAACATACAAATGTAATCTACCTTTTAAAATCTGTAAATTATCTTCTTGAAAAAATGTAAGAAATAGTCTCAAGCAGCTACAAACAAACAAAAAAGTTACTGGAAAACGCAAAACCAATTGAAAAGGAACAGTATAATATCTTCCATTTTAATTAAGCCAGAATAAGGTATTTACAGAAATATCTTTTTTTGTTTGTTTTTACAAAGAAGTAATTTTATATTTAGGCATGAGCATATTCATTTCCATTTTAAAGTTTTAGTCATGTCAAGCTTAACTAAAAGCCTAGTCCCCATTGGGGACCCTGAAGCCTCTATAAGTACCAAAGACAGATGAATAGTTATGGCTACAACTCTGATATGCTTCTCATTCACCAATAAGGAGTATCCGTACAGAAAGCAATGATCTATGGTGGAAAGAGCGCTAGATGAAACGTCAGAAGAGACAATAGCTCTGATTTCAATATGTATTGTCTACGGGTCCTTGGACCAGGACTTCCAGTCCAGGTTGTTGACTATCAGTATCATCAAGTCTCTTATGCCACCTAAAGTCTCAGCCAGTAACTACACTGATGCATCTGTTTGGAATCTTGTGGCTCATGTCCACATCATTTTTGCTCAAGTACTTCTTCAAAATGAACTTTGGAATCATATTTCAATACAATACAGGTTATTCTTCTCCACTTATTCAAGCTTTGGTTTTTAATAAAATTTTGTCATTTTCTTCAGATAGGTACTTCTTAAGTTTATCCTTCAGTTATTTTATGATTTTTGTTGTTAGAAATTAAAACTTTTTTCATTATAATTTTTCTGACTGGATATTGCTGATAAATGCCAAAGTCACTGATTTGTGTACATTTATTTTGTAACCAAACAACTCTCATATTAGTTCTTAAGAGTTTTTCAGTTGAGTCTACTAGGTTTCTCAGGCACAAAATCATATCATCTGCAAATAATGTAAGTTGTCTTCCCCTTTCCAGTATTAACTTATTTCTTCTCTTCTTATATTGGCTCCATCTTCCAGACCTTTGCTAAATAACAAGAGGTAACAGCTTATGTTTGTATAGGGAAAAAAAATAAGCATAAAAAATAAAGTCAGCTGAGATTAAAGCAGCAAGAAAAACTACTGTTAACATTTTGGTGCATTTCCAGATTTTTTTCCTATGATTATACATACGTGTTCACTTTTTTCTTATAAAAATTTGATAAAACTCTATATCCAACTATATAATTTGTGTTACCACTTTACAGTATATTATAAACATCCTTCCCTTGTAATAAATATGCTTCTGGAACATAATTCTTAAAAGCTGTATAGTATATATGCCATTGGTATACACCCTCTCCTCACTTACCGACATGATTAGGTTCCAAAGACCAGGTTGTTACGTGAACTCAATGATAAGTGAAAATGGAGGACAACCACATCAGATCACAAAATGGAGGATGACTACATTACTACATAACTGCCAGGTTACATCATTACATAACTGCCAAACCACTGAGAATCATGGCCCAGCCTAGGTGACACACAGCCTTAACCATCAAAGCCAGTGTTCGTCTCACCTTGCACCTCAGTGTTCATTACTGCCCAGTGCACGTCATTAATGTGCAGAACAGTTGGATACCAGATGTTTTACTACTGTTGTAAATATCAAATGTCAGATATTGAGATAATTGATAAGTAAGAAGGTGTAGTACATATGCCACTGATGCATATTTTCTCATCTATAAAATAAACAGTACGTGCACCAGAGGGTTGTTGTGAGAATTAAATAAGTTAATCTATGTGAAGAACTTAGAAAAGTACCTGGCAAATAAAAAGTGCTATCTGTTAACTATTATTTCTACCAAGCTTTATTTAATCAATATTGCTAAATATCTAGGTAATTTCTATCATTGCAATATTACTAACAACATGGTGTTGAACACCTTGGGCTAAGGAGAGTGGGAGGATATGAACTCTATCTATGCTGGCAGAAGTTTAAATTGATGTAAAGTTTCTGGAAACAACTCAGCACTGTGTATCACAAATCTTAAAAACATGAACTCTTTAACCCAAGAATTAAATGTCTATAAATTTCCCTTAGGAAATAATCACAGAACTGTAAACATGTGTATAGTAGTAAAAAACTATAAATATTCTTCATGTACCAAAGGTGTCTAGTTACCTATATCTGTCTGTGAGTATGCAGTGATTTTTTTTTTTTGTATTTTTGAAACTACTTAGCATTTTTTAATAATAAATATAAATCATTTTTACAAAATAATAAAATTATTTTTAAAAATAAATCAAAAGGGCCATTTTCTAACCACCATCAGAAAATGCCACCACCAAGGAAAAAAAAAGAGACCACTAAAATGTTTGTGATCAATATTATACTTTTAAAATATACATACAAAATAAATACCCCCATGTTTCTAAAGATCACAGTCAAGACTATTTTCTCACATCTCTTCCTTATATTTTCTACAATTTTACTTCTACCACAGTCGTTAAATTTATAGTAGAAATAGTCTTAGACATATTAAAAATAACCCCTGGTGGCCTGTTTTCTCAAATGACTTTTCAAGACAACACAATTAATGACAGAACTTGTACTAGAACCCAGGTCTCTTTATTCCAATTCAAAGACAAGTTAATGTTTAAGAATGAGAAGAAAAAATAAAAAAAAAAAAAACCTCTGTTTCCTAAATATCTTTCACTTACCAATTATCTACTTTCTAAAAATGAGCAGTTTTCGGATTCATTTTCTTTTCATGCCCATATGATGAAATAACTGATGTGCATTTTCTATTGGTTTATTCTATTAACAAACGTAGAATAAGTAAATTTTCCAATTTAAATTGTTCAATACACTATACTCCGTACCATGATTAATAAAGTTTGTTCATTAATACTACTTTAATAAAACTCAACAGTCAGAAGGGAAATAACTTCCTATGCTCACTTTTATTGTTATAATTAAAGATGAAAAAAATAATTCACTCATTCATTACTTACCACACAATGAAAAATGTACACAGGCACAGAAACATCTTTCTACTTTGGTGATTCTTAACTTTTTTCTAGGTCAAGGATTCTTTACATAGACTGATTTTTTTAGAAGAAAGAGCTACAGATCCTGTCCCCCAGAAAAATGCAAATCACATAAAATTTTTCAATAATTGAGAGGGTTCACAGTCTTACTGTAGCTACCCACCAAATACCCCATCTCCCATATGATAAGATAAACATCTGATCAACTGAAATGATTATATGCTAGTAAAATCACATTACTGTGCATATTAAGAACCCAGAGAAAAGGCACCCTTGAGTTGATTACAGCAAATAATCCCATGTCAGGGATCTGACCAGGCAAGTGATAATATCTGTGTATGTGTTAACATGAGCATAAAAAAAAATATGAAAGACTATATACCAAACTGCAAAAAAAAAACAACCATCTCTTATGAGCGGGGTAAAGGACAGGGAACTCGTATTTTTTACTTAATTCAATCTTATACTTTGTTTTAGAGTTTTTTTCCCAGGTGTGCTTTACTTTTCTAATTGTTTTAAATCTAGGAATTAGGAAAACAGGAAAAAGAAAATATTGAAAATGTTCGCTTCTCGCCACATTATAATTCAAAGCACATCTTCTTGCTTCCTAGTTGGGATGGAGATGGATTCCTAGTTCTATCACTAGATTCGACAGAATTGGAAATATAAATTCCAGCAGGATATTTGTTTTAAGAAAATCCCACTGCCGCTTAAGAAATAAAGTATTCTATGTAGTACTATAGAAAGTAATTTTATCTGGCTTATCTACTTAGTGACTTTTTACAGGAAAGGAATTTTAAATAAAATAATCTCCAAAATGTAATTTCAGATACAGATCTTAAGGTTTTTGTCCTTTAGCAATTTATTTTATCGTATACGGTATTTAGTATATTGATACATTTGCTTAACTCAGAATCTGATGAACGTTTACATTGCATTTTATTAAATTAAACATTTAACTTCTACTTACTCTGAATCCACTGTGACGCTACTTAATGCACAATCTAAGAGGCCAACTCTATTTCGAGTTCTTGGGTCCCAGCACTCCACTCGACCCTAAACAAATTTTTAAAAAATCATTTTAAGTAACAGCAGCTATTAGAAAAATTTTAGACAAATACAAATTTAAAAACACTTGGTAACAAGGATTATCTCAAGAGGAATAAAAATTTAACTTTTTGCCTTATACTCTCTTGCCCCCCTCCTTGCTGCCATCAAGTCAATTCCAATTCATAGCGATGCTATAGGATAGGGTAGAGGGTTTCCAAGGAGCAGCTGATGGATTCGAACTGCCAACCTTTTTGGTTAGCAACTTCTGAAAGGCCACAGAGCAAACTATGAACAGTGTTTACTGAAGGACACTGTACTGGAGTATAGGAGAACAGAACTACTCTTCCCACTTTGAACTCTCCTGTATTGTTGGATTTTGTAATGATAAAACAAGCATACACAAAGGAAAAAATTAGTTAATATATTAGTTGTCTTAAAAGACCTTAAATATACTTAGAAGTTTGACACTATTAATATTTCAATAGTATTACAAACGTGTATATCACAAAGACAAATAGAGAAAGAGAAATGTTATAAAACACACAACAGGTAATTCCAAACGGCCTAGTGTAAATCTATCTCTTTTCAAAGTAAGTTAATAGATTTTATGGCCATAAAAAAGAAAAGTCACATTTCAAAAACACAATGGTACACAGATAAGTTCCAGAATAAATACAAAATATTCTATTTTAACCATATTGGCTTTCTATGACCTAAACTTTAATACTTTTATTGCTAAAGCCTCAACTCTTATGTACTTCAAAAAGCACAAAATGCAAGCACTTACTATTTGATTTTGACAATAACACCAACTGTCACAGAAGACTCGAAAATCCAACACTTGTTGTTAGGTGCCGTCGAGTCGGTTGCGACTCATAGTGACCCTACGTACAATAGAACGAAACACCGCGCAGTCCTGCACCATCCTCATATCATAATTAACATAAAAATGAATTCTTTTCAAGTCTAATGTGATTACACATATTAATTTTCAAGCTTTCAATTTCAAGAAATTTCAGGAACCCCAGCCTAAAGCCAAGCACCATCTACCCACCCCTGCCAAACATTTGTACAAACACAGTACTAGTCTTAAAACAGCTGATGGAAGAGTTCTAATACATGACTTCTAACCTATAACTTCTCTTACAAAGCATGTTTCTTGACATCTAGCCTAGATCACTCTGAAAAGGCTCTTTTTAAAAACTATTTTCTCAAGGTGGGGCCCTGGTGGTGCAGTGGTTAAGAGGCTGGCTTAAGAGCTGAGCTGCTAACCAAAAGGTCAGCAGTTCGAATCCACCAGCCACTCCTTGGGAACCCTATAGGGCAATTCTACTTTGTTGTATAGTGTTGCTATGAGTCGGAATCAACTTGACACCAGTGGGGTTTTTTTGTTTTTTTCTGAAGGCAACTATTTTAAAACTTTTCTTTGGTGATCTCAAATAATTACCAAGAGAATGCTTCATTGGCCTGATTTAGGCATAACAGTATCATAACACATTCAACACACTGTTATACAGTTTATGTGCCCCATTTCACATCATAATCTCTAATACCACAGAAATAATTTGAATAAAGGAACCTAAATTATGTCCATATGAGAATGGTTTAATAAACTACAAAAACTTAGTTCAGCATTATACATACCAAACTATTGAGATGCTCATTACATACTGTCATGTTAAAAAAATAAAGATGCCAAACCATTGTAGGATATAATTTCATTTTGTAAAAAACTTTTAAATATATAATATGTACACACATATATAAGGAGCCCTGGTGGCACAATGGTTAAGTGCTTGGGAGCTAACAAAAAGGTCTGCGGTTTGAACCAACCTGTGGTGCCTCGGGAGAAAGATGTGGCACTATGCTTCCATAAAGATTGTTGTTGTTAGGTTACATCAAGTCAGTTCTGACTCATACCGACCCCGTGTACAACAGAATGAAAACCTGTCCAGTCCTGCCCCATCATCGAAATCATTGCTATGCTTGAGACTATTGTTACAGCTACTGTGTCAATCCACCTCACTGAGGGACTTCCTCTTTTTCACTGACCCTCCACTTTACCAATTATGATGTCCTTCTCCAGGGCCTGGTCTCTCCTGATAACATGTCCAAAGTACATAAGACAAAGTCTCACCATCCTTACTTCTAAGGAGCACTCTGGTTGTACTTCTTTCAAGATAGATTTGTTCGTTTTTCTGGCAGGCCATGGTATACTCAACATTTTTCGCCAACACCATAATTCAAAGGCAACATTTCTTCTTTGGTCTTCCTTATTCATTGTCCAGCTTTCACATGCATATGAGGTGACTGAAAATACCATGGCTTGGGTCAGGCACACCTTAGTCCTCAAAGTGACACGTTTGCTTTTTAACACTTTAAAGAGGTCTTTTGCACCAGATTTGCCCAGTGCAATACATCATTTGATTTCTTGACTGCTGCTTCCACAGGCATTGATTATGGATCCAAGTAAAAGGAAATCCTTCACAACTTCAATCTTTTCTCCATTTATCATCATGTTGCTTATTGGTCTAGTTGTGAGGATTTTTTTTTTATGTTAAGGTGTAAACCAAACTGAAGACTCTGGTCTTTGATTTTCATCAGTAGGCACTTCAAGTCGTCTTTACTTCCAGCAAGCAAGGTTGTGTCAACTGCATATCGCAGGTTGTTAATAAGTCTTCCTCCAATTCCGACACACCATTCTTCTTCATATAGTCCAGCTTCTCAGACTGGTTGCTCAGCATCCAAATTAAGTAAGTCTGGTGGGAGGATACAACCCTCATGCACACCTTTCCTGATTTTAAACCACACAGTACCCCCCTGTTCTGTTCAAATGACTACCTCTTGTTCTATGAACAGGTTCTACGTGAACACAGTTAAGTGTTCTGGAATTCCAATTCTTTGCAACATTATCCATAATTTGTTATGATGCACACAGACAAATGCCTTTGCACAGTCAATAAATCACAGGTAAAAATCTTTCTGGTATTCTCTGCTTTCAGCCAAGATCATCTGACATCAGCAATGCTATCCCTTGCTCCTCTTCTGAAACCAGCTTGAATTTCTGGCAGTTCTCTATCAATGTACTGCTGCCACCGCTTTTGAATAGTCATCAGCAAAATTTTACTTGTGTGTGATGTTAATGATATTGTTCGATAATTTCCGAATTCTGTTGGATCACCTTTCTTTGGAATGGGCACAAATATGGATCCCTTCCTGTCGGTTAGCCAGGTAGCTGTCTTCCAAATTTCTTGGCATAGATGAGTGAGCGCTTCCAGCATTGCATTCATTCACTGAAATATCTCTATTAGTATTCCATCAATTCATGGAGCCTTATTTTTCACCAATGTCTTCAGTGAAGCTTGGACATCTTCCTTCACTACCATCAGTTCTTGATCATATGCTACCTCCTGAAATGGCTGAACACTGACAAACTCTTTTTGGTACAGTGACTCTGTGCACTCCTTCCATCTTCTTTTGATGCTTCCTGTGTGGTTCAATATTTTGCCCACAGAATCCTTCAAAATAGCAACTAGAGGCTTGAAATTTTTCTTCAATTCTTTCAGCTTGAGAAATGACAAGCATCTTCTTCCCCCATTGAAACAAAAAAAAGATTACAGCCTAGGAAACCCTGTAGGCCAGTTATACTGTGTCTCATAGGGTTGCTGAGTCAGAATTGACTTCACAGCACACCACTACCACCACCACAACACATACATACGTATTATGCATATCTGCATATACATAGAAGAGAGCCCTGAAAAGGATACAGTCCAAACCGTAAGTTACCCCTGGAATACAGGATTTGCTGACTGGAAGGTAGGAGATAACATTTCTTTATTACACAGTTCTGACATATATGTTTTTTTAAAATTAGGAGTATTTATCATTATTATAGTTGAAAAAAATGCAAATCTGGGAAAAAAATTTTTTTTTAATATTTATTTGTGGAAAAATTTTTGACAAGTATAAAGGACTCTGCTTCAAAGGTATTGTAGTATAATTCAGTATCTACTGAATGCTACTGCATATGTCCTATATACATCCTATATAGTAGCATTCAATAAATACTGAATTATACGGCAGGATGCAGGAGCCCTGGCGGCACAGTGGTTAAGAAGTCGGCTGCTAACCAAAAACTCAGCAGTTTAAACCCACCAGGTGCTCCCTGGAAATCCTTGAGGCGGTTCTACTTTGTCCTGTAGGGTTGCTGTGAGTCATAATCGATTCGAGGGCAATGGGTTTGAGTTTTGGGGGGTTTTTTTGTATACGGGATGTAAAAAATCAATATCCTATACACCTTTATAGTGTATTACGTTTTCATATAGGTTGGTTTCCCATGATTCTCACCAACACCTCTTACAGTTGCTGAGGTAAAGTATTATTATCTCCATTTAGCAGATGAGGAAACTAAGTCTCAGGGAGAGCAACTAATTCACAGTCATAGGACTACCCAGTAAGTAGCAGAGAGCTAGGACTCCATGGTATATTGCCTTCCATTAAAAACAAGAGTGACTATCCACAGTGCTAGCAGAGAGCTAGGACTCCATGATATATTCCCTTCCATTAAAAACAAGTGTGACTACCCACAGTGCTAGCAGACAGCCAGGACTCCATGGACACTGCCTTCCATTAAAAACATGAGTGACTACCCACAGTGCTAGCACAGAGTCAGGACTCCATGGGACACTGCCTTCCATTAAAAACATGAGTGACTATCCACAGTGCTGCCCTCCAGCTGGTGATGCAGCAATGATGGCAGGCTGTGCTCACCTACTTATCCCTTTCCACCTAGTCTGCGACGATCTGTGTGAATGTATGGAAATCAGACGCCCAACGGGGCATGGTCTATGTCAGTGGAATAGCTGTGTATTTGCATGAAAAGATGAATGTTCAAATACAAAAAGCACACCAGTGGCTGTCGCCTGCCTCATTAGTGCCCTCCTCTAAGGAACCAAGCAACTCTGTCTTTAACTAAAAACTCCATTTATTATTGAATGTAAAACAAATATTTTAAAATCTAAAATCAACGTATGCTTACCTCCACTGTTCCAGTGGCAAACAAGCCATGCACAGAATTTATGTCACAAACATTATTCTCCCTAAAACAGTAAAGAAATGAAAGTAGTTAGCATTCAGTTTAGCAGAGAGATTCAATAAGCTTTCTAAGTGAACAGCCAATTCAAATTCTGTGCAGAAGGAAGATGTGCAGATTCTCTTACTCATCTACAAATGAAAAACGCCAAGGCATCAAAGGGTTAAGTGCTTGGCTCACAGTCACCAGAGTTTCTGGTCCTCAGGGTTACACTCTGCTTGTTACTTGATGCAACAAGGAACGATTTCCTTCTGAAACACTACTAATGAGAATAAAGCCTTATTTCACTTTCTCAATTTGTTTTCTTCCAAGGCAAGGTAGCATTCTTGAAAGAACATGGACTATAAAACTATGAGAATCCTAAGACTTGACGAGCTTGAGCTGGGTATACCGATCTCAGATCAATTACCTAGCTGTGTATATTGATCCCTCTTCTGTAAAATGGTTATTTCACCTACTTCACTGGGTTGTTGTGAGGATTAAACAAAAAGAACTGTCAAATACTCAGCACAGTGCCCAGGGTACAGAAGACATTTGATAAACAGTAGCTATTATTATGAACAGAAGATTATATAGCTAAAAAGCAGATAACTTCTTATTATTTCATAATGCATCCTGAAATTACTATACTTTCTTTTTTTTTTTTTTTTTTTTAAAGAAAACAGTATTTCAAGCCAATGTGAAAAAAAATTCTCAGAAGCTTACTTGGAAACTTTTAGAAGTCATAAAACTAACTAGTAAGTAACAGAGAGGTACTTGTTTATCACGACATGTTCTTCTAACCTTCAGAAATCTTTTTAAAGCAATAAGAAAAATCCAACAAGCTCCTTATATACATAGAGAAGTAACCCAGCTTTTACCACTTACTAGCTATGTTACCTTGGGCAAGTTACTTAATCCCTCTGCACCTGAGCTATCCTATCTGTAAAATGGAGATAATAATACAACCTCCCATGAAAACTGGTTTGAGTTTAAAATAAGTTAATATAAGTAAAATGTCTGAAAAATAATAATGCCTGGCATATACTAAGCGCTTTCACTACTATGATGATGATGGTGGTAGTGGTGACACACTGATTCCTAGAGAATTCTTCTTTAAATAAAATATAAGTATAGACTATAATGTATGAAAAAAGGAAAACTTGAAAAAAACCTTAAATGTCTGCTAGCAAAAAGGTAAAAATAAAAAATAGCAATCAAAGTTAATACAAAATTTCTCCACAGAAGAAAATATCACAAAACAAAACCATGAATAAAAACTTCAAGGATACTAGTGGGGAAAAAAAGCTAAGGGAGTTTTAAGTAAATTTTTTACGTTTTGAGTATATTTTTCAAAGCTTCCTAAAAAAAAAAATCACCAGGTTTTTTTAGTGAAATTTTTTGGTTTAAGAGAAAACTTAATGGTGCTATTTCCTAACTATGTTGCCCAGAATTTTGCTTAAATGGAATATTCCAGGTTATTTGATAACAAGGTGAGATCCAGCACCATCTGATCAAAAACATAGCAATGTTATTAAAAACACTCACGCAGCATCCGTTTGTAGAGGATTCAGGTACCGTCCTTGCTCTAGATTTAATCTATAAACTTCAGAGCTACAAAGCAATAAAGAAAAGTTAAAAATCTGGTAAACTACAACGGACTTTTCTTTAAGTAAATAAAGCACCAATTCATTTATAAAACATCAATTCCCTCTGCAAAACTGATACAAATATATGTTCTAAACCTAAAAAGAATCATCTTATTTATGAATTTATGAATGTGTTCATATATAAGTGACTTAAATCAACCATATGCCAAGGAAATACGAAGACATGAAGTAGAATGTTACTTACAAATAACACGAAGAACGTGCACTACAATAGCAAGTAAAAAAAAAAAAAAAAACAAATGCACACACAAGATCCAAAAGTATATATAATGAATCTATGTATGTATATAAGAAAAGACTAAAAGGAAATACAGTAAAATACTGTATTTATGCCACTTTGGGTGGCATAAACGTGAGTGACTTTTTTTCTTTATACTTTTCTGTTTTCTCAATTTTCTAAAATGAGCACGTTATTCTAGAATCAAAAAGGGCAACATTTAAGAATAAAAAGTTTTAAAATATCATGCAAAAGGGAACTGAAACTGGCTTCATCAACAATATTACCCCCAATTAGGTTACCTAGGAGCCCTGGTGATGCAGTGGTTAAGCACTCGGCTACTAACCAAAAGGTCAGCAGTTCAAATCCACCAGTCACTTTGCAGGGGAAAGATGTGGCAGTCTGCTTCTGTAAAGATTTACAGCCTTGGAAACCCTTTGGGCAGTTCTACTGTGTCCTATGGGGACGCTAGGAGTCAGGGTCGACTCGACGGCAGTGGGGTTAGTTTTTTGGTCTATTAGGTTACCTATGCCTCTATCCCCAGATACAGTATACCAGGCTAATAAAAGTCAAGGACATATTCCTAAATAAGCCAGTCACTTCACCAAGCTAAAGACAGGGATTATGGCTTATTCTTCTTTAGACCCCTTCCCCCCAATTTTTTTTTTTTTTTTTTAAACCAGAATCCATAAGCACATAAGGCCTTAACCACAAATTGGTCTAGACATAAACTCATCTCTGATGTGGAAACAAACTTAAAGCGAGCGCTACTAGCGTTTGGAGATGAAACAGAAACCTGAGAAAGAAAAGTAAAACAATATTGTGTCTAATAAATTGGGGCAACTGGGCTATGCTGAACAGGCTTGCATATTTCCCACCACTATTTTCAGGCTTAAGCGTTGGGACATGTAACTACCATAGGATATTTTTAGCATTAAAAAAACTTTAAAAAATAAATCTTTTATTAAGTGAAACATCAGGTATTAAACAGTACATTATAATAAAAAAACCAAACCCAAACCCACTGCTACTGAGTCGATTCCTACTCACAGCAACCCAACAGGGTTTCTGAAGCTGTAAACCTCTACAGAAGCAGACTGTCACATCTTTCTTCCACGGAGCCACTCATGGTTTCGAACCGCTTACCTTTCGGTTAGCAATCAACTGCTTTAACCACTGCGCCACCAGGGCTCCTTACATTATAAGTATACCACTTATAAATAATATGCATCAATATGTAGGCAGTAAGTTTGTTTGGTTAGGTTTTGTTTTTTTGCTTACCCCTGATCTCTAAGTTTTATTTTTTTTTACAATAATCATATCACTTTTGAATTTATTTTAACAAGTAAGTTATTTAAATAGACAAACCATAGAAGAAATTTTAGAAACAGAAATTGTTTTAGGAGGTAGAAAGAAGAAAACAAAGAGTGATTAAATCCAATACCTTGCACCAACAAAGTATAAATCACAGGATGGGTAGTGGTAAGAAAAATCTCTCCCAAACTTTGGTATTCTGGTTTTGTAGTAAAAACCTTGTTGTGAGTGAAATTCAATGTATCTATCATTATGTAAGAAGACAATCTGAAAAAAAGAAACAAGAAAATAAGTTTGCTTAGGTTTCTAGGTAAAGTGTTTATCTCATCATTACCACTAAATTTGAGAAAATAAAAAAAAATTCTGAATCTCTCTCTCCCCCTAAACACATGCACACACACACTATCTACCTTCCCATTAGACTCTTAATGCCATCTTGCATCATGGACAGGTTTTCTGCAAGCTTTAATTTAGAACTGAAAAACTTAAAATAAATGCCTTTCATTTATCTGGCACCAGCATTTTATTAAGTAGAGCACTGCATAGTAACTTCATTGAGTAATTTCTCATTCACTTAGGTACATATTTTAATAACTCCACAATTATCACACAGGCTTTGATAAGTTGTTAACGTATTACAAAGGCATCTTAAAAATCTGCAGATGGTATTTAAAAGCAAATTTATCAATATTCTGAGAAAATGTAGGATGAAATTACTTGTTCCAAAACAAATGAAAAATGGCTACCATATGCGAAAGGATAAACTGTACTCCATAGATTCTAGAACTGAAGATAATATATAAACCTATGTGGGGATATATGCCATTTAAACACGGCTACACTATTGACAACTGCAGCCCCCACAGGCCTCTATGCTGCACAGCATGTTGAGACTTGTCCCCAACATGTTGAGACTTGTCACAACTTGTTTTCCCAAACCTATTGTCCCTTTACTGATTGGCTTGTTTACCTGAATTCCTCCTCCCTTGCCCGCACTCAAAGCCCACTGTTCTGTTATTTGCTTCACTGCTTGCTGTACTGACTATAAATAAACTCCTGGGACTGAAGCCGGGGTCAACTCCTCAGAGTGACCCTCCTGGCCCCACTTCTCTGTTAAGAGTTGTGTTTGGTTACTGTCTCCGCCGTCCCGACATTTGCCACCGCTGCGACAGATGGTGCCCCGTGGGAGGGGCTGCGACAAAGCTATAATAATATACTTAGCCAACTAAGAAAATTCAATTCGTTTTTAAGATGACATTTAACATTACTGAAATATGTTAATTTAAAATTGAATAAGGACTTAAATGACAATCTTGTAACTATTAAAAATGCACACAAAAGTTGAAATAGTACCAAGAAAAGAGAGATCTATTTAGCTGTGTCTTGAACTGTTTCAGAATATGCCACAATCATTTACAGAGTTAAGAAAATTAAACATACAACATTACAATATCACTTTACACTTTTGATAAGACTAAGAAAGCAACCTGGCAAATAAGTCTATTTTTAATGCAATAATCAGAACCACAAATCTAGAATACAAAATGGTCTAAAAAAGATGGCCGCTACCAATTCTTAAAGCTATAAATAAGGCTTCACCTATGATATGAAAACCTAATATTAATATTAGACTGTCTAACAGATATCTCTTTGCTGTTGTTTTAGAGAATACTAAGTATCATACATACGACAAACTAAAAATATATTAATAGAAAACGTTTCGTTATATTCTACTACACAGCCATCTTTAACAATAGCGACATTATAAAAATACAATCCTGTTCATTCATTTCTTGACTATTGCAGGTACAAATCAATGCTACCAAACATACCTTGGAATAGTCATCAGATAAAATTTCAAAGGTGACAACTGAAAAACAAGAAATAGTAGGAAAAATGCAATTATCGACAAAAGTTTTTAATGAAAATGCAAACTCAACACTAAGGATTCTAATTCAACACAGAAATTATTCACAAATACTACTTTTCTCTTTTTTGTCCCTACATAAACAAGAATAAAATTTCCACATTATACTGCCCCCAAAACACCATACGGAAAATTAAAGGCTTTACTATTTCTCAGTACATCAACTAGCTTCTCTGCAGAACTAAAGCCAATTATAAAATAGGTAAATTCACAAAATGTAATGACTCTTAAATTGTTCTGTTTTCCTAAGATGTTTGAAAAAAATTTTCTTTAAGACTTTCAAATATACATAAAGAAACTTTCAAAAACTGTTACTTAAAAAAAAGATAACAGTAACTTTTAACCCAATTATAGTATAGCTGCTTTAAAAAAAAAGAGCTAAAACAGTTGTCATTAGCAGCCCAGGGGGCTTCTATTGTTTTCAAAAAGCAAAGGGTAAAACAAGTTAGCAGAGTATGTCTATAATCTTACAGAACTCATATTCTACTAACTTCTTTTCCATCAATCCCGAACACTAGACCAACTGATAAAAGACTTCCAATTTCCCACTTTAGCTTTTGCCGTCAGTGTTCGGCAGAATTCTAAGAATGACCTTCACCCTTCTATAATCACATCCTCTGAGAATATGAGCAGAACCTGTGAATATGATGAGACATCATTGCCATGATTATATTACATTATGACAAAAGAAAGATTATCAGAGTAGGCTCACTCTAGTCACATGAGCCCTTTAAAAGCTGAGTTTTCTAGGGCTGGCTGCAAAAGGGGAAGTAAGAGAGAGATCTGAAGCAAAGGAAAGACCCAATCAGCTGTTAGTTGCTGGCTGGAAGTTGGAGGGAGCCAAGCGGCAAAGAATGCAGGGGGCCTCTAGAAGCTAAGTGTGACCACCTGAGGACAGCCAGCAAGGAAACAAGGACCCTAATCCTACAACCCCAAGAAACTGAATTCTGCCCAACAACTTGAACAAATTCAGAAGCAGATTCTTTCCCAGAGCCGTCACCTTGAGCATAGAGCCCGCATGGAATTATGACCTATAGAACTGTGAACTAATAAACGCTATTTCTCTAAGCCACCAAGTTTGTGGTAACTTGTTACACAGCAACAGACAACTAATACACCATGCATTCCCATTTTCAAAAGCAGAAAAGCAGCCAAATTAAAAAAGCTATTTTCGTGACGGAAAAATTTAGTAACAGTGGTGACGGTTGAACATGATAAACTTAATTAATGTCACTGAATTGTATGTGCAAAAAACGTCGAAATAGCAAATGCTTTGTTACATATATATTTACTCCAATTTTTAAACAAAAAGCTGTTTTCATGAATTCAAATCTAACCTCTTACTCACCTTCTGAATCTAAACACCTTTCAAACTTCAAGGATAATTGGTAAGTGTCATAACATCGAACCCGAGGTTTATATGTACCTATAAAAAAATTAATTTGATGTAAAAATGTAAAGAACATACTTTTCATTGACAATATCCTATATATGTGTGGAGTATACTTTTTCTTCAGAGCTAGGTAGGATTGATTATAGCTTATCAAAAGGCTTTGAAAGCATCACCTTCCGAACACCCCAAGGAGAAAATGAACAATGGATATAAACAAGCAAGTCATAGAAAATGAAATATAAATACTAATAAACATCACTAGTAATCTAACAAAAGAAGATTAAAACAGACAAATTTTTTGTCTATCTGACTGGCGAAGATTAAAGAGATGCTTAACATCTGGTGTTGGTAAACCCACTGCTGTCGAGTCGATTCTGACTCATAGAGAACCTATAGAACACAGCAGAAATGCACCATAGGATTTCCAAGGAGCAGCTGGTGAACTCGAGCCGCCGACCTTTTGGTTAGCAGCCAAACGCTTAAACACTGCACCACCAGGGCCCAGGTGTTGGTAAGCGTAGTGAAAAATAAGCATTCTCATATACTGTTGGCTAGTATAAATTGATACAAACTCTTTGGAGAACTATCTGGCAATATTTATAAAATACATAATGTTTATACATCTCAACTCTGTATTTTAACTTACACAAATTTATCTTAAGACACCCTCAACTGTAACAGACATGACTGTTCACTGCAGCACCGTTTATAAATAGCTGAAAAACTGAAAGCAAATACAATGCCCATCAACAGGGAAATCATTAAATAAACAATGGAAAACCCACACAATGAAACATTATATGGCCCACAAAGAGGATGAGGCAGACACACTACTGACATGAAAAGTCGCCCAAAATGTATTACAAAGTATGACAGAATACAGACAGAGTGCAAGTGAGCAAGTGAACACTGCAATGTGGTGCATATATAATCCTACTTTTGTAAAACTAAACAATAATGATAGTATTTTGTCTAGAAAAGAGTTGGAGACCTAGTTTGGTGAGTAATGCTTGGGGTCTTAAAAGCTTGTGAGCAGCCATCTTAGATACAACTATTGGTCTCTACACATCTGGAGCAAAAGAGAAACAAGGAAACCAAAGACTCAAAGAAGAAGCTAGTCTACAGGACTAACAGTCTACACAAACCACAGCCTCACCTACCTTGAGACCTGAAGAACTAGATGCCCTGCTACCACTACTGACCATTCCGATCAGGGACACAACAGGTGGTCCTGGATAGAATGGGAAAAAAATGTAGAACAAAACTCAAAGTCCTAAAAAAGGCCAGACTTACTGGACTGGGAGAGACTAGACGAACTCCTGAGACTATTGCCGTAGGATACCCTTTAAACTTGGAACTCAAGCCACTCCTGGAGGTCACCTAACAGCCAAAAGACAGAGTCGCTCATAAAATGAATAATATCACCCGTGAGTACAGTGCTTCTCTAAACAATCATCTAAAGGAGACCTAACGGTCGACATTTACCCTAGACCAAAAACGAGAAGGTAAGGGGGACAAAGAAGCTTGATTACTGGAAACAGAACCAGAATGAAAACAGTAAAAATGCTAACACATTGTGAAAAGTGTTACAAATGTCACTGAATAATACATATAGAAATTGTTAAATGAGAACTTAATATGCTATGTAAATTTTCTCCAAAATCACAATAAAATATTTAAAAAAAGAAAAGAGTTGAAGGGAAAAGCTAACTTCACAGCGATTGTTTATCTCTGTGAAGTGTAACTTTGAGGACATTCCCATTTCCTGCTATATATTTCTTAATTTTTTTTAAAAAAAGTTTCTCATGTTTGCAATCAGGAAAAGAAATAGATCAATTTTTAAAACCAATAAAGATATTTAAAAAAGAAAAGAATGAGGCAATCCTATGTTTACTGGGACAAATCAAAGCCCAAGATTTCATTAATAAGGGAAGTTAAAAAAATAAAAAACAGTAAATATACTAAAAGCCCCATTGCATGATGTTAGTTTTAGTAGATTTATATATACATATGTGTGCCTGTTTGTGTGTGTACATAGATTTGAAAAGCTGTTAGTAATACGCAGAACCTTCACTTCCTTTTTTTATGTGTTTTTTGTGAGTTTTTCTGCATTTCCGTATTGTTAAAAAAGGTTGACGTACATTACCTTGGCCATGAGGAAAAAAAAAAAATTGACAACAAGTATAAATATAAGTAGTCCCTCTGTTTTCTTGCTCTTTTACCCATTAGTACCAATAAAGAAGAATAATGCCCTAAGAAGAGATCTGAATCTGGCAAGATCATAATCCTAATGCTTCCAAAGCAAGTGGCTAGTTAGTTCGTAACAAATCAATACTTAGCACGTCCTCTTGGTTCACTTCCTTGGATAGTCTATTTCCCCAAGTAGACTAAAATTCCTTCAAGGACTGACTCATATCTTATTCAACTTTTATTTTAGCCACAGGACCTAAAAAACAATGAAGGCAATAGAGGTAGAGAGAGAGATCAAAAAAGAAGAATCCCCACAGAATTAAATAAAGGAACAAGTGACACTTCCAAGTCCACTTCCCTTACCAATACCAGAAAAAGGACTCTCTAGAAAAGTTGAACCAGAGGAACTCTGGACTTGAGCACTATGTTGTCCACTATGGTAGTCACAAGCCATGTGTGCTCTTTAAGTTAAAATTATAAACCTAGTTCCTCACAGTAGCCACATTTCAGATATTATTTATTTAACATTCTTTTAAAGAGAAAAATAAAAACAAAGGTTTCTGAACGAGAAGGAAAGCAATTAATTTTGCCTGGGAGTAGAGGATGATTTCATAATTCAAAGTGTAACTGAACAGATATTTAACTTCTTATTTAATCTGTATTCTTGCCCTATTAAGTACTAGATTTGGGAGCTTAGAAAAGTCACTTAATATCTCTGGACTAAAAAGATGAAGAAAACAAATTAAATCTCTAAGTTCCTTCCAGTCCTCAAGAGGTCTTCAGTGCATTTATATATCTTGGACTTCCTCAATTCTCTTTAGCAGTTTCTAAATATAAAACTAGAGGCTAAGAAATGTGGACAGTGTTAATACTGAGACAACCTAATACAGAACAAAAGGGACTAGCATGGTTATATACATAACATTCTATCAAATATGAAAGGGGTTGGAAAAGGGGTACAGATGGGGACTGTTAAACCAGTGAAAACATGTATGGACAACACATAGGACATACACAGTGAAATCAGAAACAAAAAGGTTGGGAGATACTGTTCTAAATTCTGATACATAAAAAGTTTCTATATCTCATGGCTTTTTGATAATAATGAAAATAATATAAAGTCCGAGTGATATAAAAAATATTAGTACATTATACTTAAAATTGTTACATTAAAAGTGAGTTTTCCTGGAACTTTAATTCACTGTTGGCGGGAGTGTAAAATGATATGATCACTTTGGGAAAAGGTCTGGCAGTTTCTTATAAAACTAAACATACACCTACCCTATGGCCCAGCAATTCCACTTCTAGGTACTTACCAAAGATAAATGAAAGCATACGTCCATAAAACATAAAAGCAGATGTCCACAAAAAAAGACCTGTACAAGACTGTGCATGGTGCTTTATTAAAGAATTTTAATATCAAAAAGTAAAAATGGCCCACATATCTATAAACCGGAGAATGAATAAGCAAACTGTGGTATATTCATATAGCGGAATACTATTGGTAATAAATAGTAACAAAGTACTTACACATGAGACAACATGGATAAGTTTCAAACACAAATAAGTTTTACACAAAAAGAATACACAGTGTATGACTATACTTATATAAAGTTGTAAAACAGGCTAAACTTGTCTGTGGTGAAAAAATCAGAGCACTGGTGGCTTCTGCATGAGTGGGAGTAGGGACTGACTGAGAAGCATAAGGGGATTTTCTGGGGTGACAGGGACATTCTGTATCTTGATAGAAGTTTGGGTTACAGGTATACGCATTTGTCAATACTCATCAAATGGTACATTTAAGATCTATGCATTTCATATGTAAATTTTAATTAAAAAACAAAAGGCCATAAATAACTATTAAACTCTAGTTAAGGATATACATGTTGAGATATTTAAAGAAGTATACTGATACCTACAACTTGCTTTCAGATGCATCAAAAAACAAAATGGAATGATGAGTGCATAGGGAAATGGACAGACAAATACATGATAAAGCAAACAGAGTAAAATATTTATGTGGAATCTAGGTGGTAGATAACTGGGTGTTCACTGTACAGTTTTTCAGTATTTCTGTGTTTGAAATGTTTTATAATAAAATGTTAGGGTTAAAAAAAAAAAAAGCCCTTTCCCACCATAGCATTCCCTGTTATAAAATGTTTATGCATTATACCAAAAAGATTACTTACCAGTTGCTAAAATATACTGTCCATCTTTTGACACCTTAATAGTGGTACAAACAGTAGGCATTTCAAAATCCTGAATAAGTTCAATTCTCCTGCGAACATCTACAAAGAAATAAATAAATAAAACATGTGTCTAGTCTGTATCATAGGAGATCAATGCGTGCAAAGCCGTCACAGCAACTACAAACAGGCAAAAAAAAAAATTCCCAATGCTTCCAAGTCTTGGAAAAGGACACCAATATAGGTTCACCCACTAAACAACAAAGTTTTTCCTTAGCTCATACATTATTTTCACTTTTAAAAAAAGAAAGTATCATCATTACTTGGAAAAAAAAAAAAAATCCACAGTCGTATGTCAAGTATCCAGTTGTCTTAGTTATCTAGTGCCGCTATAACAGAAACACCACAAGTTGATGGCCTCAACAAAGATAAGTTCATTCTCTCACAGTCCAGTAGCCTAGAAGTCCAAATTCAGGGGGCCGGCTCCAGGGGAAGTCCTCCTCTCTGTGTCGGCTCTGAAGGAAGGCCCTTGTCATCAGTCTTCCCTTGGTCTGGAAGCATCTTAGTGCAGGAACCTCAGGTCCAAAGGACACGCTCTGCTCCCCGGCACTGCTTTCTTGGTGGTGTGAGGTCTCCATGTCTCTCTGCTCGCTTCTCTCTTTTATATCTCAAAAGAGACTGGCTTAAAACACTATCCAGTAGACCTCATCAATATAATTCGTGGTAATCCATTTTATTACATCATAGTGACAGAATATACAACACATAGGGAAATCACATCAGATGGCAAAATGGTAGACAATCATACAATACTGGGAATCATGACCTAGCCAAGTTGACAGATATTTCTGGGGGACACAATTCAATCCATGATACCAGTTTTAAGATGTGAATAAAGGTGGAGCTGAATAAACATTAAACCACTATCATTACTCAATTATGGCTAGGAAAAAAAGCTTATAATTTTTTTCTGCTAAATAATAACAGGTTTAAGCCTCCAAAACTTTAAGATTATAGAAGAAACTGCTACCAAGCTGACTTTTGCCTTTATTGGCACCGCTGTGCTTACCAGACTGGAGGAAGACTTAGTGGAATCTCTCTAATCGAAAAACTAATCTTCACAAAAACCAGTTCCTTCCGTAAAGACTGTCACCTTGTAGATTCTTTCGAGTTGCTATCATTTAACAATGTGCTTATTGCAATACTGTTTATCACCCTATGGCACATTACCACCTCATTTATTAAACCCAAATATGAGACATGGCCCACTCAATTTGCAAGCCACCTACTAGTTTTGAACTGGGCTGGAAGAAATATTAAATGAACAATTTTCTTCCCATAAATAATCTGAACTAGTATGTTTGCTTACACACTAGAACAATGGAATGGGAGAGTCAGATCAAATCAGGATCAGTAAACCTTAGTAAATCAGCAACTTTTGCTTTCCTTTGATTTAAAACTTTAAATTTAGTATTTAGTATTGTATAAAACCTACTCTTCCAACATGCTTGCCTTGCAGAATTTCTCATATCCAGAAACCCCTTAAATACCCTAGGCACATAACTTTCAGAGAATAAGTTAAATAAATGTATAGGAAAATAAATCATCTTTTATATATAACAAGTTATAAAGGAGAAAATTTAATGAAATTTGTCCACTAAAATGATTTAAGTTAAAAATTTTATTTTCTAGTCCTACTTTCCCTGCTGCCACAACTTAAAGAACCAAAATCTTCGGCAATGATCTGTTATTGTTCATGTTCATATTCCTGTATGTAAAACCACTTTGTGCAAAAAGAAAATGCTCATTATTTCTTTCCCTCAAAAACTGACAAATGGGTTTAACTAATGGAGCAAGACTTTACACACTGAAGAACAAAACTGGTAGAAGACGCAGTCCCTCTTGGGCCTCCTGTGTTCCTACACATCTTACTGGCTATGGCAAGGCTGCAAGGCCCTCGCCACTCTTACCTGAGCCATTTCTCGGAGTTACTTATGCAGCTGGTAACCTCAAAAAATGAGGTAGCATCCCCGCTGTAGACAAAGAGCAGACTTGCTTACTGCTTGCTATCAAAGCAGCGGCTCTCCCAAGCTCAATGCTCCTCCACTATAACGCTAACCCACTGATGAGCAGTGTCCATCGGGCCATACTAAGTTGCCCCTCTGGGACTTCAGAACAAGGGGAAATGGAACAAATACGCTGCTGTTCATGCTATTTGTTGTGTTGTGAATGATAAAGTCCCTTGTCTCTGGCCCATGAATCTTGTGTCTTCTGCTATCATCCATGAAACTGTATCAACGCAATTCAAATCACACACCTACCAGGAACACAGCATCAACGACAAAAGGTTTCTTAAGAAGGAAAACGGTAGAAATGCAAATTAAAACCACAATGAGATACCATCTCACCCCGGCATTACTGGCACGAATCAAAAATACTGGAAATAACAAATGTTGGAGGGGCTGCGGGGAGATGGGAACTCTTATACACTGCTGGTGGGAATGCAAAATGATACAACCATTTTGGAAAATGATATGGCGTTTCCTCAGAAAGCTAGAAACAGACATACCATTCGATCCAGCAATCCCACTCCTAGGAATATATCCGAGAGAAATAAGAGTCGTCACTCGAATAGACATATGCACACCTATGTTCATGGCAGCATTGTTCACAATAGCAAAACAATGGAAACAACCTAGATGCCCATCAACAGATGACACATAAACAAACTATGGTACATACACACAATGGAGTACTATGCAACGAGAAAGAACAACAATGAATCTGTGAACCATCTCATAACATGGATGAAACTGGAGGACATTATGCTGAGTGAAATAAGTCAATCACAAAAGGACAAATATTGTATGAGACCTTTATTGTAAAAACCCATGAAAAAGTTCACATGCAAAATGTAACAATCCTTGTTGGTTACCAGGGATGGAAGGGGAGGGGTGGGAAATACTAAATAGGCAATAGATAAGTGGTATGTTGGGTAAAAGGTGAGACAGTACACAATACAAGGGAAACTAACACAACCTGCACAAGGAAAGGTCAGGGAGGCCCCATGGACACATCCAAACTCCCCGAGGGACTGAGTTGCTGGACGGAGGGCTCTGGGGACCATGGTCTCGGGGATCATCTAGCTCAATTGGCATGACACTACTTATAAAGATAATGCTCTACATTCTACCTTGGTGAGTAGTGTCTGGGGTCTTAAAAGCCTGTGAGCGGCCATCTAAGTTACTCCACTGGTCTCATCCCTTCGGGAGCAAGGGAGAATGAAGAGAACAGGATACAACGAAAAGATTAGTCCAAAGGACTAATTGTCCACAGCTACCAAGACCTCCACCGGACTGAGTCCAGTACAGCTACATGGTGCCCGGCTACCACCGCTGACTGCTCTGACCAGGATCACAACAGAGGGTTCTGGACAGAGCTGGAGAAGGATGTAGAGCATAATTCTAACTCACAAAAAAAAAGACCAGATTTACTGGCCTAAAGGAGACTGGAGAAACCTCAAGAGTATGGCCCCCAGACACCCTTTTAGCTCAGTGGTGAAGATACCTTCGAGGTTCACTGTTCAGCCTGCGAGTGGACAGCCCAGTAAAACCAAATGAGACTAACGAGGTACAGGAGTCCAGTGACAAGGGCCAGAAGGCAGAAGGGGAGTAGGAAGCTAATGATAGGGAACACAAGGTTGAGTAAGGATACTGTTGATGTGTTGTGAGATTGTTAACCATTGTTATAGGGCAACATTTGTAGTAACTGTTAAATGGGAGGCTATTTTGTCCTGTAAGCCTTCATCTTAAGTGAGAATAACAGCACAATTAGAAGAGCGTAGTCAATGTCACTTAAATGTGTACGTAAAAAGTTTTGAAATGGGGTATCTTTGGCTATGTGTATTTTCACCAAAAAAAAAAAAAAAGCTGAGAATTTAGAGGGTTAAAATGTTGCGGTGTTGTTAACCAAAGTCATAAAACAGCATGTGTTCTACTGTTACATGAGAAACTGTTTGTTCTGTAAGCCTTCACCTGAAGTACAACAAAATATTATTTAAAAAAAAGAAAAAGGGCAAAATAAAAGTTTACTTTTCACTATATTAATCCAATGCATTTTCATAAACCTTCACTTAATCTAATAACAATGAGTGAAAACATATAACACAGATCACTAATGTAGTTAAAATGAGAAAAAAATAACATACTCACCAACATCTTTCTTCTGCAGTGCTCTCTTCTTCCTGTCAGAAAGCCACTTAAAGAAAATGGAGAGACTTTATTTTAATACAAATTTACCTAAATTGTTTTTCTGCTTGTAAAAATAATACATGCTCATATCAAAAACATCAAACCTTACAGGAATGTTTAACACAGAAAGCAAAATTATTCTGTAATCCTAACCCTACTGTTAATAAATCCTGGGTTTTTTTTTTTTTCTTATATATACTTATACATATATTATTATATATACAATTTTTGGAACTACTATGTTTTACACAACAGAATACTAATTCATCTAATCAATCTAAGGGAAACCAGCTATCCCCAAATATTACAGATTATAACTAATATACAGACCAGTTTCATCATTTTCAGTGAAATTTTAAAAAGCGAAACATTACGTGGAAATCATTTCTTATAGAAATACATTTTTAAAAAGAACAAAATTAAATGACTGACCAAATAACTGACACTTGATAATAAAGAAATGATACTTTTTAAGTCATACTCACTGATACCAGATTTTGCTCTGTAATTACTCTATTTAGCAAGCAGCATAATTCTACTGCATGAACAGGCGTTAAGTATGAAGCACTGAACAATTATGATCACCCTAAAGCTGTGGTTCTCAACCAGGGGCGACTTTGCCCTCCAAAGAACATCTGGCAATTTATTTAGACATATTCAGTTGTCACAACTGGGAGAGTAGGCTACTGGCATCTAGTGGGTAGAGGTCAGGAATACTAATAAACATCCTACAATCCACAGGACAGCCCCCACAAAAAGAATTTTCCAGCCCAAAATGTCAATAGTGTTGAGGTTAACAAATCCTGCCCTAAAGGAATTGAAAGTAAGAAAAAAATTACAAGATATCATTTCTAAAAGCACAAACCCAATTTATAGCCCTAATGAGATACATGAAGGAGCACTGGTGACACAGTGGTTACAGCTATCAACTGCTAACTGAAAGGTCAGCAGTTCGAAACCACCAGCCGTTCTGAGGGAGAAAGATGTGGCAGTCTGCTTCTGGAGAGATTTACAGCCTTGGAAACCCTACAGGGTCGATTATGAGTCAGAATTTTGAGTTTTGGTTGGTCACCTAGGCTCACCATTCAAGACCCTGAGTATGATGCCTGTGGCAGAGTCTACATCTGAAGAGATTCCTCATTTTTTGCAGATTCTGTATTTACAAACTCGCCTGCTCACTAAAATGTATTTGTAGTCCCCAAAACAATACTTGCAGCGCCTTTGTGGTCATTCATGGATATGCACAGAAAGACAAAAATTTGAGTCGCCTACCACACACGTTCCCAGCTGAGGTCTTGTTTCAGCTCCTATACTGTAAACGAGTGTCCTTTTCATGGTCTATCTAGTGCTACACTTTTTCACATTTTTGTGCCTTTGTTGGTGATTTCACTGTTTAAAATGGCCCCCAAGCACAGTGCTATATTTATTCTATGTTTTCCAAGGGTAGGATCCAGACCAACAGTAAACCAAAAAAATCAAACCAGTTGCCATCCAGTCAATTTTTACTCATGGTGACCCTATGTGTTGCAGAGTAGAACTGTGCTCCATAGGGTTTTCATGGCTGTGACCTTTCATGAGCAGATCATAGGCCTTTCTTCTGAAGAGTCTCTGGGTGGATTCGAACTACCAACTTTCGGTTAGTAGCTCAGCATTTAGCCATTTGTGCCACCGTACTATAAAGTGGCATATTTTAAAACAACTTTCTAACATGTACAAAAACTCAAAACGGACACGTGCTCCCTCAAAAAAGTAGTCTCCTTTTACTGGAAGTGCTTGGGCAGAGGTTTGACGACTACTTATAAGAAATAAATGACAAGCTTCAGAGCCTAGATGTGTGACCCTGATTGAGTCACCCTTCCCCCCTCTCTGGATCTCAGTAAGGATTAGTACTTACTGATTTTCCAAGCCCCTCCCAGTTCTGCTGCTCTCAGATACTATGGAATCAAGTTGGGTTCAGCAAGGCTTACCATAAATTCTACAGGTCAAAGTCTGCATTTCTCTTGTTCACTGCTGTATCCCTACTACCTGGCACACAGTAGGAATTCAACAAATACCTCATAAGCAGGCGTTAAAATGCGGAGGATGCTGACAGAGATGTCCGTCAACCAACCTGTCCACGTTTTCCTCCTCGATGTGACAGGGGCTGTTAACATCCACAGAAGCCCAACGGGACGCATCCTATGTTTTATAGAACTTTATAAGAGTCCAAGCAAAACTAATTGACCCTGATCACCTCTCAGTCCAGGTTCTGGCGCGGTGACGGTAAGGTCCTTGTCTACTCGTGCAGACCAGCACACTCGGGCAACGTCCCTCGCCTCTGGGCTTCCCCGAATCGGGAGCCGGTCAGAGTCCAGACAAAACAGAGGCCAGGGATCCAAGCTGAGAAGAGAAGCGACTGCCCCGCAAGTAGAACCCCGAAGAGTTCGAGAGTGCGGGGGGGCCTGACGTGACTCACCTCAGGAAGAGACTTGCCGCAGCTGAGACTGTAAATCTTCACCTCGTTCAGGCTGGAGACCTGCATTGCGGCGCCGAGATGCGGCTACCCCTCTCCGCGTTCGGGCCACTCTTCCCTTGGCGGACTAAGGAGTCAAAACCTCACAGCCCCAACGGCGCGACTCCGCAGCGTGCGGCAACTGGCGTTTTCTGATGACGCACTTCCGGGCGCCGGAAAACGCACGTGTTCCGGGTAGAGAGAGAAGAATTGGTGAAGGGGAGCAATCCGGGAGATAGGTGGGAGCATCCGGCGGCGGCACTGACATAAAAAGTGACAGAATCTTGAGCGGCAGAAAGCGATTTTAAGGTCGCTGCCCAGGCTGAAATGAGGGGCGGACGGCGGCGGTGCTGCCAGCGCTGACGAGAGGCTTTGGGATCTCGGTCACTGAACCAAGCTGGCGAAGGCGGCCGGGGTGCGGGCGGTTTCAGAGTAGCGGTGTATTAGTTTTTATCTCCTGTCGTGTTTCCACAACATTATATTAGAAATAAGTGCTCTTTTAAAAATGGTGTATTAAAAGAGTTATTTTCTTCTGGCCTTGTTTGACATTCATCCACTAACTAATGAGGGAAATAAAATAGAAAGCAAACTAAACTTTTGGTTAATAAAAAGGAGGGTATGAAAATCAGGAAAGAAGTGGATTTGAGCCTGACGTTCTTTCGGATGAGTATGTGACAGTAATGACAGACACAGCCCCTGAGCATTGTTTTCAGGAAGTCATCACAGCCTTTCGTTGCGGAAGTCCAGTTCCGTGGAGAACCGCCTTATTTTTGCCTACTTCTGAGGACTTGAGAATTCTTGGCTTAGCTAGATGGAAACTCCAGAGGAAAAGGTAGTGCTAACTCTGCAGCAATACTGGTCTTATTAGAATTGGATACCCACCTAACTCTACTAAGCAACATTTGCATTCTTCCAAATTGAGCCAAGTAAAAGCCTAGTGTCCCAACATTGTACCGGTGGTCCTACTGTCATATGTTGCCTGGTTAATTCAGCCCTCATTTTAGGCCACAGTGGAATTGCTTAAAATAACTTCGTATGTAATGCCTCAAGTCAAAAGGAATTTAAAGTGTCATTTTATTTTAAAAAAAAAGTAGAGACTTCCCTGGCCTCCAAATCCCAGTTTCTTACTGCCTGTTCAACTATTACCACGTTTTTTTGTCAGCCCTCTGACTTAGCATGTTCACGACTAAATTCCTTAACTGAGCTCCTCTCAATAGTCTCCTGTGTTCTTCATCTTGGTTTATAGCCTCACTGTCGTCACCGTCATCCAGGCTAGAAGCGTCAGAATGAGCTTCAACCCATTTCTATTTCTGCCCCCCACGTTCAGTCTCTAAACCTCATCGTTTCTGATTACTAAATATTTCTTATAAACTCGTTATTAACTCTTGTCCAAATTCAGATGCTCATCGTTTTTAGATGATCACATTCCCAACTGATGTACTTTCTTTCTTTAATATGTACATCCTTTTACTGCCACCTTTCTAAAACCAAGATATAATCATTTCACTCCCCTATCCAGAAAATTTTAGAGACTTTCAAATCCTAGATAACAAATACCAACACCATATTTTATCTAGATTAGGCTGAGAGTTCTTCATGGACTGTGTTATTTGTGTTTATATTCACTGCTCTTCCCATGGAATCCCTGGGTGGCACAAATGGTTAAGTTCTCAACTATTAGCTGAAAGGTTGGCGGTTCGAACCTGCCAGAGGTAGCTGGGAAGACGGGCCTGCCAATCTGCTTCCTAAAGGTCACAGCCTTGAAAATCCTATGGAGCAGTTCACTCAGGACACATAGGGTCTCCATGAATCAGAATCGACTTGAGGGTGAGCTTTGTCACAACATCCATTTATATTAGATGCAGGCCACAACCCCAAGGAAAACTCCCCTTTCAACTGATTAGCTACTCACATCAGATCACAAAATGGAGGATGATTACATAATATCTGCCAAACCACTAAGAAACATGGCCTAGCCAAGCTGACATATTTGTACTCTTTGACAGTAATTATACTCATCATTTGTTCAACATCACCATTAAGCATTCTGGTGGAACCCTTTTTTTTTTTTTTTTTTAACTGTACTTTAGATGAAGGTTTACAGAGCAAACTAGCTTCTCATCAAACAGTTAGTACACATATTGTTTTATGACATTGGTTGCCAACTCCATAACATGTCAACACTCTCCCCTTCTCAACCTTAGGTTCCCCATTACCAGCTTTCCTGTCCCCTCCTGCCTTCTGGTCCTTGCCACTGGCCTAGTGTGCACCTTTAGTCTCGTTCTGTTTTATGGACCTGTCTAATCATTGGTTGAAGGGTGAACCTCAGGAGTGACTTCATTACTGCTGACTGCCATTTTTAACTGAATGACCTTAGGTAAGTTACTTAACCTCTCTGTGCCTCGGTTTCTTCATCTATAAAATGGGGATAACAATAGTATCCACTTCATAAAATTATTATAAGCATTAAATACGCTCACATTTGTGAAGAGTCTGGAACCGAGCCCACAGAACGTAGTAAGTACCATGTAAGTGTTTGTAAATTAAAACAAAATAAATGCCATATACTAAATAAATATTTTTTTTTTGTAATTATATTTAGTGTTTCCTTTTTTTAACAGCTTTATTGAGATATAATTTATTACCATAAAGTTCACCCATTTAAAGTGTACAGTGGTTTTTAGTATGTTCACAGAATTGTGCAGTCATCACTACAATCAATTTTAGAACATATTCATCTCCTGAAAAAGAAATGCAGACCCTGCTAGCAATCACTTCATCCCCTGCCCCCAGCCCTAGGCAACCGTTAACTTTCTGTTAAGAGTTTCTTATACTTTTCAGCTTTATTTTTATAACTGCTTGCTTTATATGTAGTGTTGTTGTTGTTGCTGAGTGCCAGTATTCAACGTCACTGTCTTAGGGTGGGTTCTCTAGAGGAGCAAAACTGGTGAAGCGTATACATAAATATATACCAAATCCAACCAAACCCATTGACATCGAGTCAATTCCAACTCATAGTGACCCTATAGGACGAGTAGAACTGCCCCATAGGGCTTCCAAGGCTGTACATCTTTATGGAAGCAGACTGCCATATATTTTGCTGGTGGAGCAGCTGGTGGTTTCCAAGCACCCACCTTTTGGTTAGCAGCTAAGCACATTTAACCACTGGACTACCAGGGACCCTTATAAATATATATAGAGAGATTTATTTCAAGGAAATGGCTCACACAGTTGTGGAGGCTGACAAGCCAAGTCACAAATCCGTGGATCAGGCATCAGGCTGGAGGCTTCTCTTGACTCATGTGGTTGCAGGGGCTGATGAACCCAAAATCTGTAGGTCAGAAACAGGCTGCTGGCTCACATCCCAAGAACTGGAGGTCAGAGGGTGATGAGTCAAATGCAGGATTCAGAGAGGATGAGCTTTGTCAGAACATCCATATATATTGGATGCAGGCCACATTCCCAAGGAAAACTCCCCTTTCAACTGATTAGCTAGTCACATCAGATCACAAAATGGAGGATGATTACATAATATCTGCCAAATCACTAAGAAACACGGCCTAGCCAAACTGACATATAACCTTAAGCATCACAATCATTATGTCAAATATTTCCAAGAGTCATCTAGAGAACCCAGATCTATACGCATGTAACTAAGATGGATCCTTTCGAGCAACAGGCCTATGTTAGGTCATGGTGGGGTAAATACTGATGGATTTAGCAATTTTGTTTCCATTATAACTATCCTTAAAGCCCTAGTCTAAATCTGCCTTCTTCCTGAGACTTCCTTTGAGGAAATACGCAATACTGCCATCTTCCTTGGGGAGGCAATGTGCCACGGTGGAAAGATCATGGGCTTCATCATAGTAATAAAATAGGCCTTTTAAAGAAGTCACAAAAATAGAAAATGCTTATTTCCCAAAATATACAGGATTATTTCAGAGAAATCTTGAATAATTTTATACACACACACATTACTTTCATTACTCTCTTGCAAGAATACATTGTAAAAGTCCATTAATTATAAAGCACTTAGAATAGTATTTGTCACTTATTAAGTGCTATATAAGTGTTAGATATATAGATATATCCTACTCCTAACTTTAATAATTAAGGGTCCTAGACCGTTTTTGCTCTATTTTATTCAACCCTGTTTCCCACTGTCTCTAGATTTGTCTTCTGCTTCATTACATTGATTTCATTATTCTGGTTTTGGATCTTTGCTTAAGCTGATCTGGACTCTGGAATGCCCTGTCAATCTCCTTATATCCAAATCCACCAGCTCCTCAAAACTCACCTTTCGGCTATTTTACTCATTCTCCTGTGCTTCCACTGTACTATATAAATACCTTTATGGTAGTTACATAGTTTTTTTTTTTTCCTGACCAATAAGT
Source organism: Dugong dugon (assembly GCA_030035585.1). NCBI lineage: Eukaryota > Metazoa > Chordata > Mammalia > Sirenia > Dugongidae > Dugong > Dugong dugon. The sequence goes on along the minus strand of CM057473.1, from coordinate 93,955,712 downwards.
TTTATTACCAAATTACACAGTAATTTAAAACATCCTACAAGTACAATAATAATAAACTTGAGCATAATGGTGTTTTCTGACCCAAACCATGGTATTTTCAATCGCCTCATACGCATGTGAAAATCGGATAATGAAAAAGGAAGACAGAAGAATCGATGCATTCGAACAGTGGTATTGGCAAAGAATATTGACTATACTGTGGCCCGCCAAAAGAACGAACAAATCAGTCTTATAGGAAATACAGCCAGAAATATTCCTTGGAAGCAACTGTGGCAAGACGGACTCACTTACTTTGGACAGGTAATCAGGAAAGACCAATTGCTTGAAAAGGATGTCATGTTTGGTTAAGTAGAGGGTCAGTGAAAATAAGGGAAACTCTCAGTGAGATGAGCTGACAAAATATATCCACAGCGATGGACTCAGACGTACCAATGTTTATGAAGATGGCACAGGACGGGGAAATATTTCATTCTTTGATACGTAGGGTCACCATGAATCAAAGCTGACTCAATGACTACTAACAACCCACGTGGCGGTTCATTCAGATGCTATCTTTTCCTTAAGTCACCACATCACCTCACAGCGAATTAAAATGACCTTTTTTCAGAGCCCATAAAACTTCTTCCTTTATTAAACTTGGAATAAGCTCTGTTTAACATGTTCTTCACTCTGTTATTTTCTTTATCCCTCATTATGACTATTATAAGAAGTTGTAAAAGTATGATAGTGTATTGAACCTGTCTAAGTATTACCCAACTTCAAAAATTAACATATGACCCGTCTTGTTTCAGCTGTACTCTCACCACTTCCTCATTTTTGGAGTGTTTTGATTTACTTTGAGGCAAATCTATGGCAACTATCTTTGTGGATTTTAATTTACTTGTCTGACACTCTCCCCCCAACCCCTACCCCAGGCAGGACTAGGCCTTGTTCATGTCTGTGTTCCCTGGGCCTGACCCAGTGCCTGCTATATAGTACCAAAAACCAAACCAAACCCATTGCTGTCTAGTGGGTTCTGACTCATAGTGACCCTGTAAGACAGAGTAGAACTGCTCCATGGGGGTTTCCAAGGCTGGAAATCTTTACAGAAGCAGACTGCCACACTTTTCTCCCTCAGAGCAGCTGCTGGATTCGAACCACTGGCCTTTTGGTTAGCAGCTGAGCCTTAACCACTGTGCAACCAGGGTTTCTTGTATCTAGTACTAAATATTTTCTGATAAAAATGAATCAATTAGTGAATCATTCCTCATCCTGGTCCAAAATCATAATTCTTTGTTCTATACATTTTGGCCATAGGTAATATGAAAACAGTGTAGCTCTGTGCCTGATGATTCCTTACTGTTTCAGATATGTCTCTCCACCAAAAGTGTAGCAGCCTTAGAGGTAGGACCAGGCACAAGGGAACAGGGTGTTTTCTTAAGACAGAATAAGGCGTACTTGGTCTTCAGTCCTAGGACAGCACCCTCCTCAGTCATTGGCCTAAGGGTTTCACCCACTTTGCTCTAGGTAGCTAGGTTGATTTCCACTGAGCGCTGAGCTACAAAGCTGGATGCAATTTCTCCAGTGTTTCTAGTATCATCTCTAACAAGCATTCAGTCCCTAGGCAGTATAACATGGGAGCTAATTGGCAGTTCGAACCCACCAGCTGCTCCTCGGGAGAAAGATGATAGTCTACTTCCGTAAAGATTTATAACCTTGGAAACTCTACGGGGAAGCTCTGCTCTGCCCTAAAGGGCAGCTACGAGTTGGAATGGACTTGATGACAGTGCGTTTTTGGTTTAAGATGGTAGACTCCAGAGCCACACTACCCATTGCCGTTGAATCAATTCTGACTCACATTCTCCTGTAGGACAGAGTAGGACTGCAACATAGGGTTTCCATGGCTGTAATCTTTACGGAAGAAGATTGCCACTTCTTTCTCCCGCAGAGTGCCTGGTGGGTTTGAACCACCAATCTTTCGGTTAGCAGCTGAGCACTTAACCACTGCGCCACCAGCCTGGGTCCAAATCCTGGCTCTTCCAGTTGCTACCTGTATAGAGGCTTAAGCAAGTTAACCTAACCTCTGTCTGCCTCAGTTTCTTCATACAGAAACTGAGAGTGATATTACCTACCTCAGAGGGTTACTGTGAAGATAAAATGAGTTAATGCTATAATTAATCGATTCCAGGACATATTTTTGTAACACCCTGAAATCAGGATGTGTTTTACACATCATAGCTTAATTGACTGTTTTTTTTTCCTCTAGTATTACCTGAAGTAATGGTGTATCTTGCTGTTAATGAACTTTTAGATTCAATGAAATGCACTACACATAAAGCCCTTAGAATGTTGTTGTTGTTAGGTACCCTCCAGTCAGTTCCAACTCACAGCGACCCCATGTACAAACACTGCCCAGTCCTGCACCATTCTTGCAATCGTCACTATGTTTGAGTCTATTGTTGCAGGCACTGTGTCAACACATCTTGTTGAGGGTCTTCCTCTTTTTTGCTGACCCTCTACTTTACCAAGCATGATATCCTTCTCCAGGGACTGGTCCCTCCTGACAACATGTCCATCCTCTCTTCTGAGGAACATTCTGGCTGTACTTCTTCCAAGACAGATTTGTTTGTTCTTCTGGCAGTCTACGGTATAGTCAATATTCTTTGCCAACGCTGTAATTCAAAGGCATCAATTCTTCAGTCTTCCTTATTCATTGTCCAGCCTTCACATGCATATGAGGCGATTGAAAATACCATGGCTTGGGTCAGGCGCACCTCAGTCCTCAAAGTGACATCTTTGCTTTTTAATACTTTAAAGAGGTCTTTTGCAGTAGATTTGCCCAATGCAATACGTCATTTGATTTCTTGATTGCTGCTTCCATGGGTGTTGATTGTGACTCCAAGTAAAATGAAATCCTTGACAACTTCAAACTTTTCTCTGTTTATCATGATGTTGCTTATTGGTCCAGTTGAGAGGATTTGTGTTTTATTTATGCTGAGGTGTAATCTATACTGAAGGCTGTAGTCTTCGATCTTCATCAGTAAGTGCTTCAAGTCCTCTTCGCTTTTAGCAAGCAAGTTTGTGTCATCTGCATATGGCAGGTTATTAATGAGTCTTCCTCCAATCCTGATGCCACATTCTTCTTCATATAGTCCAGCTTCTTGGATTATTTGCTCAGCATACAGATTGAATAAATATGGTGAAAGGATACAACCCTGACACACACCATTCTTGATTTTAAACCACACAGTATCCCCTTGTTCTGTTCGAACAACTGTTCCTTGTTCTATGTACAGGTTAAGGTTCCACATGAGCACTATTAAGTGTTCTGGAATTCCCATTCTTTGAAATATTATCTATAATGTGTCATGATCCACACAGCTGAATGCCTTTGCATAGTCAATAAAACACAGGTAAACATCTTTCTGGTATTCTCTGCTTTCAGCCAAGATCTATCTGACAACAGCAGTGCTATCCCTCATTCCACATCGTCTTCTGAATTTCTGGCAGTTCCCTGTTGATGTACTGCTGCAACTGGTTTTGAATGATCCTTAGCAAAATTTTACTTTCATGTGATATTAATAATATTGTTCAATAATCTCTGCGTTCTTTTGGGTCACCTCGCTTTGGAATGGGCACAGAAATGGATCTCTTCCGGTCAGTTGGCCAGGTAGCTATCTTCCAAATTTTTTGGCATAGACAAGTGAGTGCTTCCAGCGTTGCATTCATTTGTTGAAACATCTCAGTTAGTATTCTGTCAATTCCTGGATTCAATAAAATACAGTACCTATAAAGCAATTAGAATTGTGCCTTACATAGTAAGCATTATGCAAATATTAGTTATTATTATTTACTTCTAGGAACCAAATCATTAAAAACTAAGGAAAAAAAAAAGTTCTCATAGATCCCAAATAACCTTAAATGTTCTGGTATTAATTGCCATACCAGAAACCTTCAAGTAACATTCAAAAATTCTCTTCCAATTCTTTACCTCCTCAGCCAATCAATCTCCAACTTATTTTGATTCCATCTCTCAAATGTCGTATTAGTTCTTCTCTGTTCCCACTGCCACAAGGGGTACAAACCCTCATCCTCTCCTATCAGCTCATTGCAATTTTTTTTCCCCAACTGGTCTCCCTGCCTCAAATCTGTCTTTCCCAAAAGACAAAGTGATCTTCTAAGAGGCGTATATAATTATGTCACACTTTAACTCAAAACTCTTCAGTTCTCCCAAAGCTGAAGAGAAAGGAAGCTGAATGCCTTTGCTGGCTATAGGCCCTTCAACACCTGGCCCCTTCTTACTTTTCTAGCCTCAGTACCTGGAGCTGCCATCTCTTCTACCCCCGGCTCCCTGCCACTCATTTCCTACACTCTCCAAAAATACTGAAGTAGTTGTAGCTTGGAAAGATAGGAGATCCTCTCTCACCTCCTTCATGCCTTTGCATCTGCTCTTCTGGTTGCTTACAACACCCTCCCTCTGCCTACCTCGTAGTGACCTCTTGTATGCAGAGCAGAACTGATCCATAGGGTTTTCAAGGCTGTGATCTTTCAGAAGCAGACCGTCAGGCCTTTCTTCCAAGTTTCCTCTGGGTGGGTTCAAACTATCAACCTTTCAGGTTAGTAGTAGGGCACTTAATCAACTGCACCATCCAGCGACTCCATGAGTTGGAATCAGCTAGATGGCAACTGTGTTTTCGTTCTGTTTTGTTTTCTGCCTACACCTGTAACTCCCATCCATTCTTCTTCACCTCCAGGAAGCCTTAGGTAGCATTTATGTTCCTGTTGCACATTGTATATAAACTCACTGCCGTGTTTTTAAACTGGGGCTTATAAATATATTCACAAAATAATCTTTATTTAAATTTTAATAATAAGCCTTTGAAACATTGATATTAGCATATCCAGATTATCTAGTTGGCCCTCTTCCGAGAAGTACTGCCACTTGACTTCAGTGCCAAGTTTGCATGTAAGTTTACAGTTCACGGGTGCCAAGTGCCATTACTTTTATTATCCTAGTCTTTATTATTAAGAAGGAAAGGGGAGTGGTTTGAAGTAATATGATAGTGACAAGTTTAAGCCAAGTGAAAGTCAAATGATGTCATAGCCTTCAATGTGAACAAAGGTTTTTCAGTTGATCAAAAGAGGAGAGTGGTAGGAAGAACTGAATCACCACAGGTAACTTGATAATGTAGGAATGTTATTGATGGGTGTTGCCAAGGTCTATTCGATTCACAGCAACCCCATTAACAGAACAGAAATGCCCCATTGGGTTTTCTTGGCTGTAATCTTAATGGAAGCAGATCGCCAGGTCTTTCTCCCATGGAACCACTGGGTGGGTTTGAACTGCCAACCTTTTGGTCAGCAGCTGAGTGCTTAACTATTGTGCCACCAGAGCTCCTTAATGTAGAGATGGAGAATGCAAAAGGACTGTATATTCGGGTAGCAAAACAGCAACTGATTTTCAGCAAAACAATATATTGCTTTTAAAGTTTTGCTTGAAAATAATGTATTAATTTATATTGGTGTCACATAATAATATGCACATACCTATGCTTTTATATTATTATTTTGTCTGTTATAAAAGGTATAATAGATAAAAGCATGAGAAATTTCTAGGTAGATTTTTATTTATCCATAATCATGTAACACACTAAAAAGAGTTAAGTTCTAGATGCAATGTGGTGTCCTGGGTTGGATCCTGGAAGAGAAAAATGATATTAGTGGAAAAACCAGTGAAATCTGAATAAAATCAGTAGTTTAGTTAATAGTATTGTGCCAGTGGCAATAACTAAGTTTTGATAAGTAAGCCATTATTATGTAAGATGTCGGCAATAAGGGAAGCTGAGTGAAGTGTGTATAGGAACTGTCTATACTATGTTTACAACTTTTTCTGTACATCTAAAATTATTTCAAAAAAGAAGTTAAAAAATAATTAAGGTGACATTGAGAGCCTGGGATTTCTCATCCCCTTACAAGGGGTTGGACATTAGCCAAGGTTGAAGAATACTATTTTATATTGTAATTTTTTTAAATACTTATGCATATCCCCATAGATTCCAAGACTTCAAGTTTTGCCATCAGATCCCTGAAGCCTTGAAAGTATCTTACCCCTTATAGATCCTCAATAAGTATTGGTTGTGAGGATTAATAATAATAATAACCAAAGTTCATTGGGTGGACATTGGGTATTCTAAGTTAAATGTTTTACCTGAGTTATCACATTTAATCTTCACCAAAACCTTATGAGGGAGGTCGTATTAATTTTCCAATTTTACAAATGAGGAAAATGAGACTTAGATTAACAAATAAGAAACTTGCCCAAAGATGTTAATAATTGTTGACTCTATGTAAGGGGGATGTGAGTTGTTAAAAATACTGTTTTCTCAACTTTTCTGTTGGTTTGAAAGTTTCAAAAGAAAAAGAGAAACAAGAAAACTCGCCCATGGTTGCGTGAGAGTGGTGGGACTCAAACGCAGACCTGTCTGACTGCAGGACACTCTTTCTTCTTCCTCCTCTTCCTCCTCTAGCCCTTTTCCCCATTCTATGGCTACGTCCCATATCAGTAAGGGTTCTCAGTTGGAAGCCACAGTCTCAGACTCTGGCTGACTTAATAGGAAAAGGAATGTGTAGAAAGGATTTTAGTAGCACATAGAATCTTCAGGAAGGCAGAGAAGCCAGCTTAGAAAATGAGCAGGAATAAGGAAGTCTGGACAGCAGTCAGGACCTTTTTCCAAGTCCCACTGAGGACACTGCTGCCATTGCCACTGAATCCAGACTTGACAGTTCCCCACCCTTGAACATTTCTGCTGCCACTACAGCCCCCCACCTCCAGATGGGAAAGAAAGAATTCTTTCTTCTTCATGTGACTTGCTCCCATTTCCTAATCCACAGTACATCTGAAGGACCGACCTTGGTCCCTGGCCCATGCCCAAGCTGCATGGGAGGTTGCAGAGGAGAGTGCCTGGTGTTCTTAGGTCTGCACCCTGATTCCATCTACGAACATTGGAAGAGGGTGCAAATGCTACTCAGTCAAAGATGACAAGTGTCCACTACACATGCATTCTGGGCCTTCAGTCAATAGGAATTATCTTGGTCCTCTTCTTCTACATGATTATGTGGGAGACCCTTCTAGCTCAGCATATTGACCACAGGTCCTTAGGCTAGGACTCCATGGGTGAGCTTTAGGGAGTTCTAAAACCCCCTAAAATTGTTGCAAATTTTCCATGCATGTGCATTTTTCTATGGGGCAGACATAGAGTTTTCATCAGATTCCCAAACGGAATGGGACTCAAATAAGATTAGGAACAACTGACTGGTTTGGGTCTTGGGAATAAGCCCCATCCAAGTTTGCCAAAGTTTCGTGTCAGACCAAGCAAAGCTATTCAACTAGAGTCTTTAGGTTTTCACTGACCACATTGCCAAACCCGCAGAGGTTCTCTGTTCCTTCTAGAAACTGCTTCCTCATTTTCTCTCCATGGGGCATTGCAATAGGCTTGTGGATAGAAAAACAGAATTCTTGATTCCCACTCATCCCTGGCCACTCCTGCTCTCATCTCAGTAAATGGCATCAACACCCACCCAGTTGTTCACCCGACACATCAAATCCACCAGAAAGTCTTATCTCCTCAGATATAACCAGACACCTTCCGAGATTTTAGGTGTTAAGGCTTAAGACCATACTCTCATGGGAAAACTTAGTCAATTCCCTTAATATAGTTCACAAAGTTCATATTTTGCATCCTAGTAAGTTAGTAGTGTCTGGGGTCTTAAAATCAACCATCTAAGATACGACTATTGGTCTCTATTTGTCAGGAGCAAAAAAGTAAGAAGATAACCAAATCTCCGAGAAGAAACAAGTCTACAAGGCTGATAGCGTACACGAGCCATGGCCTCATCTTCTCTGAGACCAGAAGAACTAGATGGTGCCCAGCTACCACCACAGACCATTCTAACTGGGGTCACAATAGACAGACCTGGATAGGACAGGAGAAAAATGTAAAACAAAACTCATATTCTTTAAAAAAAAAAAAAAAAAGCCAGACTAACTGGACCAGTTGGTACTACAGGACTCCTCAAGACTATTACCCAGAGACACTCTTCAAACCTTGAACCAAAACAATCACCCGAGATCACCTTTTAACAAAATAGCAGAGTGGCACACAAAGTAAATGCTATTATCCATAAGAACGATACTCTACTAAAAAACTGTCTGTTTAAGACCAACAGGTCAACATTTACTCTAAAACAAAGATGAGAAGATAAGGGGGCAGGGAAACTAGAATACTGGAATAGAACAACCAGAACGCAATCAAAGAGAATGTTGACACATTGTGAAAAATGTAACTAATGTCACTGAACAATTTACGTGGAAATTGACAAATGGGAATCTAATTTGCTGTATAAACTTTCACCAAAAACACAATAAGATTATTTAAAAAAATAAAAAAGTCTTATCTGCTTTATCTAAATGTAAATTCCAAATCTGCCTAGATTTCGACATTGCCTCTGCTCCCTTTTGGCCACAGCCACCACAGTCTCCTGCCTGACAAGAGCTTCCTCATGGGCCTCCCAATTTTCACTCCTCCCCTGCTGGAGTCAATTCACCTCTGAGCAGTCAGAACAATCTTCTCAAAATAGTGCCTCAGATGATATAACTCCCTTGCTTGAAGTTCATTTCACTCACTTTTAAGTCTGAATTTCCTTACTGTAGCCAACAAGACCCTACAGAACCTGGCTTCAACTGCTTGAGCCACACTGTTTTCTTTCTTTTCGTAGCCTCAGGGTCTTTGCACTTGCTGTTCTCTCTGCCTGGAACGTTCTGACCCCAGATTTTCCATGGCTGGTTACTTTGCTTCATCCAGATCTCAGCTGAAATGTCGTCTCCTCAGAGATGACGTCTCTGACCCAAAGTATACCCTCCCTTAACCCAGCAATCTTTATCACATTGCTGTGTTTTATTGTCTTCATTGCACTTCTTATGTGAAATTACTTTGCTCATTGACATGCCTATATTTTTGTACTCTGATTCCTCCATGTCACACTAGAAGGTAAGCTTCTTGAGAACTAGGACCTCATTCCACCTACTGCTCTATATGCAGTGCTGAGAATAGAACAAACATAAATAATTGTTGAATGAATGAGGAAGGTGCTACTCCAATATATCATGATTCTGTCACCAAATATCATGATTCTGTCCTTCTGACTCTTGTTGATGTTTGGTCTCCTTCTTGCCTCTCAGATTCCTATGTGGTCCATCTGCTGTATCTGAGTTTCCTTTGAGCACTGAAATACCTGATGGCTACCCAGGCCCTTCCCAACCAAGGATACCAAGCCTATCTATCTCCCTACGTCTCTCAATCATCACTTGGGTTTGTCCATAGCCTGTGGAGAAATGTTCCATACCTTATAAATTACCATGAACAAAGAGCCTATTTCCAAACAAGATGATGTTCACAGGTATCAGGGGTTAAGATGTCATCATATCTTTTTGGGAAACACAATTCTGTCCACAGCAGGGGTTATTTTAGAATTCTGCCTACCACAACGTCAGTAGTCATTGTTTTCTTCTCCCACTTCTGCTTCCCCTCCCCCTCCTCCTTCATCTAGTTTGAGTTATTTTTTCCACCAAGAGAAAAAGAGAATCATTCCTTGTAATAGATTCCTGGCATGTAGCAAGGAAGTGAGAAATTAAATTTGGTTGAACACACGTTTATTCAGCTGCTACTATGTGTAAAAGGGAACAAACACTGCCATCAAGTGGATTCTGACTCACTGCGACACCATAGGACAGAGTAGAACTGTCCCATAGGTTTTCCAAGGCTGTAAATCTGTACGGAAGCAGACTGCCATATCGTTCTTCCACGGAGCAGCTGGTAGGTTCACACCACCAACCTTTCGGTTAACAGCCGAGCACTTTATCCACTAAGCCACCAGGGCTCCTAATGTGTAACTATCAGGCTTGAATTGAATTGAAATGCCTTTAGGACTTTGTCCTAGTTTTTTAGTGGTGCTATAATAGAAATAACAAGTGGGTGGTTTTAATGAACAGTTTAGGAGGCTAGAAGTTCAAATTCAGAGTACTGGCTCTAGAGGATTTCTTGTGTTATTTGAATGCGTCTTTATTCTTGACCACATATACTGTAACCATATTCGTTCATGCAGTCATTCAACAATTTTTTTTTTAGTTTCTGCCTCGTGCCAGGCATGGTTGAGACGTTTATCAATATGTCTGCTTTAGGTAGAAGGTGGAAGGCAGGTTTCAAGCCAAATTACACATAATAAAATGCTTTGCAGATGACATTGTTATGTAAAAAGAAGCTGTCACTCTGTAGGTCTTTCCCTGTGTGCTGAATTGGCATACAGATTCCAGAGATGTATATTAAATAATGTTAACGTGTTCGGGGATGTATATGCAATTTGTACATTATTGATGCTCTTTATTTTTTCACAACCTAATCACATGCCTTTTGTTCATTTTATACGGAATAGGCAGGAAAGAGAAAGGAATATACAGTTAATTTTTTTTACTGTAAGATGGGAATTGCATCCTTTTAAAAAAACCCACAGACGGAAAATGGTAAAATGAACTAAAAATATTTGATCATGGTCTAGTATATACCTACAATGCAATATTAGTCAGCCATAAGGAGAAATGAAGTCCTGATACATGCTAAAACATGGACGAACTTTAAAACATTATGCTGAGTGAAATAAGTCAGACACAGAAGGACAAATATTGTATGGTCCCACTTACATGAAATATCGAGAATTGGCAAATGTATTCTGTCCTATAGGATCGCTATGAGTCAGAATTGACTTGACGGCAACAGGTATAGAGACTAAAGTGTATTAGTGATTATCAGGGGTGGGGGGTGGCAAGAAGGACTCACTACCCAGAGGGCACTTAGCTTCTGTTAAAGGTGATGGAAAAATGTGGAAACGTACAGTGGTGATGGTGGTACAATACAATGAATGTAATTAATGTCCCTGAATTAGACATGTTAAAAATGCTGAAGTGGCAGACGTTGAGTTATATATACTTGTACCGCGATAAAGAAAAAAAGCATGTCCATGGAAATTTATTCTCTAACTATGACAAATAACGGGCGCTTAATGTCTGTTGGATGAATAAACGAATAGATAGCTAAATAAAATACAAATGGTTAAAGCTATTAATGTTATTAATATGAATTTATTATTGTTTTCATTTGTGTAACTGATAGGAGCATTTGCCTATTTTAAATGAACCAGAGCGAATTATTATCTACAGTACGGACAAAGTTAAACTGGATTTGAGATTAGGGAAGTTTTTTTGTTTGTTTGTTTCAGGTGGTAGAGGTAGGAAGTAATGTTAATTACCTATTTCGACAAAATAATAGAATCCAACCCTGAGATTTCCCTTCTGTTTCTTTCCTTTCTTTTTTTTTCCCCCTCCCTTTCTTTTCCGTTCATCAGCAAACATTAATTGGGCACCTGTCAAGTGCCAGGTCCAGTGCATATTAGGATTTAAAGGCTGGATAGGACACAGTAGAAATGACAAGGCATCCTAAAGGGGCAGAGATAAAGCCTGGGTGGCTCTGCAGTGAGACAAACCAGAGACGGCTTAGACTAGTGCCTTGAACACGAAGAGCCTCACTAGGACCTGGGTCCCAAATACAGTAAACACCCCACACCTAACCTAAGACGGGATGCTACCTCACTGCACACTTGCACCTTCAATCACACACCTACAGTTTGTACAACACCAAATACCAATGTGCAAGTGTTTTCAGTTTATTTAGGGGATGCATTTTGGGGTGTTTCATCTATAAACCAAAAAAACAAACTGAACCCGTTGCCACTGAGTCGATTCTAACTCATAGCGACCATATATGACAGAGTAGTACTGGCCCGTAGGGTTTCCAAGGAGCGGCTGGTGGATTTGAACTGCCGACCTTTTTAGCAGCCGAGCTTTTAACCACTATGCCACCAGGGCCCGTTTCATCTATACAGTTCTTTAAATAATAACATTGTCAGCTATTTTCTAAGAATAAGCTCAGGTTAATTATTCTACCCAGAATATAAATTGACTGCCATGTGACTCCTGTGCTTGAATGCTTATCACAGCCTCTACCTTTGTGATGGAATCACTGACTAGCATTATAATCACAAGCAAATTTATTCAGTCAGTACTTAGCAATGACCCATCACCCTGGGCCTCACCCATAATAATCTGTTTACACCCTGTTTCAGAACTGGGTAACTGGCCTAGTGAATGTTCCACCTTTTAAAAGCATTCAAAAAGTTAAGGTGATAACAAAAAACAAAAGCTACACTTTGAAAGAAAGAAACTCACTCCACGGATGACTTGTCTGGGGCCTCCAGAGCTCCAAGACTGCCTGCCCCATAGAAACTGAGACAATAACAAGTGTGGGATGTCACTATGTGCAAAGGACCTGTGCTGCTAGCAAAGATCTGTGCCGTAGCACAGGACCCCATGCTCAGAAAGTTCCCATACTTGGTTTAATGCTCTGCTGTCACCGTCTTGAAAGTCTTAATTATTTTTGAAAAAAGGGTCCCTCATTTTGACTTTGCACTGGGTCCCACAAATTCAGTAGCCAGTCCTGTGTACAGGGCATTAAGGGCACTACAAGGAGGAACCCGTAACTCATTTAGGGGGTGGAGTGGGGAAAGACTTCTGAAAGAGGGAAGTACAGGGAATATCAGGAAATGCAGCTGAAGGGGTAGGAAAGGGCCAGATGTGAGCCCGTTGCATTTCAGGTGAAGGCAATTAGGACATCATCCTGGAGATAAAGGGCTTGAATTGGACCCAGAGTGGCAAGGTCAGATCTGCAACAGCAGTCTCTTTGAGGTTATGCGTGAGCTAGATTGGGGGGTCCAGACTAACAGAAAAATTAGTTAAGCAGTGATTGCAATTATCTAGGTGTGTAATGGCGAAGACTTGAATTAGCATAGTAGTCCTAGGGATAAGGAGTCCCTGGTGGTGCAAACGGTTAACGTGCTCGACTGCGAACCAAAAAGTTAGAAGTTTGAGTCCACCCAGAGGCACCTCGAGAGAAAGGCCTTGTGATTTACTTCTGAAAAAAGCAGCCACTGAAAATCCTATGGAGTGCAGTTCTACACTGACACAGTTGGGGTCACCATGAGTCCAAGTCAATTCAATGGCAACTGGTATTTTTGGTTTTCCAGTAGGGATAAAAAGGTGAGGGAGTCACTAGGTGGTACAAACAGTTAACGTGCTTGGCTGCTAAACAGAAAGTTGGAGGTTCAAGTGCACCCAGAGGTACCTTGGAAGAAAGGCTTGGTGATCTACTGCCAAAAAATCAGCCACTGGAACCCTATGGAGCACAGTTCTACTCTGACACACATGGGGTCACCATGAGTCAGAGTTGACTCCACAGCAATTGGTTTTTTAAAAAGGTCAGAATGGAGCCATGACATATTTAGGAAGAAATATCAGCAGGACTTAATGATTTGTTGTTGGAGCTAAGGAACAGTTAAGGGTGCCTCCCAGTTTTCAGGCTCACGCTCAACGTACATAACTTAGACAGAAAAACAGCAGCAAGAACAAGTTTTGGTGGAGGATGGGGGAATGAGAGAGACAAATAAATAATTCTAAATGAGACTTATTGTTAAAGCGTCCATTCTTAACCAAATTAGTCTATAGATTCAACACAATCCCATTGAAAATCCCCACAGGTTTTTTTGTTTTGTTTTGGTAAGCATAGAAATTCACAAGCTGATTCTAAAATGTGTGTTGTTGTTAGGTGTCGTAGAGTTGGTTCCTGCTCATAGTGACTCTATGTACAACAGAACAAAACATTGCCTGGTCCTACACCATCCACACAACTGTTGCTATGTTTGAGCTCATTGTTGCAGCCACTGTGTCAGTCCATCTCCTTGAGGGTCTGCCTCTTTTTTGCTGACCCTCTACTTTACCAAGCATGATGTCCTTCTCCAGGGACTGGTCCCTCCTGATAACATGTCCAAAGCATGTGAGATGAAGTCTCACCATCCTGGCTTCTAGGGAGCCTTCTGGCTGTACTTCTTCCAAGGCAGATTTGCTCATTCTTCTAGCAGTCCATGGTATATTCAGTATTCTTTGTCAACGCTGTGATTCAAAGGCATTAATTCTTCTTCAGTCTTCATTATTCATTGTCCAGCTTTCACATGCACAGGAGGTGATTAAAAATATCATGGCTTGGCCAGTGAAAACCTTATGGATAGCAGCAGACCATTGTCTGACATAGTGCCGGAAGATGAGCCCGTCAGGTTGGAAGGCTCGCAAAATACTACTGGGGAAGAGCTGCCTCCTCAAACTACAGTCGACCTTAATGATGTGGATGGAGTAAAGCTTTTGAGACCTTCATTTGCTGATGTGGTATTACTCAAAAATGATAAGAAACAGCTGCAAACATCCATTAATAATCGGAATGTGGAACGTACGACGTATGAATCTAGGAAAACTGGAAGTCGTCAAAAATGAAATGGAACACATAAAGATTGATATCCTAGGCACAGTGAGCTGAAATGGACTGTCATTGGCCATCTAAAATATATATAGAAATGCAAAACCAAACCCATTGCCGTCAAGTCAATTCCAACTCATAGTGACCCAATAGGACTGAGTGGAACTACCCATAGGGTTTCCAAGGAACAGCTGGTGGATCTGAACTGCCAACCTTTCGGTTAGCAGCCGAGCTCTTAACCACTGTGCCACCAGGGCACTGTAGAAATGCAGAAGACTTAAAATAACTGTATTGGTTTCCTAGAGTTGCTGCAACAAGATACCACAAATTGGGTAACATATAAGTACAGAAATTTACTATCTCAGAATTCTGGAGGCTAGCAGTCCAAATCAGGGTATCAACTGTGTTGATTCCTACTGAGGCCTCTGAGAGTAACTGTCCTCAGGCCTTTCTCCTAGCTTTTTCTCTTCAGGCTTACAGCTGCAGTGTCTGTCACATAGAGTCCTTCCTTTGTCCCCTTGTCTCTCTGCCTCTTCTCCTCTTTTATAAAGACGTCTGTCATATAGAATCAAAACCTACTCTACTCCAGTATGACCTCATGCTAACCTAACTGATCACATCTTCAAAGATGTTATCTTTTGGGGGGACACAATTCAATTCATAACAATAGCAAAAACACTTTTGAAAAAAGAACAAAGTTAGATGAGTTAAGCTACCTGATTTCAAAATGTACTATAAAGCTAAGTAATCAAAATAGTTTGCTTCTGGCCTAGGCAACAAACAGAACATGGAAGAAAATAGAGAGCCCAGAAGTAGGCCCCCATTTATATAGTCATCTTATTTTCATCAAAGGCGCCAAAACAATCCAATGAAGAAAGGAAATTATTTTCAAAAATGGTTTGGGGTTAACTGGATATCCTTACGAGAAAAAAAAATTTTGAGCAGGAGTCCTACTTCACACCAATAAAACAATATTAATTCAAACTGGATCACAGAACTGACATCAAAGTTAAGGTTATAAAGCTTTTAGAGGAAAACATAGGAGATTCTCTTTGTGATTTGGGAGATAGGCAACGATTTTTTAGACAAATCACTGAAAGTAATAATCATTTAAAAAATTGATAAGTTAAGCTTCGTCAATATTAAAAACGTCTCAACATCACAAGGCACAGGCAAGAAAATAAATAGGCAAGATACAGACTAGGAGAAAATATTCACAAAGCGTCTATCTGACAAAGGACTGGTATTCAGGATATATAAAGAACTCCTATAACTCAGTAATGAAAAAACAAACAACTTAATTAAAATACATATATTAATATATTAATAACTGATAAGTCCATGATAATGTGCTTTACATCATTAGTCATCAAAGAAATGCAAATTAAAACCACAATGAGCAATCACTATGCATATACCTGGATGGCCTAAAATATTAATTTCTGACAATATCAAATCTTGGCAAGGATGTGGAGCAACAGGAATTCTCATACATTGCTGGTGGGTATGTGAATTAGTGCAATCATTTTGGAAAAATATTTGGAATTATCTACATAGGTTGAACATATGTATACCCTATGATGCAGCAATTCCACTCCTGGATACATACTCATCAAGAATGTGTAAAACATGAATGTTCACAGCAGCATTATTCATAATCATCCAAAATTTGAAACAGAAACCCATCAAAGTTTACCATGGTACATTAGACGATGGAATACTGTACACCGGTGAACATAAGCAAACTATCATTACACCCAAGAACATGGACTCTCACAGCATAATGTTGAGCGGAAGAGTAGATACTATGCGTAATTCTATTTATTACAGGCAAAGCGATTTGATGGCATTAAAGGATAGTAGCTCCTTTAGAAGGGAGGGAGGGAATGATCATCAAGAGAGGGCAAAGGGGGCTCTGGTGCATTATGTTTTTAATTTTATTGTACTTTAAGTGAAAGTTTACAATTCAAGTTCATCTCTCATGCAAAAATGTATATATACATTGTTACGTGACCCTAATTACTCTCCGTATACTGTGCCAGCACCCTCCTCCTTCTCCCCCTCACCCCGATTTCCCGTGTCCATTCAACCAGCTCCTGACCCTCTGCCTTCTCATCTCACCTCCGGACAGGAGCTGCCCATTTAGTCTCTTGTATCTACTTGAGCTAAGAAGGACACTCTTCACAAGTATCATTTTATGTCCCATAGTCCAATCTAATCTTTGTCTGAAGAGTGGGCTTCAGGAATGGTTTTAGTTATGGGTTGACAGAGAGTCCAGGGACCATGCTTTTTGGGGTTCCTCCAGTCTCTGTCAGACCATTAAGTCTGGTCTTCTTACTAGAATTTGAGTTCTGCACCCCACTTTTCTCCTGCTCCATCAGGGACTCTCTGTTGTGTTCCCTGTCAGGGCAGTCATTGGTGGTAGCTGGGCACCATCTAGTTCTTCTGGTCTCAGGCTTACGAAGTCTTTGGTTTACGTGGCCCTTTCTGTCTCTTGGACTAATACTTTCCTTGTGACTTTGGTGTTCTTCATTCTCCATTGCTCCAGATGGGTTGGGACCAATTGATGCATCTTAGATGGCTGCTCTGGTGCATTATTAATGGCCTCTTTTTTGACCTGGGTGATGGTTCCATGGGCGTTCCCACTTGTGATTCCTCAAGCTGCCTATGTGTAATTTGTTCTCTTTCCTGTACATATGGTATACTTCAATTTTTTAAAGTTATAACAAAAAAGTTATAGTCTTCAGAGAGTACTGTGAGAGTAGATAATTGTTCCTGAGAAAGCATATATCTGTCTCATCTGAGGCTTCCTAATCTGGAGTTCATGACACTATGGGAGCCCACAAACCCCTTAATAATATTGTATGAAAAAAACATATGCATGTATAATGTCCATTTATTTTTTCTGGGAAAAGAGATAATCAGAGAATCAAAGGGATCTGTGACTCTAAAAAAAGGTTCTGAGCCTCTCCGGTGTAGAAGAAGAAAGCAACCAACAAAGAATGGAGTCTTGTGGACAACAGAATGTAAAGGGAGTTCTGACAAAGAACAGTCCAGAAAGGAGCCAGAGAAGGAATGATCACAGAGACAGAGAATAAGGAGAGTACAGAGTTATGGAATCACAAGGGGTGGTTCCAGGGGAGAATGTTAAACAAGGTTAAATGAGCAGGGAGGACTAATCAAAATGAGCACTAAGCCTGTTCATTGGGCTTGAAATGAAGAGTACTGTTTGCAGTGCAGTGGTGGGGGAGAAGCCAGATGGCAGTGGATTGAGGAGTGAATGGCTCCCACCTACAAATACACACACTTCCCCTAAGTCACGAAGTTTCCTGCCACCAAGCCTTTGTGTTTTCTGTTCCCATGGGACCAAATGCTTTCCCTCCACTCCTCACATGTCTGGCTCATTCTAAACCTTTTGGCCCTGTTACTCCTTCAGAAAGAACTGTCCTGTCTCCCCTGTTTAAAGTGGGGTTTCCCAGTGGCTCTCAGTCTCATTACTCCTCTTACCGTCTTCCTGGGATTTTTTTCATGATCTGTAAATTTCTTGGTTTTGGTAGCCTGTTCACTTGCATAGGATCTGCCTTCCACACCAGAATGTAAGCTTCACTGGGCCAGCAGCCTCATCTGTATGCCATGCTCAACGTTGTTACCCCCAGGAATGAGCAGAGTAAGGAGCACACGTAGGTCCTCCACTGTTAGCTCGATGAATGTGTGCATGGCTGTAAGGAAGGGAAGACTGACTGAGGCCTCTCTCCACAGAGAAGTTTAGAAGAGAAGGGAAGGTGAGAGATTGGTTGGTCTCTCAAGGGGACTCAGAACCCAAGGAGGATTGTTTTAAAATGTTATGGATTAAATTGTGTAGCCTAAAAATATGTTTGAATCCTATCCCCTATACCTGCGGATGTAATCCTGTTTGGAAATAGGTTTTTATTTGTTATGTTAGATCATAGCAAGGAGGGTGGTTCTAAATCTAATCACTTCTGAATTATAAAAAGAGCAGATTAGAGATCTAGACTCACACAAAGAGGAAGGCAGATAATAGGGGAATTGTCTACCAGCCAAGGAACCAAGGAATGCCCAGGGCTACCTACAGGGAAGGAATCGACATGACCAAGACCCTGATTTGGACGTTTGGCCTCCAGAACCGTGAGAAAACAAATTTCTGTTCTTTAAAGCCATCCACTTGCAGTATTTGTGTTACAGCAGCTGTAGGTAACCCAGACAGGATATAAGACAATTGAACTTGCTTGCAAGCTGAGGGGAAGGATCAGTAGGGTGACAGCTTGAAGATAAATGAAAGGGAGGAGATAGTGAATGGGGGAGGTGGGGAAGGATTCTGTCCCAAGCACAGGAGGTGGGGCTGGCCTTGAATAGGTGGGATATGTCATCATCCCCAGAGACAAGAAATAAGAGGTAACAGTAGGGGTCGGGGGTACAATGAGTGATAAATTCATAGAGTGACAGAATTAGAAGTGATATGGCCTCTGAGGGTATCCCTTTTCTTGAAGTAGGAGGCAAGATCATCTACAGAATGAAGACTGCAAAGCCTAAGAAAGGAACTCCAGAAGAACAATGATGTTAAGCCGGCTAAATCATTTTGGCAATTTATTTATTTTTTATGGGGCCGTGGTGGTTGAGTGGTAGAATTCTCACTTTCCATGCAGGAGACCTAGCTATGATGTCCAGCCAACGTACCTCATGTGCAGCCACCACTTGTCTGTCAGCAGAGGCTTGTGTGTTGCTGTGATGCTAAGTAGGTTTTAGCGGAGCTTTCAGACAAGATGGAGTAGGAAGAAAGACCTGGCTATCTACATCTGAAAATCAACCAATGAAAACCTTATGGATCACAAAGATCTGCAACCAATCACAGGATGGTGCAAGACAAAGCAGGGTTTTGTTCCCTTGTGCAAGGGGTAGCCATGTATCAGGGGCCAACTTGAGAGCAGCTAACAACCACAACAACATAGATTTATTTACCTATTTACTGTCTCTCCCACTAGTATGTACTTCCCTTAGAGCGGGGACCTGGCCTGTCCTACTAAAGACTGAGTCCCCAGAGCCTTGAATGGTCCTGGCACAGGGTAGGTGTTCAGTCTGTATTTACTGAATGCATGAATGGCCGAGTGACTGAAGGAGAGAGACAACTGGGGAAAGGTCTGCCAGGCCAGGGCCAGTTGAGGTTGGAGGTCACGTATCAAGGGCAGTGCTGGTCAATGCTGTTGTGTGGCCCTTTCCAGCACTACTTAGCTGCTCAGATGTAGGTGGAGAAGACATATGATAAGATTGATGTAGGTTTGCTGAAACAAAGCGGGGCGGTAAGAGCAATGAGTGGGCAGAGAAGAGCACAAGAGAATCAAAGGTACTGATAAGAGGGATGTTGGGACTGTCAGCTTTGGGTTCAGACCTGGTGGGAAAGGAAATGAGAGCAGAAGGAGGTGACAGAGAGGAGAAAGCAGAGGTATGTGTGTGAGTATGAGCTTCAGGACAGGTGGAGCGTGAGTTAGGTATGAATAGGAGAGTGGGCAGGATAGCAGGTTGTAGTAAGAGAGTGGGATGTTGGTATTTGAGATTTCAGAGGTGGAGCAGTTTCGGGTGATGACAAGGAGCAGGGTGTGGCCACAGGAGTGGACAGCTGCAAGGAAAAAAAAAAGGGACGATCCTAGGAGTGGAGGAAGTCAAGGAGCTTAGAGGCTAACAGGTGGGATATTGTCTATGTGGATACTGAAGTCACCCCAGATGACAGCAGTTCTTGGGCTGGAGAAAAATATTGTACCGACGCCAGATACTGCAGTCTTCACTGAGCAACGGGGAGTGACCAGATGGTAACATTTCATTTACTCATTTAGGAAATACTCGTTGTTTATTGCGTTCACCAGGGTGCATCAGACAGACAAGTCTCTTTCCCCGACGGACCTGATCATCTCCCCAGGACCTATCATTTCATACACATGTCTCTGCAGAGGGTGGCTGGCTGGCTGCAGCAGTGGAAAGGGCAGGAGTCAGCAGCTTCCCCCTGGTGTCTGCAAGGAGAGTCATTGCAAGAGGCGGGAAGGCTGAAGATGTGAAGGAGGTGGTTTACCCTAGAAGAAGGTTCCAGGGAGCCCCAAGCGGGGGTGAAGGAACAAGGAAGCAAGGTACCCACGCTTACATTAAGCAAGGTACACATGTGCTTACTTGTATTTATTTACTAATCTGTAGTGAACAATTGCACATGAGTTTTACCACATCTTTGAGGAGAGGGATGATGGGAAAGTGAAGTAGGGTGGGATGGACAGATCTAAAAACTAAGGGTCCCCAAGGGCTTCTCTAAACTGTGGACACAAGGGGCCCAGAGTGAATTCCTACCAGGACCCACAAATACCCTTTAATCTCCCAAGAGATCTCATCGTCTGTTTTCTACTAACATCTCAAACCTAACACAAAAAAGTCTCACTTTATATGCTGGTGTATGTGAACTGCTTCTCTCTGACAAAAGTCATAAGCTGCTTCCATAAAGTAGTACAGTTATAGAAAATCAGTGCAATTATTCCATGGTTTTGTGTATGTTAAGACCCATTGTTCCTTTAGAGCGTTCTTATTCAAAGTTCTTTATTATCATAATACTCATTTCCCAAAACTGGACACACCTTAAGAATAATAGCATGCTAAAAAAAAAATGTTGCGTAAGTTCATTACTTACATTGTATCTATCTGTGTGTCATTCCTCAAATAAATCCACTGGGAGAGAGAAAGAGATCATTAATATTAGCATAAATCTTCATAGGTGACTCTAGCAGTTTTAAAAGGAATATTTAAAGCCTCTTTAAGAAAATTATGGGGCAGGAGCCTGACTTGGCACTCTGTGGAACCACCTACACTGTTCTCCCAAGGTGCTGGGGCAAAGGGGACGTGGTCTTTCCCAGCTGGGAGGAGGCGCTCAGCGGAGTGAAAGGACAAGGATGACTGGACCAGCCACCGCTTCCATCACTTGTCGAGGGCGCTCTGAGAATGAGAACGTGCTCACCCGCCTCTGCCCACAACCTCCTTCCACTGGCTGCTGGCTAAGGGCAGATCTCCTTCAATCAGGCTAATGACCATAGTTTCCTGAGGACCCACTCTGTGTGAGACATGTGCCAACACAAGTGACACAGAGAAGATTCAGAAGCATGAATAAGATGTCTCGGGTCATCATCAAAGCTTGACTACGGGCTGAGGGCACAGAGGTGGCTGGGAAGGTCCAGCACGGTGATGGGACGCTGGGCTGGATGGGCTCAGGGGTCAAGGCACAGCCACTCAAGTCACACTCACCGTACAGACCCTACTCTCTAAAAATGTTGGCTTCCCAGTGGTCAAAGTGGAGGTTAAGTGTTTGGAGAATCTGGTTAAGCACTCAGCTGATAACTAAAAGATCGGCAGTTGGAACCCACTAGAAGCTCCACAGGAGAAAGATATGGCAGTCTGCTTCTGTGAAGATTTACAGCTTTGGAAACCCTCTGGTGCAGTTCTACCCTGTCCTATACGGTAGCTATGAGTCAGAATTGACTTGATGGCAACGGGTTTAAAGTTATTAAAGGTGAGCCCTGGTGGTGCAGTGGTTAAGCACTTGGCTGCTAACTGAAAGGTTGACTGTTGGAATCTATTAGTGGCTCCAACTGGAGGAAAGACCTGATAATCTGCTCCTGTAAAAATTACAGCCATAGGAACCTTGTGGGGGCAGTTTTACTCTATCATATAGGGTTACTATGAGTCAGAATCAACTTGTCAGCACACAGCAAGAGTAAAAGTTATCAGGCATAGTGTGGTTTTCCAAATCTTAGTTTCAGCAATGTTTACTAGCTGTTTATAAGTTAAGAGTATGTTAGTCATGGTGATGAAGTCCCTGTGTGGCAAACAATTAAATGCTCAACTGCTAAATGAAAGAGTGGAAGTTTGAGTTCATCCAAGTATGCCTCAGAAGAAAGGCCTGGTGAGATACTTTTGAAAAATCAGCCATTGAAAACCCTATGTGGTTCTAATCTGACACGCGTGGGGTTGCCATAAGTCAGAGTCAACTTGACAGAAACTGGTTTAACTTGCTATATTCATGGCAATTAATGCTACATACATATCAAATAATTAAATACGTGATTAATGTATTTATCAAGTTATTAAATATAATAATGATTATCAAAATAATTAGGATAATTTACTTATTAAACAAACATCAGTGGCAATCTCTTTTGTGCCAGGCATTGTGCTGGGCCTTGGCGATACAAAGATGTTATAAACGTGATTCATGGCCTCTAGTAGCTCACAGTCCAGAGGTGGAGACAGATGAGTCATCCAGGATCACAGCCTCACGCACTAACAGCTGTGATACAGGATGGGCGATGCCAGGGCTGCGGGGCCCAAAGATCTGGAAAGGTTTCACAGGTAGTGATGCTTGAGCTGAGTTTTATTTTTTGTTTTTTGGGGGTTTTTTAGGTTACTTTTTTCAGTAGATTGTATTTGCAGCTACTTCTCTTTTTTTAAGCAGCTTTATTGATATATAATTCACATATCACACAACTCACCAATTTATGTTGTACAGTTCAATGGTTTTTAGTATATTTAGTTCTGCAGCCGTCGCGACAATCGGTTGTAGACCATTTTCATTACTCCAGATAAGAACTCTGTGCCCATTAGCAATCCCTCACCATTTCCTCCCAAACCCTAGAGTCCTGTTGTTGATAGTTGCTTTCAAGTCAGCTCCAACTCATAAAGATCTTATGTATACAAGAATGAACGATGCCTGTTCCACGCCATCGGCATGACGGTTGATCCACTGTTGTAGTTACTTTATCTATCCAGCTTTTTGAGAGCTGCCCTCGTTTTCACTGATCTAGCAATTGGTCTTTTCTGATGATGTGTCCAAAGTAAGTGAGCCAAAGTCTCACCATGCTTACTGGTTACATTTCTTCTAAGGCTGATTTGTTCATTCTTCTGACAGTCCTCAGTGTATTTGATATTCTTCATCAACCCCACAATCCAAATGCATTAATTCTTCTGTCTTCTGAGGCAACCACTAATCTACCTTCTGCCTCTGTAATTTAGCTCTCCTGCATTTTCATATGAAGAGAATCATATAATACGTGGTCTTTTGTGTCTGGCTTCTCTCACGTAGCATGTTTTCAAGATTCACACATGTTGAAGCACGCATTATGTATCAGTACTTCATTCCTTTTTATAGCCAAATGTATTCATGTAGTCATTTGTATGAATTTACTGCATTTTGTTTATTCATTCATCGATTGATGGACATTGGGGTTGTTTTCACTTTTCTGGCTGTTATGAATAATGCTGGTATTACCAATCACGTGCAAATTTTTGTGCGGACTTGTATTTTCATTTCTTTGGTATATACCCAGGAGTGGAACTGTTGAGTCATATGATAACTCTATGTTTAACATTTGGAGTAATTGCCAGACTGTTTCTCCAGCAGCTATACCATTTTACATTCCCACCAGCAATGCATGAAGGTTCCACTTTCTCCACATCCTCACCAACATCTGTTATTGTCTGTCTTTTTTATTATGCACCCTAGTGAGTGTGAAGTGGTATTCCATTGTGATTTTGATCTGTATTTCCCTGATGACTCATGATGTTGCACATCTCTTTATGTCCTTATTGACAATCCACCTATCTTCTTTGGAGAAATGTCTATTCAGAGCCTTAGTCCATTGTCTTAGGCTGGGTTCTTTAGAGAAGCAAAACCAGTGAAGCACATATACATATGTGTAGATGTACATATATATAGAGAGAGAGAGAGAGAAAAAGAGAGAGATTTATTTCAAGGAAATGGCTTACACGGTTGTAGAGGCTGACAAGCCCCTAGTCCGTGGGTCAGGTGTCGAGCTGGAGGCTTCTCCTGACTCATGAAGCTGCAGGGGCTGAAGAACCCAAGATCAGCAAGCAGGTCAGATGGCAGGCTGCTGGTTCATGGACTGCAGAGGTTGACAAATCCCAAATCAGCCAGCAATACAGCAGGCTGCTGACTCAAGTCCCAAGAACCAGAGATCAGATGATAACAAGCAGGATGCAGGATCCAGAGAGAAAGCAAAAGCCAGTGAGCTTTGCCAGAATATCCATATACATTGGATGCAGGCCACCCCCTAAAGGAAACTCCCCTTACAACTGATTAGCTGATCACATCAGATCACATCATGGAGGTGATTACATCACATCACAAAATGGAGGATAACAACATCATTACATAACTGCCAAACTATACTGTGACATAACTGCCAAAGCTCTGTGAATCATGGCCCAGGCAGGCTGACGCACAGCCTTAACCATCACAGTCATTTTTAAATTGAGTTGCATTTTTATTATTGAATTATAAAAGTTCTTTGTAAATTCCTGATACAAGTCCCTTGTCAGATACATGATTTACAAATATTTTCTCTCATTCTATGTGTTGTCTTTTCACTTTCTGGGTGTCCTTTGAAACACCAAAAGTTTTTAATTTTATGAAGTAGAGTCTACCTTTTTTCACTTTTGTTGTTTGTGGTTTTGGTATCATATTTAACCCAAGATCATGAAGATTTACTTCTATGATTTCTTCTAAGAGTTTTATAGTTTCAGCTCTTACGTTTAGGTCTATGGTCCATTCTGAGTTAATTTTTATATGTGTCGTGAGGTATGGGTTCAAATTCATTCTTTTGCTTGTGGTGATCCAGTTGTCCCAGTACCATTTGTTGAAAAGACTGAAAATTGATTGACTGTAAATAAGAAGGTTTATTTCTGAACTCTCAATTCTATTCCATTGGTCTACTTGGCCATCCTTAGGCTAATACTACACTGTCTTGATTACTGTATCTTTGTAGTAAGTTTTGAAATCAGGAAGGATGACTTCTCCAACTTTGTTCTTTTCAGAATTGTTTTGACTGTTATGGATCCCTTGCATTTCCATATGAATTTTAGGATCAGTTTGTCAATCTGCAAAAAAAGCTAGCTGGAATTTCAATAGGGATTACATTGAACCTTTAAATCAGTATAGGGATTATTGCCTTCTTAACAATATTAAGTCTTCCAATCCATGAACTCAGGATGTCTTTTCATTTATTTAGGTCTTTAATTCCTTTCAAGAATGTCTTGTAGTTTTCAGTGTATACCTTTTGCATTTTTTTGTTGAATTTATTCCTAAATTTTTAATTCTTTTTGAAGCTATTATAAATGGGTTTGTTTTCTTAATATTTTTTCAGATGGTTCATTGCTAGTGTATAGAAATACAATTTACATTTTGTATATTGACCTTGTACCCTGCAAATTTGCTGAACTATTTTATCAGTTCTAGTAGTTTTTTGTTTTTTTTTAAATGAATTCCTTAAGATTTCACTATATTTTCTATATAGGAGATCATTTCATCTGTAAACAGAGAAAGTTTTACTTATTCCTTTCCAATCTCTGGATGCACTTTATTTCATTTTCTTGGCTAATTGCCCTGACTTTAGAACCTCAAGTACAAGGTTGAATAGAAGTGGCAAAAGCAGACATCTTTGTCTTGTTTCTGGTCATAGGGGAAAGCATTCAGTCTTTCACTATTAAGTATTATGTCAGCTGTGAGTTTTTTGTAGTTGTCCTTTGAAGGAAGTCCCCTTCCATCTCTAGTTTGTTGAGCATTTTTATCGTGAAAGAGTGTTGAATTTTGTCAAATGCTTTTTCTGCATCGCTTGAGACGAGGATATGGTGGGGTTTTTTTTCTCTTTTATTAATGTGGTGTATTACATTGGTTGATTTTTGTATATTAAACCAACGTTTTGTTCCTGAGATAAATCCTACCTGGTCATGTTGTTGTATAATCCTTTTTATGTGTTGCTAGATTCAGTTTGCTAGCATTTCATTGAGGATTTTTGCATCTATATTCTTAAGAGATATTGGTCTGTAGTTTTCTTTTCTTGTGATGCCTTTGTATAGTTTTAGTATCAGAGGATACGGCCTCATAGAATAGAGCTGTGTTTAAGGAAAGAATGGGTGTTGTATAAATGGAGACTGGGGAAGAGAGACATAGGGTGACCAACTCTCCCAGTTTTCCCAGAACTGAAGTGGTTCGTGGGACAGAGGACTTTCAGTGCTAAAACTGGGAAAATACTAGGCAAACCAGGATGAGCTGGTCACCCAAGAGAAAGGAATGTGTTCCAAGCAGATAGAACAAGGTAGGCAAAAACGTGGAGGCTCCAAACATTGATGTGGTTCCAAATAGCCAAAGGGAAAAGTTCTGCAAGGAAGTGACAAGAATTCTGACGAACTTTGGAGGTTTGAATTTTACTCTGAAAATTATAGGAAGCCAATAAAGAATTTGAGGCAAGATGAATAATGTCATAATTAGCTTTGTTCTTTCGAAAAAAAAATCACTTTGGGAGCTGTGTGAAAGCTGGAAGAAAGAGGGAAGACCTTCCAGAAAAGGAGAAAAAAAAAATTCTTTTATTCATCAATACTTACTGAACACCTACTACGTACCTAGCTCTGAGCTAACCCTTGAAAATTATTGTTGTTATGAGTAGCCAGTGAGTTGATTCTGACTCATGGTGACTCCATGCGTACAGAGTAGAACTGTACTCCATAGGGTTTTTAAGGTTGTGACCTTTCAAAGCAGATCACTGGGCCTATCTTCTGAGGTGCCTCCGGATGAGTTTGAACCACCAAACTTTTGACTAGCAGTCAAGCATTTAACCATTTGCACTACCCAAAGACTCCTAACCCTTGAGAATACAGTGGTGGAAATATGGATGAGGTTCCTGACCCCATGTACTTTATATTCTAGTCAGAAGGATAGACAATATTCATTTATTCAAAAATATTTGTTGAACACCTACAGTGTGCCAGGTACTGTTTCGAGGGCTAAAAAATAGAGTAGTGAACAAAAATAAAAATCCCTGTTCTCTAAAGATGAATCTGTGAAGCATCTCACAATATGGATGAATCTGGAGGACATTATGCTGAGTGAAATAAGTCAGTCACAAAAGGACAAATATTGTATGAGACCACTACTATAAAAACTCATGAAAAGGTTTACACACAAAAAGAAACAATCTTTGATGGTTATGAGGGAGTACGGTGGGGATGAAAAAACACTAAATAGAAAATAGATAAGTGATAACTTTGGTGAAGGGTAAGACAGTACACAACACTGGGGAAGCCAGCACAACTTGTCCAAGGGAAGGTCATGGAAGCTCCATAGACACATCCAAACTCCCTGAGGGACCGAATTACTGGGCTGAGGGCTCCGGGGACCATGGTCTCAGGGAACATCTAGCTCAATTGGCGTAGCATAGTTTATAAAGAAAATGTTTTACATTCTACTTTGATGAGTAGAGTCTGGGGTCTTAGAAGCTTGTGAGTGGCAGTCTAAAATACTCCACTGGTCTCACCCTGTCGGGAGCAAGGGAGAATGAAGAAAATCAAAGATGCAAGGGAAAGATTAGTCCAAAGGACTAATAGACCATAACTACCCCAACCTCCACCAGACTGAGTCCAGCACAACTAGATGGTGCCCAGCTATCACCACTGACTGCTCTGACAGGGATCACAATAGAGGGTCCCAGACAAAGGTGGAGAAAAACTTAGAACAAAATTCCAACTCACAAAAAAAGACCAGACTTACTGGAATGACAGAGACTGGAGAAACCTCCAGAGTATGGCCTCGGACACTTTTTTAGCTCAGTAATGAAGTCACTCCTGAGGTTCATCCTTCAGCCAAAGATTAGACAGGCCCATAAAACAAAACAAGACTAAAGGGGCACACCAGCCCAGGGGCAAGGACGAGAAGGCAGGAGGGGACACGAAAGTTGGTAATGGGAACCCAAGGTCGAGAAGGGAGAGTGTTGACGTCATGGGGTTGGTAACCAATGTCACAAAACAATATGTGTACTAATTGTTTAATGAGAAGACAGTTTGTTCTGTAAACCTTCATCTAAAGTACAATAAAAAAAATTTTTTTCCCGTTATCCTAGAGTTTAAATTCTAGTTGGGAAAGATGGATAATACACAAAATCAGTAAGTAAATACATAGTCCAATACCAAAAAAACCAAACCCATTGCCATCGAGTCGATTCTGACCCATAGCAACCCTATAGGACAGAGTAGAACTTCTCCATAGGGTTTCCAAAGAGCGGCTGGTGGATTCGAACTGCTGACCTTTGGTTAGCAGCCGACCTCTTAACTATTATGCCACCAGGGCTCTACATAGTTCATTAGAAGATAATAAATACTATGGAGAAGAATACTGGTTAAGTAGGGAAGGGGGGCAGCGGATGCTGAAGGCTTATGATATTTAACAGTGGTCCAAAAAGACCTCATTGAGAAAACAGCATATTTGAACAAGACATGAAGAAGTAAACGGAGCAATCTATGAAGGAATCAACCTTGAAACAAACTATCAAGATGGTTTCTGGCAGAAGGAATAGCAAGTCAAAGGCCCTGAGGTCAAAGACGATTGTCATGGTCAAGGACCAGCAAGGAGGCCAATGTGGCTGGAATAGAACCATAAAAAAAAAAAAAAAAATTGCTGTATCGAGCCAATTTCAACTTATACCAACCCCATAGGACAGAGTAGAATTGCCCCACAGGGTTTCCAAGGAACGGCTGGTGGATTCGAACTGCCAGCTTTCTGGTTAGCAGCCGTAGCTAGGGGGAAAAAACAGATGCCATTGAGTCAACTCTGACTTATGTTGACCCCACATGTGCCAGAGTAGAACAGTGCTCCACAGGGTTTTCAATGCTGATTTTTCAGAAGCAAATCGCCAGGTCTTTCTTCCAAGGGGGCTCTGGGTAGACTCAAACCGCTTACTTTTTGGTAAGCAGTTGAGCACTTAACCATTTACACAACCCAGGGACTCCCAGAGTAGGGGGGATGGATACATACCATGTAGGATCTTGGCAGCCATGTGGAACTTGGAATTTTACTCCTAGATGGGAAGCCATTGGAGGGTTTCAGTAGAGGAATGATGTTTTCAGAACTATGTTTTAGCAGAATCGTTCTGACTGTTGAAAATGCAACTGCAGAAGGGCAAGAATGAAAGCAGGGGGTCCATCTAGGAAGCAACTGCAGTAATCCAGATGAGAGATGATGTTGGAGATGCACCAGGTGATGCTGGTGTAGAGACAGTAAGAAGCAATTGGATTCTGGCTGTGCTTTAAAGGATTTGCTGAGGGTCTGGATATACGGTGTGAGAAAAAGAGAGGGGAGTCAAGGATGACTCCAAAGTCTGTGGCCTGAACAACTAAAAGGATTGTTTTGCCAGTTACTGAGATGGGAAAATCTGTGGGCTGTGGACATGTTGTGTGTGAGATGTCTACTAGACATCCAAGTGGAGTTGTAGAATAGGAAGGTGGGGAAATGAGTGTAGCATTTGGGGAACACTCTCCTAAGGGAGCGGTCTAGGTTGGGTATATACAGTTGAGAGTTAACTGCATAGAGAAGTTACTGAAAGCCATGAGACTTGGTGAAATCATCTTGAGAGTAAATGTAGATGAAAAAAGGGAAAGGTCCAAAGACAGCATCTTGAGGACACTCCAAGGAAATTGAGGAGTGGCCAGTGAGGTAGGAAGAGAACTATGGGAATGGTGGCCTGGAAGTGAAGTAAGACTGGATTTCAAGGAGAAACTGAGAATTGACCACTGGACTTAGCAAAGTAGAAGTAATTACTGATCTTGAAGGCAGTAGTTTTTGTGAAGGGGTAGGGGATGGAATCTGACTGGAGTAGGTTAAAGAGAGAAGGGAGGAGAAGAATTAGAGACAGGGAAAAGAGACTGTCAAGGGGTTTTCCTGTAAAAGAACACATATTTGGGGTAGTAGTTGGAGGGGAGTTGAGATCAAGAGAGGTTCTTGTTTTTAAAATGGAAGAAGTAATGGCGTGACTGTATGCTAATGAAAATAATGCAGTAAGGAAAGAAAATTGATGATGCAGGAGAGAGGGGGGCCAAAAGGATCCTTGAAGCGAAGAGATTGGGATCCAAAGCACACGTGGATGGATTGGCCTGAGAAAGGAGCGTGGGGTTAGTTCATCTGTGGTAAAAGCAGGAAAGGTAGAGTATGTGGACAAAGATGCTGGTAGGTGGGTAGATATGGTGATGATGGCTTGTGGAGGTTTTTGTTTTCTTAGAGAAGAAGGAAGCAAAGTCTTCTGATAAGGGTGGAGATGGAAGAGGAGGAATTGGACTTACAAGGAGAGAAGAGAGGGTTTGAAATAGTTGTCTAGGAGAGTGAGAGAAAGCATGGATCAGAGAAATATAGCCCAGTTACTGGACTATATTAGCTCAACTTAAGTTCCTGGTCATATATTTAAAGTAAGACCAATCAGTATAGTCTTATATTTTCCTCCACCCACATAGAGATGCATGATGCAAGCAAGGAGTAGGTGAAGAGTTGGATTTTACCAGGGTCGTTTTTTGCCAGTCAAGTAAAACAAAGCAAGAATGGGGCAAGAGAGTTGAGAGGTTAGGCAAGGGAGTGATTATAATGACGGACCATGGAATTTAAGGAGAGACGTGAGGACATGAAGCAGGTAATAGGCAATGAGAAGGGAGTAGGATGAAAAGGTTAAAACACTTAGCTGCTAATCTAAAGGTTGGAGGTTCTAGTCCACCCAGAGGCACCTTGGAAGAAGGTCCTGGCAATCCATTTCTGAAAACCTTATGGAGCACAATCCTACTGTGACACACATAGGGTCACCATGAGTCTCAATCAACTCGACAACAACTTGGTTTGGGGTAGACAGGTACTCTTACTAGGGAAATAAGTTGGAAAAACAGAGTGGTGGTATTGGGGGAAAAAATAAAAAATACAGTTTTCCACCAAACCAGAAAACCCTCTCCATAAATACAGAAAGGAAAAAAATAGTTTCTGCTGCTATAACAGAAACACCAGAAGTGGATGGTTTTAACAAAGAGAAGTTTATTTCCTCACAGTTAAAGTAGGCTAAAAGTCCAAATTCAGGGCATCAGCTCCAGGGGAAGGCTTTTTCTCTCTGTTGGCCTTCTTCTCTTCGGTGTTCCCCTGGACTACGAGCTTCTCTGCTCAGGGACCCCGGTCCAAAGGACGCGCTGTGCTCCCTGCACTGCTTTCTTGGTGGTATGAGGAGCCCAACTCTCTGCTTGCTTCCCTTTCTTTTTCTCTCTTGAGAGATAAAAGGTAGTGCAGGCCACACCCCAGGGAAGCTCCCTTTGTACTGGATGTGACCTGGGTAAAGGTGGTGTTACAATCCTTCCCTAATCCTCTTTAACATAAAATTACAATCACAAAATGGAGGCCAACCACACAATTCCGGGAATCATGGCCCAGCCAAATTGATACACACATTTTTTGGGAGACATAATTCAAACCGTGACAGTTTCATTACTGAGTAAGTATTAAACCCGACTGCAATCCACATCACAGGTGATCAGCTAATGGGATTATCTCATCATTTCATATAGCCAAGTAGATACGATCTATTACATACATGTTTTCGAGACAAATGATGACTTGTCCTTCTCCAAGAGGGCTTGATAGCTCCATTTGCTATTCATTTTTTCATAGTTCATCTTCAATTCCCCTGGTAACTGAGGTAGCCATCGGTCTTCATTAATTTCTGTATCTGAAGAAAAAATAAAGCCTCACATATCTCTGTGACAGGCAATGACAGGAAGACTATCTTCCTTGATGTTAACATTTCATGGAGATGGCTCCTAGGCCCTTAAGAAAGACAGTTCTTGATTGTAATGTTGGCAAGAGACTTATTTAGCTTTAAAGAAGATCTACATACATATCAAAGGGACAGAGATAGGATTTACAAGCAAATGTTTTCTCAAGCGAATGTGCTAAGAAAAGGGAGGAGAGGAAAGGCTTCTTTTTTATTTTAGCAACAGAGAAAATTGACTTTTTTTCTATTACTATTTACCCTTACAGTAGTCATAGCATGGAATACATGGAATTGATATCAGAGAGGGCTCACAGTGAGTGATAATGACCAAGTCTAGGCTATGAGAAAAGAGCCAGGAGGCGCAACAGTTAAGAGCTTGGCTGCTAACCTAAAAGTTGTTTGCTGTTTGAACCCATCCAGAGGAACCTTGAGAGAAAGGCCTGGCGAGGTATTCTTATAAAGAGTATAGCCTAGAAAACCCTATGGGTCAGTTCTACTCTGTCACGTGAGGTCGCTATGAGTTCAAGTTGACTCAATGGCACCTAAGAACAGGCTATGATGGTGTAAAAGGGGGCTTTAAAAGAAACTGAGCTGCCTGGTATATCTGAAAAGGCTGGTTCAGGGTTGGGCTCAGTACCATTTTTTTATTTCTGCTTTTGCCCTTGCAAGCATCAAACCCTTAGACAGATTTACTTAAAGGATTTCCCCTGCAACTGTCAAATCCCTGAACAGACTTAAGTATATAACAAAGGAATTTTTTTTTTCCTGTGGTTAAAGATGTGGAAAGAAAGTTCCAAAGGAAGGATCCTGATGCAAAACTCTTTTCAGAAATCCCTTCAGCAGCTGCTCAGGAAATTTTTTAATATAATTACCTTATGACTACCCTGTAACCTCCCCACCTCCTTGTTGTTATCGTTAGGTGCCCTTGAGTAAGTTCTGACTCATAGCAACCCTATGTACAACAGAACTAAACACTGCTCCTTCCTGTGCCATCCTCACAATTGTTGTCATGCTTGAGCCCTTTGTTGCAGCCACTGTGTTGATCCGTCTGGACAAGGGTCTTCCTCTTTCTCTGCTGACCATCTACTTCACCAAGCATGATGAACTTCTTCAGGGAATGGTTCCTCCTGATAATATATCCGAAGTATGTGACACAAAGTCTTGCCATCCTTGCTTGTAAGAAGCATTCTGGCTGTACTTCTTCCAAGACAGATTTGTTCATTCTACTGGCAGTCCTTGGTACATTCAGTATTCTTTGCCAACGCCGTAATTCAAAGGCATTCAATTCTTCATCGGTCTTCTTTCTTCATTGTCCAACTTTCGCATGCATATGAGGCAATTTAAAATACCATGGCTTGGTTCAGGTGCACCTTAGTCCTTACAGTGACACCTTGGCTTTTCAACACTTTGAAGAGGTCTTTCGCAGCAGATTTGCCCAATGCGATGCGTCTTTTGATTTCTTGACTGCTGTTTCCATGGATGTTGATTGAGGATCCAAGTAAAATGAAATCCTTGACAACTTCAATCTTTTCTCCATTTATTATGATGTTGCTTATTGGCCCAGTTGTGAGGATTTTTGTTTTCTTTATGTTGAGGTGTAATCCATACTGAAGGCTGTAGTCTTTGATCTTCATCAATAAGGGCTTCAAATCCTCTTCACTTTCAGCAAGCAAGGTTGTGTTATCTGCATAACGCAGGTTGTTAATGAGCCTTCCTCCAATCCTGATGCCATATTCTTCTTCATATAATCCAGATTCTTGGATTATTTGCTCAGCATACAGACTGAATAAGTATGGTGAAAGGATACAATCCTGATGCACATCTTTCCTGATCTTAAACCACACAGTATCCCCTTGTTCTGTTTGAATGACTGCCTCTTGGTCTATGTACAGGTTCCTCATAAGCACAATTAAGTATTCTGGAATTCCCATTCTTTCTTTATGTTATCCATAATTTGTTATGATCCACACAGTTGAATGTCTTTGCATAGTCCATAAAGCGCAGGTAAACATCCTTCTGTTGTTCTTTGCTTTCAGCCAAGATCCATCTGATATCAGCAATGATATTCCTCTTTCTATGTCCTCTTCTGGATCCAGCTTGAATTTCTGGCAGTTCCCTGTCGATGTACTGCTGCAACTGCTTTTGAATGATCTTCAGCAAAATTTCACTTGTGTGTGATATTTAAACCCGAATACCCCACATTCGTGTTTCCAATCAATCACTGTAAAGCCCCCCTGCCTTTCAAGTTGATGATCTCTGGCTTCCCTGATCTTGCAACTTCCAATCAGAATATTGTAACCTGAGTTACAACATTGTATGCCTGTGGGACTGTTGCTTTCTGGAGCATTGGCTTTCACTTTGTGAAATCTAATGTGTCGCTGGCTCGAGCTGTCTTTACCTTCAATAAATATCTCTTGATTTTATTTTTAAATAGAGTACGTGTGGTTACTCTATGACAATGGCAAGAGTGAAGGCTGATGGAAGAGAAGACAAGATTCTTTGAGGAGAAGAGTTGAAGGAAATAAAAAAATCAGGGTGTGGCAAGAATCATTTCAGTGTACAGTATATAGTAACATCACTATTATTAAGACATGAGTAGAGATGGAGAGAGTGACAGTGAGTGAGGAGCTTAAAACTTTGAGGAATGAGAGGAAGTGGTTCAGGGGTCTGTGCTGCTGTTGTTAGGAGTTGGCCTCCAACTCATGGCCACCTCATTCACAATGGGATCAGACAACAGTGACCCATGGGGTTTTCATTAGATCACCATAGAAAGGAGAGGTGGTGAGTGCAATGTTGAAGCTGCACTGTTCAATACAGTAGCCACCAGGCACATGTGACTACATAAATTTGAATCAACAAAAAGTAAATGAAACTAAAACTCTGTTCCTTAGTTGCACTAGCCACATTCCAAGGGCCCAATAGATGCATGTGACTAGTGGGTACTGCACTGGGCAGTGCAGATATAGAACATTTCTATTATTGCACAAAGTTCTGTTAGCTAACACTGGTCTCCTTACCTGCCATTCAGAGCTGGAAGGGGTGGGGGTCAAGCTGAAAAGGGAGAATGGCCTGAAAGTGGCAATAAGGAGCAGGGAGGATACTTCCCACGCTAGGCCCAGTGCTATTAGGCACTAGGGAGAGAAAACAGCCACCCGTTGGAAGGATAATGAGGAAAATTACGTCCTCTGGGGAAGCCAGGTTGAGGTTAGCACAAGAATGTGGGGAAAATTCAGAGAAGTTGGGGAACCAAGGATTTTGCCAGTGAGGTCCTGAATTTCAGAGGGTCTCCCTCTTCATGCAGAAGAAAGATGTAGCAGTCTGCACCTGTAACCCTATGGGGCAGTTCTACTCTGTCCTATAAGATCACTCTGTGTCGGAATCGACTTGAAGGCAATGGATTCCCTCTTCACTCCCACTGACTGGAGAGCTGCAGACCTACAAAGGGGAATTTTCCTTTTGTTGGTAACTTGCTATTTCAATGTAATTTCAAATTTACAGAAAAGTTTCAAGAATAGCACAAAGAACTTCTATATACCCTTTTCTCAGATTTGCCAATTGTTTGTGTTTTGCTCCCTTTGCTTTATCTTCTCTTGATAGATATAGATGCAGATATACGTATAAGTATATAGGTTATAAGGAGCCCTGGAGGCACAGCGATTAAGTGCTTGGCTGCTAACCAAAAAGTTGGCCGCTAGAACCAAGAGAAAAATGTTGCAGTCTGTTCCCATTAAGATTACAGCCTTGGAAACTCTATGGGACAGTTTTATTCTGTCCTATAGGGTCACTATGAGTCATAATTGACTTGACAGCAATGGTTTTATATATATATATACATATATCTATACATATATCTATATATATACACATATGTATAGACCCATATAAAACAACAACCATATGTCTACATCTATTTCTATAATCTATCTATATACATATGTTCCTAAGAGAGGGTCTTGACACATAATATATGAGTTGATTTATATCTATATCTATTATATATATTTATATATATATGTATATATACGTCTATATTTATAATCTATAGATATAGATGTAGACATATGGTTGTTATTGTTGTTAGCTGCCATCAAGTTGGCCCCTGACTCCAGCAACACCATACACAATGGAACAAATGCTGACCAGTCCTGTGCCATCCCCATGATCATTTGTGGATTGGTCTTTTGTGATCCATAGGGTTTTCAGTGGCTGATTTTCAGAAATAGATCACCAGGCCTTTCTTCTTAGTCCATCTTAGTCTGAAAGCTCCACTGAAACCTGTTCAACCACGCAAGCCTCCACTGGACAGATGAGTGGTGAATGCACATGAGCTATATTGGCTGGGAATTGAACCTGGGTCTGTCTCCCACATGGAAGGTGAGAATTCTACCACTGAACAACTACTGCCCCCAAGATATATGGTCCTTTTGTCGTCAAGTTGATTCCAACTCATAGCGATCCTACTGGACAGGGTGGAATGGCCCCATAGAGTTTCCAAGGCTGTAAATCTTTACAGAAGCAGACTGCCACGTCTTTCTCCTGTGGAGCGGTTGGTGGATTCAAACCACCGACATTTTGGTTAGCAGCTGGGCGCTTTAATCACTGCATCACCAGGACTCCTTTTTCATAAGATTACCGTCAAGAAAGCCCTGTAGAAAGAATTCTACTCGGAAGCACATTGGGTCCCCATGAGTCGGAATCAGCTCAAAAGCAATGGGTTTGGTTTTTTGGGTTTGATTACTTACCAGACAACTGTGCAGTCCCAGTCTCTTGCTTGGCTGAAGTTAGGACTGGATCATGGCCATCGGTAGGCCATGATAAGGGCTTTGGAGTTTAAGAGCAATGGGAAATGAATGAAGGATTTTAAGCAGGGCAGTGACATGATCTGATACATGTGATAAACTACAACTGTGGATTGTACGGAGATGACTGGATAATATCCTGGAAGGGAACAATGGAAAGATGGTAAGTAGGCAGATTCAAAACATATTTTGGAGGTAGAATCTGCAGGGCATGTTTGGTTGACCATTATGAAGCTACTTAAGAGAAGTTTTGAAGAACAGTATAGAATACATAGAAACATTCTATTTCATGTTTTTGTAAGATTGTAGTGAAGCTCCAAAAACCAGATCAGTTGCCTTTGAGTCAATTCTAACTCATGGTGACCCCATGTGTGCAGAGCAGTACTGTACCCCGTAGAGTTTCCAAGGCTGTGACTTTTTGGAAGCAGATGGCCAGGCCTTTTCACTGAGATTTCTCTGGGTGGGTTCAAACCACCAACCTTTTGGTTAGTAGTCAAGTGCTTAACCATTTGTGCCACCCAGGGACTCCATAATACAGCTAGGAGAACTCTTTTGGTTTTAACTAACATCTGATTAATTCAGTATACAGTCTTTGAATGTCTGCTATATGCCGGGCCTGTTCTAGGTCTCTTGGAAGGGTGGAGGACAAAAAAATAAGAAAGTCCAGGCAGGAAAAGGTAATTCAAGGCACTTAAACTCTAGTAGGAGAAAAGAGACAAATAAATAACTAATCACAATACAAGGCTGAATAATCAGAAACAACAGTATGTATCTGATTAAACAAGTTCTCCAACTTTGCCTTAAATACTTAGCCTCCTGGAGCAAAGTATTGGTCATGCTCTGCATATCCAGGAAACGAGGATGAGAATATTCAACTGCTAAACTGAGTATTAGGACAAGTGAAAAGAAACAAAGAAAAAGAAGATAGCCTCTCTCTAAATTTTGGAGCTCACCAGCCAGATGAGTAGGAGAAGTGATCAAAAAGAAGATTTCGGAGCTGGGAGCAGAAGGGTGGTAAATATAGACACATTATTGCTCTTTAGTAATTGGCATCCTTGGTGCTTCTCTGGATGACTATCAATTTTTCTTTCTTTTTTAATTTAATTTTATTTTTTTGTTGTTGTTGTTGAGAATATACATAACAGAACATCCTCCAACTCATCAATTAAGGAGGGCTATCGATTTTAACATCATTCAGAATTTTTCTTTTTTTTTGTTTGTTTGTTGTTGTAGTTTAAATTAAGTTTACATTTCAAGTTAGTCTCCCATACAAAAATTTATACATGTATTGTTATGTGACCCTAATTGCTCTCCCCATACTGTGACAGCACACTGCTCCTTTCCACCCCTGATTCCCCATGTCCGTTCAACCAGCCTCTAACCCTCTCTGCCTTCCCATCTCACCTCCAGACAGAAGCTGCCCCTTTAGTCTCTTGTACCTACTTGAGCTAAGAGGCACACTCCTCACGAGCATCACTTTATGTCCCGCAGTCCAGTCCAATCTCTGTCTGAAGAGTTGGCCTCAGAAATTGTTTTAGTTCTGGGCTGATAGAGAATCCAAGGGCCATGCTTTCCCGGGTACCTCCAGTCTCAGTCAGACCATTAAGTCTGGTCTTCTTACTAGAATTTGAGTTCTGCACCCCACCTTTCTCTTGCTCCATCCAGGACTCTCTGTTTTGTTCCCTGTCAGGGTGGTAATTGGTGGTAGCCAGGCACCATCTAGTTCTTCTCGTCTCAGGCTGATGAAGTCTCTGGTTTATGTGGCCCTTTCTGTCTCTTGGGCTAATACTTTCCTTGTGACTTTGGTGTTCTTCATTCTCCTTTACTCCAGGTGGTCGGGACCAATTGACGTATCTTACATGGCCGCTTGCAAGCTTTTAAGACCCCAGACGCCACTCACCAAAGTAGGATGCAGAACATTTTCTTAATAAGCTTTATTATGCCAGTTGAAAAAGATGTCCCCTGAAAGCATGGTCCCCGGACCCCTACCCCTGCTACTCTGTCCCTCAAAGTGTTTGATTGTATTCAGGAAACTTCTTAGCTTTAGTTTAGTCCGGTTGTGCTGACTTCCCCTGTAGTATGTGCTGTCCTTCCCTTCACCTAGGATAATTCTTATCTACTATCTAGTTAGAAAATAACCCTGACCCTTCCTCCCCACCCTCGTAACCATCAAAGAATGTTGTCTTCTGTGTTTAAACCTTTTCTTGAGTTCTTATAATAGTGGTCTTATACAGTATTTGTCCTTCTGTGACTGACTAAATTCACTCAGCATAATGTCATCCAGATTCCTCCGTGTTATGTTTCACAGCTTCACTGTTGTTCTTTATCGTTGTGTAGTATTCCATTGTGTTGATATACCATAATTTGTTTATCCATTCATCCATTGATGGGCACCTAGGTTGTTTCCATCTTTTTGCTATTGTGAACAGTGCTGCCATGAACATGGGTGTGCATATATCTATTCATGTGATGGCTCTTATTTCTCTAGGATGTATTCCAAGGAGCAGGGAGCAGGATAGCTGGATTGTATGGTACTTCTATTTCTAGGTTTTTAAGGAAGTGCCAAATCGATTTCCAAAGTGGTAGTACCATTTTACATTCCCACCAACAGTGTATAAGTGTTCCAGTCTCTCCACAACCTCTCTAGCATTTATTATTTTGTGTTTTTTGGATTAATGCTAGCCTTTTTGGGGTGATATGATATCTCATTGTAGTTTTGATCTGCATTTCTCTAATGGCTAATGATGGTGGGCATTTCTTCATGTGTCATTCAGCATTTTTCTTGAGTTTAAAACTGATTTGTTCATTATAAAAAAGTTGAAAATGTAGAAGTAAAAAGAGAAGAGAATACCTATAATCTCACCATACTACAGCAATAACGTCTTTTAATATCTTGGTGTATTTCATTTATACACACATACACACGCACATATATGCATATACTATATATATTATATTTATATATAATTTCTTACAAAATTGGAATCCTAATTTTGGATTTTCCACTTAAAAATGTATGATGATTTTCTACATCATTTAATATTCCTCTGAAAAGTTTTTAAGGACAGCATGATTATGCCATTATGATTTGCCCAGTCTCCATTTGTTGGACACATATGCTGTTTCCAATTTTCAGTCTTATAAATATAACTGAATGACTATGGATGTCAGTCAT
The DNA here is from genome assembly GCA_030035585.1 of Dugong dugon. Taxonomy (NCBI): domain Eukaryota; kingdom Metazoa; phylum Chordata; class Mammalia; order Sirenia; family Dugongidae; genus Dugong; species Dugong dugon. The sequence goes on along the minus strand of CM057473.1, from coordinate 93,915,673 downwards.
GTTTCATATATACACCCAATACTTACATGCACAGTGGTATATCTTCATGACCTTTTCAAACCATTTAAAACAGAATAGATTTAAGAAGAGCAACAATAACAACAAAAAATCTCGCTCAGTTTCCACTGATTCTGCAGTCAGTCTCCAGCATTCAAGTTCCTCCTTGCTTCAGGTGCAATAATCCAAAAAATATCCACTGAGCACTCAGCACTAAGAACTTGACAGTGAACAAAATAGGTGAGATCTCTGCCCTCATGAACCTATAAACCAGTTGCCAATGAGATGATTCCAACTCATGGGCACCCCATGTGTTACAGAGTAGAACTGTCCCCATAGAATTTTCTTGGCCGTCATCTTTACAGAAGCAGATAGCCAAACCTTTCTTCCGTGGCACTCTAGGTGGGTTCGAACTGCCAACCTTTAGGTTAGCACCTGCAGGCCTACCAGGACCAGGCACATTTAGATATTTCAAATGCATTATCTCATTCAATTTCCATCATAACTCCCTAACTAGATCTCAATATCCCCATTTTATAGATGAGTAAACAGAGGTACAGAGGTATTGAGTAACTTGGAAAAGGCTCAGCTGATAAGTGGCAGAACTGAGGTTTGAGCTCAGAGTTCCAGTGCTCACATCTGGGAGCGGGGAGCTCTTCACTGGGGCCCAAAGACTCCTCCCGAAGCACTTGCTGCACTCTGTTTCCATTTTTATTTTCTTTCTCTGACTCAAGACTGCCATCTTCCTGAGGCCAAGGACTGCTGTTATTCCCTGTGGTATCCCCAAGGTTAGTTAACCTGCCAGGCTGAGAGCTGATATGTTTGCACTGACTAGGTATATGAATGACAAATGTGCCAAGTATTTACAACAGGGCAGAACCATGAATTGAATTGTGTTCCCCGCAAGGGTCGCTATGAGTTAGAATCGAATCGACTAGATGGCAACAGATTTGTTTTGGTTGGTTTTGGTATACCTGTGGTTATAATCCCATTTGGGAATGGATTTTCTTTGTTAACTTAATGAGGCAGTATTAGGGTAGGGTGTGTTTTAAATCAATCTCTTTTGAGATTTAAACAAGCAGATTAAGCGAGCAGAAATGGGGAAAGATAGATGCCATGCCATGTGATAGCCAAGGAATAGAAACTGAAAAGAGACGATGATCTTCCCTCAGAGCCAACACAGAGAAAGCCTTCCCCTAGAGCCAGTGCCCTGAATTAGGACTTCTAACCTCCTAAACTGTGAGAAATTAAATCCACCCATTGTGGTATTTCTGTTATAGTAGCACTAGATAACTAAGACACATGTCTTCCGAAAGAATCCTGTGGTGGAAAAAGGAACTAGGAAATGAGAAATAGAGGTAAAAAAGGAGACAGAATAGGAGCATTTTAAGGTAGCTAATCAGAACTGACTTGAGGGCAACGGGTTTAATACTAGCATAAGGAGCCCTGGTGCAGTGGTTAAAGAGATTGACAGCCTCGGAAACCCTGTGGGGTCGACTATGAGTGGGAATCGTCTCAACAGCAGCGGGTAATACTAGCATGGAGCCCTGGTAGCACAATGGTTAAGTGATCAGCTGCTAATCGAAAGGTTGGTGGTTCAAACTCACCCAGTGGCTCTCCAGGAGAAAGACCTGGCGATCAGCTCCCATGAAGATTACAGCCTAGAAAACCCTATGGGGCAGTTCTACTCTGTCACATAGGGTCACTATGCGTGGAAAATCCACTTGATGGCACTCCAAAAACAACAATATTAATAGCACGCCATTACTGATTAATGATCTGGTCACTGTGACATCTCATTTAATCCCTAGAAAATCCTTGTATGACAGGCACTATTACTTATTATCTTCATTTTACAGATGAAGAAAAGCTCACAGAAATTAAGTAACTTGTCTAAATTCACTCCATTAATGAGTGGAAGAACCAGGAATTTAACTAAAGGCAGAGGGTTAATAATGAGTTCTTCAGAGAGGACAGTAGAGGGATAGTTTAGGTCTTGTAGTGCAATACGCGCTTGAAGGTAGAGGAATGAAGTTCAAGTCCCAGGTCTATTCCTAACTATTTTCTTGATCAAATCGCCTGTTTCCTCACCTGTCAGATGAGGACCATGGTGTTTTTGAATGTTTACACCTCATTTTCATGCACATAGCACAACCTGCTTAGTGTTTTATGTTTAACCTTAGTGAGTTGGGACTGACTGATATTCTGTTTGCCATACTCACTTTGTTCCACTACTAGGTTAAAAACTCTGATTTATTTTTGTGTGTCCCATAGTGCCTTGCAGAAGAAAGGCCTGGCAATCTGCTTCAGAAAGTCCACAGCCTTGAAAACCCTATGGAGGGCAGTTCTACTCTGAAGTACATGAGGTTGCCATGAGTCAGAATCAACTCTAAGGCAACTGGTTTGGTTTTGGTTTCATAGTGCCCTTGCACACACTGGAAAAGAAAAAGAAAAAAAAAACCCCAACTTGTTAAATGAGTGAGTGAACACAGAGTCTTCTCCTTAACTTGGGCAAATAAATCCTGAGAATTCCCTGGCCTTATTCTCTACAACAAAAAAAGTGACAGCAATAATGATGGCTGTCCAATCACAAGCGTCTTTTGGCTGAATGAGAAAACATAGATCAGATTACCACGGGCACTTGAAGAAACATGCTGGACGCTTTCAAAGTGTTACTATAATGTGCCACACTTAACGTGTAAAATACTAAAAAACATCTAAGAAAAGAGAGGGAGTGAGAAGTGAAGGGAATGTTTACTGAACACAACTAGTTGCCAGTCACTGTCCTTAGGCGCTTCACCTGCTCGTCTCTATCATCCTAATAACAAGCCTGAAAAACGGGCATAATTGGCTCCATTCTTTCAGATGGAGGAACCTGACGCTCAGCAAGGTTAAGAAACTTATCCAACTGTATCTCATTCCAAAGCCTAATCTGTTGCTAGGACACCATACTGATGCCCCTTACATTTTTTTCCACTGTAGAGCTTTCCTTCTAGAAAAATTTCCCTGGATTCTTCTAAACAAAGCCTAGAAAAATGTACCTGAGCCAACTGTAGATGCAATGATGCATCTGTGCTGATTTGGCAAGAGAATCCTATTGAGGGCTGTCTCTGTGAGCTAATAGTTAAAGAAGTCCAAAAAGTGCACCATCTGGGAGCGGCTGAAGAACAGCAAAACAACTAGGTTGGCCTTGTCCTTCTGGTTCCCAAACCTGATGGGACTGCTGGATCTTGCACAGACTTCAGCTGATTCAGTGCATGACCAGTGCCAACTGCAGAAACATTCTGGAGTATCTAGCCAAAGCCAAACTCATAGTAAGCTAGAAATGATTCAAGGCCGATGGCATTTTCCTCCCTAGCCTTTATTTCTAGGAAAAGATGGTATCTCTGTTACCTAGGTTGTTTGAGAATTGTGTATCTGAAGCATTTTTTCATAACCTGGAGGTTATTTTAAAAGCCGTGGGCAAAGCACGTAAACTTGCAGTCATTTAGCTGCAAATATGCAGATATCAAAGTCTTTGGAGGTGTGTGTATGAGGGGAGCAGGCTGTTCAATGCTGCTTCAGGTTGATATATGGAAGGGAAATGATTTTCTTACAGAGGGGGGAATGCTGAATGCTATTTTATATTCTCCTAATATGCCAAGGGAGCAGGCTCTACAACTTTTGGTTGATTTCACCCCATTTCTCTGTATGAAAGACTGATCTCACTTTATAGGGAACCCTGAGAGAAAAATAAAACAAGTCAGTTGAAAACTAATAAGTATTTATATGGCTGTCTTTGAGAATGGCAAATCAAAAAACCCTTGGGCAAGATAGTGCTGTTTGTCTCTCTTCCTCTCTCTCAGGTCGTCCAGCAAGGTGTCGTTATTTGGCTTTGAAATCAAATGTATCTGACTCAAGTTCTGACGTATCTGAGCTGTGGTAAATTGTTGATGACACTGGATTATCCTTTACTGATAAGATGTATTTGATAATTTTTTTATTTTTAAAAAGCAACCAATAGCAATTGCAAAACTTTATGTATAATATATACTCTCGATTATGCAAAAAATCTATTTGCATATGTATTAATATGCACTAAAAACTAACAAAGAGAATTTGAATGTTAACAGTGGTTATTTTCAGGTCGTGGAATTACAAGTAATTTTTACGTTCATCTTTATGCTTTTCTGTGTTTACCTAATTTTCTACAAGAAGCATGGAATTACCTTTATAAGCAGAAGAAAAATTAATTGAAAAAATTTAAGCTACCCCTGCTGTAGACATCAACTATTACCAATTCAAATATTTAAGAAGAAACGTTAGATGTGAAAGACCAGAAAGATTTTAGATTTTGAGTAGGAAGATTTTGAGAATCACGAGAAACACTGTCTTTCCTTATTGTTTTCTTAATCAGATGTCCAGGAGTTATTTGCGTCTGACTTTTTTTTCCCCTCATGACATTAGCTAGAGGAAACCATGTTTGTAGAAAGAATCGTGACATAAACAAAGTCAGGGGCACTTCTAAATGTGTTGCCCTGGTGGTGTAGAGGTTAAGAACTACAGCTGCTAACTGAAAAGTCAGCAGTTCGAAGCTACCAGGTGCTCCTTGGAAACTCTGTGGGGCTGTTCTACTCTGTCCTTTAGGGTTGCTATGAGTTGGAATTGACTGATGGCAATGGTTTTTTGTTTGTTGTTTGTTTTTTTTTTAAATTATTCTCTAAGAAGCCAGGTCAGTGGTTTTGAAGTTTGAAGGCTAAGGAAAATTTGAAATTGAAAGCATGTTATGACCCAGTCCTGCAGGGTTGCTGGCAGAAGTAGAAAGGACACAGGGCTAGGAACCAAGCCCTGAGTTCTACTTGTAGCTCTGCCACTAACCAGTTGTGTGACACTGGACGATTTATGCAACTACGCATCCTTACACTTGTTTGTAAAATGAGGTCTATGCCAGCTCTACAATTCTGTTCTCTCTGTCTGGGTAAAATGGCATTACTGGATAAAGTCCCAGATTGGAGACCACTCCAGCTTCAGTGTCCAACTAGGCCACTCCTTCCCTGGAATAGCTACTTAACCTCGGTGTCCACATGGTTTCCTCATCCCTTGGTTTCAGGTGTACTCCCTCAGGAAGATGTTGCAAGGACTGACTAATGCACATTCGTGTCCCAATAACAATGACGCAAAGAGCACAGGTGCTGGGAGTTCCAAACTGTCAATTCCTGCATCTGGGGATGGTCATCCTAGCACAGAGGTTATAACTGAAGTCTTGAATGATGTTGAGTTCTTTTCCCAGAGAGCTGAAGTATTTACAACAAATAGATCAATAGTATGACTAGTTTTATATAGGTAGGGGAAGTCCATCCCAAGGAAGCAACGACTACCTTCTTGGACCCCTCCTCAAAGAACAATTCTGAGATTTTTATCTTTTCCAGAAAAGACTGAAAATATTGCCCACAGAGAAGGATGCATTAAAGTTTCCTCCTTTACTGCAAATAAAATGAATTCTGAGATTTAAAAAAAAAATTTTTTTTTTCCACATGTTAATTCGTTGGGGCTTTACTCGCTTTTTGCTTCCAACAGCATGGATCACGAGCTCACATAGCACTATATACTTTAAATCTCCCTAGCGATTCCACCTTTCCAGTCCTGATCAGAAACGTCATCTATACCGAAGGCCATTTCGACCAGGTGCGCGGTAAGGAGAGCTCCGGCAGCGGAGAGTTTCCTTGGCAACAGGGCAAGTGCATCACCACAGGAAAAGATTTGTTACTCTCCCTGTGTGTGTGTTCCAAAACATATGGGACCCTGCTGCGTTCCTTTCCACAGTTTAGCTCTCTCTCGTCTGCACGGGACTTGGAAACACCTCGGAGCAGCTGATCCCCCCGAGACTACTTGTCACTGCCACAGCTGGCTACGAGCGAGTGCATGGGGAGGCGGAGGGGGACATGGAGAAGGCGGCAGCGGTGATGTCCCACGTGCGGAATCCTTTTCCTCTTTCTGCTTCACGTTCGTTGTCTTCACGTGTTTCGCTCTGCTCAATTGTGGGGCCGTCGTATGCTCTCCAGAATTCCGGCACAGTTCAGCTCACGCTTATAGGGGCTCAGGAAATCTTTGCCAAAACCTTGAGTCAAAGCGTCCCTCTCTCCCGCGGCGTCCGGTAGGGAGCCCCCGGAGTCTGAGGCGGCGCGGTCGCCGGAGCCCCTGGGCTATTCGGCCCTGGTTGGGGCGGCGCGGGGCGGGAGGCGGAAGGCACTCGCAAGGGGGTATGCAAATAGCCGGCCGGGACCGTCCGCAGCCTCCCCCGCGCTCCGGGATAAAATGACGGGGCGGGGCACGGCCGCCGCAGAAGCCGCTGCCTCCGGGAGCCGACTGTGCGCTTTTGTACAGCGACTCTCCGCAGCCCGCGCTGTCCGCGGAGGCAGCGCGCCCACAGCCCTGAACCCGCGCCACGCAGCCCGAGTCCCGCCCGGCTTGGCCTGCGCTCCGTCAGCTCCGGGTAAGGACCGGCGGCAAATCGGGGACACGGGGCTGGGGGTGGGGGGCGCGCTGGGGCCGCAAGGGAGGCAACTTGCATCTTCTTGCGGGCCGGTTTCTCCTTGCGTCCAGAGGAGCCTGCCTGTCTACACTTTCTGAATGGGAACGCGGGAACCGGTCGCTCACCAGACCCAGCGCCTCAGCTGCGCTCTACCTGAGACCGGGCAGGTGGCATTTCCCCAGGTTCTGAGAAGGGACAGTTTGTCCCCAGGCCATCAGCAGTCCAGACCAAAAGAAACTGCATTTGGTATGCACAGGATTAGGAGGCACTTAGATTGTTTTGGATTAGAGTGAAATCGGTGGTCACAAAAAAAAAAAAAAAGAGTTCCATATTAAGAGGAGAGCCCTGGTGGCGCAGCGGTTAAAGGGCTCGACTTCCAACCTAAAGGTCGGGGGTTGGAACCCACCAGCCGCTCCGTGAGAGAAAGATGTGGCAGTCTGCTTCCATAAAGATTGGCAGTTTTAGAAACCTTATGGGGCATTGCTACTCTGTCCTATAGGGTCGCTGTTAAGTCTGAATTGACTCCATGGCAGTGGGTTTCTAGTAAGAGATTATTATGCTTCTTCTTCTTTTTTTTTTTTTTTTTTACCCCCTAGCCATCCAGAGACACTCTGGGGAGGCAATGGGAGGGAGAGAAGCATAGAGGCTGAGGAGAGAAAGGTGTGGGTGTGTACACGTTTGAATGAGCAGAACTAATAGACTTTACAGGCCAGAGACGCCGGACAGAAAATGCTTGCCAAGTCCAGCTACTTACCCAGCTCTGCACAGTGGATGTACCTAGTGCTGTGGAAAAAAGACTTTAGTAGACTTTTTGTTTTTCTTTCCCTTATTTAAACAGAGATGAGTCCTTCTGAAGTCTATTTTTTAAATCTAGCACCAATCTCAGTGTTGGTGAACTAAGGTCTGAAGTTTGCTCTGCAGCTATTGTGCAAATCCCTCCCTTGTCTCATTCCTTCCTTCACTTCTGTCCACCATCACAGAAGATGCAATATGGAAGGAAGAAAAAGTGTTGTTCAAGAAGGTTTCCAAGTCCATCTTATTATTCCCTATTTTATGATATCAGGTATAGAGTTTTCACTGGAATGGGGAGAACAAAAGGATCAGGAATCCTGCTTCTCTTCCCCTCCTTCTTTCTTCCTTAAAACCAGTCAGAACCACCCTAAGGATGGAGGACCTTAGTGAGTCTTCAGAATTGAGATAAGCACCTTGCAGATAGGCAAATAGGTACCCTGGAGCTATAGAACCTGAACTGGAAGGTCACAGGGGCAAAGAATGGGAAAGTGACAGATCCAAGATAGGATTAATTCCCGAGGGAAGGGAGTGGTGAAGTGGAACTGTTTTACACAACTCTCCTCAGGTTTCTGTTTGTGTATGTTTGTGTTGGTTCTGGTCAGTCACTGGATAAAAGAAGACTGGAAGCATGTCCGAGTTCTGGCTAATTTCTGCCCCTGGCGATAAGGAAAATTTACAAGCTCTGGAGAGGATGAACACTGTAACTTCCAAGTCCAACCTGTCTTACAATACCAGATTTGCTATTCCTGACTTCAAGGTAAAATTTGTGGGAGGAGGAAGGAGGTGGTGGGTGGGAGGAGCGGGTGTTGTCTGGGAAACCAAGGAGAAAATATCAGGGCAGAGGCAGGAAGGCTGAGGACCAGCCTGGAGTTGAGGATGAATATGGGGAGCTGATGGTCTGGATAGGACATTACGACATAGCTCAAAATTAATTGTGGTTCCAGTGGACTTGGAGCCACTGTGAAGAATGAACAGGCGAGAAGACTGTGGGTAGCAATGTCTAATGCTTCAAAAAGTGGGGAGAACTTTTTTGTTTAAATTTTATTGTTGTGAAAGTTTACAATTCAAGTTAGTCTCTCATACAAAAATTTATACGTACATTGTTATATGACCCTAATTGCTCTCCCTATACTGTGACAGCAGACTCCTCCTTTCCACCCCTGCTCTTCCGTGTCCTTTCGACCAGCTCCTGACCTTCTCTGCCTTCTCATCTCACCTCCGGACAGGAGCTGCCCATTTAGTCTCATGTATCTACTTGAGCTAAGAAGCACACTCTTCGCGAGTATCATTTTATGTCCCATAGTCCAGTCTAATCTTTGTCTGAAGAGTTGGCCTCGGGAATGGTTTTAGTTTTGAGCTAACAGAGAGTCCAGGGGCCATGCTTTCCAGGTTCCTCCAGTCTCAGACCGTCAAGTCTGGTCTTCTTACTAGAATTTGAGTTCTGCACCCCACTTTTCTTCTGCTCCATCAGGGACTCTCTGTTGTGTTTGGGGAGAGCATTTTATACACTTGTGTCTTCCCGTGCAGTCCTCAGATTCTTCCTCATTTGTCTTTAACATCTAAGAAGACCAACAATATAGTTAAGCTGTGCAGGCTTGGAAGGCTTCAGCCTTGAGTGTCCTCATGACCCACGAGGCGAGGGAGGCAACCTGGGATCCTTCTGGGTTTGCAGAGGGGAAAGAAGGGAATTTAGTAATAGCTAGGTGGGTGGCAGAAAGAGGTTTGAGTAATGTTGGAGAGTCTGAGGGCTCTTGTAGTGGAGAACAAAGATAAAATAAAACTAGCTTTACAGAGGAGCAAAATTCGTACAGTCTTCAAAAAGAGTGGCAACACTGGGCTCTGAACCCTTGTCTTGCTACATTAAAGCCTGTCACTGTCCAGGGACTATAGACATAAGGAAGGTTAGTGAATTCAGCATCCTCTTATCATTTACTATGTGTGACAGACTATGCTAGAGTCTGGAGAATACAAAGATTTAAAAAAAAAGACCTGACTCGTGAAAAGTTGCTTAAAACCCAGTCAAATTGCTTGAAAAGAAGAAACTTCACTTATTAGAGACATCCAAACAAACAAACAAACAAAAAAAACCCAATTGCTGTCAACTCGATTCCGACTCAGCCACCCTATAGGACAGAGTAGAACTGCCCCATAGGGTTTCCAAAGAGCGGCTGGTGGATTCAAACTGCCAGCCTTTGGGTTAGCAGCTGACCTGTTAACCACTGCGCCACCAGGGCTCCTGGAGACAATCCAGGCCTCGTAATTTCCTAATGATATATTTTTTTTCTTCAAAATTTCATTCTGTTGTTGAGAATATATACATCAAAACATACATTCCTGGAGTTGTACAACCATTCTCACCCTGCTTGTCTGAGTAGTTCCTCCCTCATTAACATAAACTCACTGCCGTCTAAGGTCCCTTTCTAATCTTTCTAGTTGCTGTTGTCAGTGTGATGCCATATAAATAGTTCTTAAAAGACCATAATGCTCAAAGGTTTTACTAGCTAAACTACTAGGCTAAACTACTGTTGGGTTTTAAGATGACTTCAGGGGACATTTCTGGTTTACGATTTAAAGATTATCTCAGGAGGGCAATAGTTTCAGAGTCCTTAGGGTTTTGAATAGTTTCCATCTAAGGCTTAAAGATTAGCTCAGGGCAATAGTTGAAGGGGTTCATCCACCCTCCATGACTCCAGAAAGTCTAGAGTCCATGAGAATTTGTCCCAATGATATTTTAATGCCTGGGTGGTAGTGGGTCACACGATAGCAAACTTTTTCCTTCTGATTCTGTGAATAGACTTTTATATATATGATTTTTGACATTGTAATAATTTCCACATCAAGGAACAGACCATTATAAGTAATTTGAAAATAAAAGGACCTCGATAATGATGAATTGGAAGGAAAAACTGCCCTCCCACCCCCCCACCAAGATCATAGTCAATACAGCAAAGAAGACCAGAGGAAGGGGTTGGTGGGAGAATCTTGAAGAAGAAATGCTTCTAGTAATGATAACTTCTTAAACTTTTTTCTGGGGTAGCTCTTCCTCAGCTGTGAGGATTAATCACATGATAGCTGACCACCATTCAAAGAGGAAAATGAGCTGAGGTCAGACCATGACATAATAGTCACTCCTTCCCATGGCAAACGTATGACAGTTTCTCCTGTTGGCAAAAGAATGCTTCAAAGTCCACCAAGTTTTTCCCAGTTTCCAGTTTGGCCATTGACCAAGGGCAACTGACTCCAGATGGAAGTTACAGAATTCCCTGCACTCTGGTTGAAATGGCAAAGCACACTTAACCTGCCATAAAGTGTGTGTGCTTATAACTTTTTTCTGATCTTTCTAGGTAGGGACCTTGGATTCCCTTGTTGGTCTCTCTGATGAGTTGGGGAAACTCGATATCTTTGCTGAAAGGTAAAATATTTCTTATTTACTACATGCAAGTGAAAATTTGGCATTGTTGTCAGAGGACACAGTGTTCTTGCTTTGGCTGAGCCCATACTTGTCTAAACTCAGTCCTAGAAGTCAACTGAAAGAGGCTGGGGACGTCTGCCTGAGGATGCCAGTTCAACAGGGGCAGTTGATGGATAGGGGGAGTTTTGTTTGCTGGAGGCTTTTTTGTGTGTGCTTTAGGTGAAAGTTTATAGCTCAAGTTAATTTCTCATACAAAAATTTACACACATATTATTATATGACCCTAGTTGCAATCCCTATAATATGACAGCACACTCCCCCTTTCCACTTTCCCGTGTCCATTCAACCAGCTCCTATCCCTTTCTGCCTTCTCATCCTGCCTCTGGACAGGATCTGCCCATTTAGTCTCGTGTATCTGCTTGAACTAAGAAGCACACTCTTCACGAGTATTATTTTATGTTTCATAGTCCACTCTAATCTTTGTCTGAAGGGTTGGCTTTGGGAACGGTTTTAGTTCTGGGTTAACAGAGAGTCTGGGGGCCATGTCTTCTGGGGCTCCTCTAGTCTCAGTCAGACCATTAAGTCTGTCTTTTTACTAGAATTTGAGTTCTGCAGCCCACTTTTCTCCTGCTACATCAGGGACTCTCTGTTGTGTTCCCTGTTAGGGTGGTCATTGGTGGTAGCCAGGCACCATCTAGTTCTTCTGGTCTGAGGCAGATGGAGTCTCTGGTTTATGTGGCCCTTTTGTCTCTTGGGCTAATATTTTCCTCGTGTCTTTGGTGTTCTTCATTCTCCTTTGCTCCAGGTGGGTTGGGACCAACTGATGCATCTTAGTTGGCCACTCGAAAGCTTTTAAAAGACCCCAGATGCCACTCACCAAAGTAGGATGCAGAACATTTTCTTAGTAAACTTTGTTATGCCAGTTGACCAAGATGTCCCCTGAAAGCTTGGCGGCCAAACCCCTACCTCTGTTACTCTGTCCCTCAAAGTGTTGGATTATATTCAGGAAACTTCTTAGCTTTGGTTTAGTCCAGTTGTGCTGACTTCCCCTGTAGTGTGTGCTGTCCTTCCTTTCACCTAAGATCATTCTTGTCTACTAATTAGTGAGTTCCCCTCTCCCTCCACACCCTTGTAGCCATTGAATAAAGTTTTCTTCCGTGTTTAAACCTTTTCTTGAGTTCTTATAATAATGGTCTCATACAATATTTATCCTTTTGCAACTGACTAATTTCACTCAGCATAATGTGGTGGCAGCATTTTTTGGGGGACCTGCCTTCAAAATGAAGAGGTTCCATGACAGAAGATTTTGAAAAACTTTAAAAAAAAATCAGTGTAGTTTTTTCCCCCAAAACTTTTAAAGTTTTTCTTTTTAGTGACATACGCACATAGTAAAAAGTTCAAACAGTACAACAAGGCATACAGTGAAAATTAAGTTTTCCTTTCACCTGTTTTCCTTTCCTCTCTGCTTGCCCCCTAATTCCTTTCTTTTGAGGCAATGTTATTATGAGTTTTTAGATGAGCCTTCCAGAGATAGCCTATACAAAACAAACCAAAAACCACACCAGTTGCCAGCCAGTCGATTCCAACTGATGTGACCCCATGTGTTACAGAGTAAACTCTGAATATATTCTTAAAAATAGTTTTATACAAATGGTAGTATACTGTCTGCACCTTGCCTTTTTAATTTAATAAAGTTTCTTAGATTGTTTCATGCCAGTCCACGTCTGTGAAATGGGATAATACGACCATCTCTGCTTTCACGACTACCTGTCAGTTCGTTGTACTGTGGTGGCTTGTGTGTTGCTATGATGCTGGAAGCTACGCCCCTGGACAGGTGTCCGCAAATCTTCCAGACTAAGACAGACTAGCAAGAATGGCCTGGGAGTCTACTTCCTAAAATCAACCAATGAAAACCCTATGGATCACAACAGGATATTAACTGATATAGTGCTGGAAGATGAGTCCCCTAGGTTGGAAGGCACTTAAAATACACAGTGCCCTCAACAATGGACTCAGACATACCAACAATTGTGAAGATGGCACAGGACCCAACAACGTTTTGTTCTGTTGTGCATGAGTTCGCCATGAGTCAGAGCTAACTCCATGACCACTAACAACAATTCTGCTTGCAGAGGAGAAGGAAAGGAAGTAAAATAATGTTAAACCAAGTATTATCAAATCTAGGACATGTCCTGTGAAAATTTAACATCTAAGAGAAGGTGCCAGCATCTTCAGCAGTTTGGCATGAAGATGGAGATAGGCTTGACCCCCAAAACGTCTACTCCTTTCTTAGGTTACTCAGCACCTCAGAGGGGAGTCTGACAGATACTATCTAGGTTAGCCTGTTGCCCTGGGCTAGTGATTGTCTTGCATTTTCTCAGGCCATCCTGACAAACCACAGCATGAGGCTGTTCAGTCAGGTGCAGTGATGTTGGCTTAAGATGAATTGTTCTGATGCCTCCTACAGAAATGACAGCTATTAAGCCTTTTATTTTTCTAGACTTGTCTTTGCAATCAGCTATTGTCTGCTCTAGGGCAAGTCCTCTAACCTCTTTCTTAGTTACCAGAATACCCCTCTAGCTTTGTCATTCTATGCTCCTGGGTTATTACTGTTTCCACTTTGGTTTCTTTTGTTTCAGTAAGCATTGATGTTTTGTTCTGCATGGTACTTATTTGTCCCACAAGTTGATTGCCATGGTACTGCAGCAATGTTTAAGAAATAATATGAAAATACGTGAGCAAGTAAGGTTATAGCTGTCATGAAACAGATGGGGGCTATATGAATTAAAGTGTTTTAAAAAACACAGGGGCAGGATGTTGGAAGAATGAAAATCACTGTGCATTGTTTTGTTTTTTTTTTGTGGGTATATATTCTCAAGAGCCTTCCTCTCAGGGGCAAAGGAAAAATCCTGTGGTCTGAGCCCCTCAAAATTCTTATTTCTAGCATTTGTCGAGTCCAGGGGTCAATATAATCCTGTCGGAGGAGTTAATACTGGAGCTTGGTGTAAAATAGTAGAATATACGAGTAAAACATGGAGACCCTCTTCAGTTCTTTGCAGTGTTCTTCCTGATTCTTTAAACAGTACTCAAGTGTTATTGGATAAATAAAGGCTAGCTGGGTATGCAACCCAGGCAGCATAAACCTGTCAGCACTGCTTCTGGCCAGGAGAACAGAGAAGGGACAAGCTTTTTCAAGGTGTATTGTTTCCATATCCTTTTATTATTTATTTACTCAGGGCGCTGGAGTGTTTTTCCATGTGGCTGGGAGGCAGCTTTTGCTTACTGGGCCTTTATCTTTGATTTATTTCCCCCATGCTGCCTTTATTAACCTACTCCTTATTTACATTATAATTTGTGAACATTTGAGAAACCAAACAATTTTTGCTTAAAAAAAAAAAAAGCCTCCCCCACTATTTTAAAGAAGTGTTTGAGTCCCTCACTGTATCTTAGCTTGTTTTGGAGTGCTGGTTGAGATATTACATTTCACTGGCACTTGGGCGTTCAGATATACCTTGTGGGTTTCTGTGGTAATTGTTGACTGTCACTAGCCCCTAAGTGCATTATCCGTTTTGTGGAATAGCTGGTGGCTTTTTCATTACCCACATGGTTCCAAGAAGTTGACAGACGGTTAGCTGATCAAACATGGCGTCTCTGAGTGTGGATGTCTGGTTAGAGATGCGAGTGAATCGGTTCCTCTAAGGGCATTCTAGAGAGAAAGGAAATATAATTAAAAATATATATATATGCAAGTGCAGGAATATCAGGTTGAGATTATCTGCACGATACTTCATTCATTCATTGAACAAATGTCAGTTGAATGCCTAGTTATGCGATGCAGTGTTGTAGTTTTGTCAAAGCGACTTGGTGGTCCTTCTGGGTGCCTTCCTCAGCCCGCTGCCCTCTCACTCTCAGTGATGACTATTTCAAATCTTCTCCACCCTCCATTGTCCCTTTCACCCCCATTAACACCTCTCTCACCCTGCACAGCTCCCCCAGACTCTTCCTTGACCTCCTCCCACCCCCTACTCTTTTCAGATCTACTGATTTACCCTCTCACAGTACAGATATCACCTCTCCTTCTTAGCAGCTACCACAGGTGACTTTTACATTTGCTTATGGGAGTATTCGATTGCTGTCTGTTTTCCCCGCTAGACTGTAAGACCCACAAGGCCAGTCTTTTGCCCACAGTTAGATCCCAAGCACCTATAACATCGTAGGCCCTAATTGACTGCATGAATGAATGAATGGAAGGAAAAATTCGAGAACATTAGTGCTGGATAGGCCCTTAGAGATCTAACCCCCTTCATGTTCCAAATAAGGGAACAGGCCCAGAGAGAAGCTCCTAGAAAGAACTGAGTAGGTGGAGGGTGGGTAAGACCCTGGATCCACCCATTCGCCCATCAGTGTTTGTCTGGCTGCCTGTCTATCCATCTGCCTCTAACTGGATCCCATTTCCTTCAGCAGGATTTAGTGGCTGGGCTTTACATTATGCTTCAAGCTCAGGGGAGTCATTGGCAGAACTAACTAGAAAATGGCTTTTTTTCCTCTTCCCTTCTACCCTCCCAGTCTCATCATCTGTCATTGTAGTTTCTTATAACACTAAATAGTATTTTTAATACAATCACATTTAGAAAATCAAACAATATAAAAAGGTATAAAAGAAAATAGAAAAAATTCTACATTAACCTGCATCCCTCTTCCCACAGGCAACCATTAGGAATTTCTGTCTTTCCTTCCATGGTAAAAACAAAACACAAATACATACATTTCATAATCTAGCCCAAATGCTTACAAATCTTGAAAACCTTATTTTGAGATACCTACTAAGCACAGACAGATCTTTTGTTTGATATATCCCAAGCATCTAAGGCAGAGCCTGGCACATAGTTGGTGCAAAGATCCTATTGATAATTCATTTGGGGTTACACTGAAATTAGGGACAATTAACAACCTTATACTGCCCTGGGTGGCACAAACAGTGAAACTCTCAACTACTTGCTGTTCGAAGCCACCCAGAAGAAAGACCTGACAATCTGTTTCGGAAAGGTCACAGCCTGGAAAACCCTATGGAATATAGTTCTATTCAGCAACACATGGGGTCACCATGAGTTGGAATTGACTGGATGACAACTGAAAAATAAAATCCTTATAATTTTTAGTGTTTCCATAAACATGGTTCATTTTTCATTGACTCGACTCTTTTTCCTTGTTCCTCTTATAGAATTCTAACGTTTTATTCAATAAAGATCCTGCACAATATGTTATTGAATTTTTTCCTAAGTGTTTTCTATTTTGTTGCCATTGTAAATGAGATCTTTTCTTCATTGCATTTTTTAATGTGATTACTGTTCATAAATAGGAAAGCTACTGATTTTCATGTATTAATTTTGTGACACACTAATTTATTGAATTTCCTTATTTTTTTCTAATGGTTTTTCAGGTGATTTTCTTAGGTTTTCTAGACACATGGTCATATTATCTGCAAATAATAGTTTCATCTCATTTGCTTGCATTTCTTTTTCTTATTTAATTACATAGGCTAATATTCCATACGAATGTTTGTTAGTTATGGCAGTGGACATCTTAGTGTTCTTCCAGCTTTAATTTGAATATTTCTAGTGTCTCACCATCAAATATCATTTTGACCATTTGGAAATATACATTATCATAGGGAAGTTCTACTCTGTCCTATAGGGTCACTATGAGTCAAAATCAACTTGATAGCAATAGGTTTGGTTTGGTTTGGTTTAAGGAAGTGTCTATCTTTTTCTGTTTTATCTGGAATGAGTATTGAATTTTTTAACTTCCTTTTGTGCATGTAATGAGATGGTCTTTTTTTTGTGACCCTAATGTGGTGTATTTATTAATAGATACCATAATTATTGAATCATCCTTTCATCCCAATCAGAATGTTGAAGTCTATTTGCTAATTATTTATCTAAGATTTTCTATTAGTATTTATAAAGTCAGCAAAGGTGTGCGTCAGGGATTTATCTTTTCACCATACCTATTTAATCTGTATGCTGAGCAAATAATCCGAGAAGCTGGACTGTATGAAGAAGAACATGGCATCAGGATCGGAGAAGACTCATTAATGACCTGCATTATGCGGATAATACAACCTTGCTTGCTGAAAGTGAAGAGGACTTGAAGCACTTACCGATGGAGATCAAAGACCACAGCCTTCAGTGTGGATTACACCTCAACATAAAGAAAACAAAAATCCTCACAACTGGAACAATAAGCAACATCATAATAAATGGAGAAAAGATTGAAGTTGTCAAGGATTTCATTTTACTTGGATCCACAATCAACCCCCATGGAAGCAGCAGTCAGGAAATGAAATAACATATTGCATTGGGCAAATCTGCTGCAAAAGACCTCTTTAAAGTGTTAAAAGGCAAGGGTGTCACCTTGAAGACTAAGGTGCACCTGACCCAAGCCATGGTGTTTTCAGTTGCCTCATATGCATGCAAAAGCTGGACAATAAATAAAGAAGACCAAAGAATTAATGCCTTTTAATAGTGGTGTTGGTGAAGAATGTTGAATATACCATGGACTACCAAACTGACAACAAATCTGTCTTGGAGGAAGTACAGCCAGAATGTCCTTAGAGGCAAGGATGACAAGACTATGTCTCACATACTTTGGACATGTTATCAGGAGGGATCAATCCCTGAAGAAGGACATCATGCTTGGTAAAGTAGAGAGTCAGCGAAGAAGAGGAAGACCCTCAATGAGATGGATTGACACAGTGGCTGCAGCAGTGGGCTCAAGCATAACAGCGATTATGAGGATGACACAGGATCAGGCAGTGTTTCCTTCTGTTGTACATGGGGTGGCTATGAATCGGAACCGACTCGATGACACCTAACAACATCAGTATTTATGAGTAAGATAATAATACTAACTTCCAAAAACCGAAAGAGACTCGTTGCCGTCGAGTCTATTCCAACTCATAGTGACCCTATAGGACAGAGTAGAATTGCCCCATAGGGTTTCCAAGGAGCGGCTGGTGGATTTGAACTGCCAGCCTTTTGGTTAGCAGCTGAACTCATAACCACTGCGCCACCAGGGCTCCAGAACTCTAGACAGTGTTTCTCAAAATTGGACATTAAAGTGAATTATCTGGGTGGGGATCTTGATAAGATGCAGATTCTGATTCACTGGGTCTGTCCTGCAGCCTGAGATTCTGCATTAATCACAAGCTCCCCAGTGGTGCTGATGCCTCTGGTCTGCAGACCATACTTGGCATAACAAGGCTGAGCATTTGAAAGCAGTGGCTCTCAAACTCGAGTGTGCTTCAGAATCACCTGGTGGGTTTGTTAAAACAGATTACTGGAATCTACCCTCAGAACTTCTGATTCAGCATATCTGGGGTGGGGCCTGACTCTGCAGTTCTAACAAGCTCCCAGGTGATGTTGCTGCTGCTGCTCCTGCATCATGCTTTGTGAACTGCTTCTTCAAATGGTAATGGAATGATTTGCTTCTTGTAGGCTTAAAATGTGTCTTTATGAAGGTCTGGGTCTGGTACATTTTTATTAGTTCTTTGATAATATCCACACATTTTTCCAGTGTTATTGGTCTGCTGGTTTTCTCTTTGGGGGAAGAGGGATATTGATTTTGATAAACTGAATTTCCCTAGAAAATAGTCCATTTCATGAACTTTTCCAAGCTGTTTGCATAGTGTCTACCAACATATATTCTTATGAGTTTTATAATTGTCTCTGTATCTGCTCATTTCTCTTTTTCTTATTTGTGTTATCTTTGATTAGGCTACTCAGTGGGTTTATCTGTTTCACTGTTAAAGAGAAGCAGGCTTTTTTTTTTTTTTTTTTTTTTAAATCATGCTTTAGGTGAAAGTTTACAGAGCAAATTAGTTTCTCATTCAACAATTTCTATGCAAATTGTTTTGTGGCATTGGTTGGAGTTCCCACGATGTGTCCACACTCTCTCCTTCCACACCCGAATTCCCCATTTCCATCTGTCTGTTTTTCCTGTCCCTTCCTGCCTTCTCATTTTTGCTTTTGGGAAGCTGTTGCCCTTTTGGTCTTGTATACATGATTGAACTAAGAAGCACTTTCTTCACGTGCGTGTTATTGTTTTATAGACCTGTCTAATCTTTGGTTGAAGGGTGAACTTTGGTAGTGGCTTCAGTTCTGAGTTAAAAGGGTGCCTGGAGGCCATAGTCTTGGGGGTTCTTCCAGTTTCTGTCAGGCCAGTAAGTCTGGTCTTTTTTCGTGAATTTGAATTTTGTTCTACATGTTCCTCCCACTCTGTCTGGGACTCTCTGTTAGGATCTCTGTCAGAGCGTTTGCTGGTGGTATCCAAGCACCATTTCGTTCTTCTGGGCTCAGGCGAGTGGAGGCTGCAGTATTTGTTTTTGTTTTTGTTTTTTTTTAATATATATATTTTTTATTTTTTCCCTTACAAAAATTTGTACATACACTGTTATGTGACTCTAATTTCTCTGCACATACTGTGACAGCACACTCTTTGTTTCCATCCCTGATTCCCCGTGTCCATTCCACCAGCTCCTAACCCTCTCTGCCTTCCCATCTCACCTCTGGACAGAAGCTGCCTATTTAGTCTCATGTATCTACTTGAGCTAAGAAGCACACTCATTACGAGTATCATTTTATGTCCACAGTCCAGTCCAATCCCTGTCTGAAGAGTTAGCTTCAGAAATTGTTTTAGTTCTGGGCTGATAGAGAATCGGGGGGGTGGGGACATGCTTTCCAGGGTTCCTCCAGTCTCAGTCAGACCATTAAGTCTGGTCTTTTTACTAGGGTTTGAGTTCTGCACCCCACCTTTCTCCTGCTCCATCAGGGACTCTCTGTTGTGTTCCCTGTCTGGGTGGTCAGTGGTGGTAGCTGGGCACCATCTAGTTCTTCTGGTCTCAGGCTGTTGAAGTCTTTGGTTTATGTGGACCTTTCTGTCTCTTGGACTAATACTTTCCTTGTGTCTTTGGTGTTCTTCATTCTCCTTTGCTGCAGATGGTTGGGACCAACTGATACATCTTAGATGGCCACTTGCAAGCTTTTAAGACCCCAGACGCTGCTCACCAAAGTAGGATGCAGAACATGTTCTTAATAAGCTTTGTTATGCCAGTTGAAAAAGATGTCCCCTGAAAGCTTGGTGGCCAAACCCCTACCTCTGCTACTCTGTCCCTCGAAGTGTTGGATTATGTTCAGGAAACTTCCTAGCTTTGGTTTAGTCCAGTTGTGCTGACTTCCCCTGTAGTGCATGCTGCCCTTCCCTTCACCTAAGATAATTCTTATCTACTATGAAGTTAGTAAATAACCTTCACCCTCCTTCCCCACCCTCATAACCATCAAAGAATGTTTTCTTCTGTGTTTAAACCTTTTCTTCAGTGTCTTATAATAGTGGTTTTATATAATATTTCTCCTTCTGTGGCTGACTAAATTCACTTAACATAATGCTCTCCAGATTCCTCCATGTTATGTTTCACAGTTTCGTCATTGTTCTTTATCTTTGTGTAGTATTCCATTGTGTGGATATACCATAATTTGTTTATCCATTCATCCATTGATGGGCGCCTAGGTTGTTTCCATATTTTTGCTATTGTGAACAGTGCTGCAATGAACATGCGTTTGCCTATATCTATTTGTGTGATGGCTCTTATTTCTCTAGGATATATTCCAAGGAGCGGGATAGCTAGATCGTATGATACTTCTATTTCTAGCCTTTTTTTTTCTCTTTTTTTAAAGATCCTGTTAATGCAGTTTTATTTTTATTTTTATTGTACTTTCGGTGAAGGTTTACAGAACAAATAGTTCCTCATTAAATAGTCAGTACACATATTGTTTTATGACATTGGTTAACAACCCCACAAATGTCAACCCTCTCCCTTCTTGACCTTTCTTTTTTTGGTGAAAATATGCGTAGCCAAAGATGCACCATTTCAAAAATTTCTGCATGCACAGCTCAGTGACATCAACTACACTCTTCCAGTTGTGCTGCTATTCTCACTTAAGATGAAGGCTTACAGAACAAAATAGTTTCTCATTTAACAGTTAGTACACATGTTGCCCTCTGACAATGGTTAACAACCTCACAACACATCAACACTATCCTTACTCAACCTTGGGTTCCCTATCACCAGCTTCCTTGTCCCCTTCTGCCTTCTGGCCCTTGTCCCTGGACTGCTGTACCTCATTAGTTCCATTTGGTTTTACGGGGCTGTCCACTCCCAGGCTGAACGGTGAACCTTGGAGATGACTTCACCACTCAGCTAAATGGGTGTCTGGGGGCCATACTCTCGGGGTATCTCCAGTGCCCTTTAGGCCAGTAAATCTGGTCCTTCTTTTTGTGAGTTAGAATTATGTTCTACATCCTTCTCCAGCTCTGTCCAGAACCCTCTGTTGTGATTCTGGTCAGAGCAGTCAGTGGTGGTAGCCGGGCACCATCTAGCTGTACTGGACTCAGTCCGGTGGAGGCCTTGGTAGCTGTGGTCCATTAGTCCTTCAGAATAATCTTCCCTTGTATCCTGTTCTCTTCACACTCCCTTGTTCCCGAAGGGATGAGACCAGTGGAGTATCTTAGATGGCTGCTCACAGGCTTTTAAGACCCTAGACACAACTCACCAAGGTAGAATGTAGAACATTGTCTTTATAAACTGTGTTATGCCAATTGAGCTAGATGTTCCCCGAGACCATGGTCCCAACAGCCCTCTACCCAGCAGTTCAGTCTCTCAAGGAGTTTGGATGTGTCTATGGAGCTTCCATGACCTTTCCTTGTACAAGTTGTGCTGGTTTCCCCGGTATTATGTACTGTCTCACCCTTCACAAAAGATACCACTTATCTATTGCCTATTTATTATTTCCCCCCCACCCCTCCCATCCCTGGTAACCAACAAAGATTGTTACATTTTGTGTGTGAACTTCTTCATGGGTTTTTACAATAGAGGTCTTATACAATATTTGTCCTTTTGTGATTGACTTATTTCACTCAGCATAATGTCCTCCAGTTTCATCCATGTTATGAGATGCTTCACAGATTCATCATTGTTCTTTCCCATTGCATAGTACTCCATCGTGTGTATCTACCATAGTTTGTTTATCCATTTGTCTGTTGATGAGCATCTAGGTTGTTTCCATCGTTTTGCTATTGTGAACAACGCTGCCATGAACATAGGCGTGCGTATGTCTATTCGAGTGACGACTCTTATTTTTCTAGGATATATTCCTAGGAGTGGGATTGCTGGATCGAATGGTATGTCTATTTCTAGCTTTCTGAGGAAGCGCCATATCATTTTCCAAAATGGAAGTATCATTTTGCATTCCCACCAGCAGTGCATAAGAGATCCAGTCTCCCCGCTGCCCCTCCAGCTTTTGTTATTTCCAGTGTTTTTGATTCGTGCCAGTAATGCCAGGATGAGATGGTATCTCACTGTGGTTTTAATTTGCATTTCTCTAATGGCTAGTGATAGCGAGCATTTCCTCATGTGTCTGTTGGCCATTTGAATGTCTTCTTTGGTGAAGTGTCTGTTCATTTCCTTTGCCCATTCTTTAATAGGATTATTTCTCTTTCTGTTGTATAGGTGTTGGATTTTCTTGTAGATTATGGAGATTAGACTTGTACTGTCCAAAAATTTTTTCGCAGTCTGTAGGTTCTCTTTTTACTCTTTTGTTGAAGTCTTTTGAAGAGCATGGGCGTTTGGTTTTTAGAAGATCACAGTTATCTTGCTTATCTTTTGGGGTTTGTGTGTTGATGGTTATGGTTTGTGTCCTGTTAATACCGTGTATTAAGGCCTGTAGTGTTGGTCCTATTTTTTCTTCTATGAACTTTATAGTTTTAGGCTTTATATTCAGGTCTTTGATCCATTTTGAAGTAGTTTTTGTATACAGCGTGAGGTGTGGGTCCTGTTTCATTTTTTTTGCAGATGGATATCCAGTTATGCCAGCACCATTTGTTCAAAAGACTGTCTTTTCCCCATTTGATGGACTTTGGGCCCTTGTCGAAGGCCAGGTGACCGTAGGTGGATGGATTTACATCTGGGTTCTCAATTCTGTTCCATTGGTCAATGTATCTGTCGTTGTACCAGTAGCAGGCTGTTTCAACTACTGTAGCTGTGTAGTAGGTTCTGAAGTCAGGTAGTGTGAGTCGTCCAACTTTATTCTTCTTCTTCAGGAGTGCTTTACTTATTCATGGCTTCTTCCCTTTCCATATAAAGTTAATGATTAGTTATTCCAAGTCTTTGAAAAATGTTGTTGGTATTTGGATCGGGATTGCATTGTATTTGTAAATTGCTTTGGGTAGAATTGTCATTTTCACAATGTTGAGTCTACCTATCCATGAGCATGGTATGTTTTTCCGTTTATGTAGATCCCTTTGGGTTTCTTGCAGTAGTGTTTTGTAGTTTTCTTTGTGTAGGTCTTTTACATCCCTGCTTATATTTATTCCTAAGTATTTTATCTTTTTAGGGGCTAGTATAAATGGTATTGTTTTACTGATTTCCTTTTCATCATTCTCCTTATCGGTGTATAGGAATCCAACTGATTTTTGTATGTTTATCTTGTATCCTGCTACTCTGCTGAATCTTTCTATTAGTTCCAGTAGATTTCTTGTGGAGTCTTTAGGGTTTTCTATGTATGATATCATATCATCTGCAAACAGGGACAGTTTAACTTCTTCATTACCAATTTGGATGCCCTTTATTTCTTTTTCTTGCCTTATTGCTCTAGCTAGAACTTCCAGCACAATGTTAAATAGGAGTGGTGATAAAGGGCATCCTTGTCTTGTTCTTGTTTTCGAGGGGAATGTTTTCAGCCTCTCTCCATTAAGAATGATGCTGGCCATTTGTTTTGCATAGATGCCCTTTATTATGTTGAGAAATTACCCTTCTATACCTATTTTATTGAGAGTTTTTATCAGGAATGGGTGTTGGACTTTGTCAAATGCCTTTTCTGTGCCAATTGAGATGATCATGTGATTCTTTTCTTTCCTTTTATTTGTGTGATGGATTACGTTGATTGATTTTCTAATGCTGAACCATCCCTGCATACCTGGTATGAATCCTACTTGGTCGTGGTGTATTTTTTTTTTGATATAATGCTGAGTTCTATTGGCTAGAATTTTGTTGAGAATTTTTGTATCTATATTCATGAGAGATATTGGCCTGTAATTTTCTTTTTTTGTGACGTCTTTGCCTGGTTTTGGTATCAGTGTTATGCTGGCTTCATAGAATGAATTTGGAAGTGTTGCTTCCTCTTATATGCTCTGAAATAGCTTGATTAGTACTGGTACAAGCTCTTCTGTAAATGTTTTGTAGAATTCTCCAGTGAAGCCATCTGGGCCAGGGCTTTTTTTGGTTGGGATTTTTTTTTATTACCTTTTCGATCTCTTCTCTTGTTATGGGTGTGTTCAGATTTTCAACATCACTTTGTTGTAGTTTGGGTAGGCTGTGTGTTTCTAGAAATTTATACATTTCCTCTAGGTTTTCAAATTTGTCGGAGTATAGTTTTTCATAATATTCTGTTATAATCCTTTTTATTTCAGTTGGGTCTGTTGTAATGTCCCCCATTTCATTTCTTATTTGGGTTATTTGTGTCCTGTCCTGTTTTTCTTTTGTCAGTCTGGCCAGTGGTTTGTCGATTTTGTTGATTCTTTCCAAGAACCAACTTTTGGTTTTGTTGATTCTTTCTATTGTTTTTCTGTTCTCTATTTCATTTATTTCTTCTCTGATCTTTACTATTTCCTTTCTTCTGGTGGCTGTAGGCTTTTTTTGCTGTTCTCTTTCTATTTGTTTGAGTTCTGTAGTTAATGTTTTGATTTTGTCCTTTTCTTCTTTTTTGATGTGTGCATCTATTGCTATAAATTGTCCTCTGAGGACTGCCTTTGAAGTATCCCAAAGGTTTTCGTATGATGTGTTTTCATTCTCATTTGATTCTAGGAATTTTTTGATTCCATCTCTTATTTCTTCTATTACCCAGGGATGTGTAAGCAGGGTATTTTTCATTTTCCATGTAATTGATTTTTTTTCCTTGCTCTTTCTATTGTTAATTTCTACTTTGATGGCATTGTGGTCAGAGAAGATACTTTGAATTATCTCAACATTTTGGATCTTGTTGAGGATTTCTCCGTGGCCTAAGATGTGGTCTATTCTGGAGAATGTTCCAAGGGCATTGGAAAAGAATGTGTACTTTGCAGTGGTTGGATGGAGTGTTCTATATATGTCTATGAGGTCAAGTTGGATGATTGTGCCCTTTAGGTCTTCTGTATCTTTGCTGAGTTTCTTCTTAGTTGTTCTTTCCTTTACTGAGAGTGGTGAGTTGAAGTCTCCTACTATTATTGTGGAACTGTCAATTTCTCTTTTCAGTGTTGTTAGAGTTTCTTTTATGTATTTTGGGGCCCTGTTATTGGGTGCGTAGATGTTTATTATGGTTATGTCTTCATGATGGATTGTCCCCTTAATCATTATATAGTGTCCTTCTTTGTCTTTTATGGTGGATTTTATTTTAAAGTCTATTTTATCTGAGATTAGAATTGCTCTTTTTTGGTAGTTGTTAGCCTGATATATTTTTTTCCAACCTTTGACTTTTAAGAAATTCACATCTTTGTTTCTGAGGTATGTCTCTTCTAGACAGCATATTGATGGATCCTGTTTTCTTATTCGTTCTGTCACTCTCCGTCTCTTTATGGGTGCATTGACTCCATTTACATTCAGTGTAATTATTGATAGATGTGAGTTTGTTGCTGTCATTTTGTAGTGCTTTTTTTTGTGGTGCTGACATTTTCTTTCGTCTTCTTACTCTGTTGTGCTGAGTTACTTTTGTTTGTGGATTTCTTTTTCATTTCTTTTGTTTTTGCTGAGACTTTATGTTTTTCCTCTTTATTTTTATGAGTATGTTTGTTAACTTTCTTTGTGGTCACCATGAATTTTACCCTTATCGTTCTAAGTTTGAAGCAGTCTACCATTACTTGGTATCGCCTTGCCTTCCTCTCCATTAGAAGGTTCTATACTTATGCTGTTTATTCCCTCTTTTATTGTTTTGATGTTGTTGTCATTTACTGATTAACTGCTCTGATTCCCTGTTGTGTTTCTTTTGGTTTTGGATAGTCCTTGAGAGTTCATTTCCTAGATTGGTATCTGGCTGGTATGATCCTGTGTCCTAGAGTCTGTCTGTGAGCTGAAGTTGTTTGTTCTCAGATCGAAGAACTCCCTTTAATAATTCTTGTAAGTTTGGTTTGGTTTTTACATATTCCCTTAATTTCTGTTTATCTGGAAATGACCTAATTTCACCATCAAATTTGAATGAGAGTTTTGCAGGATATATTATTCTTGGCTGGCAATTTTTTTCTTTCACTATTTTATATATGTCATCCCATTGCCTTCTTGCCTGCATGGTTTCTGCTGAATAATCTGAGCATATTCTTATTGTTTCTCCTCTGTATGTGACTTCTTGTTTTTCATGAGCTGCTCTCAGGATTCTTTGTTTGTCTTTGGTTTTGGCGAGTGTGATTATAATATGCCTTGGTGATTTTCTTTTGGGGTTTCTCCTATATGGGGTTTGTTGGGCTTCTTGGATGGCCAGCTTTTCAATTTTCATGATATTGGAAAAGTTTTCTGTCAGTAGTTCTTCAATGATCCTCTCTGTGTTTTCTGTTTTCTTCCCCTGTTCTGGAACGCCAGTCACTCACAGATCTTTGCTTTTGATTGTATCCCATATAACTCTCAGGGTATCTTCATTTTTCTTTGTTCTTTTTCTGAGTTTTCCTCAAACGAGTTGTATCCAAGTGTTTGTCTTCAATTCCACTGATCCTGTCTTCCACTGTTTGAAATCTGCTTCTCAGCCCTTCTATGACACTGTCCATTTCTGAAATCTTGTTGTTTATTTTTTGGATTTCTAATTGTTGTTTTTGTATAATTTCTAGTTGTGAATTTATTTTGGCATTTTGTTCCTGCATTATTTTCCTGAATTCTTCCAATTTTTTGTCTGTGTTTTCCATGAATTTGTCAATTTTTTCCTCATTTTTGTCTGCTTTTTGCCTCAGCTCTTGGAGAATTCTGAGTATTAGAGATTTGAATTCCCTCTGAGGTAGTTCTAGTGCCTTTTCTTCCACTAGAAAGTCATCTGGTGTTTTATGTTGGACACCTACTGGAACCATCCTGTCCTGTTTTTGTAAATGTTTTGATATTGTCTGCTGTATTTGGAGCATTCAGTAGTTATTTTTCTCGTTTATTGATTGTAGATTTATTTGTTTCGTACCTTTTTTTTTTTTTTTAATTTGACTATGTCTGAGCAGGTGGACTGTGTGTTCTTTGTTGTTTGCTCATCTGTCGGCACAATACTTTTCACCTCCTTCTCCAATTGGCAGGGTCAGTCACTCAGATACGGTACGGCAGGGCAGGTCTAGCTCAAGAGGAGTTACTGGGACAGGTGGTTTGTGGCACTTACTACAGCCACCAGAGCGGGTCAGTAATCAGTGCAGGGCAGGTTCCAATAGACTGTGCCTGTGCTGCTTGGTGGTGTGATGTCAAGCACAAGGTGCAGTTAGGCAGGATGCATTGGGGAGATTGTTACGTGTGGAGCTAAGATGTATATGGGAGAGAGGAGAGAGGAACAGGAGCCAAAAACATACAAACAAACAAAAAAGAATGCTAAGGGAGCTTGCCGTTGGACTGGAGAGATGAGAGACTATGAAATGGAGAAAAAGAAAAAGCGGAAGAGGAAGAAAAAAAGAAAAGAATGAATAAATAAAAATTGGAAAGGTTAGGAAACAGCAAAGTTCCCAGGGAACCCACCAGTGCGGCTATGAGGTCTGGGGAAGTTGTTCTCAGGTGTTGCAGTACAGCCTGGCTAGAAGGCGTAGAGGTATACAACGCCAGGTATTCAGGGAACAGAAAGAGAAGGAAGATATAGAGAGGCAAGAAACTGAGTAATGAAGAAAGACAAAAAAGGGAAAAAGAGGGAAAAGAAAACAAAACAAGTTTAAAAAAAAAAAAAAAAAAGAAAAGCCCGCAAAAAAACAGAAAAAAAAAACAACCAATGGAAAAAACAATGTCCTCAGGGATCCCTCTGCACATTTGTGCAAGCCAAGGGCGTAGTTTCCAAGCCAGGCAGCACCGCCGGCCCAGAACAAGCTCCCAACTCAAGAAAAGGAAGAGAAAAACAAAGAAACAATTCAAAACAAACAAATGAACAGAAGCCCTGGGATCCCACCAGTGCAGCAGCCCAGACCAAGAAGCAGCTCCACACTCGAACGGAGCTCTACAGCCCCTCAGGAAGAAGCAAAGATGGCGCATGGAGCCAGGTATTTGAGGGAAAGGAGGGGGAGGTGGTGAGAGGTAAGTAAGAAATCAAAAGACGCAGAAAAAAGCAACACCAGCAGCCAACAAATGGCACTCAGAAAGTGCCCATTCAGGTGGGTGGAATTCAAGCAGCCGGTGCTTCCCAGACAAGAGATTGTGTCCACGGGAAGTAGAGGAGGATGAGTGGGGGTGAAGAAGGGTGGGGGGTGGGAAAGCGTATATCGCAAATTCCTGGCTGTTTTGTCTCCCACTGGAAGCTCTGTGAAGCTGCTTTCTCATACCCCATGTTTGCTGGTCTCCCATAGGAGTCCAAGATGGCGGATCCACCCTGCGTTAGGTGATAGGGGACCTCTGCATGAATCTCTCCTCGCTCTCCATTCTCTGTCAGTTTTCTCACTCCATTTGGTGCTTGGCTGAGTTCTTTATCTCTTCATTTGATGTTTTAGGGTTTCAGGACTGTTGTTTTCTCTGTTCGGCTTAGTTTTTTGGATCTTTGCTGTTTGGGGACGGCGTGGTGCTTCTGCCTAGTGCACCATTTTGCCGGAAGTCCTCTTTCATGAGTTTTTACAGTAGAGGTCTCATACAATATTTGTCCTTTTGTGATTGACTTATTTCACTCAGCGTAATGTCCTCCAGTTTCATTCATGTTATGAGATGCTTCACAGATTCATCATTGCTCTTTATCATTGCGTAGTACTCCATTGTGTGTATGTACCATAGTTTGTTTATCCATTCATCTGTTGATGGGTATCTAGGTTGTTTCCATCTTTTTGCTATTGTGAACAATGCTGCCATGAACATGGGTGTGCATATATATCTATTCGTGTGACGGCTCTTATTTCTCTAGGCTATATTCCAAGGAGCGGGATAGCTGGATAGTTTGGTACTTCTATTTCTAGATTTTTAAGGAAGCGCCAAATCGATTTCCAAAGTGGCTGTACCATTTTACATTCCCACCAACAGTGTATAAGTATTCCAGTCTCTCCACAACCTCTCCAGCATTTATTATTTTTTGTTTTTTGGATTATTGCTAGCCTTGTTGGGGTGAGATGATACCTCATTGTAGTTTTGATCTGCATTTCTCTAATGGCTAATGATCGTGAGCAGTTCTTCACGTGTCTGTTAAAGGCTGTGGTATTTGTGGTCCATTAACCCTTTGAACTAATATTTCTCTTGAGTCTTTGGTTTTCTTCATTCTCCTTTGGTCCAGACAGGATGAGACCAGTAGATGTATCTTAGATGGCCACTCGCAAGCTTTTACGACCCCAGATGTTACTCACCAAAGTTGGATGTAGAACGTTTTCTTTATGAACTTTGTTATACCAATTGACCTAGATGACCCACGCGGCCATGGTCCACAGCCCTCAGCCCCAGTAACTCAGTCCCTCAGTGTGTTCGGATGTGTCTGTGAAGCTTAAGAGAAGCAGTTTTTTATCTCCATTTATCTATTTTATAATTTTTCTGATTTCTAATTCCTTAATTTCTGTACTTACCTTAATATCCTTTTTCCTGCTTTATTTGAGTTCATTCTGTTGTATATTTGTAAAATATACTGAGTTGCATCCTTATTTCATTTATTTTCTTTGTTTTATTCTGTAATGGTTAAGGTAATGGACTTTTCTCTGAGGATTGTATAACCTAAGCTTAAATATGTGGTATTTTCATAATTTTTTTTAAAAGATATTCTTCAATCCCCCCCCCCTTTTTTTTTGGAAGATTGAGGTCTTTTTGTTGTTTTTGTCTTGGTCTTTATTTCTGATTCTTTTGCCTTATGGTTAGAGAATGAAATAGGTGCTATTTCTACCTTTGGAGATTTGAGGTTTTCTTTGTGACCTAATACATTGATGATTTTTCTAAGTGTTGTGTGGCTACCTAGAATGAGTACTTTGATTTCATTGTATAAAATCAATAATGTGTTTATTGAAGCAACATTATCAATGCATTTCATATTAGTTATATCTTTATTTTTATGCTTTAAGCACTTTGTTGCTCTCATTGGATACATAAAGATCTACAGCTCCATGGAGACTGACCCTTTTATCGTTCCCTAGTGCCTCCATCTGTAGTGTTTTCTGCCTTGAGTTCTGCTCTATTTCCAACGTTGATGTCACTTCCTGATTTGGTAACTGCTGGTTATTGATCACCCACTGAATGTCAGACACTGTATTAGATGCTTTACATTTCCTCACAGTCCTATGAAGTAGGTTAATATCCACATTTCATAGAATATTAAGGTTCAGAGTTAAGTTACTTGCGCAAGATCGTATAGCTGATTAGTGTCAGACCTTAACTTCCAACAACTTGATTCTTTGCCCTTCCTCTGACAAAGGCTTTTTGGCAGAAGGCAGTAAGCTTCTCCCTTCCTCTCCTGCCTTTATTCTTAGTTCCAGCCCTGCTGGGATAACCTCCGTATTTGTCCTAGGTGATCCAGTATCTGACATGGTGTCCTCCTCCTCTCCTCCCCCCATTTCCCTGCAGCTCTCACCAAACCAGAAGTCCAGCCTGCAGAGAAGGAAGGAACGGTGGCCTGCTGCTTTATGTACTGTATGCGTGCGGTGAGGACCAGCCTGAGGCAAAATTGTGAAACTCACAAAATAGTTCCTTGGAGGTTAACTTTAGCATAAGGCAGTTACATCTTGGACCATGGTCAAGTCCTTCTGGGACCCACTGCTCCATTGTTTGCTATATCTCCACTTAATCAATTTCACTTAACAAACTGTGTTGGTGCTCTTTGTGCCCTCAATAAATGGCAGCCATTTAGACTTTATTTTCAAGAACTTGAGGAGTGATTTTAAATGGTTCTTTTTAGACCTTTTTTGCATTGGCTTTTGGCTCACTGGTTAAAAGCTATGGCTGCTAACTAAAAAGTCAGCAGTTGGAATCTACCAGCTGCTCCTTGGAAACCCTATGGGGCAGTTCTACTCTTTCGTATAGGATCGCTATGAGTCGGAATCAACTCGACAGCAACAGGTTTGGTTTAGTTTTATGACTAAGTTAGTTACATCATTTTCAACAAACAGCTCACAGCTATACATTCGCGTTCCTTGTGAGCTCTTCCCCATCTCAATAAAAGGCTCCTTGGACCCAAGCACCTGATGCTCAAGCAAACAGCCTGGACGCTGCTTTCTTGTCTAGCCTCTTAAACTGAAAAACCAGTAAGCACTGAAGTGGGATAGCCTCTGGAGTTTCCACCTCCATAATATATCCCATATCCATCCACTTCTCAGCATGCCCAGTGCTACAACCTTGTGGAAGCCACCTTAATCTCTTTTCTGTATTATTGCAGCAGATTCTAACCAATCTGGTCACCACCCAACAGCCAGAATTATCTATTTAAAAACAGGATGTCACTGGACTCTCTTGCTTGAAACCCTCCCATGACTTCCTACTGCCCTTAAAATAAAATCCAAATGCTTGACCCTGGCTTGCAGATCCCTCTAGAATCAGGCCCCAGGTTTCCTCTTTTAGGGCCCACTGGCCCACTCACCTCCATCCATACTGTCTCCATCCTGCCTGTGTTTCACACAAACTGTTTCCTTAGCTTGGAATGCCTCTCCACCCCTCAACCCCACCCTTGCATGCTGGCTGCTGCTTCTTCTTTTTTTAAATAATATTTTATTAATTTTTGGGTGAAAGTTTACACAGCGGACAATTTCCACACAGATTGTTTGGTGACATTAGTTACTTTTATCACAATGTACCAGCATTCTCTTTAATTGTGTACAGTTTATTCCCTTTCCAGTATACCTACTCCTCACTTATAGACTATCTCCCTATCCAACATTCCCATTTATGACAATAGTAAGAAATCTACTATCCAACTATTTTGTGCATTAACACATACGTCTGAGAGTAACAATTGCCGAGGTGCAAGGTGAGAGAACACTGGCTGTGATGGTTAAGGGTATGTGTCAGTTTGCCTGGGCCATGATTCTCAGTGGTTTGGCAGTTATGTTAATGATGTAATTTGGCAGTTACGTAATGATGTAACATGGCAGGTATATAATGATATAACTTGATAGTTGTGTAATGATGTAATTTGGCAGTTATGTAATGATGTCAATAAGTGAGGAGTAGGTGTACTCTAGTTTCCCTGCCCCCTTATCTTCTCATCTTTGATTTTGAGTAAGTGCTGACCTTTTGGTCTTATACTGATGGTTTTTAAGTAGGGCACCCATCTTACAAGTAATATCCTTTATTTTGTGTGCCTCTCTGCTATTATGCTGAAAAGTGATCTCACAGAATAGGCTCGGTTCTAGGTTTAAAGAGTGTTTCAGGGTGATAGTCTCAGGGAGTCCTCTGTTCTTTACTGTTCCAGTTTGTCTGTTTTATTTATTTATTTTTTAGGTAAGAATTTGAGTTCTGCTCCATATTTTTCTCCCATTTTATCTGGCACCAACTATTGTCCCTGATCAGAACGGTCAGTGGTGGTAGCCACGTACCATCTAGTTCTGGTCTCAGGGTAGATGAGGTTGTGGCTCGGGTAGACTTATTTCTTCTCTGCGCTTTTGGCTACTTTCTTACTGTTATGCTCCTGGTGAGTAGAGACCCATAGTTGTGTCTTAGATGGCTGTTTGCAGGCTTTTAAGATGCCAGACGCTACTCACTTCATTAGGCTGCAGATCATGATTTTTGTGAAATATATTATGCCAATCGACTGAGTCGTCCTATAGGACTACGGTCCTAAGCCTTCGAACTTAGAAAACCAGTGTTAGAAGGTGTTTGGTTATATCTGAGGAGAATACGTATTTGTGTCTTCAGTGAATATATAGAACTGCCCCATAGGGTTTCCAAGGAGCAGATGGTAGATTCGAACTGCCGGCCTTTTGGTTAGCGACTGTAGCTATTAACCACTGTGCCACCAGGGCTCCTATAGATACTTCTATCTGTTCTCACCTCTGTACACATCTGTACCTACCGTATACGAATTTGCCTATACCCTTCTGTGTGCACAAATGCTTTTTACTTTGTGCTGTACTCACTACGTACACATTCAGTGCCACATTTCCCATCACCAAAAATAGCTAGTCTCTACTGTATAAAGCGTACTTCCCCACCTCACTTCACTCTCCTCCCCCGGTAACCACCAGTGAACGTTGGTCTTTCTATACTTATTTATTCTTGTCTTCTCATAAAAGAGGGATCATATACTTTTTGTCCTTATATACTTGGCTTATTTCACATACCATTATGCCCTCCTATGGTTGTGTAGTATTCCATTGCATGTATGAACCACAATTTTGCTTATCCATTCATCCGTTGATGGCCACTTTGGTTGTTTCCATTTATTTGCTAGTTTGAATAAAGCAGCAGTGAACATAGTTGTGCATATGTCTGTTCATGTCATTATTTTTAGGTCTCGAGGTATATACAGGAACCCTGGTGGCACAGTGGTTAAAGTGCTCAGCTGCGAAATAAAAGGTCTAAGTTTGAACCCACAAGCCGCTCCATGGGAGAAAGATATGGCAGTCTGCTTCGGTAAAGATTTATAGCCTTGGAAACTCTATGGGGGCAGTTCTAGAATGTCCTATAGGGTCGCTATGAGTCGGAATCAACTCAATGGCAGTGGGTTTGATTTTTTTGTTTTGATTTAGGGTATATACCTAGGAGTGGGATTGCTGGATCATAGGGTAGTTCTATTTCTAGTTCTTTGAGAAAGCCATGCTGGCTCCTTCTTGTCATCCTGATCTCAATTTAAATGCCACCTCCAGCCTAGTCCCTCTAGCCTAAAAAAAAAAAACCAAACCTGTTTTCATCGAGTCAATTTTGACTCATAGCGACCCTACAAGACAGACTAGAACTGCCCCATAGGGTTTCCAAGGAGTGCCTGGTGGATTTGAACTGCCGACCTTTGGTTAGCATCTGTAGTGCTTAACCACTACACCACTAGGGTTTCCCCTCTAGGCTGCCCTGTTTTAATTCTCCACATTCCACATGCCATTATTTAATCCTTTCCTTGTTTATGTCTGCCTCTTCCTGCAAAATATATGCCCCAAGGAAGCAGGGGTCTTACAAATTTATTAGATCACCGTTTCCTTTTAGGTCAGAAGGCCAGGCAGTGTGGCTCAGTTAGTTCTCCACTTAGAGACTCACAAGGCTGCAGTCGAGGCCTTGGCAGGACTGTGTTCCTTTTCCGAGGCTCTGAGAGAAAATCTGCTTCCAGGCTTTTTCAAGATATTTGATGGAATTCAACTCCATGCAGTTAGTTGCAGGACTGCAGTCCCCATTTACTTGCCGGCCTTTGGATGGGATTGGGAGGGAGTTGTTCTCAAGGGGCTGCCTTCATTCCCTGGCTTCTGGAGCCCTGGTGGCACAGTGGTTAAGAGCTCGGCTGCAAACCAAAAGGTCAGCAATATGAACCCACCAGCCACGACTTGGAAACCTTATCTGGCAGTTCTACTCTGTCCTATAAGGTCACTATGAGTTAGAATCAAATCGACTTGATGGCATGGGGTTTGGGGTTTTTTTTGGCCCCCTTCAAAGCCAGCAAGGGCCGAGTCCTTATCAGACTTTGATTTCTACCTCATCTGTCTTGTCAAGGGATCTTATTTGTATCCCTAGCTCCTAGAAGACCGTTTGGCTCACAGTAGGTACTGAGTAAATATTTACTGAATCCGTGTCCATCACCTCCCAGCAGGGGGCCTCCAATTTTAGCATTCATAAAATCTCTTGAGCAATTTTTCTTTTTTTTAATGCAGGTCCTTGAGCACAGGTTCCAGGGATTCTGATCTAGTAGGTCTAGGGTGGGGCTTAGGAACCTGCATTTTCAGTTAGGGCTCCAGATGCTTCTGAGGCAGGTTTTCTTTAGGCTTTGAGAACTATTGCTATAGTTCAATAAACACTTAATACAACCATTATCCCATTTAGTTCCAAAGTACTTCTAAAAATTCAATCCCAAAGCCAGAGAGACTACATGGATATTCAAAAGTTTTTAATAGTTTTTTTTTTTTCAAACAGATGCATTCACATTCATCAAAAATAAAAACCATATAAAAAAAATGTGCAATGCAAAGTCTCCCTCATGCTCATCCTTACCCAGCTTCCTTCCCTGTTTCCCACTTAGGAAACCACTTTTATTAGTTTCTTAAATACATTTCTGGTGATTCTTTATGCAAGCACAAAAAATTCCAGCACATATTTTTATTTCTGCCCTTAAAAAATATAATAAAAAAAAGTAGTATGCTACCTATGCTATTTTGCATTTGCTTTTTTCCCACCTAACAATATATCCTGGGAAATTTTTCCCATCAGTAAATAGAGAGCACTCTGTCTCTCTCTCACTTGTTTTTCAAGTTACCTAGCATTCCACCAAGGAACCCTGGTGGAGAAGTGTTAAGTGCTTGGATGCTAAGCGAAAGGTCTATAGTTGAACCCACCAGCTGCTACCCTGCTACCCTGGAGAAAGATGTGGCAGTCAGCTTCTGTAAAGATTTACAGCCTTGGAAACCCTATGGGGCAGTTCTACTCTGTCCTATAGGGTCGCTATGAGTTGGAATCAACTCTATGGCAATGGGTTTGGTTTTTTGGTTTTTAGCATTCCACCATGTGCAAGTACCATCATTTATTAACAATCCTTTATAGCTGGACATTTTTGAATGAGGGAGCTGTTAACAGTGTGGCAATATATAATCTTGCACATATGACATTACTTTGTGTGTAATAATGTGCAGGTATATCCACGGGTTAATTTCTCAGAAGCAAATTTTTGGGTCCAAGGGTCAAATGCCTTTGTAATTTTTTTATTTTTTATTTTATTTTATTGTACTTCAGGTGAAGGTTTACAGAACAAATAGTTTCTCATGAAACAGTAGCACACATGTTGTTTTATGACACTGGTTAACAACCCCACAACATATTAACCCTCTAAATTCTCAACCTTTTTTTTTTTTTTGGTGAAAATACACATAGCCAAAGATACACCCTTTCAAAAATTTCTACATGCACAGTTCAGTGACATTGACTACGCTCTTACAATTGTGCTGTTATTCTCACTTAAGATGAAAGCTTACAGAACAAAATAGTTTCTCATTTAACAGTTACTACAAATGTTGCCCTATGACAATGGTTAACAATCTCACAACATATCAACAATATCCTTACTCAACCTTGGGTTGCCTATCACCAGCTTCCTTGTCCCCTTCTGCCCTTGTCACTGGACTCCTGTACCTCATTAGTCTCATTTGGTTTTACGGGGCTGTCCACTCCCAGGCTGAACAGTGAACCTCAGAGGTAACTTCACCACTGAGCTAAAAGGGTGTCTGGGGGCCATACTCTTGGGGTTTGTCCAGTCACCTTTAGGCCAGTAAATCTGGTCTTTTTTTGTGAGTTAGAATTATGTTCTACATCCTTCTCCAGCTCTGTCCAGAACCCTCTGTTGTGATCCTGGTCAGAGCAGTCAGTGGTGGTAGCCAGGCACCATCTAGTTGTACTGGACTCAGTCTGGTGGAGGCCTTGGTAGCTGTGGACCATTAGTCCTTCTGACTAATCTTTTCCTTGTATCCTGTTCTCTTCATTCTCCCTTGCTCCCGAAGGGATGAGACCAGTGGAGTATCTTAGATGGCCTCTCACAGGCTTTTAAAACCCCGGACACTACTCATCAAGGTAGAATGTAAAGCATTGTCTTTATAAGCTGTGTCATGCCAATTGAGCTAGATGTTCCCCAAGACCATGGTCCCCAGAGCCCTCCGCCCAGCAATTCAGTCCCTCAGGGAGTTTGGATGTGTCTATGGGGCTTCCATGACCTTTCCTTGTACAGGTTGTGCTAGTTTCCCCTGTATTGTGTACTGTCTCACCCTTCACCCAAGATACCACTTCATCTATTGTCTATTTAGTATTACCCCCCTCCCACAACCCTGGTAACCAACAGATTGTTACATTTTGTGTGTGAACTTTTTCATGGGTTTTTACAATAGAGGTCTCATATAATATTTGTCCTTTTGTGATTGACTTATTTCACTCAGCATAATGTCCTCCAGTTTCATCCATGTTATGAGATGGTTCACAGATTCATTGTTGTTCTTTCTCGTTGCATAGTACTCCATTGTGTGTATGTACCATAGTTTGTTTATCCATTCATCTGTTGATGGGCATCTAGGTTGTTTCTATCGTTTTGCTATTGTGAACAATGCTGCCAGGAACATTTTATTTTGTTTATTGTGCGTATGTTTATTTGAGTGATGACTCTTATTTTTCTAGGATATATTCCTAGGAGTGGGATTGCTGGATCGAATGGTATGTGTATTTCTAGCTTTCTGAGGAAGCGCCATATCATTTTCCAAAATGGATGTATCGTTTTGCATTCCCACCAGCAGTGCATAAGTGTTCCGATCTCCCCGCAGCTCCTCCAACATTTGTTATTTCTAGTGTTTTTGCCAGTGATGCCGGGGGGTGAGATGGTATCTCATTGTGGTTTTAATTTCCATTTCTCTAATGGCTAGTGATCCCGAGGAAATGTGTCTTGTTGGCTGTTGTTGTTGTTTTTAAATAAAGTCATTGACTTGCTCCTTAGTCACATTTTCCTGGTGACTTTGCTACAGGGCATGTTGATATTCATTGTGCCTTGGCCAGGAGGAAACACAGAGACAAAGGAGCCTGGTGAGGTGCCCAGGGGCTCCGTGAGTCTCCCAGGGAGCAGGGAAGAAATAACTCCCCAGGTCTTTGTGTGCAAGCCTTCAGGGCCTCACTTCTTTGGTTTCCAGGGTTCACATGTGGCGGCAAGAGGGAGGCCAGTCCTAGTGTGACTCCTCCAATCTAGAAACACTAAGGATTGCTAGGCCCTGTGGGGGCAGAGCTTGGAATTTTGGTTATGCAGTAAAAGACATCCCAGGCTGTTTGACAGGAACGGATGAACTAGTCAGAGACTTGCTTTAGAGGCAAGGCTATTGGGAGGGTGGAGGTGGAGGGTTAGTACTAGCTGACTGTGTTTTCTGCTAGGTAAGTGACCTTTCTTTGCCTCTCTAAGCCTCAGTTTCCTCAGCTCTTGGGGACTTAGCCCTACCTTGTTTGTTTTGAGGATTCTAGACGTTTCTGACCCTCAAAACCCATTGCCATCAAGTTGATTCTGACTCATAGTGACCCTAGAGGACAGAGTAGAACTGCCCCCATAGGGTTTCCAAGGAGTGGCTATTGGATTCGAACTGCCACTCTTTTGGTTAGCAGCCGACCTCTTAACCACGATGCCACCAGGGTTCTACATATTTGACCCTATCCATGGTGTTTTCAATTGCCTCATATGCATGGGAAAGCTGGGCAACGAATAAGGAAGACCGAAGAAAAATTGATGCCTTTCAATTATTGTGTTGACAAAGAATATTGAATATACCATGGACTGCCAGAGGAACAAACAAATCTGTCTTGGAAGAAGTACAGCCAGAATGCTCCTTAGTAGCAAGAAGAGCAAATTTTGTGTCATGTACCTTGGACATGTTATCAAGAGACACCAGTCCTTGGCAAAGGACATCATGCTTGGTAAAGTAGAAGGTCAGCAAAAAAAAAAGAGGAAGACCCTCAATAAGATGGATTGACACAGCGGCTGCAACAATGTTCTCAAACATACCAGTGACTGTGAGGATGGCACAAGACCAGGTAGTTTCTTTCTGTTTTTCATAGGTTCGCTATGAATCTATGGCACCTAACAGCAGATATATCTATGCAGGGTACCTTTCTGAGGACTCAAGGAAATATCTCCATAGATGGAAACTATTCAAGACCCTAAGGACTCTGAGACTATTGCCCTGTGATAATCTTTAAATCTTAAACCAAAAATATCCCCTGAAGTCATCTTAAAACAATAGCTTAACAAGCAGAGGAAAAAAAAAGGTCAGCCTTGTTTTTATGATAGTGATCCCATACAATATTTGTCCTTTTGTGATTGACTTATTCACTCATTCTTTTTTTTTTTTTTTTCCATGTCAGTAATGTTGGGGTGAGATGGTGTCTCATTGTGGCTTTGATTTGCATTTCTCTAATGGCTAGTGATTGATAGCATTTCCTCATGTATCTGTTAGACATTTGAATGTCTCCTTTGGTGAAGTGTCTGTTCGTATCCTTTGCCCAGTTTTTAATTGGATTATTTGTCTTTTTGTTGTAGACGTGTTGAATTTTCCTGTAGATTTTAGAGATTAGGTCTTTGTTGGATTTGTCTTAGCCAAAATTTTTTTTCCCAGTCTGTAGGTTCCCTTCTTACTCTTTTGGTGAAGTCTTTTGATCAGCATAAGTGTTTAGTTTTTAGAAGATCCCAGTTATCTAGCTTATCTTCTGGTGTTTGTGTATTATTAGTTATGGCTTGTATCCTGTTAATGCCATGTATTAGGGCCTCTAGTGTTGACCCTATTTTTTCTTCTATGACTTTTGTAGTTTTTGGTTTTATATTTAGGTCTTTGATTCATTTTGAATTAGTTTTTGTGTATGGTGTGAGGTATGGGTTCTGTTTCACTTTTTTGCAGATAGCCACCCAGTTTTGCCAGCACCATTTATTAAAAAGACTGTCTTTTCCCCATTTGATGGATTTGGGGCCCTTGTTAAAGATCAGGTGACCGTAGGTGGATGGATTTACATCTGGGTTCTCAATTCTGTTCCACTGGTCAGTGTATCTGTCATTGTACCAGTACCAGGCTGTTTTGACTACTGTAGCTGTATAGTAGGTTCTGAGGTCAGGTAGTGCGAGTCCTCCTACTTTATTCTTCTTCTTCAATAGTGCCTTAGTTATCTGGGGCCTCTTCCCTTTCTGTATAAAGTTAATAATTGTTTTTTCCATCTCTTTAAAGAATGCTATTGGTATTTGGATTGGGATTGCATTGTATTTGTAGATTGCTTTGGGTAGAATTGTCATTTTCACAACGTTGAGTCTACCTGTCCATGAGCACGGTATGTTTTTCCATTTATGCAGATTTCTTTTGGTTTCTTGCAGTAGTGGTTTGTAATTTTCTTTGTATAGTTCTTTTACATCCCTGGTTAGATTTATTACTAAGTATTTTATTCTTTGTAGGGGCTATTATAAATAGTATTGTTTTCCTAATTTCCTTTTCATAGTTCTCTTTATTGGTGTATAGGAATCCAACTGATTTTTGTATATTAGCTTGTATCCTGCTCCTCTGCTGAATCTTTCTATTAGTTCCAGTAGTTTTCTGTTGGAGTCTTTTGGGTTTTCTATGTATAGTATCATATCATCAGCAAATAGGGAAAGTTTTACTTCTTCCTTACCAATTTGGATACCCTTTATTTCTTTTTCTTGCCTTATTGCGCTAGCTAGGACTTCCAGCACAATGTTAAATAGGAGTGGTGATAAAGGGCATCCTTGTTTTGTTCCTGTTCTCAAGGGGAATGATGTTGGCTGTTGGTTTTGTATAGATGCCCTTTATTATGTTGAGGAATTTCCCTTCTATACCTATTTTATTGAGAAAAACTGTCAACCTTTAGATTAGTTGACAGGGTAAATCATTTACACCACCCAGGGACTGTATGCTTGGTCTGCAGAGGTGCTCAGAAAATGTCTGTGGAATGAATAAACAGATGAGGCCTTGCTGTGCACAATGTGCAATGGAGAATTCTGTGGAGACACCGTGTAAAAATATCATTTATAAAGACTCTTCTCTGTGCTTGAGCCCTGGTGTAGGTGCCGGGGACTCAGGTGAGTGAAGAGATCAGTCCTGCCCTTCAGATTCACCTAGTCCTGTGCAGCTTTCCTGGGGGGCCAGGAGGCTCGGAGTCAGCCCTTCCAAAAGCAGAGGCCTTCCCTCCACTACCCATATACCCAGGCCTGGAGGAGCCCTCTGGGGTCCTCATGACAGTCAGATCGGCCTCTTGACTGTGAGCCAGGAGGAGAGGTAGATAGAGCTTCAGCTTCCTGCGGAGCCAGAAACCAGCAGGGCTGTCAGGTTCCCCTATAGTGTTTGTGGGAAGAAAGGAAGGAGCACTTTTATAACACTCCTGGCTACAGGCAGATCTATGAAGCTGCCTTGGGCAGCCGCTTTGTCCTGACCCCTCTCCCTCAGGTACCAGGGGTCCTGCTGCCTGCCCAGCTCCTGAAGGCCTCTTTACCTTCTCCATTCCCCACCTGCCCATACCTCACACCTAGGCATGCTCCTACTCTTCCCACCATCATTTCACTCTTTTACTCCTCTTGGGGGTCCCACAAATGACTGCCAACGTAACAGCAGTTATAGTGAAAGAAATCTTAACCGGCTGTGCCCGGGGGTATGCTTTCATCTTAATCGTTCATTTACTAATTGCTAATTGGCTTTTCGATACTAATACATGCTGGTTATTTTTTTCAAAAAATCCAAATTCTACCTCTGCAATTCCACTCCTCAAAGGACACCATTTCAACAATTTGGTACCAATCTTCCCAGACTTTTCTATGCCTATACAAGCATGCATTTGTATGTCCTCGTTTTTTTAAAAAACAGAATCATAACTATAGATACTACAGACACTCGCTTTTTCCCCTTTACTCTGTGGTGGACAAGGGGCCCCGGTGGCACAGTGGTTAAGCACTTGGCTGCTAACTGAAAGGTCTGCAGCACAAACCCACCAGTGGCTCCACGGGAGAAGAGCCCTGGCAATCTGCTCGTGTAAAGATTACAGCCTAGGAAACGCTATGGGGCAGTTCTACTCTATGAGTGGGAATCGACTCAGCGGCACACAACTATCAACTACGATGGACACCCTTTCATGACAATACATATGAGATCTTTCTCATTCTTTTTTAGAGACTTCTTGGTGATCTGATGTTGAGATGGCTTCCTGTCTTTTCACAATCACAAACTATGCTTCAGCAAGCCTCCTTCTATGTATAGTCTTTCTGCACGCAGGCGAGTATATCAGAAGGTCAAATTTTTAGTAGTGGAATTGCTGGGTCAAAATATCTAGTGTGAAAAAACATTCTATAGATATTCTATCAAATTGCTATCAAAGATATTCTGTCCAATTCTATGAAAGTGGAATTGCTGGGTTAAAATGTCTAGCGTGAAAAAACATTTGATAGGTATTCTAAAAACACTCTCTAGTAAGGTTGTACCAGTCAACACCCCCTATCAACAGTTCATTGGTATATCTTTTTCTCCGGGTACTTGCCAATGCTGTAAATTATGAATCTTTGTAGTATGCCCATCTGATAAGTGAAAAACGATATTTCAGGGCAAGCAAGGTTGAGTTTTTTTCCTAATGCTTATGGGCCATTTGTTTTTGTTCTGTAAACCTACAGATTTGCAGGCCCCCTCACCTTTAATGCTGCAAATGTTTGAATTTGGGGGAAATTTTAGCATCTAACCCTTGTTCTGACTCTATTTTGAACTTCTTGAACAGGTCTCACCCTTATAATAATAGTTGCCATATTTGATTGGTTGGTAATTTATCTAGTTTATTTTATTTTCTACGAACAAAAGTAATATATGTTTTAACTAATTCAGACATAACATAGAAATACATAAAAAGTGCAAGTTCTCATTTTTATACGTTCAGAGATAACCAGAGTTAACAGTTTGGTCTTTTCTTTCAGCATTTTTTCTAGATATATACACAGTGGTTAAGAGCTATGGCATGCTATGGCTGTTAACCAAAAGGTCAGCAGTTCAAATCTACCAGCTGCTCCTTGGAAACCCTACTGAGCAGTTGTACTCTGTCCTATAAGGTCACAATGAGTTGTAATTGACGTCGAAGGCAAGGGGTTTTATACTGGCATATAATTTTTTAAGGTGGGATTATATACTTTACATGTTTAAATTTTTTTAAAGTTTTGTTTGGACATAATTTAAAACTTACAGAAAACTTGCAAGAATATTAAAGGAGTTCCCATATACCCTTTACCTTGTTGTTAGGTGCTGTCGAGTGAGTTCCGACTCATAGCAACCCTGAGCCCAACAGAACGAAACAGTGCCCGGTCCTACGCCACCCTCACAATCATTGTTAGGTTTGAGCCCATTGTCGCAGCCACTGTGTCAGTCCATCTCGTTGAGGGTCTTCCTCTTTTTGCTGACACTCTACTTGACCAAGCATGATGTCCTTTGCCAGGGACTGGTTTCTCCTGGTAACATGTCCAAAATTCACCTGCTTTTTCTAAAAGTTA
Source organism: Dugong dugon (assembly GCA_030035585.1). Classification (NCBI taxonomy): domain Eukaryota; kingdom Metazoa; phylum Chordata; class Mammalia; order Sirenia; family Dugongidae; genus Dugong; species Dugong dugon. The sequence continues at coordinate 93,872,622 of CM057473.1, read as the reverse complement.
AGTTTTACCACATTTGCTTTTTCTATTTTTTTCTGAATTCTTTAACAGTAAGTTGCAGACTTGACGTCCATTTACTTTTACCTTTATATTTCCTCAAAACAAGAACATTCTCTTGTATAGTTTCAGTACAATGATCAAAATCAGGAAAAGAATACTGTTATTTAATGTACAGATTTTACTTGGATATTGTTCATTGTCTCAGTAGTGTCCTTTATAGCAAAAGAAAATCTCGGATTCTTAGGTAGACCCTCTGTTGATAAACATTGAGATGGCTTTCTGTCTTTTGCAATTAATTGTCACGTCTCTTTAAACCAGTTATCTCAAGTCAACTCTAGCTCATGGTGACCCTGTGTGTGTCAGGGCAGAACTGTGCTCCACAGGGTTTTCAATGGCTGATTTTTCTGAAGTAGATCACCAGGCTTTTTTTCTGAGAGACTGCTATGTGGACTTGAACCTCCAACGTTTTAGTTAGCAGCCGAGTGCATTTACACCACCCAGGGACTCCTGTGTCTCTTTAGCCTCATTTAATCCGAAAGAGTTGTTCAGACTTCCTTTGACTTTCATGACATAAAGTGTTTTGAAGTACAGGTCAATTATTTTGTAAAATTATTCTTAATTTTAATTTACTGATGTTTTCTCATGATTAAATTAACATCATGCACTTTTGACAGGAATAACACAGAAGTGATATTGTGTTCTTCTTGGTGCATTGTATCAGGAAGCACATATGATTGATTTTTTTTCTCATTCTTGGTGATATTAACTTCAGTTGCTTTATTAAGGTGGTATCAGCTTAAAGACATATTTTTTAAATGAGGTAAAATTTACGTAAAGTGAAATGTACACATTTTAAGTGAACAGATTGAATTTTGACAACTATGTACATCAGTGTAACCAGCGCCCTAACCATGATCTTTACGTGCTGTTTTGTAATTTTCTTTTATTAAAAATGTGATTTATACATCTTCCCTTATGGATTTGTATACATGTTGGTGAATTATTTTAAGAAAAGTGCCAGAATTTAGTTTAGACTAGCAATGAATAGCATGGACTTTGGAGTCATGCAGTCTTGGGATCAGTTCTTGCTTTGACACGTGTTAGCTATGTAGGGTGACCTTTGGCTCTCAGAGTCTTCATTTTTTTGTCTTCAAAATGGAGATGTTACCTAGCTCAAAGCATTGTCTGAAGAATTGAGTCCCCAACACACCTAAGAGCCCATTCAAATCAGTAAGAAAAAGATGAACAAGACAGTAAAAAACAAAACAAACAAATAAAACCAGGCAAAGGATAGGAACATGAATTCATGGATGTAGAAAATAGCCATTTCGCAGAGCCAATAAAGATATGAAAAGATGTCCAGCTTCACTGGTGATTAAAGAAATTCAAATACGAACAACAATGAGATATAATTTTTCCGCTACCAGATTGGAAGACATTAATGATTTGTAACACGTAATGTTGGCGAAGGTTTAGGGTAATGGGCACTCACATACATTGCTGGTGGGAGTGTAAATTGACTCGGTATTTGGAGGGTAGTTTGGCCTTAATTACTAAAATTGTAGATGTTCATACCCTTTATTCCAGTAGTTACTCTTTTAGCGATTCATTCTACATATATACCTGTGCAAGTGGGCAAAATATATTTATAACTATGCTCATTGCAACATTATTTTTAATATCAAAGTAGATACAACCTCAGCGTCCAATAGCAGGGAATTAGTTATGATGCGGCCATACAGTGATGTACTATGCAATGATTAAAAGGAACGAGGAAGCTCGATTCTTACGTGAAAAGATTTCACAATAAAGTGTAAGGTGAAAAGAGAGAAGTTAAAATAGTGTATACACGCTTAGGTTCCTTCCAATGAGAAAAATTGTGCAATTCCGTTATACTGCAATGTACTGATGAGTCTGGTTAATGATCACAGTTAGGTCGAGCCATTTTTTGTCACCTGTAACAGTGTTTTTCCCAGCAGTTAAGTTTCATTAGGCCATGTTATTCTGAGGCGTTCCAGCGGTGGTGCACATGCCTCCAGGGAGGCGTGCAGCCCCACTTGTGACAGTGGAAGACTTCACAGGGGCTAGAGTGGGAGAGCAAAATGATGACAGAACAATGAGTGAGTTCTGGTTTTAAATCTATTAGGAAGGAAGCTCATGTGTTCCATGAGGTACTGTAGGGGTGCTAGCATTCATTTATTTATTCAGCAGACACTTCCTGAGTAGCTGTTGTGGATAAAAGGACTGGAGTTACTACTGCCCTCGCTTACGCAAATAATTGTGGAAAGTATTACGAGGGATATAGTAATATGAGACAACAGCCTGGACATTTCACTACAATAATGATGACAGTAGAACCATTGACAGCATTAGACTAGAAGCTCCATGAGAGCTGGAACTTTGTTTTGTTCTTAGCATCTACAACAGTGTGTGGCACATAGCAGTTGCTTAATATATGGAATTTACTAAATGAATGAATGAGTGAACTAATGAGTGTATCTAGTCAGGGTCCCAACAGATAGCAGAAGACTCCAATTAGGATAATTTGAGGAGAGTCTGTTTATAAAGAGGCACAATGTTTGTGTGTGGCTTGTAGGGGAACCACAAGGAGTAGGGCAGGCATCCGGGGCTGGTGGTAAAGAAGTTGTCACAACCCTTAGGCTGGAAGGGATGAGAGGAGAGAGAGGTTACTGGAACCGGAAGGGAACCAGACTTCACTCTGTCCCTTCTTCTATATCCTACTAAACCCACCTGAAGCCAGAGGGCAGGGAGCCACCCAGGGCAGTCCATACAGGTCTGCCTCCCGGGGCTGAGAGCCCATCTGGAGCCGCCAACCGAAGATGTCTTCCTCACACCTCCAGAGACCTGGTACCTTACATGCACCACACTAACCACTGCAAATAACCCCATGCGCTCCATAAGCTTATTATCCTCATTTTGCAGCTGAAGAAACTGAGACTGAGGTTAGTTAGATGAATTGCCCAAGGTTATAACCAGTAAGAGGCAGAACCAGTATTCTGAGAAGTGCTGACATTTGTGAAAATTTAAACCCAAGATGGTCCAGAGTGACCGTAAAGACAGCAATGTGGTCTGGTGGAGAGAGCGTAGGCTTTGGAGTCTACCAACTGGATGGTTGGGGTGTGAATGACTTCTCTGAGCCTCAGTTTCCCCATCCATGAAATGAAATAATACCCACCTTCCAGGAATTTTTGTGAGGAACAAATGAGACAATAATTATAGAATGTTTGGCACTTGGAGGATTCCTCTGAATGGTAGCTGCTACTGAAAGATGCTGTCAACTCAAACCGTGGAAATGTGCCCAAGTGCTAAGTATGTATTTCCTCTTGGAGGGAGGAATACACTTGTTCATTTTTTGTTAACTACCTTATACTTGTATTTTTCAGCTTTTGACCATGAGCACTTATTACTTTGCCAGTTGGGAAAACAAGTTATTCCCCTTCCTTCTCTCTCTCTCTCTTTCCTTTTATCTTCTCAAGTGTTCTCCTGTGCCTCTGTCAGGCCCTAGTCCCCTGGGCTCCATAGTCTGAGTGGGCAACATAGCCAGTGCTAGGTTCCTACAACATGGAAGACCATGCACTGCATCGGAATTAAATGACCTAAGTCCACCCTCCCTGCCAACACCACCTCCCTCCTCAGCAGGCCTGGGACAATGTGGAGAGATGACCGGAAGCAGAGTTGGGTCATCTTTTATACTTTGATACTTTGTTCCTTGTTTGGTATGTTTTCCAGTTGGATTTCTCGTTGATCACTCTCCTAGAAGAGGTAATTCTTTGCTACCATGTGTTTAGTGCCTGTTGAGTTATACTAATAGTATTAATAGCAACCCTGCAAAATGATATGATCCTCATTTAACAGATAAGAAAACTGAGGCTCAAAGAGATTAAGTACATTTGGTCGAGATCATACGTTTGGTAGTTGGCAGAGCCACACAAGATTTGAAACCTTCTGCCTCCAAATCCCATACTTTCCTTCCCTTTTCCGTACTTCTGAAATCTTCTGTATGTTTTCTGGGATCTTTTTATTTTCTAAGTGTAATAGCAATACCAGATTCTACGAGAAAACATGTCAAATAGGAAGAATGTTTCTATGTAGTTGTGGCCACAGTGTATGCACAATTTTGTATCTTGTCTTTTCCTGGTGACATTATAATACATGCCTTGTTCCATGGTATTAGAAGTTCTTTGTAAACTCATCTTCAGTAGCTGCTTAATAATCCCACAGCTGGGTACACCATCATTCACTTGAACAGTTCCCTCTTGTTGGGTCTTCCAGCTGTATCCAGTTTTTCACTGTTAGCCACAGTGCTGTGAGGAACATCTTTCTATTCAGAAAGCCTTTTCTGTTCGTATGGCTTCCTTAAAATAGTTGCGCAGGAAGTGGAATTACTGGTTCAAAGGCTATTATATTAACATTTTAAGTCTCTTCATACATATTGCCAAAATATTCCCCCAAAGTGTTGTAGCCATTCAATTTCCTGCCAGCAGTATATGAGAGGATCTTAGGGCATTTTTCTACTCTAATCAGCTGTTTCTCTTCTTTTACCAAAGCCTCATAAAGAGAATGGCTCAGAGCGTGGTAGAAGTAATGGAAGAAGCAAAGGGAAAGGTTCAGGAGAACCTCCTGGCCAATGGAGGTAGGTGAACAAAGTCTCCTTATTGTAAGTGCTCACTCAGTTCGTTTTAGACCATCTGTAGCCATAGCTGTGGCCTCATAGCAACCACTGGAACACGACAGACCTCCATGAGGGTCTGAATTGACAGGTCCAACAGAGGCCACATCCCCTGTTTGTAGCTCAGCAGCACCACTTTGTTGTGAAATAGTCCTCCTGTGTCATTTCTAAGACATCTGACTTTTCTTATGGAGCCCTGGTGGCACAATGCTTAAGAGCTTGGCTGCTAACCAAAACGTCGACAGTTCAAATCCACCAGCCGCTCCTTGGAAACCCTATGGGGTAGTTCTACTCTGTCCTATAGGGTCGCTATGAGTTGGATTCAATCCGATGGCAGTGTCTTTTCTTTAGCTGAACTCCCCAGTGAAATTTGACCTGAAAATGTGTTCATTGGGGTCTAAGTCAGACTGTTGTTTGGCCCAACCACCTCTACCAGACCCCACTCTTTCCCATCTGGAAAATTCCATCCCCCATCAAGTAGGAGAAACGCTGGGATGGATTTATTCCTTTCCCCAAATGAGGGTGGAAAAATGTGTTCATCTGCAGAGGAATGCTTCAGACGAGTCTTAATTTGTTGTCCATTACGTAGGAGAGGGCTAGACAGAAAATGCATTTTGTAGCCACCATCATGTTGGAATTTCTGCCTACTCTGTGCTGATAAGTCTTTTGACTCCAACGGGGTTTTGGCCCATTAGTTGTGTATATATACAATTTGAATACACTTGAAAACTGTGCATGACGGAAACTTTGTTGAGACTTCGGAAACTTCAGAATTAAGTGTTAGGGGTAATTAAGTTTGCATGACCGTATGCGTGCATATGTATTCAAAACAAAAGTACAAATTACATATTTAACATTTATACCATTAGTTACATATATACTTGTATTTTTTTCTGTCCTGAAAACATTAAAAGGCTTTTCATTTGCCTGTTTAAACTGACAAATGGGACTGTTCACCCTCCTAAATCTGAACTTTACTTTGTCTATCAATGCGATTTAATGACTCCACCTTATTGTACTACAGGTTTGAAGGAAAAAATGAAATGGTTAAAGAGTAGGTCACGTGTTGTGTGCCATGTTTGCACTCCGTGTGGTGCCTGCATGCTCCTGGGAAGGGGGATCTCTGTCTGGTTGTAGGGGTATAGCGATCAGGTTACGATGGATTTCTTAAGTGAGAACCTCGTAGCTCGGTCACGATATCCATATGACTCCGTGTTGCTTGCCCCTTATTTCTCGCGTCTCCCCTGCATCTCCCTGAGTGGCACTGCATGTCATCTGGAACTTGGGAAACTTTGTCTCTGCAGAGTTGAGGATGAACTTCTGCGTCCTTTTGCTTGCAGTGTGCCTCTCGTCTTCACAACTGTCCACCACGTCCTGCCTGTCTGCCTGCTCTTCGGGGCTGATGGTTTTATGGACACAGGTAGTTTAAGTGCCAGGGCTTAGCTTTTGTGTGGCATTTATGAGCTTTGCTCATACTAGGAGACTTCTTTCATGCCTCCTGGGGGAATGTCTGTGCCCAAACATGTCATTCCTCATTTTTGGTTTTTGGAAAGATATTTGCTCTGCCTTTCCTCCAACCTGCTCAAGCTGGTGGAATGAGAGACAAGAACTCATTTGAGGGTGCGTACAGATCTTTACAGATTTGAAATTATCAAAATGCCTTCCTGATTGCGATCTGTGTGTCACACTGAGATTCTTTGCTGACGCTAATGGAAAATTATTTTTGTTAAATTATCAGCAGCTGATCTTATTTCCCAGCAGGTAACTCTTAGGGCCCCAGATTGAAGAGCTGGTTTAAGGTAGAGAGCTACTTTTATACATAAAAACCTGGTCTTTAGGGCATGAGGCATGAAGCTTACATTTAACTGTGATTAAAATGCTTACCAGTACCAGCTGCCGTCAAAGTAGAACTGTGCTCCATAGTATTTTTAATGGCTGATGTTTCAGAAGTAGATTGCCAGGGCTTTCTTATGAGGTACCTCTGGGTGAACTTGAACCTCCAACCTTTGGTTATCAGCCGAGCGCATTAACCATTTGCACCACACAGGGACTCTGATCAGAATGCTTACATGCTATTAAAAATTATTGCTACTTAAAATTAAATGTTAGTACTGCAGAGTGTCCTTTCCTTGTCCAGATGGCACTGACTCTAAGACATGGCTGCCTGTCTTCTCCGGAGGAGGAAGTTCAACTTTATTTGGTCATGTGTTTCATTACCTCTAGTCCTCCTGTGAACTGGGTTCCAATGACTTCCAAGACTAGTTTTTCCACAGCATGTTCTGTAAACTAACCCTGCACAGCAGTCAAAGGCACTACGTTTTTGATTTTGGAAAGATACTTGCTCTTGAGTTTTCTCCAACCTGCTCAAACTGGTGTAATTAAAGACAGTCACGCTGGCCTGTGTGCGGTGCTCATTGTGAACTCCTGAATGTTCATAATACACGTTTGCTTATTAAAGGCTCTGAGAAGTAGTGCAGTAAAGAGACCTATTATAAACTTTGTTTTACTCAGGCTTTCCCAGTGTTATCTGAAAGGGGGAAACTTTCTCTTTCGTAGAGGTGGGGTTTGTATCAGATCTCCACTGTGAGACACGCAGGAATTTTGAGCCAGGAGATGAGGCTTTAGAACCCATCAGACCTGGGTGCTTACCGTGGTCCAGTCATTAAATGCACTTTGTGCCCTTGACAAGTCACTTCTCTTGGGCTTAATTTTCTCACCTGTGAGTGGAGTTAATAATAATTCCTTCCTAGGCGCTTAGCTCTGCTGGGCACATTTTGTTTTTGTTTGCTCTTCAGCCTTTAGCTGAGCTTTGAGCGTGGAAGAACACAGATATGTTTGATTACAGCCGAACCTAAGCAAGCATGCAGTTCTCCACCTGGGGGTTAGCATGTACACAGAGGACGTAAACACCTGAAGGCCCGCCCGGCCATCTGAATACACCAGTTTCAGCCAGTTGAGTTGCAGGTCCTTTGCCTGCCAGGAGGCCTTGTTTGGTTCTCAGATGAGTCCATTGCTGCCCCAGAGGCCCTGCCCTGGATGCAGTATTGTGTGTAGTGTGCTTTGGTTTGGTACCAGCCTGCCTGCACCATGGTCTGACTTGACACTGTGCCCTACGAGGACTTCAGGCCAGGGAATCGGAGGAGAGGCTGGTTCTGTCCTGCACAGAGAAAAGTGTCAGGAGGGCTGTAGGGGGCTGTAGGTTTCTAAGGCAGAGGATTGTCCTCAACCACGTGCTCACCAAAGGCAATGTGCATGGATGGGGAAGGCTGCCCTTGGATGCATGGCTAGGGGCCAGGGTCAGTCTCTGGAACTGGAGGTGGTTCTCAGGACATGGAAGAAGAAGAATCGGGGAGGAGGTCACAAAGACAAGTCCAGAGGTTTCGCTTGGCTTCTAGGGGAGGTCTGCACCATGCCCTTATCTAGCATCCTTCATTCATTTATTCATCAAATACTTCTGAGCATCTGTCAAGTACCTGGGATTGTGCTGGGTGCTGAGGACTCAGAGATGATTGACATACAGTCTTTGCAAGACCTTAAAGAGCTCACCACCTAGTGGGGGTACAGACTCGCAGTGTGATATATATTGTGATGGAAATATAGACAGAGTGCTTGGGAGCCCAGGGGGACTTATTCCAAAGAGACGAGCTGAATCTTAAAGGAATTACAGGAGTTCTTCAAGTGAGTCCATTCTCTTGGTCTGAATGCCATAAATGCTTGGTCTGATTTTGTCTTTTCTAACCAACCTAGATTGTATGGGTCAATACAATAAACAAGGTTATTAGGAAGATTTCTGTTAAGGTTTGAGCATGTTTATGGAGCACTTGCTGTGTGCCAGTCACTGTGATGGGCTTTGGGGGTACAGAGACATTGAGTCATAGACCCTGCCCTCACAGCCTGAAAAGAGAAGTAATGATCGCACAGCACAATTAATTTCGTAGTGGAGGCAAGTGCCTGTGAGCTGAGGCCAACCGAGGGGAAGAACAGCCAGGGCAGGCTTTTGGAAGGAGTTGGGCCATGTCTTGAGTGTTGTCAGACAAAAGCAGCAGTATGTGAGAGAGACCGAGAAGTTGAGAGAGACTTGGCTTTGTTGGGTAATGGCGGTGACCGAGATGAGGTGGAACATGTCCTGAAATACGCATCTTCCTGACACCTGGTTTCTGACATCTCCTGGAGGCTTGTTTCCTGGCCTGTGATGGCAGTGGTGAGTCCTCCCTTTCAGCACGTGAGCAGAATAGGAAGTAACGTGCCCACTCCTGGCACACAGTCTGGTTCAGTTGGTGGATCTATTACTCTTCCTGCTGCAGGGTGAAGCCCAAGCTCCTCTGCAGGTAGCTCATGGTCCTTCACAACCCTTTCTTGTTCAGCCACTGCCACAGTCCCTGCTATCCTCCAGCCATGTTAGTTCACTTCCCTCCCGAGGCCCAAATCCTTTCTACAGAACTATTTCCCCATCATAGCTTGGCTCTCAAAGACACTCTTGTCAACAGGCTGATATGTTCATCCCAATGCAAATGCTGTAAATGTATGAAACTAATTCTCCCAAGGACCTCTTCTAAGTCTGGGTAACCTAGAAGGTTTCTGAATATGGTTCTTGTGAAAGAGAAGACCAATGAGTGAGCTTCCCTTTTCCTCCTACAGGACAGCTGTGCCCTAGCTGTGGGCATACCAGGGAAAGGAAATGTGTTTTCTACTATGTGCCAGGCAGGGTAGTAGGTGACTTGTATGCATTGTCTCCTTTTATAATGGGGGTTACATAATTTATTCTTTGCCAGAGTTTGCTCATCTGTAAAAGGGGGATAGTAATAGTACTTAGTAGGGTTGAATGGAGCCCTGGTGGGGCTCACAGTGGTTAAGAACTACAGCAAGCTATGGCTGCTAACCAAAAAAGGTCGACAGTTCGAATCCACCAGCCACTCCTTGGAAACCCTATGGAGCAGTTCTACCTTGTCTATAGGGTCTGTATTAGTCGGAATCAACTCAATGGCAATGGGTTTTATAGGTTGATAACTCTGCCACCAGGCCAGATTCCCTTTTTTGAACCCCATTTTGTTTCCAAAAACATGTTGGGGACTTGTTTACCCACGTGAAACTCAACCTTGTCCCAGATAGAACTCATCTCTTCTCCCCTCTGCCCCAGTCCCGTGCTTCCAACTTCTGTGGCCACTTGGCTGAGTGACTGTCCCCTTCTTCCACCCAATCACTCATCCTAGAAGTCTGGGTGTCACCCCAGCCTCCTTCACACTCTGTGCATAGTTGGTCCTCCATCCTGTCTAGTCAGTCCTCCCCTCTCTCCTCACACGGCTCTGGCCCTCTTAGCTTAATCATCTTCTGAAGTCAACCAGAAGCCTCCCAACTGGCTTCCTTCCTCAGAACCATCCTTCACACCAGCCCACAGAGAAGCATCCCCAACATGCCCCTCCTTGGGCTGGCTGCTCCGCCTCTTGGAGACTTGGCTTCCAGACCTGTTTGGTGACACCTTTCAGGCCTGCTGTCAGAGTTGGAGGTGGTGTATGTCTAATTCCTGCACCCAACAGGGCTCAGTAAGTGGAATCTGTTAGCATTACTACCACAGGGTAAAGCCCACACTCCTCTAGGTCCCACAGGATGCTTTGTGACCCTACCCTTGGCTTTCCTTTTCACCTCTGTCCACCCTCCCTGTTACCTCTAGCTTTGCCCAGTGATTCACTGTGCCAGAACAGGTGATGTTCAGCATCCTCCTCACCTGACACCTGGCACCCTGCTTCCACCAGCTCACATGCAGACTCCTGTGCACCTTCAAGCTTCTACACGGATACTGTGTCTCCAACGAGGCCTTTCGTGCCTCCAGGAGTTTAGGTTTAGTTAGGTATTAACTCCTATCCTCCCACAGCAGCCTGACATTCTTCTGTTATACAGCTCACTGTAGTGTGTTCTTTGCCTAATTGTCTCCCAATACACAGGGAGCACCTTGAAATCGACGATGTGGTGTGTTTGGTCTGATTTCTGTACCCCAGCAGGGTAGAGAGCAGGGGTTCAGTAAAGGTGATTGTAAGTTGAAAGAGCGATGAGTCTCCTCATACACAGAAGGATAGACCGGGACGCGCAGGTGTGCATATAACCTTGGCTGAGAAAAGCCAGTGGAGGAAGGCCGATCTTCCTAGGTTGGAGGAATTCCAGGGGTCATGACAGAGTGGAAACATATGCTGAGTTTCCTGCTTCCGACTCATGGCAACCCTATGTGTGTCAGAGCCAGAACCATGCTCCATAAGATTTTTTTTTTTTTTTAATTGAGTTTTAGGTGAAAGTTTACAACACCAATTAGTTTTTTATTCAAAAATTTATGCACAAATTGTTTTGTGACATTGGTTGCAATCCCAGCAATGTGTCTCTCTGTTTCCCTTCCACCCCGGGGGTTCTCCGTGTCCATTCGTCCAGTTACCGTGCCCCTTCCTGCCTTCTCATCTTTGCTTTTGGGCAGATGTTGCCCACTTGGTCTTGTCCATAGGGTTTTCAATGGCTGATTTTTCAGTAGATCACCACCACAAGAGGTGACTTATTAAAAAGAGGTAGCATACCAGGGGCATAGTCGGCAGCTGGCACACAGTTAGCTCTCTTCAGATATTCATAGAACTAATCTGAAGAGAGCCCTCAAGGTGTGCATTCTCCCCTCCCCCATTTCTCTGGTAAGAAAGCTGAGGTTCAGAGAGGTGCTGTTACTAACTTGCTCAAGGTCCAAGAGCTACGCAGCAGCCCAAATGGCATTTAGTCTCATACAGGGTTGCTATGAGTCGGAATAGGCTCGACAGCAACGGGTTTGGTCTTTTGTCTGACCCCAGCTCCAGGGCACTTTCCTCTACCCAACAGCTGGTTAGATCTAACCAGAAATGCCCAGAGGCAACTTGTTTGTTTTTTTTGTATGGATATAAGGCTTGGTTTTTCTTTTTCTTTTTTTTTAAATCTTTTATTTGTTGTTGAGAATATACGCAGCAGAACATACACCCATTCAAGTTTCCACCTGTACAATTCAGTGACATGGATCACATTCTTTGTGTTGGGCAACCATTCGCACCCTCCTTTTCTGAGTTGTTTCTCCTGCATTAACATAAACTCACTGCCTCCTAAGGTTTCTATCAAGTCTTTCTGGTTACTGTTGTCAGTTTGATCTCATACAGATAGATCTTGACAAACATAATGCTCAAGGCAGAAGTTCTTTACTAGTTAAGCCAAACAACTGTCTGGTGTTAAGGTGACTTCAGGGGATATTTTTGGTTTAAGGTTTAAAGATTATCCCAGGGCAATAGTTTCAGGAGTTCATCCAGCCTCCATGGCTCCAGAAAGACTGGATTCCATGGAATTTGAATTTTTTTTTCCTGCATATTCCCCTTCTGATCAAGATTCTTGTATATCATCTTTGATCAAAAGGTTCAGTAATGGTAGCCGGGCACTATCCAGTTTTTCTGGTCTCATAGCAAAGGAGGCAATAGTTCATGGAGGCAATTAGCTACACATCCATTTCCTCCTCCTATCCCTGGCTCTCCTTCCTCCGTTGTTTCAGGCAAATAGAGACCAGTTGTTGTGCCTTGGATCGCTGCTTGCATGCTTTTAAGACCCCAGGCACTATGCAACAAACTAGGAGGTAGAACAGAAGCACTAGACACATTATTAGGCCAATGAACTGGGATGTTCCCTGAAACCACAACCCTAAAACTCCAAACTGAGAAACCAAACCCCACGAGGTGTTTGGTTGTACATAAGCAACCTCAGCAGCTACTTTTTCTTTTCTTTTTTTTTTGTCATTGTTGTAAATATACCTATCACACGATTTTTGCCAGTTCAACGTTTTACAGCTATACAACTCATTGACAGCAATTACAGTAATCGGCTGTGCAACTCTATCCTTAATTAATGCGATTTTTCCATCACCATAAACCGAAACTCAGTACTCCATAAGCAATAACCTCCCTTTTACCCCCCTCCCTCCCAGGTTTGGCAACCACTAATAAACTTAGGTCTCTGTACATTTGCTTGTTCTTGCTTTTTTTATATAAGTGTTCTGTTTTGTTTTTGAGAAAGTAAAGGAAAAAAGGAATTAGTTGTGAAAACATTGGTATTTATTCTACTAACTTAAAGACTTTTTAAAACACATATGCAGCTTTATTTCATTTTATTTTTAAATTTTATTTTATTTTGGATTTTTGTGTTGTTGAGAACATACACAGCACAACGTACACCAATTCAACAGTTTCTCCATGTAAAATTCAGTGACACTGATTACATTCTTCAAGTAGTACAACCGTTCTCACCCTTTTTGTCAAAATTGTTCCTGCCTCCTCTGTTTCCTGTCTAATCTTTTGAGTTAACTTACAGACTTTTATACAAAGAACATACACGAAGATGCACATCCAAACGAGATAGTAAGAATCATGTTCCCATACTTCATTTCTTTTGCTAATATTTAAAATGCCTTCTCTAAAGTAGACAGTGCATTTTGAGATTGCCTTCTGTCTAGAGTGTGGGCTCGCAGGCAGCTTGTCCAGGTTTCAGGTGGCTCCCATGATGGGCCCTGGAAGTTCACGCAGGGCTGTAGTGTTCACCTGGGCTTAATTGTGTTGACTTACTAATCTGTAGTGCATAATTTCAGGTGAAATTGTGCACTACAGATTTGTAGTAAGCAAATACTAGTAAGCTGGTACCTACCTTGCTTATTGGGTAATCCGTCCCTGAGCACAACCTATTTGTACCACCTAGGGACCTTTTTCTCTTATTGTCATCATTGATGTTGGTAGCTGTCTTCAAGTCGGCCCCCAACTCCTGCCGACCCCAAGTGTTACAGAGTAGAACTATTCTATATTGTTTTCTTGGGTGTAATCTTTATGGAAGCAGTTTGCCAAGCATTTCTTCCATGGAGCTACTGTGTGGGTTTGAACCACCAACAGTTAGGTAAGCAGCCATTGGCAAACTGTGCCACCCGAGCTCTCGTCCTGTCCTTAGTGTGGTACGTTTGTTACAGTCGATGAATCAGTATTGATACAGTGTTATTAACTGCAGTTCACATTAGGGTTCACTCTTGGTCTTGTACAGTCCTATGGGTTTTGACAAATGAGTAAGCAATGTATCTACCTACCTTGACAGCATCATAGAATAATTTCCTTGCTCTTAAAATGCCCTGTGCTGATCTAGTTTTTAGAGAGTTTTACGGTGCTGCTGACAGTTCTGGCTGACAGTCAGATAGTTTGCTCAGAACTCTCAGCTCCACCAGAAATGTTGGCTTTCCCAGAGCCCTGGAGTCTGTCCACCAGTTATTCTTTAATTGCTTCCTTGGTGAAAACTGTGACTTTTGGCTCGCGATTGGTCTCACAAGCCTTGAAGAGTCCTGCTTATTTGTTGAAATGTGTTTTTGTTCTTTTAGTTGACTTAACATCCTTTGTGACCCACTTTGAATGGGACATGGCCAAATACCCTGCAAAGCAGCCGCTGGTGACCGTGGTAGACACACTAGCAAAGGTAAGAGAAGGACCATCTCTTTGTGGGTCCAGTAAACCTCCATGACCTGGGGCCACTGCCCATCTGCCTTAGTTTCCTAGTGCTTCTGTATCAGAAATACCACAGTGGGCTGCTTTAGTGAACAGAAATTTATTTTCTCACAGTTTAGGAGGCTAGAAGTCCGAATTTAGGGCACCACTGTAGGGGAAGGCTCTCTCTGTTCGCTCTGGCCTTGCGGGTAGGGGGGCTTGACCAACTTCTCTATTAGTATCTTGTCAAAATTAATTGGCTTAAGACACACTCTACTTGGATGGTCTCATTCATATAATGAAGAAAACTCTGTTCCCAAGAGGGATTACATGGACAGGTATAGGAGTTAGGATTTTTTATTTTTATTTTTTCCCATACAAAAATTTTACACCAGTCTTTTATTTCTTTATATTGCCTTGACTTCCTCTCCACGTGAAAAATCTATGTCTACATTTTTTAAGTTCCTCTTTTTTGTTTTCATGTTGTCATCTTTTACATATTGACATCTGTTTCCCTATTTTCAGTGTTTTAGCTTTGATTGACTTTTGCGACGACTTCCCTATCTGGGTTGATATCTGGTTGCTCTGTCCTGTGTTCTAGTCCTGGGTTGTTATCTGATGTTACTGATTATCTCACCAGAGGACTCCCTTTAGTATTTCTTGTAATTTTGGTTTGGTGTTTGCAAATTCCCTTAACTTCTGTTTATCTGGAAATGCCCTAATTTCGCCATCATATTTGAGAGACAGTTTTGCTGGTATATAATTCTTGGCTGGCAGTTTTTTTCCTTCAAGGCTTTGTGTATGTCATCCCATTGCCTTCTTGCCTGCATGGTTCCTGCTGAGTAGTCCAAGCTCATTCTTATTGACTCTTCTTTGTAGATGACTATTCATTTATTCCTAGCTGCTCTTAAAATTCTCTCTTTATCTTTGGTTTTGGCAAGTTTGATTATAATATGTCTTGGTGACTTTCTTTTGGAATCTACCTTATGTGGGGTTTGATGAGCAGCTTGGATAAATATCTTGTCATCTTTCATGATATCAGGGAAGTTTTCTGCCAACAAATCTTCAACAATTCTCTCTTTATTTTCTGTTATCCCCCCAACCCCCGTTCTGGTACTCCAATCACTCATAGGTCATTCCTCTTGATAGAGTCCCACATAATTCTTAGGGTTTCTTCATTTTTTTAAATCCTTTTATCTGATTTTTCCTCAGATAAGTTGGTGTCAAGTGCTTTATCTTCAGTCTCACTAATTCTGACTTCCATTGCCTCAATTCTTCTCCTATGACTTTCTATTGAGTTGTCTAATTCTGAAATTTTATTGTTAATCTTCTGGATTTCTGATTGCTGTCTCACTATGGATTCTTGCAGCCTTAAATTCATCCTCATGCTCTTCTCTAATCTTTTTAATTTCATCTATTGCGTGTTCTGCATTATGATTAATTTCCTTCCTAATTTCTTGAAGAGTTCTGTTAGTCTTTTGTATTCTGCCTCTGGTAATTCCAAGAAATTTTCCTCCTCTGGAACATTTCTAGCTTCTTTATTTCGGGAGCTTGCTGAAGCCTTCATGGATTGCCTTTTTATGTGATTTGATACTGACTGTTGTCTCCAAGCCATCAATAAGTTATTATATTTATTTATTTTATGTTTGCTTACTGTGTCCTAGCTTTTTGTTTTGTTTTGATATGCCCAAGTAGGCTGCTCGTATAAGCTAGTTTGATTATTGGCACCTTTGAAGCTCTAATGTCCTGTCACCAGATGGTTAGATCTGTTACTACGTATGTGAGCTCAGGAGTCCGCCCACTCCTCCTGTATGGATTCAGCTCTGGTGCCCAGGTAGATAGCCACGAAGTGTGTGTTGTAGGCTCTCACTTACAGTCCTAGACAGGTATGGGTGATTTGTGTAGGCACAGGCATCCAGCTGCAGCAGGAGGACACACACTGAGCAAGGCAGGGGACTGATGGCTGCCTCCAAGTGTCCAGGAGGAAGGTGTGCCCCTGTTCCCTAGAGTGCGTAGGTGGGTGGGTTTTGCAGCTGGACTATGAGCACCTAACGCTGTTGGCTGTAAGGACTGGGGGCCACCTCTTATTCATGGGCCTTTATCGCAGGTGGCTAGGTGGCGTGGGTGGAGCCACCAGTCCTCAGGCCCCTGATGTGGGTAGATGAAGACCCTGCTTAATGGGCAGAGCAGTGTCAAATGTCAAGAACCTGCCACTTCACAGCTGAAACAGTCAAAGTTAGAGTTCCGGTATATACCCTGTTGTACTGCAGTAATGAGGGCCTACGCAGTTGAGATGGGCCCACACAAGTCCATGGAGGGGAAAAGGCACTCAAAGTCCGTGGATCCCTTATACCTGTGCCTACTCTGGGTTCCTGGGTTAGGGGAGCCGGCAGTTTATTTTTTCCCCTATTTGTTAATTTGTTCACTCTTCAAGGCAGGGAGAATGGCTCAGGGTGTGTGACAGATCCTACTTCCGGCCCAGGGGACTTGGCAATTGCTGAAGCCAGTCTGGGACCCAGTGCACAGCAGGGAGCAGGGAGGTAAATGGGAGAGAGGTTTTTCCCTAAGGGGGTGGTGTTTTTGATCCACAGGGTAAGCAGTACGCAAGTACTTATCTTTCGCCAGTGAGGGCGGCTTCTCACTGGTTCTGGGTGGCCGAGTAGACTCTCTGGTGCTGGGTCTCTCCCGGTGCGGAAAATGTGCCTCCCGAGCACCCCTGCTTGCCTGCCTGACTGCTCACCCACGAGCTGCTCAGGCCTGAAGGGCTCAGGCTCTTGCTGGGTCAGGTCTGGCAACTCCTCGCTGGGTCCTAACCATCTCTCCCTCTCCCTGCCACTCAGGGTGCAGCCCTGGAAACAGTACAGCTGACCACCTGCCCTCCCACACACCTCTCCTTCCCTGTGGGTCTAGAGGGGTGGCTGCAGTCTCTGAGCCACAGGTGTTCTGAACCCTAGTGCCCTGTCACTAAACAGCTGCTCCATGTCTCTCCTTTTCAGAAGTGTTCTGATAAAGCTCAGCCCCCAACCCCTCACACTCTTAAGAACCTGGTATTCTCCCCCTCAGCTGATTATTTACATGACAAAAACTATTTACTTTAGTGGAGAGTTTGGCTGGGAGCCTCTTCTGGCACTTTTAACCCTTTGGCGACCCAGTTATTTTCTGCTTTGAATTTTTTGTTGACACCAAGTGTTTTCATTAATGGAAGCATGCTGAATCATTGAGTGTGTCTGAATTTTTGGTAGGTAGTATTTTCTTCTTGCCCCCTCCCACAAGCCTACCCTAAGTGCTTAGTGGTACATATGAAGTACCACTAATTATGCCCCAGAGTACCCACCAGGGTCTATTGGTACATATGTGTAACAAATAAAAATTTCTATTTTTCCTACCAAAAATTCAGACACCTAATACAATACCCTGTAAAAACGTATTTGCGGCACATGCCTGTTTCTTCAGTTTCAAACAGTCGTAAAGGCCCCTGACTTGCAGCTGCATGCACTGTCAATGGTACATACAGCAGCTTTCCAATAAACCCCAGAGGCTGAAAAAGTTCATGGTCCCTATATGTACTGCTAGGCACGAAGGTTTAAAAGTGTGTTGGTTCCAGAGCCCTAACTCCTAGGAGACATTTTTGCTCCTATTCATCACCCAGGGGACCTGTCCCTCATTTGAGCTACCTGTGACAATAGTGAGGTCATTAAGTGGTGCCCTGACAATTATATTTTATTGGTAAGGAACGACTTATAGCTTTTTCTTCATGAAGTAAAAACCATGTACAACCGTTTGAAGACCATTGTGGATATCTAGCAGCCGGATTGACTCCTGTTTATCCTCACTGAAGGTGGGCTCTAAGGAAGGTTCTGAGATTCAGGTTGACCGTAATGTCTGCCTTTCCCCCCTCTTCCTCTCTCTAGTCTCCCAAGCCCTTCTAAATGCCAGGTCTCTGCTGGCCTGGGTAGTTGGGCAGGACTTGCTCCTGGGCCAGGAACAAAGCCTTCCTGTTCTCAGTGTGGCTGGGTGGGTCAGCGGGAAGGAGACGGGCCTCCAGGAGCACCCTTGTGCAGCTCTGTTTGTGTCCCGAGAGCCAGTGGTGCGCAGCCTGCCTCTCTGGGAACTGGGGTGGAGCTGGGAGATTAGGGGAACCTGGGTGGGGCTCCTCAGGGCACAGCTTACTTCACAGAGGCCTGAGCTCCTCTGAGACAATTAGGCAGTAATTCTGGAAGGCCCTCCAAGGAGAGGCTGCCTGGGTCAGCTTTCCCAGAGGACGCTGTGCACCTCCACCTTTTAACCAGAATCAGCCCGCTCAAGGGCGATCAGTGTGGCTTGCTGAGTCCACTCAGAAAGTCACCACCCGGCTTGGCTATTCAGGGATGCCTGACCCTAGGGATGAGAGTGTCCTGGAGTACAGTCGGCTTGCTGGCTGAGCATAGGGAGCAGAGAAGTTGTAGTGGCAAGAACTCAGCAGGAATAGGCGACCTGGGTTCTCTCCAGTCCAGGGCCCAAAAGTGACAGGCTGGAAGGCGGGGAGGGGGAGGAGGGCACCAGCTGTGATGGTCCTGACTGTGTGCCTCGAACTGTGCTGGGCTCATGATTCTAACAGCAAGCTTAGGGGGTGGGTATCACTTTCCGATGATGAAGCAGGCTCAGAGGTTGTGACATGGCCCAGAGGTTGTGACATGGCCCAAGACACCCAGCTTTTAAAGTATTGTAACTGGGATTGTGTGCAGGTCTCTGGGGACCAACACTTGTATGCTGGGAACCTGCTCCTTTGAGGCCAGTTAGTGGGCAGAGGCTCCAGCGGGTATTGGCTCCGTCACTCCTTCCTGCACCAGGAACATGCTCGTGATACCCCCAGCCCCGGGCTCAGGCCTGTTCTCTGAGCAGGAGATCTATATCTGTTTACTAGAGACATCCTGACAAAGCTCTGAGAAAGAAACCCAGAACCCCCTCCCTTCACTGGGAGGGTCCTGGGGAGGCAGTTGCTGTGTGCAGGGCTCTGAGCACACCCTGCGGGTGTCTGAGCAGATCTACCACACCTGGGAGGAGCTCCTGTTTATACCAAGTTTACAACGTGCAGATACACTCCGGATTTAGGTGCTGGGACTTCCAAGTCAACCCAGAGCAGTAAACTCAGCAGGGATAATCCGGTCTGCAGAGGAGGAAGTAGAGGCCTGAGGCCCCACACGCAGTGCACAGCAGAGGGGGGCTGAGCTGGGAGCCTAACCCCACCTGCCTCCTTTAAACAGGTGTGAAGTGGTGTTTGTGTTGATGGGAGGGCCTCTGCCCCCAGTGTTCTGACTCACCCAGGGGCCTCCGCCTGGCCCTGCGCATTACTTGGCATAGGGTGCCCAGCACAGGCTGGTGTCAGTCACCACCGGCCAGGTTAGGCTGCAGGTTCAAAAAAGCCCCGAATCTCACAGGTTTAACACATCGACAGTTTATTTCTCAAATGCTCCATGTTGACCTACTGGGGAGGTGGGGGCACTGGCTGATGGCGTCTCCACCACCTGACACATCCCTGGTTGCTCTGGGAGGGGAATTGCTCCCAGACTCTCAAAGGCTCTGCCTGGTACCCCTGACTTGAAGTGTGGGGAAGTGCAGGCCAGCCCTGTGCCTGGAAGGAGCACAGCTGGAAGCATCTGGTGACTAGCCCTGATGATGGCTGTGCTCAGCACAGATTGGGTGAATTTGCTGGCTGCATACAGACAGTCTGGGTCTCGGTCCCACTTGCACACACTCCCAGGCTTGGTGCACTGATTTCAGCAATGAGGGAAGTTTCCCTCTTGTCAGGGCTCAGGTCTGGTAAGCAAATGTCTTTTAAGCACTACCCATGTGCTACCCCTATAGGACAGAGTAGATCTGCCCCATAGGGTTTCCAAGGAGTGGCTGCTGGATTCAAACTACCAACCTTTTGGGTAGCGGCCGAACACTTAACCACTGCAGCACCAGGGCTCCAGGTGCGCTACCCTCTGCTGGAAATCGCTGAGATGAGTAAGACACAGTGCCCGCCCTCGGGGAGCTCAGTCTAGTGAGGGACAGGACCACATTTGGAATGATTTCTGCATCTACTGTATTATCTTAAGTCTCACAATCTGTAGTATAGAGCTCAGAGAGGTTAAGGATCTTACACTAGGTCACACAGCCAGTAAGAATCAGAAGTGGTATTTAACCTGGGCCCAACTGGTTCTTTTTACTGCTTTACTGGTTTCCAGACACGCTGCTGCAGCTTTTCATTGTTGTGGGGAGATCAGAAAAGTAAGGATAATGCAGTGATTTTGTTTTTTTTTCCTTTTTTTAAAACGAAAATATAAATCTTATTTTAAAAATCAAGATCTGTGGATTATACCCCTGCAAATTTCCTGGGTATGATAATTTGTTACCAGTGAGAAAGCTGGATGAAGGATACACGAAATCTCTGTGTACTATTTTTACATTTTCTGTGAATCTCTAATAGTTTCAAAGAAAAAACTTTTTAAAAATTGTAAAAAAAAAATTATAGATCTTATTTAAAAGGCAAGCATATCCAAATGTAAAGATAAAAATGTTAAAGGCCCCTGTGACCATCATCTTCGGTCTCCCTTCCTTTACTCTCCCTAAAGGCAACCGATGTTTTAGAAGTTTGACGTGGATCCATATAGTGATGTATATAAATATATTTCTTACTTATACATATATGGAGCCTTGGTAGTGCAATGGTTAAGAGCTCAGCTGCTAACCAAAAGGTCAACAGTTTGAATCCACCTACCACTCCTTGGAAACCCTATGGGGCAGTTCTTCTCTGTCTTGTAGGGTCGCTGTGAGTCAGAATCAACTCAACGGCAATGGGTTTGATTTTTCTGGTATATAAATATATATTTAAACTGAAAACTGTTCATGTCCTACAGATTATTCATTTTTGTTTTCATACATTATCTATTTTATTCAGACAGCAGTCTGATTCACACATGGTCCAAGACCACTCAAATAGTAAATCAAATATAATCAGATGTTAAAGATTAGTCTTCAAACATCATAGCCAATGATGCCACTTTGCCTGTGATCTCGCTGATATAAAAGCACATCCACACCCCAGTGGCCACCGAGCCATCCAGCAGAGCTTCCTTAACTGTGAGCTGTTTGAAGTGACCAGTTTGAGCACTGTTGACTATTGTTTTCAGGCTCTGAATAGCTGTAGGTATCTCAGCAGGAGTTGAAGGAACCAGCTCCACCTTGGCATAATGCCAGCATGTGGCCCATTGAGGCTTCGAGTAAGTCACAGCAGCGTCTACCATCGCCAGAGCCGTCTCTACCGGTTACGGACAAACTGGGCCATGGTTCTAGGATGGAAGCCAGATTATTCCGTTTTTTCATATAATGATTCTTGAGATAGTCCCATAACAGCAGTGGCATGCTGGTAGACCAGCTCTTCCCCACAAAGGCTCTGATTTGTTGCCTTTGTGGATTTCTGTAGTGTAAACACTCCCATGTCACTGAAGGTGGAATTGAGAAGAGAGGGTTAGGAAGAAGTACATATAATCGGCTGCCGCACACCCCTGAGTAGCAGCAGATATAAGTCTACCTCATTCATTTAGTGGCCGCACAGCATTCCGTAATAGGGGATACCCTACTTTGTTTAACTAATTTCTTACTAATGGATTCTGCTGTTTAAGTGTGAGTCCCCGCAGGGTGGGGCTGGTGGTTTTTCTGTAAGTTACAGCTGTGGATGGTGTGGCTGGTGTCACTGACTTCACCCACTCAAGTTGCATCAGTTCTCAGCTACTGTGTATTGAGGGTGTCCCATGAGTTGGACCCTGTTAGACATTCTTCTTTCCCTCTTGCTAATCCTTCTGTGCCCCCTTGTGGGGAGGGTATTCTCAGCCGTGTTTGGCAGATGGGGAACCTGAGGCCAGCCAGTCTTACTTACCCCTCTTTCCACCGCACACCTACCCCTGCCTGCCCATAGGAGGGAGACAGGGACTTACTCCCTAACCCCTGGAGCTTAGAACAAGGGGATCACCTTGAAACGTCAAAAGGGCGGCCTGGCACGGAGCTGAAAGGCACCTCCTACAAGCAGAGGAAAGAGGGCCGCAGCAGGGCACAGGCAAGGGCTTGGAAAGGCACCTCGAGAGGGCAGAGTCCTGGTGGGTCCCACGGAAAGGAGGATGGGGATCAGCCTGAACTGAGCTCTGGGACGGCCTGCAGGGCTGGGCGTGGAGGGGCCGTGGGGCTGCTCAGCCATTACAGGATGGGCTCGAAATCAGGAACCAGTTTGGCTCATTGTGTGGCCCAGGGAAACTCATTCACGCCTCAGTATCTATAAAGTGGGTGTTAAGCGCCCTCCCGCCTCCCCACAGCAGAGAGAGCAGCGTAAGCCATCCGTGGGCAAAGGGGAAGGACTTGCTGTTTTTCTGAAGTGCACTCTGTGTGATTTGTGGCTCGTTTTAAAAAGTTCAGCGGATGTCTTCAACACTCAAGGTCACCAGAATCTTTTGCTTTTACAAATAGCAGTTAGCACAAATCGAGACAGACCTGAAGTCCCGAACGGCCGCTTACGAGACTCTGAAGAGGAACCTGATGGACCTGGAGAAGAAGTCCACGTGAGTACCGGAGCCCCCTCCTCGCGGCCGCCAGCCCCGCCCCAGCACGGCGCGTGCGCACATCGTCGGAATTGTGTGGCGCTCGGGCATGTTTGTGTGTGTGCGGGAGTCACTCCTTCCACGTGGCCCCCGAGAGGAATAGGAAAGCTACTCCCACCCCACCACCCCTCTCCCTCTCACAGCCCCTCCTTGGTGCTTTAGAACACTAGGATATGTTCCCCGGTCCTTCTCCTGTGGAGGCTTCACATCACAGGGCAGCGTCTGGCAAAGGTGTCAACCTGGCCGTTAGGAGGAGCAACAGGGCCGTGGTGCTCTGTCGCCAAGAGCAGAGCAGTTTCCGGGGCATAGGTGCCTTCTCCACCTATCTGAAGGGCCGCCATGCAGGACTGAGAACAGACTGCTTGGCAAGGCCCAGCAGGCAGAACGAGTCACCCAGATGGTAGGAGGTACCAGGAGAAGCGTAAGCTCAGTGTCACGGTGGCAATGACTGCCTGTGAGGTGGTAAGCGTCCTATTGTTGGTGTGTAAGAAGCAGCCAGGTGAGATTCTGCCAAGGGGGGGCCAGAAGGTGCTCCTGAGCAGGGTGGAGTTGGCATGGATAATGCTCACGTCTCCCCAGACTCTATGAATCTGGAGCTACTTCAGTGAGGGAAGTGGCCCAAGGATGCTGAGAACCCACTGTCAGCTCTCACAGTCATGACTGCTTGGCTCACCTCTGTGAGGAAAGGAAAAGGCACCCGAGAGGCCCTCTGTCTATTGTTCTCTTCTGAGGGTCACTGGGACAGCTCTCTTGTTGTGAAAAAACACAACTCATATGTCAGTGGAACATTAGAAACCAAAGAGGGAAAAATTCACTTCAACTAGAAACTTATTTTTGCTTGCCCGACTTTGCATCAGAACTAAATGAACGCAAACTGAGTTTCGCCTCCTCCTTGATCCTGACCCCCTCTTGGGGAGCTGGGCTGATGAGAGAAGGCAGGGTGCCAATGGCAGAGAGCCCTAAATGGTGACAGTGGCACAGATCAATCAAGGCCTTGGACCAGTGGATCTTGGGACCATTCAGCCACTGGGCCATCCACTTATCTCAACATCAGATTGTAGACATCTTAAGAATTGGTTGGGACTTCAGCAAACATCTGCTTCAACTAGTGAAGAAGTACATTCATTCATTTGTTCACAGTAACATTAATTGACTTATTGAGCACACACACTGAGTAAAGGATGCCGAAACCCATTGCCATGAAGTCAATTCTGATTCATCATGACCTATAGAACAGAGTAGAACTGCCCCATAGGGTTTCCAAGGAGCAGCTGGTGGATTCTAAATGCCGGCCTTTTGGTTAGCAAAGAAGGGCAAAGCAGTCCTCCCTCTTATTTCTTTTCTTTTTTGATAAACATTTATTAAGCACCTACTAAGCCTTCAGGCCTTACGCTAGGCCCTAAAGAGCCAAAGCAGAGGAAAAGATCATTTCTACTGTTGCAGAGCTCATGATTATTCATTCAACAAATGTTTATTGGAAGTCTTCTTTGTGCCAGGTCCTGGGAATTCAGAGGTAAACTAGACAGGTAGGTCTAAGAGTGTAAGGACAGTGTGTTAAGTGCTATGGCAGAAAAGCACATACATGGTACCTCAGAGAGAGACCTAAGGGATCTGTATCACAGTCACACAGCTGTTTGATGTGTATCCAGGCTCCTTCGGCAGGTTGGTGAGCCTCTGTGTTTTACCATTGGCTATCAAGCCTTGGCCTTGGCTGAGTGCCTGAGAACTATTTACAAGGGAAGCATTGTGTGCTAATCCCACGGCCTGTGTGCTAACATCATGGCCTGTGTGCTAATGCTACACACAGTCTTGATAGTTATACCTTGGCCCATTTGCTAATAGTACAGCTTTGCTCTGTGTGCTAATAATACCCTGGCCTCAGTGCAGACCAGATCTCCACTGGGCACTTAGAAAAGCTATTTCAGGTGAGTGTCCATCCCCCTGGCGCCGGACCCGAAAGGCCTGTAAAGTGAAACGTAGCTATATTTGGGCCTATCCCTGCCAATGATGGCCAGGCGGCTTCCCAAGCCAGCTGCCTTGTTGACACTTAAGCAACTGAAGTTGCCCGACACCTGTGGTCCCCTTCCAACAGGTGGCTCGCATAGGGCCAGAGCAGATCACTGAGGTGTTAGATTCGGCAGCCCCTCTGGTGACTGGTGGTAATACCTGAGTCCCTGCCAGCCCCCTGCCCCTGGAGGGGAGCAGGTAGCAGCCCTGGCTTCCCAGAAACAAAAACAGAGGCCAGGGGGACGCACTCAGCCCAGGGGCCAGGGAGGAATAGTCATTTATGAGCGTGTCCCAGAGCCCCTCACTCTATTCTCCTAGGCTGCAGCTCGCATGGTTCCTCTGTCCCTCCCCAGGGAACATTCCTGAGACTTCCGTTTCCTGTCCCAATGCCTGTGTTGTAGGTATATCTGGAGGCCAGTGTGCTCTGAAAACACAGGCCCCTGGTGTCTCCGTGTGCTTTATGCTGGTCACACCCTATTTGTTTCAAATGGATTTCAGGGGCAACCTCTTCACTCGGACGCTGTGCGATATCGTGAGCAAAGAAGACTTTGTGTTGGATTCCGAGTACCTCATCACACTTCTGGTCATCGTTCCCAAGTAAGTGAGCAGGAGGGTGGGCCGGGCGGAGGCTGGGCCTGCATTGGGTCCCCAGCGGAGAGAGCGGTCAGCCCAGCCCCTGCCGGCCACCAGCCAGCTTCCCCTTGGTGATTGGCCCTGGCCTGGGAAGACCACCAGCACAGGGGTTCCGTTCTGAGGAAGCAGACAGCCCCGCACAGTAGCCCCCAAGTGACCACTCTGTCAGTAGCAATGGTGGTGGTGGTGGGCTAGCGGTGATGGCAGTGACAGCTCTAACCATTAACTGAGCACCTGCTATGTGCCGTCTTGTAGACATTACCCATTTCGTTCTCACAGCCACCCTGTGAGGTCTATTGTTAGTTCCATTGTCCTGAGGCTAGAGAGGTCAGCTTACTTGTCCAAGGTCACACAAGGCCAGGCTTGGAAAGCTTATGGATGTCAGGCCTCCAAGCAGATATCTATAGCTGAGCTTCTCACACAGCTTTGAGAGCCCTCTTCTCTTCCATGGGGTCTTGGGACCCTGGAGGCACACTGGGCCCAGGAGGGGCTGGGCAGGGGATTCCCGGTGCTCATGGCAGGGCCTCAGGGGACATTTGGGGCTTTCTGTTGTCGCAGCTCTGCTCACCATTAGTCCCTTGGGGAAAGCGGTCTATAGTTCCTAAATGCTCAGGGCACCCAAGAGCCTCTGCTGCAGAAGTCACTGACCCGTTCTGTATATTGTCACAGACCAAGCTACGCACAATGGCGAAAAACCTACGAATCTCTCTCGGACATGGTGGTGCCTCGGTCGACCAAGTAAGTGAGACTTAAACATGGCCCCAGGTCCCCAAGGGGAACATGTGTGGGTCCTCTGAGGGCACCAGGGAATACGAGGCCCCCAGCCACCGAACTCCCTGAGAGTACACAGCCTGCAGTTCCTTCCCCGTCACACACCTTATCCACATGCCAGCCCCCTTCATCTCTCAAACCTCAGCTTCCTCGCCACCTCCTCCAGGAAGCCATCCGCAGTCTGCAGGCTGGCAGGGCCCTCCTCCGTGTGACCACAGCACCCGTGCTCATTGCTCGAGTTACCCTCACCCTGTACATTTTCAGACTTGGCCTCTGATTCTTCCCTGCCTCGGAGGGCCCCGTGAGGTCCTGGGCAGAGCCACTGCCCAGGGAATGGCTGTCTTAGTCATCTAGGGCTGCTGTAACAGAAATACCATGAGTGGGTGGCTTTAGCAAACAGAAATTTAATTTCTCACAGTTTAGGAGGCTAGAAGTCTGAATTCAGGGTGCCACCTCTAGGGGAAGGCTTTTTCTCTCTGTCGGCTCTGAAGGAAGGTCCTTGAATCTTTTGAGCTTCCGCTCCTGCGCTATCTTCACGTGGCTTGGTATCTCTCTTCCCCATGTCTGCTTTCTCCCTTGCTTGTTGAATTTCTGTTCTATCTCAGAAGAGATTGACTTAAGACACATCCTACTCTAATCCTGTCTCTTAACAAAGAAAACCGACTCCTAAATGGTTTTATAACCACAGGCATCACAATTCAGTCCATAGCAATGGCCAGAGGGCAGAAAGGGCAAGCTGGGGAGGAAATCAGTCTCAGCTCATGGCCGGCTGGCATCAGAGCAGGATCAGCCGTAGGGGCTTTAAAAGTGGCAGGAGGAAAGCGGATAAAAATGTTGTGGTGCATCTACACGGTGGAATACTACACAGCTGGGGAAACGAGCACTTTAGAGCTGCATGCGCCAGCAGGGATAAACCTCCGTACACAAACTGAGTGAAGAAGAGCATGCGGCAGAAGGGTACATACTGCACAAAGCTCTTTATTCAAAGCCTAATAGTGGACGAAAGTAAACTCTGTGTGACCTGGGCACGCACGTGTGCAATGGAATTACGGAGCCTGGAAGAGCATGAGAAACACCTGACGCAGGATCGTGGTGCCCTCTGCGGCAGAGAGGCAGATGCAGTGGGGAGGGCCACACAGAGGGCCTCAACTGTATGAATATTGTTTTATATTTTAAACCGGCTGGCTGATACATTGTGCATTGTTGGGTGCCGTAGAGTCGATTCTGACTCATAGCGACCCCATGTGACAGAGTAGAACTGCTCTATAAGGTTTTCTTGGCTGTAATCTCTATGGAAGCAGATCACCAGGTGTTTCTCCCATGGAGCTACTGGATGGGTTCGAACCGCCAAACTTTTGGTTAGCAGCCGAGTGCTTAACCATTATGACACTAGGGCTTCTTATGCTGATACATAAACCAAAGCAAATTCATTGCTATCGAGTCGATTCTGACTCATAGGGACCCTATAGGACAGAGTAGAACCGCCCCATAGGGTTTCCAAGGAATGGCTGGTGGAGTTGAACTGCCGACCTTTTGGTTTAACAGCCGAGCTCTTAATCACTGTGCCACCAGGGCTCCATGCTGATACATAGGGATTTGTTATTCTCAATATTTTTTCATACTTCTGAAATAGTCTAATTAAAAAAATTTTTTTTTTAATTTTAAAGTGGATCTCAGTGCAGTTCCTGTGCATTCATCTGCCCCGCTGCACACAGATAGAGAGCTCAAAGGCCGAGGGCAGGCCTGTCCCTGCCCATCCATGCCCCAGGCCTCCGTCCTGGGGCACCTGCTCTCAAGGCCCTTTCTCCCAGGGTCATTAGCTCTCAGCAGATAGTAATCAGGAGCTACATGGAGGGATGCAAGGGACAGGACAGTCACAGCCTGAGGTCACAAGGGGGTGGCTGTAGGAATGAGCCAGCGCAGCCAGTCTGCAGCAGGAGGTGGACCTCAAGCTGAGTAGCTGGCCCAGGAGGGCTAAGGAAACCTTACCTCCCCTCAAATCTTTGTCTTTCTGTTGCCAGGCACTGGGGGATCACTCAGTCCAGAGCCCCCTGCCCCTGTTGTTGTTAGGTGTCATCAAGTTGGTTCTGACTCATAGCAACCCTATGTATCACAGAAGGAAACACTGCCCAGTCCTGTGCCATGCTCACAGTCATTGTTATGCATGAGTCCATTGTTGCAGCCACTGTGTCAATCCATCTTGTAGAAGGTCTTCTTCTTTTTCACTGACCCTGTACTTTACCAAGCATGGTGTCCTTCTCCAGGTACTGATCCCTCCTGACAACATGTCCAAAGTATGTAAGATATAGTCTCACCATCCTTGCTTCTGAGGAGCATTCTGGTTGTACTTCTTCCAAGACAGATTTATTCATTCTTTTGGCACTCCATGGTATATTCAATATTCGAGTGGACCTGAGAACCCTGATGAGGTGGCTCTAAAGGTGTCTTGAGGGCCTGTCGGGCAGCCCCTATGGACATGGCTCAGAGAAAGAGGAAAGGTGGACCAGCCAGGATGCCCAGGAGATCTCTTCTGTGTGGAGGCTTCCCACGTTCAAAGTCTTTTCACCTGTAGGCTTCAAAGACGCTTAAACCACTGACCTCAACAACTCCCATGTGCAGCAGGGAAAATGTCTCTAGGGACAGCGGCCACACTGGTCCTGTGTTGAAGGACGCCAGGGAGGCTATGTATAATTGGAATATTGTTCCATTGAAAGTGAAATGGATGTTATGGAATGGTTTCCACCAACTGACAATTTGTCCTGCTTCACTGTAGTCACAGCATGTCAGAGCTGGGACACCCCATTATACAGATGAAATGACCAAGGCCCAGGAGTAGCCTGCTCGGAAGCTCACAGGCTGAGATGGGCTGGAGCTAAAACCCTTTGCACTCCCAGTCTCAAGCCTTTTCTTCTGCATAAACCAAAAAACCCAAACCTGTTGCCATTGAGTCGATACCGACTCATTATAGAATTGCCCCATAGGGTTTCCAAGGAATGGCTGGTGGATTCAAACAGCCGATCCTTTGGTTAGCAGCCAAGCTCTTAACCGCTGCACCACAGGGCTCCTTCCTCTGCAGAAGGGACCTGCATTTAGATCATCTGGAGGCCCCTGAGGACGTAGCCTGGAGGGGTTAGTGGAAGGGGCAGGAAAGAAGGGGAAATGGCACAGAGTGAAAACAGAGCCAGGAGTTAGGTAGGAAATAATAAGGCACACACTTAGTGCCCAGCCCTCCCCTGCTGCCAGCGCTCCTGAGCACAGGCCACCAGGCTGACGGGGACAGGGAAGCTGACCGCCAGTATGGGCTGGCCCATGGTGGCGCTGGTGATTAGTTCCATGAACAAATGTTTCTCTCCAACAGACTGATTGCTGAGGACAACGAAGGTGGCCTCTTCACTGTGACTCTGTTTCGAAAAGTGATTGATGATTTCAAGACCAAAGCCAGAGAGAACAAGTAAGAAAGCGAGCACTTGTGTGGGGGCTACTCTGGGTTTGGTGTTTCTCCACTTGGGTGTCTCTGCTTGCTGGTAGCTTCCTGATGAAAGCCTCTTCCTTCTTGTTTTAAGGTTCACTGTCCGTGAATTTTACTATGATGAAAAAGAAATGAAAAGGGAGAGGGAAGAGATGACCAGATTGCTGTCTGATAAGAAGCAACAGTATGTGAGTATCTGATTGTGGCTGACCGGATTTTCATGCATGAGGTTGAGAAGGGCCCCCACCCCAACAGTTGCCGGGGGACAGAGGAGCCCTTCCTTGTCCCCAGCTCTCAACCTCCATTGTCCCCACTCCCTTGGGCTCACACCATCCAGGACCATCTGCTCTCATGGGGCCACCAGAGCAGGGTTTGGGGAAATGGGTGATCAGCACAAATAATTGTCAAGGTGGAGCATGGATCATGAGCCAAGCACTATGACCCTACTGAATCCTGAGAATGACCCTTCCAGAAAGATATTATTAACCCCATTTTGTAGATGAGGAAACTGAGTCTAATGGGTCTTTCCCCTGGGTAGAGGACCCTGCCTATCCCTCATCTGGGGTTAAGCAGTGCAAGTCGGGGACATCTGTGCCACTAAACACTCAATGCTTGTCCTTAGTGGTGTGGTTTCTAGGGAGTGGTACTAAAGGATGTGACATTCTCCATCACCAGCACCAGTATTTCCCTCCCGTATGTTCTTAGCAAAGAGTGGGTGCTTATCCATGTGACTTCCGACAACAGCCAGTCAGAAACTTTTGGTGCAGAAGGGAAACTTAGCTGAAGAAGGATAAAATCACACTCATTTGTGCAGTATGAACAGTAGCCTTGGGAAAGTCCCTCTACGACTCTGTTAAATGGGGACATTCAAGACTTGGTGTACCCCAGCCATACAGCTAGTCTAAGCTGGGTGACTCTGGGGGAGGGTTTTCTGGCCCCTCTCGCCCATCCTCACCAGAGAGGGTGCTGTGGAGTGCCTTCCAGCTGAGCCTCTAGCTATAGAGAGGAAGGGAAGAATGAGGAGAATGTACTTCAAAGTCTCTTGGAGGAAAGATGGTGTGTAAATATAAAGCTGTAAGTATGTGCTTGAGGTAAAGAGCAGTGGGCAGTGGATGCAGGTCCATGGGGCTTTTTACCCATGAACAAGTGCTTGTCTGTGGCCTTCTGTGAGATCTGGCTGGATGGCCTGGGGTGTTCTGCACATCCAGTTTGACCTCTCTCAGCCAAGGGCCCTTCTCCCAGGGACTTGAGACAAGTAGCTGTCTATCAGGATTGAGCACCAGCTGTGAAGCCCCCCAGATGGACTGGCTGTCCACCTCTGAGGAGAAAAAGACTACTGATAGCATAAAAGTTCACATCCGGGTGTTTAGACTCTCCTTCCCCCGAATGGAGCCCTGGTGGTACAGTGATTAAGAGCTCGGCTACTAACCAAAAGGTCAGTGGTTCGAATCTACCAGTGGCTCCTTGGAAACCTTATGGGGTGGTTCTACTCTGTTCTATAGGGTAGGTACAGGTTTTTTTTTTTTTTTTCCCAAACATAAACACATGTACATATGCACCTATATGTGTATGTACACGTATATGTATACATGGGTATGTGTATGTACATGTATGTGTACACCAAGTGAACACATACACTCCTCAAAACCAAATCTTTCAGGCTTCACTTGTGGCTCAGGCGAGTGTAGTCCCTTCCTGGACAGAAAGGACCGAGCTGGGAGGCCTGTGTCCTGGGCCCTGTGAGCGTCAGTCCTCAGACCAAGCTGCTCAGAGCAGTGGCCACAGATCCAAGAGAGCAAGGCAGGAAAATGGACATTGTAGAATGATGTTCACCAACAAGAGCTGAAATCCGCGGGTTTTCTGCCTCAACCTCAGCTAACCTGAAACCCTAATTAGCTGTGAATCTCCAGACACTGTCTTTAATTGAGGCTTTTCTCTAGCTGCTTTATGCTGACCTCAAGAGACCCCTACATAGGTTCTCTGTGTTGGGAGCCAGACACTGGAGCTTTCATGAGTATCCAGCCCGGGAGATCCTGCCTGCAGCACAGGCGGTGAAGTGGGGTCTTTGGCATCTACCTCAGATCCCCTGAGGGTCAGGGTGATATGCAAGAGGCTCACACTTGCAACCTGGGTCTCAGGTTGCCAGCTGGGTTATTTTTTCATGTGGTGTAGACTTCTGCCCCTCCCGCCTCTACCCTGGGGAGCCCTTACAGGGTCTACTTGTGATGGGAAATGGAGCTCTGAAGTAGTAAACACGCTAACTCGGAAACACTGAGTTTCTCACGAGCCCCTCACTGTGTGCCAGTGAGCAGTGCCCCTTGCTGGGGTCAGCCCTGCTCCAGACTTCTCGAGAATCACTTTGCCTCTTCAGCATTTTGGAAGCTGGTAGCAAGCATCTTGCATACTTTTTGGTACTTGTCATCCAGAGGGGGTAGGATGGGTCTGGGGCTTTTAGTTCACTTGAGAGCACAGGGTGGAATTTTCCTGGATTTTCCACCTGTTTGCAAAGACAGAATGATAAAGGCTGAAATGTCCTAACAGCACACCTGACTGATTTTTCTGCACGTAGCATGCTTATTAAGTGCACCGGTGAATACCAGGGAGGCTCTGTGGGTTGGACATGGTGACAGACATCCTGACTAAGCCTGGACAGATGAGCTCCGCGGGCAGGACTGTTACCACTAACCACCTCTTGGTGCTGTCCTTGTCTGCCAGTCGGGGGGATCCCGACAAGGCTAGGCAGAGGGAGGGGGTGGGGACCAACCGCTCTGCCTCTGATTGGCTCTGTCTGTGGAGTATGGAACCCCAAGACTAACATCCCCCAGTGGGCTCATGGCCACGTAATCAAATCTCCAGTCCAACCACTGTGCTGAGTCCCTGGGGTCGGCCAGAATTCCTGAGCTTGCTTTCACGTGCTTTTCAGGCGATGAGAATGATTTGTTTGTTTGTGATGCGTGTTTGCTGAAAGATTAATAAGTCATTTCTGTGCCTTTAGCAAACTTCCTGTGTTGCCCTTAAAAAGGGATCATCCACCTTCTCGGACCACATGGTTAAGGTAACCCCGCTAGGTAACCCTGATAGGCCCGCTGCGGGGCAGACCGACAGAGAGAGAGAGAGTGAGGGCGAGGGTGAGGTAAGCATCCCCCTGGGAGCCCTGGGGTTCCCTGGCTCACATCTGCTCCCTAGCTCAGCCATCTGTAACCTCTGAGACAGCTCACCCTTGCATTTCCTGTTGTCTCATATGGCTTATGGGGTCTGAAATTCAGGGCCCTGGAATCATGGCTTCCTGGTCTGCAGGGCTTCTTTGAAGCTGTCCCCTTCTCTCCCAACCATGAGTGGTGCTTGTCAGCCAGGGCGCCTCTGGCCTGGCTGGCGGTGGCTGCAGCTGGTGATGGAGCAGGGCCCCTGTTGGGGGGTGGTGGTAGGGCAGTTCAGCTCTCCTGAGGCTGCCCTGGCTGGGCCCTCATCCCTGACCTTTGCAGGCAGCTGGAGGTGTCAGGTGGGAGCTCGGAGCTCTTACTGGAAGACTCTGAGCTCCCCTGGAGGACAGGCCACACCAGCGTTAATGACAGCTGCTGTGGCCCTGAGGTTTGCGGACAGGTGAGGTGGGGCTGCGAGGGGCTCCCTCAGAAACGGGCAGCTGTTAGATGATGCTGGGACCTAGGGGACCATCAGGCTGCTGCTGGCTCTGTGGCCGAGCCTTGGAAGGCTCTGTGACTGGGCAGTGTCAGACGGAGGCTGGTTAGCTGCCTGCTGAAAGCCGTTGAGGTCAGGGGGTTGCCCAGCACCCCTCCACCCTGGTTTGTGGTGGCACCACGCATGTGCTGGGTGGCTGGATTGCTAAGCTTCTCCAGATCAGTTCCTGGATGATGTGATCCTGAGCCTTGCTCAGGGCGTGTCTACTGGACTCCTTCCTTTCTGCTTCTGCTGGCTCCTGGGCACTTCCCAGTTCATGGCTTGTTCTGTCCAGACCCACGTCGTCTTGGCCTGGGCCTCAGGCGCAGCGGTGAGGGGTCACCAGTCTCTCCTGTCTCCGCAGGGCCCCCTGCTGCGCTGGCTCAAGGTGAACTTCAGTGAAGCCTTTATTGCCTGGATCCACATAAAGGCCTTGAGAGTGTTTGTGGAGTCTGTGCTCAGGTGCGTGAAGCTGGCGTCCCTTGACCCCAGAGCTCTCCTGAGGGTGGGGAGGATGGTCCCGCCCTGGTAGATGCCTGTTGGGGTGGGATCTCAGGCCAGGAGGAGCCAGCTCTGAAAGCTGCCTAAGCTGCCTCTCCCTCCCTTCCCTGCTGCCTGTCCCCTGTGCTCTGCATCCCCACCCCCTCCTGCCTCCTCTAGACCCTGTCCACCCTGCCCTCTCCCTTCTGCAGCTGTGGCTTGTCTCCTCCTGGCTCTTGGTAACATGCTGGAGTCCCCCTGACCCAGGTAAAACTCCCCTCAGCCTGCCACCCACTGCTGTCCAGGGCTCCTCCCACTGCTGTCCAGGGCTCCTCCCCCTGCTGTCCAGGATTCCTCCCACTGCTGTGAGGGCTCCTCCCGCTGCCGTCCAGGGCTCCTCCCACTGCCGTGAGGGCTCCTCCCGCTGCCGTCCAGGGCTCCTCCCACTGCTGTGAGGGCTCCTCCCGCTGCTGTGAGGGCTCCTTCTGTTTCCTGTCTTTAGTGCCTTCTCCCACTGCCGGCCTCCCAAGTGGCCCTGTCCTGCTCCCGCCCCTCCATGCAGACTAGCAGCCTTCCCCGGGGTCCTAAACAAGCCCGGGCTATTTTAGCCCTCAGCCTTCAAGGCTCCACTGTAGCAGGAAAAAGAAAACAAAAAGAAAACCACCAGAACAAAATGTATTTTGACCTTTTAAAAAAACAAACAAATGCAAAATAGACTCACTGTAAAAAATTTGGAAACTATAGATAAGCACATAGAATGAGTAGAAATCGCTTGTCATTTTAACACCAGGAGAAAACACAGCCAACATTCTAGTGTGTACCCCTATAGTTTTTTTCTTTTCTTCTTGCTTTGCTGCCTTAATAGCGGTCTTATGAACATTCCCTGTGTCATTAAATATTTGGGATCTTGTAGCATTGCTCACGCTGACTGCACTCCGTGGGCTTCTGTGCCCTGCAGTCTCCTGGGGAGGCTCCTCTGGCCTCTCAGACTCTGTACTGATCTTCCCTCGCTCCTTTCCCGCCTGCACTGAAGGCTGCCTCAGAAATCCCCGACCACCCACCTACCTGGCCACCACTCCCTAGTGGCATTTTCCTGCCCACGTCTAGGCCCCCATGTCTTGCCATTTGCCTGCTGTAGGCTTGACCTGGATATCTGGCTCATTTTCCTCCCAAGCTCCTTCCTCTTGCTTCCCTGTTTCTGCCAATGGCCTCTCCATCCTTCCCATCACCAGGCTCCAAACCTCAGGGTCAGCTTGGACTCCTTTTCTCGCATCCCACCCCACCCCCAGCGCACCCCTTGATAAACCGTATCGATTTTGCCATTGCTTTTTCTTGTTTATGTGTCTCCCTGCCCAGCTTGCCTGGCTGTTGCCAGGAGGCCCTTACTTGGTCCACATGGCTGCCAGTGTGTGTGTGGTTTTGCCCAGATACAGCTCTGACTGTGGTTCCTCATCCTCTCCGCACACCCCTCCCACGCACACTCACACGTATCACATTACATCTTGCCTGTAATGGCAAGGATTGCAGAGTTGGGCTGAAATATGTACTCTAACTGGACTGTTTTAGCCACTCGTAGAGGGGCCCCAGATAAACTCTGCTTGCTCCAGAAATCAGTGGTACATAAGTCTCAATACAGTGTAGCCTGTCCATGTCTCATGGAAAGCCCATTTGCCAAAGAGAGGTAGAGACAAATATTTTCTTCCAAAAGAATATATGGGGAAAATATTTTTTCAAAATTACCAGCTTATTAACATGTTTTACTATATCTTTATTCTTCCTGAATACAGATATAATACATGAGCACTAAAAAATTCAAGTTCAGAAATACACACGGTAGAAAGTCAAAGTTCCTTGTGATCCCACTCATAAATAATCACGGTTAATGGTTAGGTGTATTTTCAAGACTCTTATCCTTCAAATGGGATCATTTGTACTTAATGGTTTGCAACTTGCTTTTTTCATTTGCATCGTACTGTACTGTTATCAGTATACGTAGAGTTACATGGCCCTTTTAGATGGCTTTTTCATATTTCATCACATGGAGATACAGTAGTCTAGGAAAATAGATGTTGAAACAGCAAGTCTATTTGAGCAAACAGACAGGTAAGGAGGAAGTAAAATTCATCTGTTTATGCCTCTTACCTCCCATTTGTCTTTTTTTTTAATAGTTTATTTTTGTTGTTGAAAATATACACAGAACATACACCAAATGAACAATTTCTGCATACACAATTCGGTGACATTAATTTGTCCCCTCACTTGTTGCTCTGCCTTCCTTGTCTCAAAGCTGTTTGTCTTTTTCCCTACACAAGAGAGGGGTGTCTGACTCATCTCTCTACCTCTGTCACTTAAGCCAGAGCTGGACAAAGAGTAGATGCTAAATGTTTGACAGAATGTAATCAATCTTAAGTGGACATGGATCTCAGTTGAGCATGTGCTAGTTCATCTTCATGGATGAAGTGAACCAGGTGTTTAAATTATCCGAGAAGAAAATAGAAATAGGCGCTGGGTGAGTGGTGGGGCTATGATGAATTTGCTGTTTCCTCCAGGTGAAGACTACCAGGTAGCAGGATAATCAGGTCCAGGTAGCTGGAGAAGTCTTGGTGGAGAACAGGTATTAGGGAGTCATCAGTGATAGGTGGTTAGCAAAACCATTTGTGTGTGGATGAGATCTCTCAGGGAGAGTGCCACAGAGGAACCTGGGGAGCCCCACCATTGAAGGAGTAAGTGGAGGTAGGAAAAAAGCCCATGAAGACGCAGATGGAGGAGGGTATCAGGAAGCCTGGGCAGCAAGGCGTAATCAAGAGTCAAAGTAGCAAAAGGTTAGGATTTTAAACGTCCCTTAGATTTGGCCATTAGTAGGTCATTGATGACCTGTGTCAGATCATTTCTCTGTGGTGGTGTGAGGAGCTAGAGTGTAGTGGTTGAAGAATGAGATAGGACATCTGATACTCTCAAATTTGCTTTTAGAAGAGTGTGAGAGCTCTTAGAGAGTTGGAGTTTATTTTAAACTGCAAGATTTGCACAGTGATAATGTTAAATGGTAATGCTGAGAATTAGAGAGAGATTGAGAGCCCTGCAGCAGAGGAGTGAGGTTGGCATGGCTACAGATTGTCTCAGTAATGAGGGCACAGGTTGAAGGCTTCTCATCAGATGACCTCAGCAATCAACATGAAGTAGGAGGCAGGATCCTCTACTGTGTAGTCTAGGAAGAGAGGAGGATGAGTCAGAGGGTTGAAGAGAATGAGTGGGGAGAACTAACCAGACATTCCTGGCAGTCATGTTCTGAGCAGAATGGAAGTGTCCATTTAAATGGGTCCAGAGGGAGGGTTAGCAGGACCAGTGCCACAAAAAGAGAATAAAGCAAGAACCGGAAGGATCCTGAAAGAGGGTGGGAAGCCATGAAGCCAAGAGGACAGGGCTGAGAAAGGGGTCAAGGGCTCGGGGACAACGGCATTCGTTCAGTCAACATTTATTATTTATTGAGTGCCTATTATTCACCAGGCAATGGGGACACAATAGTGAGCAAAACAGATGCATGCTTCTGCCCTCAAGGAGTTCACAGAGTGGTAAAGAGAGCTTTAGAGACAGGTGTCTTTGTTCAGGGGAAAGGATAAACAATTTCCCAGAGCAAATTGGGAATAACTATGGCAGGCTGACCAGGTTGGAGGATGACAAGGGAGGGGTGGCAAAGCCTGAGCCTTTTAAAAGGAAGGTTTTTGTGCCCAGGTAGCAGAGTACTGAGTTAGGCTAGGAAGTAGTTCTGGAAGGGCTGCAAGTCAAGGTAATATGGACTTGGACAGTAGGTGCTACATCCATTTCCCCTGGGTAATCCCAGAGCCTTGGTGACCAAAGATGGGAACAAAAGAAATGAAGGTGGTCAACGGGGCCATTACTCTCACCTGCGATCTAGCCCATGTGCCACTGACTTGGTGACCAAAGATGGGAACAAAAGAAATGAAGGTGGTCAACGGGGCCATTACTCTCACCTGCGATCTAGCCCATGTGCCACTGTCATTCTTGTCAACACCTGCCAGCCTCTGTGGCAGCCTGTTGACACATTTAGATGGGGTCACATGCTGGCATCCCGCTATCCAGTCCTATTCATTTTATCCTGCTTGGCCCGTGTTTAGAGGCAGCGTGATTAGGTAGGTCTTAGGCTTGGTTGTAATAAAGGCACCAGCACGTGTGGTTACAGATGGCCCTCTAACTCCGCCTTCCTGCCTACCTGATCGAGCCCAATATTTCACCGAATACTTGGCACCATCAGCAGCCATTAATGAGGAGTGGAGAAATCTGGGAGCCAGCAGATAATTTATGGGTATTGATTGGAAAATAAAAACTTAGTGAATACACCAGATCCTGCCACTGTGAATCATTTACATAGCAGGTTCCAGTCTGGAAAAACCAGCGTTAACACAAGAACAAAAGGGTATCATAACAACTGTTTTCACATACATGGTCAGAGCATGAAGAAACACATGTGAGGAGCATTGAACATCCAAGCATTTGCTGATAGTATATTTAAAAAAAAAGTTCAACAATCACAAAATGCTTGTTTACTATTTATGTAGTACCCAGTATAAATATTTTAACACCTCGGGAGTAACTTGTTCCAACAAATGATTTTCAATGTATTCAGCCATACAACTAAGTACATTTATTTTCCTTTCCTTCCATCCAAAAAACTAAGGAACTCACAATCTTGATAAACCTGGTTTTGTTTTTGCTACCTTCTCTGTTGGAGAAAAGCACAACAGGCAAGCTGGGTCTTAAGAAGCGTTAGACCGTTCAGTCCACTTGCCTCCATTCAGCGCGAGCATTCACTACATGACCACTCGTGGTTAGGGTGAAGGCACTCTTTGCTGTGTAGTCAAAGACTATCTCTATCAGAAGTGGGTTAGCATGTTCTAAAGATTTTCCATCTAGAAAAGACCTAGTAGTCTCACCTCTGCCCCAGATGTTTTGCTCAACGGAGTTTTACTTTGGTTAAAAGATTTTCATTCTTAATAGAACTTACTCTTTATTTCTTCATCCATATTTACATCTGGAATAACTTATTTATACATTTCATTTATCTGAAAAGGTATGGACTACCAGTCAATTTTCAGGCAGTGCTTCTACAACCTCATAAGAAGTCATCCACCAAACGTTTAAGAGAAGTGCTAAACTCCATCTTCAGACACTTGGATGAAGTAGCAGCTGCAAGTATATTGGATGTAGGTTGGCAAGTATAATAGGTGTATTTCTGTAGTAAGCCCCAACTCTCCATAGGGGTAATATTTTCAAAAAATGATACTTGCCAGCCTGTTATGGAAATCTGTAAGTCACAAATGTTACAGCCAAACAAGGAAAGGCAGATGTGTGCACGTTGGTGGGGGAGGGAGTTGCAAAGCAGAAAATATGGTCAATGGCTGGAGAGTTTCCTCAAAAAAATATGAAAAATTAAAGACAAACAGGAAATTGTCGTTTATGTGACTAAACTATATTACCATGTCTTCTTTTACAGGCATCTGTGGAGATCCCAGGATTACAATTTAATAACCAGGATTATTTTCCTTACGTCTACTTCCACATTGACCTAAGTCTTCTTGACTAGAGAGGTCAGCCAGCACTACGCTTCCACATCCATGCAAACTACTACAGATGCCTCTTTCTCTTAGCTAGACAATCGTTTAAATGTCCTGTGTAATTTAGATTTGCAGAGAAATTGCTCACACAGTTAGGTACAGTTGTATTTATTTATTTTTTAAGTTACAATAAAGAAATGCTCTCAGTCCTTTGAATTGACTCTTCACTTAGATTCTAACTAATTCAATGTTCATTGTTTAGCCTTTCATTTCTGTTATGCATAAATGCGACTCTACCTACAAACTGGCAACCTGCTGCTGTATCGCCTGTCTTAACATTTTGAGAGTCGGGTAAGAATATAAACAACCTGGAGCTCATATTCCCAATCAGGCACTAGTGATGCCCTAAAAGACAAAACATTGGGCATAAAATGCAGTTCTCAAATGACAATCCATTGTCTTCCATACTTTAAAAAAAACTGCTTTACATTTACAAATGGAATTTAAAATTTTAGAACACAAAATCTGCATTGTGGCAAGTATTCAGATGACATCATCTGAATGAAAAGGGTCTTTTTTTCCTTTTAAAAAAGCTTATAAGGAGGAAAGACATCAGGGGAGTCACTTTATAATATTAATTTACTGGCTGAACATCAGACTCTGAATTTATGGTATGGACAGTAATTTCATACATTTATCAGCATTGTCCAAAATATTTGTTTTATTCTTTAATGGAAAAAAACCATGAATATTCAAATGAAGGAATCACATTAAAAAACACATATAAGAAACAGCCTCAAGGAACATTCAGGCAGCAGCAGTCAGAGGGATGGAAAATATGTTTCAACAAACCATCAGTTTTCTTCAAATACTATTTGACAGAATACAACCCAATTCACTGGCTACAACAATTCACAGAATTTTTTCAATGTTTTCCTGAGATGCAAAAGTTCACTGTTGCAGTGTTTTCAAATGACCAATCGAGTGCTACTTCTTGGTTACAAAGGCCACTGTAGATCCGTCGGATTGTTAGGAATGTTCTTTCACTGCTGGAAAAATCGGCTCCCAAGAAAAGAAAACTGAATTTTCATGCTGCGTATCTCACAACTCATCTTTCTCTAAGTCATCGAGCTCTACATCACTGAGATCAATATCATCTTCCACAGGAAGCTGTAAACAGAAGACCATCATGAATATACACTGCCGTGTGTAACCCAGAACTGCAGGTACCCAGGGAGGGCCCTGAACATTCAACAAAACCAGTTTCTCCTCAAACCAGTTATTTTTTCACTCTGCCTATTACATAAATGGAAAAGCTGAGAACTCAGATGAAAAGTTATTTTAACACAGTACCCAGGTATCTCTTTCCAACTGAAAGCTATTTAAATTGTCCTTTTAAGGCAGCCTCTCCGAACCACACAGGAATAAATGCGAATTGTAAAGCTATAATTTTGTATCTCTCTAAGACAAAGTAAATGAATTCCAGGTTAAATACTTACTTCAGGGGTGACAGTTAGGAAAGCAAACTAATAATTATTGAAATTAAGTACCTTGGGTGTCTCTTCAAGAATATTTAATGCCACCTAGCACTTTTTAATAAGGAAGATCAGAGTTAAGTGTCTTGAGAGAGAATTTCAACAAAGGTCTGTGAGGCTATGCTAATATTCTGGCATGCCACGGCTCTGGGTTTGATAGAAAGGAATTGATTTACAAGTAGCAAAAATGCACAAGGATGAACCACAGCCTCCTCTAGCCTGTGAACAGAACTAGATGGTGCCTGACTACCACTACCAACCACTCTCACCAGGATCACAGTGGAAGGTCCCGGGTAGAATGCATAAAAGATGTAGAACAAAATTCAAATTCAAAAAAAGAAAAAGACTAGACCTACTGGTCTGAAAGAGCATGGAGGAACCCCTTGAGACTACTGCCCTAAGACAACCTACTAACTTAAAACTAGAGACACTCCCGGAGGCCACCCTTCAGCCAAATAATACACAGTGCTATAAAATAAACAACCTCTGTGAAGAGTGTACTCCTTAGGACAGTTGACTATGAGACCAAAAGGACAACATCTGCCCAAAACCAAAGATGAAAAGACAGGCAGGGACAGGGCAACTGGACTAAAGGGAAGGGGGAACCCAGGGAGGAAATGGGGACTGCTGACACACGACAGGTATTGTAACCAACGTCACAAACCATCAGTGTAATAATCACTGATCAGAAAATTAATGTGCTAGGTAAACTTTCACCTAAAGCACAATAAAATGTTTTTTAAAAAATGCACAGGAATTTGCGAAGCAAAAAAAGGATTAAAAAATATAACAAAAACAAGCCCTATGCACTCAACTTACCTCACCGTCCTTGCCATCCCAAGGTTCTATTGTACTTATTTTAGGGAAGGCCCCACCTCCTACAGGTGCTGTAGATCCACGCCCAAAAGAGAGCTCCCTTAAGGGAAAAAATTACCAAAACAAGCACATTAGTTTACAATGCATGTAGGCAACTTTAAAAAATAATGACTTGCCTAAAATGTCTATGTAAAAGTTATTTTTCACCTCTTGGTGCAATGTATTTCTGGAAAAATATCTCACGAACAGTATTATATTCTCAAATAGGGACAATAATATAATTAGGTGTGATAGTCTTCATTCAGGACTTGGCCTCAGATAAAGCCATTTACTATCAATAATTTTTAAGACCTAGCATTATTTTGCTAAAATACAAATTAAGTACATAAAAGCTATCCAAGTTGACCTAGAACGTGGATAAAAGCAATACTGATATATCTGATTAAGAAAATTCTCGAACTTATAAGACCCTAGAAAGGCTTTCTGAAAGATGACTAGTCTCTGAAAACTAAAATTGAACCCCCTTCCTCAGATTTTTATAGCAAGCATTTGAAACCAGCCCACAGGCACTAGCAACTGCCCTGAAGTATTATCGGAGGCCTTTTCAGTCATCTATGTTGCTGCTGTCGTGTGCTGCCGAGGTGAGTCGTAGTGGGCCTGTGGTAATCTATAACCTGTTGCCGTCGAGTCGATTCCGACTCATAGCGACCCTACACAACAGAGTAGAACTGCCCCACAGAGGTTCCGAGGAGCGCCTGGTGGATTCGAACTGCCGACCTTTTGGTTTGCAGCCGTAGCTCTTAACCACTACGCCCCCAGGGTTTCCACAGTAATCTACAGATGATGGCAATTCTCTCGCACCTCGAGCTGTAAGAAGAGGTATACCCAGGAACGGCATGTTAAGTCTTGACACTGTAGGTATTAAGAACATTTCACCGGGAAGGTGTAAAGACAATCACTAGGGTGTGAGCAAAGACTTCTTTCAAAGGAGCTTGCCATGATACTCTGGTGAAGGGTACTCTGAATATTGTTAAAAGAAGGGGGAAACCTCCAAACCTCAGGATATCAACTCTCTTGTTATGTGTCTGACAATACTTATTTTGTACAGTGGGGAAAAAAATGGCTGATTTTATCCACTGCTTTTGCTACCTTGCTTTTTTTTACAATGTATATCAGTGGTTATTAAAAGGAGGCAACTTTGCCTCCCCTTCCTCCCTGGAACATTTGGCAATGTCTGGAGACCTTTCTGATGGTCACGATGGGTGGCAGTGGTGGGTATCTATTGGGAGAGACCAGGAATGCTGCTAAACATTCTACAATGCACAGGACAACCTCCAACACAGTATGTCAATAATGCCCAACGTACATGTATCAGTTATATTCACAAAACAGGATTAAAAATAGGCTCTAGAAACCCACTTCCCCAGCAGTCATTAAACTGCCAGTATTAGCATAGGACAGGACGCTGAATAACACACAGGTGTACGGGCAGACAAAGAACACACAGTGTCTCACGCAGTTCTACCTAAAATCTATGTCAGAATGGCTCAACTTACTATTAAGGAGCATGAGCAAATTCAAGCTTGCAAGGGAAACACAAATCCATGAGAGTAATAAGAGAGCTAGCGGTTCTACTCTTGCTAGTTTTGCATCCTTAACCAGGTTATTTATCATCTGCATCGGCTTCATCTATAGAACGCAGAGATGTACCTGCTATCGGACATTTGGCAGATGGGGTTGGTGCTCCCCACTTAATGTCAGCAACAAGAGTGACGGAAAGATACCAAACCCTCGTTTTAAACAGGAACAAAACTCTTCAGGGCGGAGTTCGACTGTTTACATTTTTTTCAATACTCCTATAAATGATGCCCCTCCCCTCTCCCACTCTTTTCTTTCTAGTGCTAAATACTAACAGGTATCTCTACTACTAATTAAGAGAGACTGGGTAAAACACGGGAAACCCTGGTGGCGTAGTGGTTAAGAGCAACAACTGCTAACCAAAAGGTCAGCAGTTCGAATCCACCAGGCGCTCCTTGGAAACCCTGCAGGGCAGTTCTACTCTATCCTATAGGGTCACTATGAGTCGGAATTGACTCGACCGCAATACGTTTGGTTTGGTGGGAAACACAGCCCCTGCATTCAAAGAAACTGAACAGCCATCAACTGATATAAAAACTTAAGTCCGTTCTTCACATCTTTGTGCGTAATACACCATTCCAAACTTATATCTACACTACTGAACCTGAGGGTCCCTGGGGGGGGGGGGGGGGGGGGGACTTGCCTACTAACTGAACGACTGAAGGTTCGAATCCACCCAGTGGTGACTTGGAAGAAAAGCTGGAGATCTACTACCAAAAAATCAGCCACTGAAAACCCTACAGAGCAATTTACTCTGATACACATGAGGTTGCCAGGAAATGGAACTGACCTGACA
Organism: Dugong dugon; assembly: GCA_030035585.1. Lineage (NCBI taxonomy): Eukaryota > Metazoa > Chordata > Mammalia > Sirenia > Dugongidae > Dugong > Dugong dugon. The sequence continues at coordinate 93,828,442 of CM057473.1, read as the reverse complement.
GCAGCTGGTAAATTTGGTGTTAATACAGTTAGCCAAAATATGGTAAGCAATTAAATTCTCAACAAGTCCAGCTGACATTTCTCAGGAAGGATGTGGGAATCATTTAGTATGTTGTTTTGAGCTGATCACAGTTTTCAACTGCCACCGCTCTACATGCATAAATTGTTAGTTTAGCTTCACTGTTACTAATTCTTACGGGTTGTTTGAACAACTTTACGTATTTGTGCTAACAGTATTTTTTAGCTTCATGTTTTTCAAAAGCCAGATTAAGACAGGTATGTGTACTTTTCAAGTACAAATACTTCATGCCTCTCACTGCTAAGCACAAAAGTACATCATCTCTCTGCTAGCTCTAATCCTGGGTTGTTTGAGCGAGTCAACTTCACTGGTGGTGTGTTGTGTACAAGTTGACATCTTTTTGTTAGAAAACAAAAATTCGTATGTAGCTAGAATCAAGTTTACTATAACATATTTTTCTTCTTTCTACTTATTACCTCATACTCACCACTGGTAGCATGGTAGGGTCTGAGGTCTTGGCTACTCCAAGACCAAGATACAAAGTTTGAGAACCACAAGCCTGTGTACTGGTCTCCAGCACGAAAGTGATTGTCTCAAGTTTATAACATACTTACATTGTCCTGAAAACAGCTAACATTAAGGGTTTTATTATGTTCCAGTACTACTCTAAGCTTTTCCTGGTGATGTCTTTCAATTCTCCAAGGACACTATAGGAGGTGCTATTATTATCCCATTTAGAAAACAAAGAAACTGCAGCGCACAGAAGTTATGTAACTCACCCAAAGCCAAATAGCTAGCAGAGACGTTAAAGAAGCTGCCCTTTCAATCACTCCACCATACCTCTGCTTTGCTCAAGGTCAGCTTAAACCTGTTGCTGTCTACTAGATTACGACTCAAAGAGACCCTATGAAGACCAGATATACTGGCCTAAAGAATACTAGAGAAACCTCGAGAGTGTGGCCCCCAGACACCCTTTCAGCTCAGAGGGGAAGTTACCTTCAAGGTTCGATGTTAAGCCTTGGAATGGACACCCCAGTAAAACTAAATGGGACTAACGATGTACAGGAGTCCGGTGACAAGGGCCAGAAGGCAGAGGGAGAGTAGGAAACTGATGATAAGGAACACAAATTGAATAAGGACACTGTCGATGTATTGTGAGATTGTTGACCACTGCTATAGGGCAACATTTGTAGTAACTATTAAATGGGAGGCTGTTTTGTCCTGTAAGCCTTCATCTTGGGCGAGAATGGCAGCACAATTGGAAGAGCATAGTCAGTATCACTTAAATGTGTAAGTAAAAAGTTTTGAAATGGTGTTTAAATAAAATAAAAATAAATAAATAAATAAATAAATAAATAAACAAATGAGACTAAAGAGGTACAATAGTCCACTGACAAGGTCCAGAAGACAGAAGGGGACAAGGAAGCCCCCTGGTGATAGGGAATACAAGGTGGAGTAAGGATATTCTTGATGTGCTGTGAGATTGTTAACCATTGTCATAGGGCAACATGTGTAGTAATTGTTAAATGAAAAACTATTTTTTCTGTAAGCCTTCATCTTAAGTGAGAATAACAGCACAGTTGGAAGAGCGTAGTCAATGTCACTGAACTGTGAATGTAGAAATTTTTGAAACGGTGTATCTTTGGCCATCTGTAATTTTCATCAAAAAAAAAGGTTGAGAATTTAGAGGCTTAATACGTTGTGGGGTTGTTAACCAATGTCAAAAAACAACATGTGTACTACTATTTCATGAGAAACTATTTGCTCTGTAAGCTTTCACCTGAAGTACAATAAAATATATATTAAAAAAAAAAAACAAAAAAAAACAAAGAGACCCAATGGAAGCAGACTGCCACATCTTCCTCCTGCGGAGCGGCTGGTAGGTTCAAATCACCAGCTTTTCAGTTAGCAGCCAAACACTTAGCCACTGAGCCAGCAGGACTCCTTCAAGGTTAGCTCACAGGTGGCAAAACTAACATGTGACCCTTGATAGTCTCACTTCAGAGCCCATACTCTTCGGGCCACACAGTACAGTCCCCAAACGACTTCTGTTGATGTGAACTAGTAAGGCTGGCAGAAGAGGTGCACAGACTTGCAAAACATTATTATTACTTTTCACTATTCATCATAACCTTCTGAGCTACCTTTGTATGCTGAATAACTTTCATAAAGCAGCTGATAAATTAGAAAGGAAAAAAGTAAGACCTGAAACAAAAACTCTAGGTCAGTGCTTTGTATTCATCTAAGAGATGACTGTATCAGCTTCTAGGATGAATTAAATAAATATAGGGCCCTAACAAGGGAACCTATCATGTTGTTCGCATACTGCTGGAGTCATTTAAGTAAACCCACCCATTTTCAAATAACTACAGTCCAAAGCCAAGTGCCCAGAAATGGAAACCCTATTACCTGAAGTCAGGAGTGCAAAGTACACTAGGGCAGGAATGGGTGAGGGAGGTCTGCCTTTATCCCTATGAAATCCACGAGAATTAGAAAAGGGTGCCCCTTGTGGTAACCCACAGAGCCCTATGCCAGGTGCACAGCATGGCAAGTAGGGTGGCCTGAGGGTAGGGAAACATTAGCATCACTCACCATATGGAGTACTTCCACTGGAAAAAGAACAAAGTAAGGAAAGATGATTTAAATGCTCTAATTTGTAATTATCTCATTCTCTAGAATTTCAAATGCAGAATAATTACATTTATTGCCTGGTCTATACAAACCTAGTTTGAATCAAAAACTGCAAGGGAACCAGACAAAACAAAAACCCTGCCCACTCCAGAAAGTAAAGACCAGAAAACAAGCCATTACCTGAGAAATTCATTAATGCCCTGCTCACTGAAAGACCCTTTCAGAAGAGCAAATTTCATCTTGCGTGCATTAATGGCGGCCATGGCGGGGTATCCAAACCCCCCAATCCCCAATGCATTCTCAAGCTCATACTGGGCGCCAGCTTCTGCCCACAGCCACCTAGAAAAGCAAACTGGATTTTAGGGCAAAGATCCCTTTCAAATTAGTTAGAATCTGGTAGATCTTAATTAAAGAATAAAAGATTATACTTCAAATATTTTGTGGAATGAAATGGATATAGGAATACATCAAGAACAAAAGATGAATTTTTAAATAATGTATTTTAGATGGGCCTTTAGCTAACTCTAGCTCCACCCTTTTGTTCCCATAAGCCCTAACTCCAGAAGTCTCCAGAATGAACTGGTCGATCTACTCAGACAGTTTTTGCCCAATCCCCACCAGTCCACTAAATTACACAAATTTCCCCTTTCTTTATTACCTGAAATTTGACCAGTATCACCTGGGTTATTTTGCATACTCTTTAAAACATGTAACAATTTCTTTTAAAAAAGAGTTACGGATGAGTCATTAACCAATACTGTAAAAATGCTCTATCAAGTATCTTAAACTAACTTCTAAAACACTGATGTATAAATAATTTTAGAATGCGGCATTTTGTAGGCATATAATAAATATCTGTTAGACTAATGACAGAGCAGTAAGGTCTCCGCGAGAGGGACAGCAGGGGCACCAGGTACCTGTGGAGGCATCTCTTGGATAATGTGGAAAGAAGCAAGAAGATGAATGAAAAGGAGATACACTTTGTTTTAAAAATTTGCCCAGATCCAGCCTTCACTCTTTATTTAGTCTCCAGAGCTCTGGTAGAAGTCAGCTACACTCCTAATTAAGTTTTCGCTTGCTAGCCTGGACACCACCCACCATTTAAAATATGATTTCTACGAGAAAAATGTACACTGTGGTACAAAGAAGTGTCTTATAAGCTTTTATTAGAATCTAACCATTAAAAGCTGTATACAATGAAGTCATCTTTTAGTTTTATTACATGACTCTTGGGATTTAAGAACGACTTTTCTGGTTACTTAAGAGTAAAGATAATTTTCCCCTAACACTGCAGAGGCTACTTTGTTTCAAACCTTACATAAATCTAGGTTTATTCTGTTACTTGTGGCCACAGAAAAATTCTTCCACATCCTAAAATAAATCTGCTGTTAAGATAACTTTGATACTGAGATTAAAAACTTTAATAACTTACCCCCACATTTTCTTTTTGTATTTGTCTGCCAACTTCAGAAGAACTTCCAAATAAGAATTTCTGCCTGCAGCTCCTGATTTAAACAGACAAAAGTTTTTAAACGTAGAAATAAAGCAGTCCATAAAATTACTCTTTTTTAGGATGTCTTCTCAAGAGTTCATGGCCATAGAACCAATGGAAAATGAGTTTCTGCTAATCTTACCAGTATCAAGAATATGGGGCAGCACAGCCACAACACAGAGCTGATGATCTTCACAAGTCTTCTTGGCAATGTCCTCACTAATTATCTGAGGAAACCCAGAAGACAAAGCATTGTTATAAGTACTGTTTCAGGGTGCATGACACAACACCCAAAAAACTTAGCACTGTCATTTTCACTAAACGGATAGACTCTACCAAACAATACTTCTTGTATGCATTAAGGAACAACAATAGTGCTTTATAAAAGATGTTTATATCATTATGGTAATTTCACTAAGAACTTCAGTCCTTGCAAAACCCCAACAAAAACACAATAATAACCCAATTAAAAAATGGGCAAAGGATATGAACAGACACTTTGCCAAAGAAGACATTCAGGCAGCTAACAGACACATGAAGAAATGCTCACGATCATTAGCCATTAGAGAAATGCCAATCAAAACTAAATGAGATACCATCTCACCCCGATAAGGCTAGCATTAATCCAAAAAACACAAAATAATAAATGCTGGAGAGGTTGTGGAGAGACTGGAACACTTATACACTGTTGGTGGGAATGTAAAATGGTACAACCACTTTGGAAATCGATTTGGCGTTTCTTTAAAAAGCTAGAAAGAGAACTATCATCCAATCCAGCAGTCCCGCTCCTTGGAATATATCCTAGAGAAATAAGAGCCGTCACACAAATAGATATATTCACACCCATGTTCATGGCAGCACTATTCACAATAGCAAAAAGATGGAAACAACCTAGGTGCCCATCAACGGAAGAACGGATAAACAAATTATGGTATATCCACGCAGTGGAATACTACACAATGATAAAGAACAACGATGAAGCCATGAAACATCTTGTTAACATGGAGGAAGCTGGAGGGCATTATGCTGAGTGAATTCAGTCACAGCAGGACAAATACTGCATAAGACCACTATTATAAGAACTCAAGAAAAAGTTTAAACACAGAAGAAAACATTCTTTGATGGTTACGAGGGTGGGGAGGGAGGGTGAGGGTTACTCGATAACTAGATAGTAGACAAGAATTATCTTAGGTGAAGGGAAGGACAGCACACACTACTGGGGAAGTCAGCACAACTGGACTCAACCAAAGCTAAGAAGTTTCCTGAATACAAACACTATGAGGGACAGAATAGCAGGGGAGGGAGTCTGGGGACCACGCTTTCAGAGGACATCTAGGTCTATTGGCATAACAAAGTTTATTAAGAAAATGTTCTGCATCCTACTTTGGTGAGTGGCATCTGGGGTCTTAAAAGCTAGCAAGCAGCCATCTAAGATGCATCAACTGGTCCCAACTACCTGGAGTGAAGGAGAATGAAGAACACCAAAGACACAAGGAAAGTATTAGCCCAAGAGACAGAAAGGGCCACAAAGACCAGAGACTTCATCAGCCTGAAACCAGAAGAACTAGATGGTGCCCGACCACCACCAATGACTGCCCTGACAGTGAACACAACACAAAATCCCTGATAGAGCAGGGAAGGGTGGGATGTGGAACTCAAATTCTAGTAAAAACACCAGACTTAATGGTCTGAGACTGGAGGAACCCCAGAAAACATGGCCCCTGGACTCTCTGTCAACCCATAACTAAAGTAATTCCCGAGGCCAACTCTTCAGACAAAGATTGGACTGGACTGTAGGACATAAAATGATATTCACGAAGACTGTGCTTCTCAGCTCAAGTAGATACATGAGACTAAAAGGGCAGCCTCTGTTCAGAGGTGAGATGAGAAGGCAGAGAGGGTCAGGAGCTGGCTGAACGGACATGGGCAATCGGGTGGAAAGGAGGAGTATGCTGTCACAGTATAGGGAGAGCAATCAGGGTCACGTACCAATGTATGTATAAATTTTTATATGAGAGACAAACTTAAATTGTAAACTTTCACTTAAACTACAACAATTAAAAAAAAAAGAACTTCAGTCTTCTATGTGAACATTTTTTACATATTTCTAAGACATCTGTCTGTGGCAGTAGTGAGGTGTTTGCACATGTGGTGCAATGAGTTCCTTTATGTGGACTTTTGCCTTGGTTCTTTGGAAAAATAGCTTGAGACATTTTCCTAAGGAGTTGTTACCTTTCCCCTAGTTCTTTAGAGAAACAACTTGGGGGACCTCCCAGGTTGCCTTCTACCCCAGGAGGCTGGTACTTCTACCCACAGGAGGAGGTCTCTGTTGGCAGAAAATGTCACCCTCTGAGGTGACTGACAACTCATGGGTAATTGAGATTGGTTGAACTCTGGCCTGTGAGGGAGGCCCTGCCTTGTAACTGATGAGGATTGAGACATGTAAATGGGTGACACGCACAGGTTTTCAGATACTTCCTGGTTGACAGGAGGAGGGAAGTGTGTCCTTGGACATGGAGGGTCCTCTCAGGCCTGGTATAAAAAAGCTGCAGCTGAGAGAGCTGCTGGTTAAGACCTGGGCTGCCAGAGAAGCAGAGCCACCTGGGAGCAGAGTAGTCCTGCTACACTGGCTATGAACTAGGCCAGTTAGCAACTAAGAGGCCTGACAGCAGAGAGCCTGATGGTAAACAGGCCTGAAGGCACTGAGCAGATGAGCAAACTGATACACTGGCTATGAGCTGGGCCAGTCAGCAGCAGAGAGGCCGCCTTCAGGGAGGCCAAAAGCAGACGGCCTGACGGCTGAGAGGCCCAACTGTGGAAAGCTGCTGCTAGGAGAGCAGCAGCTGAGAGAGCCAAGCAGGCTATGAGCTGGGCCAGTCAGCAACAGAGAGGTCCATGGTGGAGCACCTAACAGCAGAGAAGACAGCTGCCTGGCAGAGAAGCTGCGCCTGCTAATCACTGGAGAAGGATAGTGGCACTGGCGGAGAACAGTGCTAGCTACAGCTGTTCCAGAAGACGGCTTATTTGCTCTACTTGAGGCACCCTTCCAGACCTTGCCTGTGTGCTTCCTGACACTGATCTCAAGTTGTTCCTGTGACTTCCAGGTTGATCCTGAACCTAAGTTGTAGCCTGTTACATCCCTAATAAGCCACATAACTGTGAGTACGGTCTGTAAGCTGTGTGTGGCCGTTGCAACCAATTATGGAACCCAGCAGAGAAGCAGAGTGCCGTGGGGGGAGTGGTTAGTATCAGAAATAATGGAGAAATGGGAAGGTGGAGATATACCTGACCTATACCTCACAGGAATCAGCTTTGTGCTGATCCTGATTCTTATGAATTTAGACAATTAATTTTGCTCTATTACAGCATATATACATAATCTCTGAAATCAGCGATTAGGTTCCTATCATGGCTCTACCATTTTCATCCCTTTTTTACATATGGGGAAACTGAGGCATGGAGAGCTTCCTAATTTCTTCAAGCTCATATAAATAATATCTATTATTATTTACATGAAAGTAAATGAGAAAAAAATCTACGCAAAAGCACCGGAAAATTACATGGCTACGTACACAATACACTCTAGCTATTGTTTTGAGGATGATAAACAAAAAAGTGACTAGATCCACTCTACTGTTAAGAAGCTTAGGGACATTTTTGCTTACAGTGCAATTATTTTAGTGCCAAAAGCTATGAAAAGAAGCATTTCATCGGACATTTTTTTGCCCATTTGGAAGTTCAAATCACTTTAATATTCCCCACTATCAGACTGGGAAAGCGTTTCTTACTATAAATGATTTCTGTGGTTTACCTCAAGCAGCTCAGGAGGTGGGGCATTATCAGAAAACAAATCTAAGGCCCGTGAAACTATGTCAGATTTTGTCCGACCACCATCATAATCCACAGGAGGCTCGCCTTTCTGAAAAATCTTGATTGTAGGAAATCCCCTAATCTATTTAAAAAAAAAACAGCCACCAGTGTACAAAGTAAAAATAACATTAATTAAAGACAACACAATTTTTATGGTTCCTAAAACCACCTTAGAGGTAATTTAACAAAAACATCCCAGTGCACCATCAATGTCAAAGGGTGACACACGCAGGTAGTGTCAATCAGGGAGTCTTTAACAGGCTGTGAGGTTTAGCCAAATCTTACTCAAGCCCTGCATCTACAATTAATACAATGTTATCTATTCTAGAACAAATGGATCACCTTTCAAAAGCCATCTGAAAAACTTGTAGAAACTTGGGCGAGCTGAGCTACGTTAAGTACACAGTAGAAATAGGGTGATGTTAAAAACAACAAAAATACGACAACCCTGAGTTCCAGACTTAATAGTTTTGACAATAAGGTGACTTAAGCTAAATTCTTACATCCTTATTTACAGACTGGCTAAACACTTCCCTCCTACCTTATGGGGAGGCCTGGAGAACCAAATGAGGAAACATTTGACAATACTGCATATTTTACAAAGAAATGAGTCTTATAAATATACTCACCCCGTATCGGTTGGCTAGGACCTGATTAACTGTAGCATCTACAGCTGCTAGTTTCACTTTTCCTTTTGTCTGCTCTTTCACCTCCGTAGCTGCAGCAGCCCATTCTGGCTCTAGACTGTGGAAAAAGATTTGCATTTTAACTCAAAGCAAATACACTTTAATTTATGTAGCTTTCTCTCCAATCCAGATACGTCACACCTGGAAACCACACTGCGCGTAGCTTTACAAACTTTTGATACCATCCTTTGCACTTGCTTTCCAATCCTTCATTACTTCCCCCAACTCTGGATCCTACTCCCCTGTTAATTCTTGAAATGACGGAAGGAACTCTAGGCACTAATATCAAGGTTTAACATTCGCTGAGTATCAGCTTTTCTGCACAAAATCTCAGAGGTTATCTATTATCTACTTCACCTCTTTCAAAATGAACCAAATACATACACTAGAAGTTCAGTGACTTAAAAGACAACTTGGTAAACAATACTTACTTTTTGCAGTGTCCACACCAAGGAGCATAAAACTCGACCATCCAAACATCTTCGCTATCTAGGACATTTTTGTCAAAGGTGTCATCTGTCAGTTCAATCACGTCTTTCTTACTTGAACTTTCACTTCTGCCCTGTCATTTAAGTACAAGCAAAATCTTAAATTACAACTTGGTCGAAAATAACACCATTCCAGTTATAAATGCGTATGTGTGTGTGTGTATATATATGGGGGGGGGTATATATGTATATATCCACCACTCGGTCTGTCAGTCTGTCATACCGGGTGGCTTGTATGTTGCTGGAAGCCAAGCTATGCCATGGCATTTCAAACACCAAAAAAAAAGAATAGAAGCACCATTACTTTTACACTGAAGTACTGTTTCACTAAAAAAAAAAACCCAAAAAACAAAAAACCAACCTCAGTAGGGTCACCCGTGGTGGACAGGTTTCAGCAGAGCTTCCAGACTAAGACAGACTAGGAAGAAGTACCTGGTGGTCTACTTCTGAAACAACTGGGCGGTGAAAACCTTATGAATAACAGCGGAACACTGTCTGATATCATGCCAGAAGATGAGCCTCTCAGGTTGGAAGGCATTCAAAAGATGACTGGGGAAGAGTTCCCTTCTCAAAGCAGAGTCAATCTTAATGACATGGATGAAGTAAAGCTTTTGGGACTTTCATTTGTTGATGCAGCACGACTCAAAATGAGAAGAAACAATTGTGAACATCCATTAATAACTGGAACGTGGAATGTACAAAGTATGAATCTAGGAAAATTGGAAGTCATCAAAATGAAATGGAATGTTTGAAGATCAATCTCCTAGACATTAGTGAGCTAAAATGGACTGGTATTGGCCATTTTAAATCAGACAACCATATGGTCTACTATGCCAGGAATGACTTGAAGAGGAATGGCATCACATTCATTGTCAAAAAGAACATTTCAAGATGTATCCTGAAGTACGCTGCTGTCAGCGACAGGATAATATCCACACCCCTACAAGGGGAGACCAGTTAATAAGACTATTATTCAAATTTACAAACGAGCCACTAATGCCAAAGATGAAGAAATTGAAGATTTTTTATCAATTTCTGCAGTCTGAAACTGATCATACGTGCACTAAAGATGCATTGATAATTACTGGCGATCGGAATGTTAAAGTTGGAAACAAAGAAGAATCTGTAGTTAGAAAACACGCCCTCGGTGATACAAATTATACTGGAGATCCCATGATAGAATTTTGCAAGACCAGTAACTTGTTCATTGCAAATACCCTTTTTCAACAACATAAACAGCGATTATACATGTGGACCTTGTCGGATGGAATACACTGGAATCAAATCAACTACATCTGTAGAGACAGACGATGGAGAAGCTCAATCATCAGTCAGAACAAGGCCAGGGGTCAACTGCAGAACAGACCATCAACTGCTCATATGCAAGTTCAAGAAGATGAAGAAAATTAGAACAAGTCCACAAGAGCCAACGTATGACCTTGAATATATCCCACCTGAATTTAGAGACCATCTCAAGAATAGATTTGACTCACTGAACACTAATGAATGAAGACCAAATGAGTTGTGGGATGATATCAAGGACATCGTATATGAAGAAAACAAAAGGTCATAAAAAAGACAGGAAAGAAAGAAAAGACCAAAATGGATGTCAAAAGAGACTCTGAAACTTGCCCTTGAATGTAGAGTAGCTAAAGGGAACAGAAAAAACGATCACGTAGAAGAGTTGCACAGATTTCAAAGGGCAACGAGAAGACAAAGTATAAGTATTATGATGAAATGTGCAAAGACATGGAGTTAAAAAACCAAAAGGAAAACACGCTTGGCATTTCTCAAGCTGAAAGAACTGAAGAAAAAATTCAAGCCTCAAGTTGCAATTCTGAAGGATTCTATGGGCAAAATATTGAACGATTCAGGAAGCATCAAAAGAAGATGGAAAGAATACACAGAGTCACTGTACCAAAAAGAATTGGTCAACGTTCAACCATTTCAGGAGGTAGCGTATGATCAAGAACTGATGGTACTGAAGGAAGAAGTCCAAGCTGCACTGAAGACACTGGCAAAAAACAAAGCTCCAGGAACTGATGGAATATCAACTGAGATATTTCAACAAATGGATGCAGTGCTGGAAGTGCTCACTCGTCTATGCCAAGAAATCTGGAGAAGAGCTACCTGGCCAATCGACTGAAGAGATCCATATTTGTGCCCATTCCAAAGAAAGGTGATCCAATAGAATGTGGAAATTATCGAACAATATCATTAACATGAGACGCAAGTAAAATTTTGCTGAAGATAATTCAAAAACAGCTGCAGCAGTACATCGACAGGGAACTGTCAGAAATTCAAGCCGGATTCAAAAGAGGACATAGAACGAGGGACATCACTGCTGATGTCAGATGGATCTTGGCTGAAAGCAGAGAATACCAGAAAGACGTTACCTGTGTTTATTGACTATGCAAAGGCATTTGACTGTGTGGGTCATAACAAATTATGGATAACACTGCAAAGAATGGGAATTCTAGAACACTTTATTGTGCTCATGTGTAACCTGGACATAGACCAAGAGGCAGTTGATAGAACAAAAGGATACTGTGTGGTTTAAAATCAGGAGAGGTATGTGTTAGGGCTGTATTCTTTCATCATACTTATATTCAATATGTATGCTGAGCAGTCTGAGAAGCTGGACTATACGAAGAAGAACGTGGCATCAGGATTGGAGGAAGGCTCATTAACAACCTGCAATATGCAGATGACACAATGCTTGATGAAGTGAAGAGGACTTGAAGCACTTACTGATGAAGATCAAGCTCTACAGTATGGATTGCACCTCAACACAAAGAAAACAAAAATCCTCAGAACTGGACCAATAAAGCATTATCATGATAAATGGAGGAAAGGTTGAAGTTGTTAAGGATTTCATTTTACTTGGATCCACAATCAACACCCATGGAAGCAGGGATCAAGAAATCAAACGACATATTGCATCAGGCAAATTTGCTGCATAAGATCTCTTTAAAGTGTTAAAAGCAAACGACACTATGAGGACTAAGGCGCACCTGAACCAAGCCACAGTATTTTCAGTCTCATATGCATGCGAAAGCTGGACAATGAATAAGGAAGACCAAAGAAATGACACCTCTGAATTATGGTGTTGGTGAAGAATACTGAGTATACCATGGACTGCCAAAAGAAGAAACAAAGCTGTCTTGGAAGTAGTTCAATCAGAATGCTCCTTTGAAGCGAGGATGGCAAGACTTCGTCTCATGTACTTTGGACATGTTATCGGGGGGACCAGTCCCTGGAGAAGGATATTGTGCTTAGTAAAGGAGAAGGTCAGTGAAAGTGGGGAATTCCTCAAGGAGATGGACTGACACACTGGCTGCAGCCACGGGCTCAAGCTAACAACTGTGAGGCGCAGGACTGGGCAGTGTTTTGTTCTGTTGGACACAGGGCTGCTGTGACTCAGAACCAACTCGACAGCACCTAACAACCTGTGTGTGTATATATACACATATGTATATATATAAAACATTAATCATGTCTACATCTTAAAGAAGTTTTAGAATTTTTATTCTTCAAGTAAAAACTATTCAATTGAAATTGGGGGCATTCCTTAATATTACTATTTTCGCACGGTAAACAGTCTACTTTCGATAAAGACCAATACATAAAGTATAAAATACATCATGTGATTGAATTGTATCACCTGCCTTTTATAAGAGAAACTTTAATGTGGCTCAAAGAACCACCTTAACAACACTGTTCTATTTCAGATCGAAACATGGTTCTTGCTTTATCCCAGGATGCTATACATAACTACCATTACTGTCTTTTCATAAATAAAGTCCCTAAATTCAAGAAAGCTAAAAATAACATTTAATCTTTTTATTTTTTCCAAGAATTTTCTTCAGTACTAAATCACAGTACTGTTATTCTGCTTTCTGTTGGCTGGGCAAAAGCCACAGGGAATATAAAAAAAGAGATAACTGTGCTCATTAAATGTCTATGCTTGAAATAAAAGGCAAGAACATGAAAGTCTTTGGACACGCTTTACAGCTATATAAAGAAGCTAGTTTTTCGGCTTTCCTTTAAGAGTGAAGAGCCATCACTCACACTCACACACACACACACACACACACTATATACAGAAAGAATGCCTTTTCACAAGAACATCTGTGCATCATGGTTAAGCTCCACATTTCCTATAAGAGCATCTAGAATACCAGTCCATGAACAGGAACTTATTTCTCATCTTCATTTTTCCTATCCATTTATGTAAAATTTTCTATGGCTTTTGGGCCAATTGCCAGAAACAGGCCAAAAGGTTATCCAAATTTCCTCTCTGTTCTGTCCTCTGATCCCAGCACCCTTGGCCTGGAGTACTTTCTCCGTCTGCAGTCCAAACTCTTCTATTTCACCCTGGATCCAGGAAACATACGCGAGGGCCTGGTTCATGGCATGCAGTTGTGGCAAGATGCCCTGGGGCTGACTGGCTATGGCAGTGCTGATTGAGAGGAGGCCAAATGAGCAGGCTGGGTGGCTCTGACTCCCTCTGTGGTCAGCTAACCCAATCTCTATTATAATTTTTTAATAGAAAGTTCACCAGTTTAAAAGATTAAAAAAAAAAAAAAAAAGATCTATCAGAAGTCCACATTCAGACTTCAAAAGTATCACACATTAAACACTGAAATTATGCAGCCTTACTTGTCTTCCAGAACTATATCCACCACTCCTTCCCCCGATGCGATCCTTTACGAGCTGTTGTACAGCACTGATAGCGGCATCTACAATGGCTTCAGCAGTTCTGCCACCTACAGGAAAACAAAGGACTGTCAGATGGCGCAATGGCGGTGGGCCACCTTGATGTATTTACTGGCCAGCTTCACCTGACGTTCCAACAGATCTAACACATGCGTATTTAAGATAGAGCACACTTTCTCCCCAGAATGCATCTTGCACTTGGAAAGCCAATTCCTCTTCTTCCATTTTATGTGATTAGTGTGAACAAGAACTTCTGCTCACCTGTAAATATCACCTACTAATGAGAAACTGGAGAATAATTCACCAAATCATTCTGAATATATAACATGCATACAGAAGCTCAAGAAGCTTATCAAGTCAGGAAGACAGGGAACTTTCTAAATATAAAGTACCAACTGAGGAAAATACTATTTCTGTGAGACAATGGACAGGAAAACTTTGCAGAAAAAGCAGGCTATGAGGTGCCTTTGAAGCCAAGTAACTGGAAAGCAATCCAGGCCTCTTTTCTGGGAAGACATGGAGGTCACTCTGGAAAGCAGAGACAGGTCAAGTTGGGAGTCGGGCTGAGAAGTTTAAATGTAAACCATGGGATAAGTGGAGTCAAGATTTTTAGAACAAGCGAGCGGCATAATGATTCAAGTATTTTAGAAAGATCTTAGGTGACTGCATTAAGTGGCCTTAAGGGTAATGGAATAAAGGTTTGAATTTCAACAGATGAAGTAAGGTTTTAGAGTAAAGGATGGTTAGGATGAATTATTAAAGACCTGGAGACCTAAACAGAACTAATAAAGTTTCTCTTTGTGTATCATTCTGGGGAAATATAGTTTGCCAAAACTATTGAACAAGAGAGTATATTTTTATACTAAACATGTTTTGTTACATTATATAATATCCTATACCATGCCTAGAATAGCAAGATACTGGAAACAACCAAAATGCCCTTCAACAGGCTAACTAAATTCAAACGAATATTATGGAGCCATTAAAAATAATGTAAATGTATATTTACTAATATAGACATTCACAATATATTGAAAGAAACAAGGTTATAAAACACTATAAAGTGTGCCATATAATGTATTTTTAAAATGAAAATATACTTATTAAAATGCTTATCTACACTTTAAAAAATCCTAAAACTATATACAAAATGCTAGCAGTTGTTATCACCAGGTAATATAATTTCCAGTGACTTACTTGCAATTTCCTTTGTTATCAAGGCTTGAATATTTAAAAACTTATCATATGTGTTCATGATACAAAATTGAAAAAATATGAAGGGCTGTATAGAATAATGCCTTTCTTCTGCCCTTCTCTGATTCCCAGCCACCAAATCATTCTCCCCAGTCTCATGTATCCCTTTAGAGATGGTCTATCGGGTGACAAGCAAGTGTGGTGTATTTTCTTTTTGCACAAATGAGAGCATACGGTGCACCACTCTCCTGCTTTTGTATATTCCCTGAATATTTTACCTTAGAGGCTAACTTCCCAAATCAGAGAACTGCTTCATTTCCTTAAATGGCTACATGGTATTCCAACAAACGGATACATGATCATTTATTTAACTAGGCCCCTTAATTGACCTGTATTATTTCCAATCTTTTTATTACAACTGAGGCTCAATGAATATCCTTCCCTTTATTTGTGTACCTTTGCCAGCTATAAATTTACCTGAAAAAATATTCCTAGAGCTGGACATGCCCATTAAGACAAAGGATACATGCATTTTTTTATTCCAGTAGGTTTAAACAGACAAAACTGTCCTTCGCTAATAATTTACATTCCCTCCAACAACCTACAAGAGTACCTGTTTCCCCACCCTCACTAAAAAAATTTTTTAAAAAGCTCCTCATTTGTAGTGAATGTTTGACCATACTTTCTGGATGCCAATCCGTCTGAATGTTTTTGCTGTATTCGAGGGATTTTCTCATATGGTTGTTCTCCCCCTAAATTCCCAGCTTGCTCTGCACCTAGGATAGACCTAGGCTCCCTCCATCAGGTGTACGGTGCCTGACTCAGGAGTTAGCAACCTGGGCAGCAGGCTCTGCGTGGAACCTGCTTTGCTCCAAGGCCGGCTGTTTCCTCCAGCGCTGAGAGCCTGCATAGCACTGGTTTGCTCATCACAGTGGTCCTACAATGCGGTTCTGAGTCTTGATCCTGGAAGATTAGCCCTGAGCCAGGCTGTCCACCTCTCCCAAAGAATCTGTGAATGGTCCGATTCCTTTTAATAAGCTTTCCTTCTGTTTAATCAGCCAGTCATTCATTTCTGCCTTCCCGGGGCCAACGCCCACTATATTTCAGGAACTCAAGCATTTGTGGGTTGTGTGAATGACTGAGAACTACATCTCAATGACTGAGAACTACTTTTAGGTTTGTAAGTTTAGAGACCTTTTTAGTCCTGCTGCTCTGAGACTCACATCATTGTAAAGGTTCACCAATCAAAATCTTTAAAAAATCAAATCCTCTAAGTAAGTCAATCAATCAAAAAACTTTTCAATGACAATCTATTGCCCTAAAGACCAGGGGGCAAAAGCAAATATTCTATTCAAAAAAACTGGCAAAAAACTTCAAAATTACTACTAAGTTTATCACACTGTTCACCTAGAAGACAAAAAGGAACATTAACTTTTAACTAAAAAAGAGTACTCATTTTCATCCATGAGACGAATGAGACACTCATCCCCCCAACTAAAAAATTTTAATGTCTCGAGAAAGACATAGGGAAAGAAAATCAATCAGACATACTGAAGAGTTTATTAGTTGTAAAATACGTTGAAGTCTACAAGAGATAATGAGCCATGAAATTCTTCCTGACAGTGTAAATCCAAAAAAAAAAAAAAGTTTAAGAACATACTGTTTAAATACCCGAATTGTTTATGTACCCTATAAAGCAGTTTTACTCTGCACACATGGGGTTGCCATGAATTGGAATCAATTCAATGGCAACTAACAACAGGTTATGGCATATGTGCCAAGCATCTCATGAAATCAAATCCTCCTCAGAAGACCCATGAAAGAATAAAAACAAAACATGCCCATTACTGGAGCTGGTGAACTTCAAGCATAGGAAGAAGAGCCCAAAGAATAAAGAAACAGAGCAGAGAGTGCTTGTTCTCTATTCATAAGCTATATCCTCCTTCACCCAGAGCAAGAGAACTCCCCTTTGCTAGGCCCAAGGTTGTCTGGAATAAATTCTACAATCCCCAGCCTTCTCTGCACCCACTGGTGAGCATGTGACTATCTTCTGAATAAAGGGGTGTAAGGAGAAGCGTGAATGCAACTTCTGAGAAGAATCCTTCTTTCCTCATGGCTAAAATAAGGACACCATGGCTGTAGTTCCAGTCTGACCTTGAACAATGAGACGGCGTTGGAAATGGAAGACATGCAATGCCAAGCAACCAGATAAAAAGAGTCCAGATCCCTGATACCATGAAGTACCACGCCAGCTGGGGACCAACACTTCCAGGACACTGAATAAGAGACAGAAATCAACTTCTATCTTGCCTAAAACACTGTTATTATGCTAGCAGTTTCTGTAGCTGAATTTAATCCTAGTATGAGTAACAAACCCTGTATTTAAACTCAATGAGACAAGATAATAGTAGCATTTGGAAGTTTGCAAAAAACTGTATGCCCAAGAAAAAATCAAGTGGATATTAACTGACACAGAAGTATAAGGGATAATATATGCCATAAGGCTGTTTTCAGAGTTCACAGGCAGAACTCTAACAGGATCTCTTTAGAAAGTTTCATCTTTTTTTCTTTTTTTAAATAAAGTTCTCTAGTCAAATTGCCCAGAAAATGCTAACAACTTTTGAGAATACTTCAGATCTGACATTAGAAACAAAATACAGTATAGCAACACTAAGATTATGTTCAGCTAGTCTCAATCAGGGAGGCAGAACAAGATTATCAGGTATGTCACTTCCATAATACAGCTGGGCAAGACCTCAACATAAAAACAGCGTACTGCTCCTTATCTACGTCACTTATCTCCATCTTCTGGGCCAGTGCCCCTCTCCCAATCTTTATCTGAAAATATACCAATTCAAGAAATACAGTAGGTGTGTGGTAATGAACCACCTTACCAAAACAAAACCAATCTGGCCTTTGTCCTTGGTTCCTGAGAGATAATCCTCGGAATTTCTTTAGTAATTGAGGTGCTTTTATTATCTAAAATCTCCATACCACACCTGAGTATTTGTACTAATGAGAGGGACTGGCTAGACCAGAAAGACCACCTGGTCAGGAGGCATTATTTAATCTAGCATGTATATGTACTGAGGTCTCAATCGTGACTAGATAATGACTGAGACCAATACAAACTCTGAACATGGAGGTCCTGAGAGCTTCCTTGTCGGCAAAGGGAGGGCAACATGCTGTCTTTGGGATATAGAAGCTCTGCGTTGAGAACCCTCCCAGACTTCGCCCATGTGTCTCTTCCTTATGATGATCCTGATTTGTATCCTTTTGCTATAATAAACCTGTAATTATCAAACTCAAAGGAGTAGTGGGAACCAGACCCAGGGGAGGCCCCCAAGCTTGCGGTTGGCATCCTGAAAGGGTAGTAGAAAAACCCCAAATTTATAGCCAGTAGATCAGAAATAAGGCTGTTGTGTGGACTCCTGAGTTTGCAGATGGTATCTGCTTATTCGGCGGTTTGAAGGACAGTGTCCTTTTAACATGTGAACCTTGATCTAGCTCTGGGTGCCAGGGACAGAGAGGGAGTGCTGTGTCGGTGGCTGGTGTCAGAGATGACTGAGCAGTAGGAAAGTAGTGGGGATTTGATTAATCTCTACGTTTTGGGGATTGGATTAATGGTGACTGTTATCCACATAACTAGGAAAAAGTATTGGAAATTGTTTCTCATCTTAGACCAGGGCTCTCAAGGGCCAGATGGTAAATATTTTAAGCATCACAGGCCATACGGTCTGCTGCAACTACTCGATTTTCTTGCTGTAGTGCAAAAGCAGCCATAGACAATGTTAGCAAAAAGACATGGCTGTGTTCCAAAAAACTTTACTTTCAAAAACAGGCAATGGGCCAAATGCCAACCTTTGCTCGAAATGTTCAATTTTTACAAGTTAGCAAACTATACCAAATTATTATTCCAAAGCAGAAAAGCAGGTGTTCACTCAGAAAAAATGCACTTCATAGAACTTTAGAGTTGGGGAGTCTAGAAGAAAAGGCGTATCCAAGGCCTTAACTAGGAGCCCTGGTGGTGCAACAGTTAAGTGCTTGGCTGCTAACTGGAAGGTTGGCTGTTCAAACCCACCCAGTGGCTGTTCAGAAGAAAGACCTGGCAATCTGTTTCCACAAATATCACAGCCAAGAAAACACTATGGGGTAGTTTATTCTGTCCCGTGGGGTTGCTATGAGTTGGAATCGACTCAACAGCACCCAACAACAACAAAGGCCTTCTCTCCAAGTATTCTGACCCCTAGCTTAGAGGTGTACAAAATACGGTGATTTTTTTTTTTTTTTTTAATATATATATATTTTATTGTACTTCAGGTGAAAGCTTACAGAGCAAATAGTTTCTCATGAAATAGTAGTACACATGTTGTTTTTTGACATTGGTTAACAACCCCACAACGTATTAAGCCTCTAAATTCTCAACCTTTTTTTTTGATGAAAATTACAGATGGCCAAAGATACAAATACGGTGATTTTTACCAAGTATTTGTCTCATGTTTTATGTGCACTATTTTTTTTTTTTAAATATTTTATTGTACTTCAGGTGAAGGCTTAAAGAACAAATAGTTTCTCATGAAACAGGAGTACACATGTTGTTTTATGACATTGGTTAACAACCCCACAACATATTAACCCTCTAACTTCTCAACCTTTTTTTGTTTTTGGTGAAAATACACATAGCCAAAGATATACCGTTTCAAAAATTTCTACATACACAGTTCAGTGACACTGACTACGCTCTTCCAATTGTGCTGTTATTCTCACTTAAGATAAAGGCTTACAGAACAAAATAGTTTCTCATTTAAAAGTTACTACAAATGTTGCCCTATGACAATGGTTAGCATTTCACAACACATCGACAATATCCTTACTCAACCTTGGGTTCCCTATCACCAGCTTCCTTGACCCGTTCTGCCTTCTGACCCTTGTCACTGGACTCCTGTACCTCATTAGTCTCATTTGGTTTTACGGGGCTGTCCACTCCCAGGCTGAACAGTGAACCTTGAAGGTAACTTCACCACTGAGCTAAAAGGGTGTCTGGGGGCCATACTCTCGGGGTTTCTCCAGTCTCCTTTAGGCCAGTAAATCTGGTCTTTTTTTTTGTGAGTTAGAATTATGCTCTACATCCTTCTCCAGCTCTGTCCAGAACCCTCTGTTGTGATCCTGGTCAGAGCAGTCAGTGGTGGCAGCCAGGCACCATCTAGCTGGACTGGACTCAGTCTGGTGGAGGCCTTGGTAGCTGTGGACCATTAGTCCTTCTGACTCATCTTTTCCTTGTATCCTGTTCTCTTCATTCTCCCTTGCTCCCGAAGGGATGAGACCAGTGGAGTATCTTAGACGGCCACTCACAGGCTTTTAAGACCCCAGACACTACTCACCAAGGTAGAATGTAGAGCATTGTCTTTATAAGCTGTGTCATGCCCATTGAGCTAGATGTTCCCCGAGACCATGGTCCCCACAGCCCTCCACCCAGCAATTCAGTCCCTCAGGGAGTTTGGATGTGTCTATGGGGCTTCCATGACCTTTCCTTGTACAGGTTGTGCTAGTTTCCCCTGTATTGTGTACTGTCTCACCCTTCACCCAAGATACCACTTATCTATTGCCTATTTAGTATTTCCCCCCCACCCCTCCCATCCCTGGTAACCAACGAAGATTGTTACATTTTGTGTGTGAACTTTTTCATGGGTTTTTACAATAGAGGTCTCATACAATATCTGTCCTTTTGTGATTGACTTATTTCACTCAGTATAATGTCCTCCAGTTTCATCCATGTTATGAGATGGTTCACAGATTCATTGTTGTTCTTTCTCGTTGCATAGTACTCCATTGTGTGTATGTACCATAGTTTGTTTATCCATTCATCTGTTGATGGGCATCTAGGTTGTTTCCATCATTTTGCTATTGTGAACAATGCTGCCATGAACATAGGTGTGCATATGTCTATTCGAGTGACGACTCTTATTTCTCTAGGATATATTCCTAGGAGTGGGATTCCTGGATTGAATGGTATGTCTATTTCTAGCTTTCTGAGGAAGCGCCACATCATTTTCTAAAGTGGTTGTATCATTTTGCATTCCCACCAGCAGTGTGTAAGAGTTCCCATCTCCCCGCACCCCCTCCAACATTTGTTATTTCCAGTGTTTTTGATTCGTGCCAGTAATGCCGGGGTGAGATGGTATCTCATTGTGGTTTTTAATTTGCATTTCTCTAATGGCTAGTGATCGCGAGCATTCCTCATGTGTCTGCTGGCCATGTGAATGTCTTCTTTGGTTAAGTGTCTGTTCATTTCCTTTGCCCATTTTTAAATAGGATTATTTGTCTTTTTGTTGTAGAGGTGTTGGATTTTCTTGTAGATTATGGAGATTAGACCTGTGTCCGACTTGTACTGTCCAAAATTTTTTTCCCAGTCTGTAGGTTCTCTTTTGACTCTTTTGGTGAAGTCTTTTGAACAGCATAGGTGTTTGATTTTTACAAGATCCCAGTTATCTAGCTTATCTGTTGGGGTTTGTGCGTTGATGATTATGGTTTGTATCCTGTTAATGCCATGTATTAAGGCCTGAAGTGTTGGTCGTATTTTTTCTTCTATGAACTTTATAGTTTTAGGCTTTATATTCAGGTCTTTGATCCATTTTGAAGTAGTTTTTGTATACGGTGTGAGGTATGGGTCCTGTTTCATTTTGTTGCAAATGGATATCCAGTTTTGCCAGCACCATCTGTTCAAAAGACTGTCTTTTCCCCATTTGATGGACTTTGGGCCCTTGCCGAATATCAGGTGACTGTAGGCGGATGGATTTACATCGGGGTTCTCAATTCTGTTCCATTGGTCAATGTATCTGTCGTTGTACTTTATGTGTAATATTTTAATTTAATTTCTAAACTTCTTTACAGATAAGAAACAGATTCTGAAAGACTAAGTATTTTGTTACAAAGCAAGAGTGTGGTGAAGTCAGCAGTTAAGCACAGGCTGGTGTTCACATAATAACAGATTTTGTACTCCCCTCCCTTTCGCTTTTCTGAGGTTTTCTCTATCAGCTGGATACAAGACACTAGTACAGATAATACAGTAACTCTCTGTTTCACTGTGATGCTGATTCTCCTCCTCCCTGCAAACTTGTACCTCTCACATACAGCAAAAACTAAGACGTTAAGCTCTAAGTTCAGTCATTTACAGGTCCCATGTAACAAAATCTTCTTTTAAAAAAAAAAAAAACCTGATCAAATTAGCCATTAATTTAAACTTTAAATACATTATGGTCAATATTTTTATTAGAAGCATGGATCTGACCCAACCCAGCAATTCTGATCTTTAATACAATGATCTGTTTGGGGTATCTTAAACGATAAGGCTATTCCATAAAAGAACAGTGTGACTGAAATAATGTTTAGTCTTGGGAGCCTGAAGCCAGAATTCTGTCAGTTACCTCAGTGATTCATAGCAGGTGTTCACAATTTACTTATACACAAAATAGACAGAATTTATGGCACATATTTATTATCAGTAGTTTAGGAGACTAAATAACAGCCTTAATATTCAGATGCTGTATGTTTACAAGGCATAAAGATTCACAGGCAAAATATCCTGCAACAATATCAACTGATGATTTAAAGTGACTTCTGGATTAGAGGCTCTTCTTTTTCCCTGTCAATGTGCTAGACCCTTCTCCTTCAGAAAAGTAGAGAGATTAGAGCAAGAACATACCTGCAGATTGTTATTAAATATTAAGTAATTATAATGAGAAAAACAAGAGGGAATCACAGAACACTATTACTCTGTCATTGCTAAGGTGATGTGGGCCTAAGCTAGCATAAATAACAAAACTTTTACTAGTAAGACATATATTTCATTTAATCTTCAGAACAACTCAGAGGAGGTAGGAATGCTCTATACCATTTTATACATAAGGAAATTTTGACACAGAGAGGTTGAGAAACCTGCCAGGTAGGAGAGCTAACAAGTTATAGGCTCTCTCCTATTTTTTTACCTACCTGCTCAAATTGTAATTTCCACCAGAGGAATGGAGAAGAAAAGTTCTTACCCTGATAATCTTCAGGTCTGTTTTTGTTGGATCCAAAAATCTTGATGGTAGGAAATCCCTGAACACCATACTGACCTCCTAGGGACTGATGCTTATCTGCATCAACTGCACCAACTTTTACAATATCCTGTGGAAATATTAACGAAATATCTATTTTTCTTTCAATTACAGCAGATTCCACAGAACCCATGGTCTGATTTATATAAACTCAGAGACAAGTAATAAACAGCAGGTTAAGTTAATAAACACAGTTAATGAGGGCTTTTGTCTGGGAAATCATAAAAAGAGAATCTTAAAATGGAATAATGGGTGAAATGGAAGACAGCCCAGGGAGGGGACTCTGCAACTCCCAGAATTAGAGTGACTAAGAGTAATTCTGTCACACATGTGGAAAACATAATTAGCAAAAATAAGACAATCTAAAAACTAAAACGTCTATTACACTCGTTTTCTATGATTTTGACAACTGAACAAGGGTTTTGAGCCTCAACAGGCAAACTATTAGTTCTTTAAACCCATTTGTATGTGTATTTAAACATATATAGGTGAATTTGAACATCTTAGAAACTTACTTTTAATGCAGTTGCTACTTTCTTCCATTCTGGTGTTAATCTTTGGCAGTGGCCACACCTTTTAGGAGATAAGAACACAATAATGCAACAGTTAAAGCCTTTGATCCCCAATTTAAGCAAACAAAAAATCCATTAATGATTTCTTAAGTGAGATGGCCTGGGGCTTGCACTAATAAAACATGACCAGTGACCTTAAGAAAATCACCATTTTATGACTTTTACCACAAACATTTTTCATATCGTTCAACAGAAAGTTTCAAAATCACTGCTCAGAGAAGTTGTATCAGTTCCTAACGCTAGACCTGAACAGGTCCATTAGAGTTTACCTGGTCCAGTGTGCCTCAGTGTGTGGTCCAACTTGCAAGGCTGGACGAAAGGCAGATTCGTGAGCCCCATGAAATGAGTGTTCCTAGAGAAGGGGTCTAGGAATCTGCATTTTATTAAGTTCTACTAGTGGTTCTTAAACCTATTAAGGTTTAATATTCCCTGACCTAGACCAATCTTTTCCTTTTATAGGCAAGGCATCTGTATTTACAGCCTAGATCTCCGGGGCTGCTTTCAATGCTCTTCAGCTAACATAGGCTGCTTCTGGAGTTAAAAATGCACGCGTAGACCTGAATGAGTAAGCCTAACAAGTTGAAAAGCACGTGACACCACAAGGTGAAAGAGAGAAAGAAACACGAGGAAAAATAACTTGTCTTTCAGGTACTACTGTCGTTAGCTGCCATCAAGTTGGCCCTCGATAAAGGCGACCCTACACACAACGGAAGAAAATGCTGCCTTGTCCTGTGCCATCCCCAAGACCGGCTGCGGACCACACTGGTGATCCACAGGGTTTTCAATGGCTGATTTTTGTAAGTAGATCACCAGGCCTTTCTTTCTAGCCCACCTTAGTCTGGAAGCTCCACTGAAATCTGTTAAGCATCATAGCAACATGGAGGTCTCCACTGACAGACAGGTGGGGGCTGTGCATGAGGTGCGTCGGCTGGGAGCTGAACCCAGGTCTCCCAACTGGAAGTTGAGAATTCTACCACTGAACCACCACTGCTCCCCTCTCTTAGGCACCAGTGTTTAAAAAAAAAATTACAGTGAGATATAGCACACATAGAAAAGTACTTTAAAAATTATATATACACAAAACTGTTATATTTCTAAGACTCACTCAGTTGTAGGCAGCTGTGTTGTTCATTTTCTTTGTTGTATAATATTCATTGTATCTGTATACCATCCATATTCACTACAGGAATACACCATACTTTATATGCTCGTAGGTTATTTGGTGTGTGTTATATATGTATGTGTGCGTATATACATATACATACACATATACATATTCAAAATAAAGCAAATTCTCTTTTAATTAGGTTTCTAAGGACCCAACTGTAGCCCTGGTAGTGCAGTGGTTAAAGCGCTCAGTTGCCAACCGAAAGGTCGGACATTTGAACCCACCAGCTGCTCCACGGGACAAAGATATGGCAGTCTGCTTCTGTAAACATTACAGCCTTGGAAACCCTATGGGGCAGTTCTACTCTGTCATACAGGGTCACTATGAGTCAGAATTGACTTGACAGCAGTGGTTTGGTTTGGTTTACTTTTCAGGAAGGAGCCCTGGAGGTGCAACGGTTAATCGTTAGGCTGCTAACCTTAAAGGTTGGCAGTTCGAATCCACCCAGAGGCTCTGCGGAAGAAACAACCTGGCGATCTGTTCCTGTGAAGATTACAGCCTAGGAAACCCTAAGGAGCCTACGCTGTCATATAGGGTCGCTATGAGTCGGAATCAACTCGATGGCACCCAGTATTTTTCAGGAACCAAAGATAAAGGCCAAATTGAGTTCTTTGTCCCACCCTCTCCAATCAAGAGGTTCTTCATCTGTGGTCCATACACCAGCCCCCATCCCAGGAATTGGTGGATTAAAATTTGGAAGGGGAGATCCATGAACTTGGACAGGGAGGAAAAAGAACCTCTATTTTCACTAACTTATCGTTGAAATTTAGAATTTTCTTCAGTTATGAAGGCAAATGACTTACCACAGTTGATCAGTACTTATGACTGTCGTGAATAAAAATCACAGCTATTTTCATATCACTATAGCTGCTGCACACGTTTATGTGCATCACGATTTAAAAATGGCACTTGTTAGACCTGCTGCTGGATCTCGGTAGTTGCTGTCTTAGTAAAGTACTTGCTCTTCACAATTTAATATTTTGATAACTATAGTTCATTATTTTAGGTTTCCTTTGTGATGCTGGTGGCGCAGTGGTTAAGCGTTTGGTTGCTAACCAAAAGGTTGGCAGTTCGAATCCACTAGCCAGCTGCTCCTTGGAAACCCCATGGGGCAGTTCTACTCTGTCCTATAGGGTCACTATGAGTCGGAATCGACTCAATGGCAACAGGTTTTGTGATTCTACATGTTTTATACTCTTGTATCCTAGCTCTCAGAAATAAGGTAAATTATTGATGCCATAAATGATAAAAATAGTCAAAATATGGTTAAAAAACACACTCATACAAATCGTATACAAAGGCGTTCAACAACTAGCAACTTGTTCAATTACTATTTGTGTATTTACTAATACAAGCTAGCTAACCCATACAGAATTATCACTTAGATTTAACATACAAAAAACTGGAGCCTTTTAAAAAATAGGAAATGAATAGTTTTCACAATGTGGCAATATAAACTTTTAAAGTAGAGGGTTTTCACCTCGATTGCATAGCTGCTCTTTTTTTCTGCATGAATCACAAATCTTTATTACTTGGCTTGGAAATTTTGCTACAGTGAACATTAAGTGAAATTTTCCATGAGGACTGGTGTTGAGTTTCCAAAACTGGGTTTCATGGTACTCCACAGAAAAATAATTAAGGCAATAAAGGAAAAACTTTTATCCAGCATACCCTAAAATACATCTGTTCAGGTTACTTTAAGAATTTTATTTAACACTCCTACTTCAGCTTATAAGGCACTGGCCACATTTAAAAGACTACTTTAATTCTTTGGAAGAATTCTGATCAAAACAGGGAAAATGCAGGACAGACTTTCAAATTCTCATGGACTCCAGACTTTCTGGAGCCACAGAAGCCAATAAACCCTGAAACTATTCCCGAGATAACCTTTAAAGCTTAAACCAAAAATGCCCCCTGAAGTCTTCTTAAAACCATAGTTTACCTTAACTAGTAAAAAATGTCTGCCTTGAGCATTAAGCTCTTTTAAGAACTATTATATGAGATCAAAGTGACAATGGCAAATCAGAAGATTAGAAAGAAATCTTAGGGGGCAGTGAGTTTATGTTAATGGGAGAGGGACAACTCAGAAAAGGAGGGCTGCACAACTCCAAGAATGTAATCCACGTCACTGAATTGTACATGTAGAAATGGCTGAATTGGTGTATGTTTTGCTCTGCAGGTCTTCAACAACAAAATAAAATGGGGGGAATGCTTTCAGGTCACCGTGAGTTCCTCGTCACAGATATATACAGTTGGCTGGTGTTAAACCCTCCTCAAGGGACTTGTGGCTTGACAGTTCACAGCGGTGACAGTCTCATGTCCATTTTGCATCATTTTCATTGATTTGCCTTTACTCTTCTACCTGTTTGTTGTTGTCTGCATTAAATGTTCAATTACATAAACAATCAGTACAATTCTGTATTTTGACTACATATAGTGAAACCCGTGAGAGCTGGCACTCAACAGGACTGCCTTGTTTTTCTGGGCCTCGCAAGGTTTCAGCCTTTGACAGTTTTCTATTGCTCGTTTCAGTGGAAAATATTTGACAGGTTTCCACCTTACACAGGTTCCTGTGCTTTCACAGGTTTTACTGTATAACTGTATCTTTTTAGTTTTCATGTTTCTTCCAGCCATGAATTACTCTTCTGAGAAGAGGAGAATTTTAAAACGAAATCAGAGCTTTTCCTACTGACATGTTTCAGGAAAACAGTCCTCTTCAGTAAGCAGAATGGAGTCAATCACTGGTTCCTCCATTTCCTTTCCCCCAAGAGTCTTTCTTCAGAAAATTAGTTTCCCTTCCATCTCCATTCTACTTACCTCATAAGTATGCATTCTCCTTAAAATTGTGAGGTTCCCCCCCTTCTTCTTTCCTGCAACAATTAGCTACTTCTATTACTTTTTTTTACTGGTTCAATCTCCATCGCCTTTAGTAGACTCTTCAACAGACACTTTGTAGAGTTTCCCATTTCCCTCTCCTCAGCTTCTTCTTTTTTTTTAATTTAATTTATTGTTGTACTTTAAGTGTAAGTTTACAATTCAAGTTAGTCTCTCATACAAAAATTTATACACACATTGTTATATGACCCTAACTGCTCTCCCTATACTGTGACAGCACACTCCTCCTCTCCCTCCCTGATTTCGTGTGTCCATTCAGCCAGCTCCTGACCCCCTCTGCCTTCTCATCTCACCTCCGGACAGAAGCTGCCCATTTAGTCTCATATATCTACCTGAGCTAAGAAGCACACTCTTCACAAGTATCATTTTATGTCCCACAGTCCAGTTTAAGCTTTGACTGAAGAGTTGGCCTCGAGAATGGTTTTAGTTCTAGGTTGACATAGTCCAGGGGCCATACTTTCTGGGGTTCCTCCAGTCTCAGCCAGACCATTAAGTCTGGTCTTCTTACTAAAATTTGATTTCTGCACCCCCCTTTTCTCCTGCTCCAACAGGGACTCTCTGTTGTGCTCCCTGTCAGGGTGGTCATCGGTGGTAGCTGGGCACTGTCTAGTTCCTTTCCTCAGCTTCTTTTAAACAAGCAGTAAGCTAGATAAGCTAGATGACTGAATAAAACCAGATTTTTAGATAGTATTTTTTCTATATAAAAATTTATGAAGTACCACAAATAATCTACAACTATTTCATAACACTTACCATGGAGCATAGAATTCTACAAGCCACAAACTATCACTTTGAATAACTTCTCGGTTGAAATTTGATGGCGTTAATTCGATTACATCATCGCTGGAGGAATATAGACCATTCACTGCTAGAAAGAAGGTACAGCTCACCAGACCTGGAATAACACCACAAAGCACACCATTACAGCAGGTTAGCGCTCTGACAGGAAACCTTGGGCAATCATACCTGTACTACAAACCAAACCTGTTGCTGTCAATTTTGACTCATACATAGCAACCCTACAACACAGAGTAGAACTGCCCCATAGGGTTTCCAAGGAGCTACTGGTAGATTCAAACTGCTGACCTTTTGGTTAGTAGTTGTAGCACTGAACTACTGGACCACCAGGGCTCCAGGCAATCACACCAACCTCTTCAAATGACCAAGGCCCTTCACCCAGGACAGCCCGGGCCAGCTGTCTCCTAACCCCACTGACCTCTCCCATCTCTGTCACAGATCCTGAATTCCACCATCACTGGTGCAGCACTGAGCAAGAAGGGAACCGACAGTCCCTACTCTCTTTTCCAGAGCTGCAAAGCCAAAAGATTTAAGCACTGTTCTTTTTAAGTGTTTTACATGTATTAACGCCTTTATTTTTTACAACAACGCTAAGAAGTAGGTACTATTTATTGACATTTTACGGGTGAAGACACTGAAAAATTGGGAAGTTACATCTAGCTGTGTGACCGTGGAGTCCGCAAAGTATTCCTGCTGTTGTTTAATTGCAGTATTAGCACATGCCTTTATCACAACACTTTCTTGAAGGGAAAAATAATTATACATCTCCCCCACTAGACTGTGATTCTCTCAAGGGCAGTGATTGTTTTTATATATACTTATATTTCGAGCACTCACGATGTTGGTGGATGAGCTTAGAAGGAGTTTTCTATATGAACAGTTTTATAAAGGAGAAGTATAGAGTCTATTGCATTATTAATAACACAGTTCAGCCACGTTATGGATCAAATGCATTTATGTTGGCTATTCTGTGAACTCAAGTGCAAGTTTCTAACAATTATATAGGAAAACAAATTCTGAGCTAACAAATAATACTGTAAGAACTCAAGTTTTTTTTGACTTGGTAATACTATCAAAATTTCACCTCCTCCTTTTTAATTTATATGTATCTAATTGCTTCATCTTTTCTAATTGCATTGCTTAATACCTCCAAAACAATGCTAAATAATGGAATATTCTTGGCTTGTCCTTGACTTTAACAGAAATATGTTCCCATATGCATGATGTTGGCTTTTGGGTTGAAAGAGATGTATTTTATCACGTTAAAGAAATTTCTAACTATTTCTGTCTTTTAACGTCTTAAAAAGTAAGGACATGATCATGTAATTTCTTTCTCTTAATCACTCACTACAGTGAATTGTAAGTGAAACTACCCTGTCCTCTAAGATATGCGTGTGTGTGTGTGAGTGTGTGCATATGTGTGTATGTCATCTTAGATTTTTGTATGCTCACTTCATGAACAGAAGTTGGAAGACTTCAAATGGAACTTTTAAAAATAACCCAATGATAAATTTCTTCTGGAAGGTGTGTACACCAATGTTAACTGTCCTGCTACCAAAGCCTCCACCTTAAACAGTACTTTCAAATACATTAGATCACTTGATTTGCCACAGCATTACTAACTAGAAAGCAGGAACTATCCCCATTTTACAAATGAAGAAACAAAGGCAGGAAGAGATCAAGCCCTTTCTTTGTCTATGGTCACATATATAATCAATGGTGAAGTCTCTGGGTGCAGCAAATGGTTAAGTGCTTAGCTACTAACTGAAAGGTTGTTGGTTCAAATCCACCCAGAGGTGCCCTAAAAGAAAAGCCTGGAGATCTGCTTCCGAAAAGTCAGAGCCATGAAAACTCTATATAGGGCAGTTCTACTCTGAAACACATGGGGTCACCATGAATTGGAACCGACTCGAGAGGAACTGGTTTTTTTTTTTTTTGGTACAATCAGTGGCTAACTAGCTTTCTGATTCTTATTTCCAAACTTTGTTCTATTAAATCATGTTGTTTTTTTATAAGTGCTCAAAATAAAATGGTTCATGCCACAGGCATGAATAAACAATTACCTACATTATTCAAGAATATTGCATTTAAAAATTATAGATGCTGCCAATATTCTAGAAACTTATGAAATAAAACTGGACTTTAAGAGTAACGTGAAGCCACTTAAAGGGTTCTCATCCTGGGGGTATGATCGAATTTGCTTTCTAGAAAGACTTTTGCTGTCACATGGAGGGCGGACTGGAGAAATTAAATGGAACAATTAGGAGAGTGTTTGCCGCATAAACAAAGGGAAAGATGGAATGGGCAACAGTTAAGGACTACTAGTGGGCAGGTATAGAGGATGGAGTCCTGATGGCACCGTGGTTAAAGTGCTCAGCTGCTAACTGAAAGGTCAGCGGTTTGAATCCACCAGCCCCTTCACAGAAGATAAATGTGGCAGTCGCTTCCGGAAAGATTTACAGCCTTGGAAACCCTATGTGGCAGTTCTACTCTGTCCTACAGGCTCGCTATCAGTCAGAACTGACTTGACGACAGTGGTTTTGGTTTGATTTTTTTGGTTATGGATAGGTAACTTAGAATAGACTAAAAACTGCTTATTGGATTTAATGACAAAGAAGTCACTGGTGAGTGGCAGTCACAGTGTAGTGAAAATAAGCAGCAGCCAGTCTGCAGTGGACTGAGGAAAGTAGGAGGGAACAAGTCAGAGAGAACAATACAGATAACTCTTCAAAAGTTTCATTGTAAAGAGCTGGAGAGAACAAGCAAATGTGGGGTAGAAGGAAGGTTTCTTTTTGAAGATGGGGTGAAGGGAAGAAACATGCACAGAGGGAGAGGCTAAAGACAAAGTACAGGAAATAACCAAATGAACAAAATACCCAGAGTCAGGAGGAGGGGAGGGAATGCAGAGTCAGTGAAGGGTAGCCTTTGACACAATGGCCTCCTATTCCACATCGAGAGGTGGGAAAGAACGAGTGTGGACGGAGTTAAGAAAGATCAACGGAAGGGTCTGCTCCCTCTGTAACTGCTGTCCAGTACGGTAGCCACTATCCACACACACCTATCCCAACCGAGATCTGCTGTAAGTGTAAAAAGCACACCGAATTTCCAAGAAGTGGTAGGGAGGAAAAAAAATAAAACATCTCATTAACATTTTTATACTGATTACATGTTGAAATGGTAATAGTTTTGATACAATGGACATAGGAATGCACAGGACTGGGCAGTGTTTCGTTCTGTTGTACACAGGGTCACTATGAGTAGGAACCGACTTGATGGCACCTAGCAACAAAGACGTTGGATGTATCTATTAGACATATAAATACATATTAAAATTAATTTTACCCGTTTCTTCTTGCCTTTTTAAATGTGGTTACAGGAAAATTACACATAGTTTGCATTCTATTTCTATCAGCGAGCCCTGCTCTTTTCACCGCCGCAGGAAACGTTAAGCAGAATGCGACATGTTTCACAAAGCAACAAATCAGGAAAGTAAGCAGAGACAGTTCAACTATGGATAAGTTTGAGAGTAAGACTGGCCTCGGGTAAACCTCTATGGAGATTACTACTTTTAAAGAAGTTTACCTTTTTCTGTAAACTTGATATGTACTGATATAAATTCGATGCACTGAGCGCATTGTGAAAATTTCAAAAATGGAAAAACAAAAGGCCAGCGACAGTCTCAGCAGCAAAAGCGATCGGTATCTTTGTGAACAGCCTTACTAACATCTCTCTACGCACATACAGAAGCCTCAAATTTTATTATTATATTTATATAAATGGGATCCTACTATACATATCCTTCTATAATCTTTTCATTCAATAAGTTACATTTTCCACCTAAGTAACTATGCATTACTTATTACCCCCTAATTAGTAGCTAACTCGTGTTGCCAGTCCACTATTGCTGGACATTTTGATTATTTCTAGCTTTTCACTAGGAACAGCCCAATGCTGAAAAGTATTATACTTTTTTCCCCCTTAAATGGATATGATTACTTCCTTGAGGGAAGTTCTTACAAGGGGAGATCAGGAGGTATGGCTAACATTTTGACCTATGTATATGTTCAACTATTCTCCAGAAAGTGGCATTTTTACCTTTTTTTGGAGGGCAAAACAAAATACTAACAATAACAGCTAACATTTATATGACACTTACTATGTACCAGGCACTGTTCTAAACAGCATATATTATTAACTCATTAAATAACAGTAGGAAACCCTGGTGGTGTAGTGGTTAAGAGCTACAGCTGCTAACCAAAAGGTCAGTAGTTCGAATCCACCAGGCGCTCCTTGGAAACCTATAGGGTTGCTATGAGATGGAATCGATTCGACAGCAATGGGTTTGGTTTTTTAATTTTTAAATAACCCTATGTGGTTTGTATCATCATACCCATTTTATAGAATGAGTAACTTGCGCAAGGCCACATAATTAGAAAGAGCTAGAACAGGGTTATGCAAGCCAAATTTCTAAGCAATAGACTGGAGAATATAGTAGTTTAATCCCACGGAGGGTCATCAGGTTCTTTCTCTTCTCTTGCCAATCAGGGATAGCAATACACAATACACTTTCCTCTTCAGGCTGTTTCAAGCAGGACGGGGCCTCCAAGAGATGAACCATGATATTTTTTTTCCCCCAGGAATGTGCCTTCCTTTCCTTAAGATGGTTAAGATTACTGATACTCAGGAGAACATAGGCTTGGGCCATTTTTTTCTAGTAATGGTAATGGACTTTTGTTAATTTTGCCTACTACTCAGCAGAGCCTCCCCTACTTACCAATGGCTACGCAATGAAAATGTCTTGATAAAAGTTTGAGACCTAAATTCCTTAAAAGGTAATAAGACCTAGTACAGTTAGCAATGGAATCAAGCAGAAAGAACAAATAGAAGATGTGTAAATTCTGACAGTATAAAAGTAGCCAAGAATTCCCCCCTACCCCAAATCCCCAAAACAAAAAACCTTGGGCTCATTTAAGATGGCAAAGTAGGTCAATGATGACCAATAATGTTCTGTTTCTAAAATTCACATCGACATTCCCACTCAGATATTAAGCACCAATGGGCAACTTGAACAGCTGAGTGTCTAGAATCCATATGAGCAGATGGTTTTGCCATCTGTAACTTCTCATTCCTCCATAGTATTTAAGGACGTTATAAATCCACATCAGTAACATCTCTGTTCTACCCACACCTGCTAGCAAGAGTATATGGTCCCAAAGCAGTCATCTAGAATCCAAGATATGGTTACCCAAAAGGCTAACTACAATTATTAAAATAACGAGTTAATAAAATCTCAGACTCTTCTGGAACCTTGTCTGAATTCACTCACAGGAAACTAAATGGACACTAAAATCTTTTTCCTTCATCTCCTCTCTATACAGCAATAACAGCAAACATTTATATCTTGTTTACTCTCTGACAATCATTTCTTCACATGTACTAATTCATTAATCCTCAGAACAAACTTTATGGAGTACTATTATCAACCCCATTTTACTGATGAAAAAGCACTGGCACAGAAGGGTTAAGCAACTTGCTCCTGGTCACGCAGTGAGTACATGGGAGAGAAAACCGGCTGGGATTCAAACCCACGAGGTCAAGCTCCATAGCGTGCTGTCAACTGTTACAGTGCCTTGGATATGGCCAGGGCAAGTCTATGCGCTCAAACTCTGCTCACCGTAGTCTCCAGAACAGATATTTACCTAATTCATCAAAGTCTGGGCTCAATTCAGTTTTTAAAAAGTTCGCTCACATTTAAAGTACTCTTGTATCTTAAGACGAGCTTTTGGAAGCACTGTATTGTGCCCCCTTCCAGTGGAACTATCAGTCTTATTTCAGAACTGATTTCTAATATTTCAGTTCTTCCCAAATGTAGTTGGAGAAGAACAAGGTCTTCCCTTTTGGCTTAAAGCCAAACATCCGTGAAGCGGGATGTGGCCCAGATGAACCACCCCCATGGATTATGCCATTAGCTGGGTTTAGCGGTTCAAAAGCAGCTCCTTGACTTAGCTGCTTCTCTCTCCACGCACAAAACATGAAAACTGCTCACGATTGGACCGCTCCGATGCCCCCTCTGCACAAGTTCACCACCCGGCACTCGGACACTGGCCACAGAAAACTGTCTCCTGGGTGTGGCCCTTCCCGGCCTCCCTTCCTTCATGCGCCCTAAAACACCGCGGAGTTTAGGGGAAAGGAATTCACACTCTCTGGGCCCACGCGGTGCAGGCTCCCGTAGAGTACAATAGTCTCTCCTCCCCAAACACGCCGTCACGCCCACACTCCCTCCAGGTTCGGTCTACGCAAGCCCCTTGCACCCAAGGGTGCCCGCCCCCTCCCAACGCTCGCCCCGACTCCGGCCGCTTCGAGTCCGGGCAAAGGAAAACTGATCCCTCCGACTGGAAAGCCTCGCGGGGGAAACTTCGGTCAAGGGCAGCCCCTTCTCCTTCTCCATACGACTTCCCCGACCCGCCCCCGACCAGGACACAAAGCCGAGGACGCTCCCGCGTGGGTTGGGCCCGGCGAATCCCCACCCTAACGCGGCCTTGACCGAAGCAACGCACCCACCCTCGAGACTGGCGAGGGAAGGGAAGCCCGCGTCCCTGGAGCACCGGCTGAGGTGCGTCCCCTCCGCTCCCCGGGCACCCCGGGCTAGGCCCCGCCGTCCCCAGCTTCACCGGGCTCGAGGCCGGCCGTGTGGGAGCTGGGGGCCTTCACGGACGCCACCCCTCTGGGACCAGGAAGCCCCCCACGCCGACCCTCACTGTCCCAGGGCGACAGCAGTCGCCTCCGGGCCCCGCACCTACTGAGAACTAGGCGAGCCATGCTGAGCGCCCCGGCTGCAGTCCCGCTCTCCCGCGGCTTAAACTCCACTGCGCGCCGCGCCCCTGCAGCCACGAAGTCTCCGCCCTTGGCCCATGCTAGGTAGGGAGCGGGGCGGGCCCGCGGCCAGGGGGCGGGCCGGAAGGCTCTCGCCAAGCCGTGGCCGCAGCTCATTGGTCCAGGTGGACTTCGCTCGTATGCGTAGCCAATGGCAGGTGGCCGGGTAGAGGTAAGCCGTTTGGTTTTTTTTCGGGGGGTGGGAAGTGGAAAGCGGCGGAAGGAGGGTCTGGTCTGGGGGCGGGGCTTAGCAGCGTCACTTCGCGGGTCTCCCCTCCAGGTCTCCCAAAATTGCCTGGACTTTTGATACTGGGTATATTTACTTTCCACAGTTAGAATCCGGTGTTTGGTTTTATTAGTTCTCAGTTCCTATTCTCTTTTTTCCTCTTGCCTCTAACGTGCCCCTTTCCAGCTCTCACTCATTCCTTGCCTCCCACCACCCTTTCCTCACCCTCTTTGTCCCGAGGGAGAATAACTGTCTTTGGGCCCTCAGTGCATCCACGGCCTTACTAAATGCCATATTAAATCCTCTTGTGCCCAGTCAAGTATTCAGTCAAAAAACACTTGCTATATGCTTGTCATGCAACATAATTAAACAAATATTTATTTTGTTGAATTACTTTAAAAGTTCCCCAAGAAAAGTTTTAAACACAGAAGAAAACATTCTTTGATGGTTATGAGAGTGGGGAGGGAGGAAGAGGGGTATTCACTAACTAGAAAGTAGACAAGAATTATCTTAGGTGAAAGCAAGGACAGCACACACTACAGGAGAAGTCAGCACAACTGGATTAAACCAAAGCTAAGAAGTTGCCTTAATACAAGCAAACACTTTGAGGGACAGAGTAGCAGGGGCGTTGGTCTGGGGACCATGCTTTCAGGGGACATCTAGGTCAACTGGCATAACAACACTTATTAAGAAAATGTTCTGCATCCTACTTTGGTGAGTGGGATCTTAGAAGCTAGTGAGCGGCTATCTAAGATGCATCGATTGGTCCCAACTCACCTGGAATAAAGGAGAATGAAGAACACCAAAGTCACAAGGGAAGTATTAGCCCAAGAGACAGA
This sequence comes from Dugong dugon, assembly GCA_030035585.1. Classification (NCBI taxonomy): domain Eukaryota; kingdom Metazoa; phylum Chordata; class Mammalia; order Sirenia; family Dugongidae; genus Dugong; species Dugong dugon. The sequence continues at coordinate 93,791,877 of CM057473.1, read as the reverse complement.
AGGGGCCACATAAAACAAAGTCTTCATCAGCCTGAGAGCAGAAGAACTAGATGGTGCCTGGCTATCACCAATGACCGCCCTGACAGGGAATACAACAGAGAGTCCCTGATGGAGCAGGAGAAAAGTGAGGTGCACAGATCAACTTCTAGTAAAAAGACCAGACTTAATGGTTTGAAACTGGAGGGACCCCAAAAGACATGGCCCCCAGACTCTCTTAGCCCAAAACTAAAACCATTCCCAAGGCCAACTCTTCAGACAAAGATTAGACGAGACTATGGGACATAAAATACTCCTAAACAGTGTGCTTCTTAGCTCAAGTAGTTACATGAGACTAAATGGGCAGCTCCTGCCCAGAGGCCAGATGCGAAGGCAGAGAGGGTCAGGAGCTGGTTGAATGGACACGGGAAATGTAGGGTGGAAAGGAAGAGTGTGCTGTCACTGTATATGGAGAGCAACTAGGGTCACAAAACAATGTATGTATAAATTTTTGTATGAAAGACTAACTTGAATTGTAAACTTTCACTTAAAGCACAACAATAAAGAAAAAATTCCCATGTGCGGGCACATTACAGTGTGCAAAGCCTTTCACACATATGATCTCATTCTCTGTAGGGCTTAAGCCGTGGGGCTTAATCCTCAGGGCTCCTCACTTAGAGAGTTCCTTTCTTTACCCTGGGAGGGTCCCTACCAATGTGTTCACGTGGTCATATGTTTTGTAAAATTTGCAAAAGTAAAATATTTTAAGTGCAACAGGTCAAGACCACTGTATCTTTCTGTTTTCCTCTTCTATGTTTGAAGTGGTGGTCTAGGGCATTTTGTTTTTGTGTTAGTCAATTCTCCATAGTGCTTAATGCATAAAACAGCTCTGGCTCTGGCCAATGCATTTATGGGGCAGAGTGGGGCCCAGAAGCGGCAGTGGCTGGTAGAACTTCCTGAAGGAAGTGGCACCAGAACTGAGTTTGAAGGAGGACTTGCCAGGCAAAGAGGAGAATGTCATTCCAAGTAGAGCAAGCACAGGGAGTGAAGAAGACACAGTGGGGTGAAACTGCCATACAAGTTCATTATAGCTGGAATGTTGGGTGTTAGGCAAGACACCGTGAGACATGAAGATGTTGGCCAGTGCCAGACCATGGGGTGGTTCTGGGGAGGTTTGTGTGACATGGTGAGGCATTCAGATCTTACGTAGCCTGGGCTGTGTTGATCCCTAATTTATGATTCTGTAAGAGCTCTTTGGTTTATTGGTGCTGTTGTAAAATCTTCTACAGTTTGGTGTGTCAAGGTAATCAATGATCGCCTCTAAAACAACTCTAAAATCTCAATGGCTTATACAATAATGGTTTGTTTCTTGCTTGGTGTTATGGATTGAATTGTGTCCCAAAAAAATATGTGTTGTAAATCCTAACCTCCTTTACCTGTGGTTATAGTCCCATTTGGGAATGGGGTTTTCTTTGATTAGTAGTATTTGATTAGACAGAATTAGTGTAGGGTATGTTTTAAGTCAATCCTTTGAGATATAAAAGAGCAGATTAAGCAAGCAAGCAAGCACAAACGGGGGAGGGGGAGAGGGGAGGAAGATAACATGGCACATGATTGCCAAGGAGCCTAGGAATAGAAATTGGAAAGAGATAAAGACCTTCCACCAGAGCAGGCAGAGAGAAAGAGCCTTCCCCTAGAGCCCACGCCCTGAACTTGGACTTCTAGACTCCTAAACTGTGAAAAAATAAATTTCTGTTAATTAAAGCCACCTGCTTGTGATATTTCTGTTATAGCAGCACGAGATAACTAAGACACTTGGGTAGCAGCCTTCCAAGTCCTTGGGTGGTGCAAACAGTTTGCACTTGGCTACTAACTAAGGGTTGGCAGTGTGAACCTACCAGCAGCACTGCAGAAGAAAGGCCTGACAGTCTGTTTCTATTAAGATTATAGCCAAGAAAACCTCATGAAGCAGTTCTACTGTGTAGCACATGAGATCACCATGAGTTGGAATCGACTTGATAAGAATGGGCTTAGGTTTTTTTGGTTTAGCAGCAGTTCATGTGGTGACTCAGGGACTCTGGCCCCTTCCATCTTGTAGTGCCACCATCTTGTAAAACATGCGCTGTCAACACAGGAGATATGGCATCCAAGGGGGAAACACTTGGTTTTTGGATGGTGAAAAAGTCTTAGCTATCACCAGGGCCAAGTTACATAAACAGATATACAGTATATCTATCTGAGTATTACAATTTCATGGGGAGAGGGAAGGTTGGGGGAGGTTAGGAAAAAAAGTCTAAAAGGGCTGCTTAGGGAGTAAAAATGAAAAAAAGGTTTAGAAGCACTGTTCTAGAAAAATGCTGTCCAATAGAAATATAATGTGAGCCACACATGTGATTTAAAATTTTCTAGTAGCTGCATTAAAAAAGGAAAAAGAAACAGATGAAATTAATTTTAACAATCTATTTCAGGTAACCCCTAATATGCCAAATATTACACGTAATTGTATAAAAGCCATTAAGCAGATATTTTGCATTCTCTTTTTCATATTAAATCTTTGAAATCCAGTGTGTATTATATATCTGAAGCACATTTCAATTTAGACTGCCACATTTCAAGTGGTCAGAGGCCACATGTAGCTAACTAGTGGCTACTCTATTGGACAGTACAGTTCTAGAACCTCCTGAGAATCTTCCAGTGGTCCTCTGCATTCAACCTACTCAAGAGCAAAGAGAGAATAAGGACTGTACAGGTAGTTTTATGGCCAGGCCTGAAAGTAGCAAACCTCAGTTCCATCCACATTCGATTGGCCAAAGCCAGTCATTTGGGCCCAATCTACCTGCAAGGGAGGCTAGTCTTCCTCAGTGTCCAAGAACAGAAAATAGAATTGGTTAGGATCAAGACAATCTACTGCAGTCCGTCCTTTGGCCTCCAAACATCCATGTTACTCTTCCTCCCCACATAGAACACACTTACTCCCTCCCCAAGTGGGCTCAACCCCATGTCCCATGCTGTCCTGCTCAGTCCTGGATGTCTGCATGATGTGTTGACCTCTCCATCAGGTCAGGGCGTGCATCCTCACGGAGCAGCAGGGGATAGAAAGAGTGCAGAGTCAAGAGAAGGAGAGAGATGGAGAGAGAGAAGAGAGAGACAAACAGAGTTAATTCTTCCAAAGTATCTATTTATAGTCTAAAGGCAGACCACACCCTAAGGAAACTCCCCTTTCAACTGATTGATTGATTATATTATATTACATTACATTATGGGATACTGACTAGTGTTTGGCCACATCACTGGGAGTCATAGCCCAGTCAAGTTGGCGCATAAAACTGACCATTACAGTCTACCCCTTGTCAACTTGGCACCTGTACACATGTCCTTAAACCATACATAATCTCCAAATAAAGACAATTATTACATCCCTTCTCCCTAACGTGATACAACTAACATGTACAAACAAAAAGAAGACTAACACCTTTAGGTCTTGTATTTTATGATAAGCAATGAGATAAGAGAGGGAAGAAAATAAAGGTATTTTCTATTTTCTGTATATGTGTGTGGAACCCTGGTGGTGCAGTGGTTAAGAGCTTGGCTGCTAACCCAAAAGGTCGGCAGTTTGAATCCACCAGCCATTCCTTGGAAACCCTGTGGGGCAGTTCTACTTTGCCCTATAGGGTTGCTATGAGGTGGAATTGACTAGATGGCAATGGGTGTATATATGTGTACACACACACAAACATATTAATAACAAAATAAGGAAGAAATACTTGTAATAATTACAGTCCTCATTTCTGCAACTGGTCACGTGGTTGTAGCTGGTATTTATAACTACCTTCTTCTACTACCGATACTACATTCCCTTTACCCTTAGCAAGCATCTCAGCTGATTGTGATTCTTTGCTGCGGGGTGGGGTGGGGTGGGGTGGGGTGGGGCATGACCCAAGTCTTCATTCCTGAAGGGTCTGGACCATGAGTAATCATGTCAGAGTTGGGTTGCTGTAGTTTTCGCATTCATCATCAAAAAGAGCATATGAAGATCTATCCTGAAATACAATGCTGTCAGTGACAGGATAATACACGTATGCCTGCAAGGGAGACCAGTTAATATGACTATTACTCAAATTTACGCACCAACCACTAAATGCCAAAAATGAAGAAACTGGAGATTTTTGACAACCTCTGCAGTCTGAAATTGATCAAACATACAGTCAAGATGCATTGATAATTACTGGTGATTGGAATGTGAAAGTTGGAAACAAAGAAGCATCTGTAGTCGAAAAATATGGCCTTGGAGATAGAAACGACTTTGGAGATCCCATGATAGAATTTTGCAAGACCAATGACTTCTTCATTGCAAATACCTTTTTTCAACAATGTAAATGCTGGCCATATATGTGCACCTCACCAGATGGAATACACAGGAATCAAATTGACTATGTCTGTGGAAAGAGACGATGGAGCAGCTCAATAAACATCAGTCAGAACAAGGCCAGGGGCCGACTGCGGAACAGACCTTCAATTGCTCATTTGCAAGTTCAAGCTGAAGATGAAGAAAATTAAAACAAGTCCACAAGAGCCAAAGTATGACCTTGAGTATATCCCACCTGAATTTAGAGACCATCTCAAGGATAGGTTTGACGCATTGAACACTAATGACAGGAGATTAGATGAGTTGTGGGATAACATCAAGGACATCATACATAAAGAAAGCAAAAGGTCATTGAAAAGACAGAAAAAAAAAAAAAAAGACCAAAATGGATGCCAGAAGAGACTCAAACTTGCTTTTGAACGTCAAGTAGCTAAAACGAAAGGAAGAAACGATGAAGTAAAAGATCTGAACAGATTTCAAAGGGCAGCTCAAGAAGACAGAGTAAAGTATTATCACGAAATGTGCAAAGACCTGGAGTTAGAAAACTGGAAGGGAAGTATACGCTCGGTGTTTCTCAAGCTGTAAGAACTGAAGAAAAAATTCAAGCCTTGAGTTGCAATATTGAAGGATTCTATAAGGAGCCCTGGTGGCGCAGTTGTTAAGAGCTCAGCTGCTAACGAAAAAGTTGGCAGTTCGAATCCACGAGCTGCTCCTTGGAAACCATATGGGGCAGTTCTACTCTGTCCTATAGGGTCTCTATGAGTCAGAATCGACTCGACGACAACCGGGTTATAGACAAAATATTGAACAATACAGGAAGCATCAAAAGAAGGTGGAAGGAATGCACAGAGTCAGTGTACCAAAAATAATTGGTCGACGTTCAACCATTTCAGGAGGTAGCATATGATCAAGAACTGATGGTACTGAAGGATGAAGTCCAAGCTGCACCGGAGGCATTGTCGAAAAACAAAGCGCCAGGAATTGATGGAATACCAGTTGAAGTATTTCAACAAATGGCAGCAATATTGGAAGCCCTCACTCATCTATGCCAGACATTTGGGAAACAGCTACCTGGCCAACTGACTGGAAGAGATCCATATTCATGCCCATTCCAAAGAAAGGTGATCCAACAGAATGTGGAAATTATCGAACAGTATCATTAATACCACACACAAGTAAAATTTTTCTGAAGATCATTCAAAAACGGTTGCAGCAGTATGTTAACAGGGTGGGTTCGAACTGCCAGTCTTTCAACTAGTAGACAAGTGCTTAACCATTTGCTCCATCCAGAGACTTCCGTTTTCACTTCAAAAGGCTCATTCTGAGCAGGACTTCATTGTCCTAACGCATCGGGCCTGGAGAGGCTGGGGTCAGCTCATGACCTCGAATTCTACAGCCTCATCTTTAGCGCATCATGGAAGCTGTCTGTAGTGGTTCATGGCGGCAAAGGAAGGCAGTGTCCACAAGCTTGAGGAGAGAAGTGAGTGGTCCTCCGAGAGTGAGAGTGATTAAATTCGTATATAACAAGAGGGAAAGAATGACTTTCTGGCCCAGAGGAAAGGCCTCACTGTAATTTAATCATTGGTAGCAGCATATTTGAAGGAGCTCTGGTGGCGCAATAGTTAAAGAGCTTGGCTGCTAACCGAAAGGTCAGCAGTTTGAACCCACCAGCTGCTCTGCAGGAGAAAGATGTGGCAGTCTGTTTCCCTAAAGATTTACAGCCTTGGCAACCCTATGGGGCAGCTCTACTCTGTCCTATAGGGTTGCGATGAGTTGGAATTGACTCGACAACAGTGGTTTTTTTGGGGGGGTGGGGTGCAAGTAGTTAAATGCTTGGCTGCTGTCTTAGTTAACTAGTGCTGCTGTAACAGAAATACCACAAGTGGATGGCTTCAACAAAGAGAGTTTATTCTCTCACAGTCTAGTAGGTTACAAGTCCAAATTCAGGGCATCAGCTCTGGGGGAAGGCTTTCTCTCTCTGTTGGCTCTGGAGGAAGGTCCTTGTCATCATCAGTCTTCCCCCAGAGTATGAGCTTCTCTGCCCAGGAACCTCAAATCCAAGGACATGCTCTGTTCCCAGTGCTTCTTTCTTGGTGGTATGAGGTTCCCATGTGTCTCGGCTTCTTCTCTGTTTTATATCTCAGAAGAGATTGGCTTAAGACACTATCTAATCTTGTAGACCTCATCAGTATAACTGCCGCTAATCCGTCTTATTACATCATAGTGATAGAATTTACAACACATAAGGAAATCACATCAGATTGCAAAATGGTACACAATCACACAATACTGGGAATCGTGACCCAGCCTAGTTGACAGATATTTTTTGGGGGGCACAATTCAATCCATGACGGCTGCTAACCAAAAGACTGGAGGTTCAAGTCTACCCAGAGGTGCCTTAGAAGAAAGCCCTGGTAATCTACTTCTGAAAAGTCAGTCATTGAAAACTCTATGGAGTGCAGTTCTACTCTGACACACATGGGGTCACCATGAGTCAGGCTCGACTCAACGGAAACTGGTTTTTTTTGTTTGTTTTGTTGTGGGTATTTTTGGTAGCAGAATATTTAAGGGGGACAATGTGTGAAGTGCAGGAAGGGGTCAGAAAAGCAAACTTGGAATAGTGCATTCGAGGCCCTTGCAGACAAGACAGCCAGGCTTGGCTAACTGCCTCTTCAGACGGCCCACAGCCCTTTGCTCTGAATCCATATCGGCAAACAGCCTTGTGATCACTGATTGGGCCTCCCAGGCCGCTTCTCACCCAGGAGGGGGTGCTGGGACACAGAGCTAAGAATTTCTGTCTCAGGAAGAGCAGCCTCTCTGCTGTAAACCAGAGAACTGGCATGTGGAGAATAGGCCAGGGCCCCTGTGACTTCAGGGGTTTGTACCTCAGAATCTGCTATCCTCTGGAGACTTGGAGTTTCTGAGTCTGCAAGGCTGAGCAATAGATCCTATACCGTGAGGAATCCCCCAGAAGTGGGTAGGGGGTACCAATGGGTCAGTGGGCTGGGGTTAGCTGTCTGCTGGGGACAGATAGGTGATTTCCCCAGATTTTCTCCTTTCCTTTGTCCATGGTCTCCAACCATTCCAGCCCTCAGACCTGCTTGCCCTGGATTTCTTCACTCTTGCTAGGACCTGGACTCCACAGCTAATAATCAACCCTTTGTGAATAATAAACCAGTTGCTGTAGAGTTGATGCATGGGGACCCCATATGTGTCAGAGTAGAACTGTGCTCCGTAGGGTTTTCAGTGGCTGATTTTTCAGAAGTAGATTGCCAGGACTTACTTCTGAGGTGCCTCTGGGTGGGTGGACTTAAACCTCCAACCTTCGGGTTAGCAGCCAAGCAAGTTAACCATTTGTACCACCCATGGACTCCTTATCACTAGACTTATGCTAATTCAGGCCTTCCTCATTACTCACCTGGATAATTGCAATCACTGCTTAAATAGTTTTTCTGCTCTTGACACTCCCTTAAATTTTGCACCTAGAGTGAGTGCCTCGCTTGCCTCACCCTAGAACTGGCCCTGATTCTTAGAACAATGTTTAGCACACAGCACATCTTATCCATTGTCATCTATAATCCAGTAGAATGCCCTTCCCCCCCGATTCTAGAAGTCATAATTGTCGTGGGAGAAAATATGTGAATGTATAAAAAAGAAAATAAATATCACTCATGAACCCACCTCCTAAAAAGAACTGTTATTTATTTAGATTTAAGCCCATGTCCTTCCAGTCTTTTTTCATGTGTGTGTAAATATATATTTTTAATTGGGAACATATTTCATGTATGGTCTTATATATTTTTAACATAACATTATATCCCTTTCATGGCCCATGGGACATATAGCATCCACCTACATTTTCTGCCTCTGGGGTTTCTTGGGAAGCTGCTTTCCCACTGATAGTATGTGCTGCTGGCAGGCAGGGATCTGTACTACTGTTTGAAACAAACAAAAAAAATGGGTGTATGCCATAAATTACTGTTTTAAAGGGTATATTGTATTAAGTGGTGCATCCTGGAGGTGTGATTGTGCAAAACTTTTGTCTCTTTTGGCTTTTGTACAGTGAGATAAGCCTTGTAGGTATATTTCCAGGTTCCTGTGTGTGATTTGTAAATTATATTTCTCATCCCACCAATCCTACCCCCAGAGTCCAGAGGCACATGTGTGTCTCACAAAATATTGTTCAAAATCCATATTACCTACCAAAAATTCAGACACACTCGGTAGCTTTTACTCTGGGGATCTCCTTTGCTTACCAGGTGACCTGGCTGTGATGGTTGTTGGATAGCTTAGGAGACTTTACCTGGATGGGGAGTGAGCAAGAGAGGAAGCCTAGGCTGAAAGTGAGGCAGAAGTGATGACTGATGTTCCCTGTGTACCAGGCAGTGTGCTAGTGTTTACATATGTAAACCTGTAAATAATGCTTTTGATAAAAGGATATGGTGCTGAAAAACCATGCACCCTAAAAGCACAGACGTTCAGAAATTTTGCTGGTTAAAATAAAAATGGTAAGAATGGAACCTCCCTCTCTTGCTTGGAGGACCTGAGTCACTTTGGACCCAGAGAAGCAGCCTTGATTTCCAACCCAGGGGTTTCTGGACCCCACATTCCACATTTGCCTTAACTTTGTAGTTTCCAGGGAAACAGGAACCCGAGTCCACTTTGCACCCTAAGCCTGATCTTAATCTCTTTACACACAGCCCTGTTTTGCTTTCAGCCTATTAATACACTGCTTCATTTAAATTTTACCGAAATTCTATCGTTCTCCAAAATCCTATAATAATCCCGTTTCTTCCTTTGTTTAGTGACAGTTATGCCACAGTTCTTCTGAAATTCCCTCCCTGTCACAGTAAGTCAACAAACCTAACTTAGTGGATCTGCAGTTTTGTCCCCAGTGATCTTTATCAGATGGGCTATGTCACATACGTTGTTTCATTTAATCCTCATAGCCACCCTGAAAGATGGATATGACTATCCTCATTTTACAGAAGAAATTGAAGCCCAGAGAAATTCTTCATACGGCATCAGCTGGGGTGACTTGAAGGCTGAGAGCTGGACTCACCTGAAGCTCGCTCACTCACATGCCTGGAAGTTGATACTGGCTGTTGGCTGGGAGCTCACCTGGGCTGTTGGTCAGAACTCCTGTACGTTCTCTCTGGTGTCTTTGCACGGGCTAGTTGGAATTTCTTTTCTTGTCTGGAAGCTGGGTTCCAAGAGTGAGCTTCCTAAGAGTCAGGAAAAGAAGCTTCCAGTTTAAGGCCTGGGCCTGCAAACTACCATTAGTGAAGGGGTCACAGATCCCAGGGAAGAAGACATAGATACCACCTCTCAATGAGAAGAGTGTCAAAGAGTTTTGAGGCTATATTTTAAAAGTTGCAAAAAATTTGGGGGCCATGTTTTTTTTTTAAGTGTTCAACTTGTAATTTTTATTTATTTTTTATTTTGGGGCCATATTTTAAAATAGTCTTAGAAATTTGTTTTATTAAGGAATTAGTAATGTAGTCACAGATTGGAAGGTTCTTTTCCCACTTCTCTGCTATTGAAATATTGCCCATCTTTGCAGCCCTGCTGAAATCTGCTTGCTTTTTTCCCTGTTTCCTCTTCAGTTGAAATTCATCATGGTAGCCTCAGCTCTTTCATAGCTTACTTTATCTTCTTTCCTCTCACTTCACCACTGTACCGTAAGCCAGTGGACAGTAAGATGCAGCATTAATTAGTTTTCATTCCTCATAGCACCTGACAGAGTGTCCCCTACATAGCAATAAGTGAATGGTGAGTAAATGAATAATTGAGGTACAGAGAAGAGAAAGAGGGGTCAGAGAAGGCAAGGCTCCCAATTTTCTTGGAGGCCACTGGCTGTATGGTGGGCGTTGTCTCCCGTGCAGCAATATCTAACTGGATTTATGTTAACCAAACATCTAGAAAGAGGAAGCATTGTTGGAGAATTCAGCACTTTTCCCTCTGCTGGGTCAAAAGCGTTTCTGTGGCTTTAAAGATCCTAGCCAAGAGCAATAATAAATGACTTAATATAATACAGCAAACAGAGATAACTAGGCATATGTTCCTTATCTGGGAACCTTTCATAACAGAGGTGTCTAGTAGAGTAATAATGCCTCCACCCTCCGTGCCGTCTAACAAGTCAAACAGACTCAGGCTCCGTCCCTTAGCATTTGATTATCTGATCTGGCCTGGCTTTATATTCCTAAACAATTTGCTAAGCTTCTAGGCAAAGCTAAGACAAACAAACAAAAAAATACGGTGTCCACTTGACAAGTGAGAACTGAGTTTGAGCCTTTCTTATTGGATGTTGCCTTTCTAGCAGTCTCAGAAGACAAGGAGTGAGCAAAGCTTCTTGAGGGCAGAGACAAGGCCTTCCCTTTCTAAGTCTCCTTGGATGCCTAGTTCCCAGTTGAGTCCTTAACAGAGACTGTGGAACATTTTTATACCCTCTATCCTCAAGAATTGCCTGAGGCTGATTTTACAATAGCCCAGAGTCTTGGGTTGACTTGTCTCAGTCTGGTCTGGGACTGGACTATGATGGATGATACACGGTAACTCATTTCTCCAGAAGTAGAGATGGTCTATACGAGTCACCTTGCTCAGTTTTTCTTGTGTTTCAAAGGTTGAAGGTCTGATGCTAATGAATCCAAGGGGACAAAACCAAAAGTTTAGACCGCTTAGCAGCAGACAAGCTCACCAACAAGAAAATGGTTGTTCCCATCTCTCATCTCACTTTCACTGTCCTCATTATTTATCGTTTGAAATACAGCAGCAACCTCCTAACTCTCCTCTACTCTCTCACCACCTCTAATTCATGGTGCATGTGCAGGCAGAATGTTATTTCTAAAGCTCGTGGTGTTCCCTTCCTTAAAACACTCTACTGGCTCTACATGATCTTCAGAATAAAGTGGGAGAAGGTTAGGAAGAAGGAAACAAATCTTTATTCAGTACCTACTGTGTGCCAGACACTTTCCCATCAGCATAACATGACGCCACCATCCATCCAGTTGCTCAAACCAAAAATCTTAAAAAAATTTTTTTTATTGTACTTTAGATGAAGGTTTACAGAGCAAACTAGTTTCTCATTAAACAATTAATACACATATTGTTTTGTGACATTGGTTGCCAACCTCACGACATGTCAACATGCTCCCCTTCTCGACCTTCGGTTCCCCACTACCAGCTTTTCTGTCCCCTCCTGCCCCCTTGTCCTTGCCCCTAGGCTGGTGTGCCCACTTGGTCTCATTTTGTTTTATGGGCCTGTCTAATCTTTGGCTGAAGGGTGAACCTCAGGAGTGACTTCATTACTGAGCTGTAAGTGTGTCTGGGGCAATACTCTGGGGGTTTCTCCAGTCTCTGTCAGACCAGTAAGTCTGGTCTTTTTCTTTTCTTGTGAGTTAGAATTTTGTTCTATATTTTTCTCCAGCTCTGTCCGGGACCCTCAACTGCGATCCCTGTCAGAGCAGTTGATGGTGGTAGCCGGGCACCATCTAGTTGTGCTGGACTCAGTCTGGTGGAGGCTGTAGCACTTGTGGTCCATTAGTCTTCTGGGCTAATCTTTCCTTTGTGTCTTTGGTTGTCTTCATTCTCCCTGGCTCCAGATGGGGTGAGACCAGTGGAGTATCTTAGGGGGCCACTCACAGGCTTGTAAGACCCCAGACGCTACTCACCAAAGTAGAATGTAGAACATTTTCTTTATAAACTGTGTTATACCAGTTGAGCTAGATGCTCCCCGATCAAACGGAAAATCTTACCCAATATTCATCAGTCCGTTCTGATAACTCTAGCTCCAAAACATATTCAAAATCTGTCAATATTTTTTCCATTTCCCCAGAGCTACCACCACCTTAGTTCCAACACTTGTCTGGTCATTTGCTGTCGGCTCTTAGTTGACATTATTGGTTCCCTGTTATAGTGGAGGAAGCCCTGGTGGCACAGTGGTTAAGAGCTCAGCTGCTAACCCAAAGGTCAGCAGTTGCAATCTGCCAGCTGTTCCTTGGAAACCCTATGGGGCAGTTCTACTCTGTCCTATAAGGTAGCTATGAGTCGGAATCGACCCAATGGCAACAGGTTTGGGGTGTGTGTGCGTGCGTGTGTGCGTGCGTGCGTGTGTGGAGGAGGCCTGGTGGCGCAGTGGTTAAGCACTGGACTGCTAACTGAAAGGAGGGTGTTTGAACCCAGAAGGATGTGTCAGTCTGCTTCCGTAAAAATTTACAGCCTTGGAAACCCTATGGGGGGGAGGGTTCTACTCTGTCCTTTAGGGGTGTCATGAGTGTAAATGTCCATTCGATGGCAACAACGGGATATTGCTGGGGAGTCGGGGGAAGCGGTGTGGCTATGGCACTGGGAGGTATAATCAGAATGACCACCAGGTGGCGCAAAGGGCCTTCGTTGGAAAATCGCAAGCCATTTCTTCATTCGCAGGACACGGGGAGCACCTGCCAAGAGACTGCAGATTATTCTAAATTCTTTTCTGGGAGGAGTATCCATGAGCTCACCCTAACAAACAATTTCCCAAACCCCAAACCCAGCCCGCGGGAGCAAAGCAATTTTGCAACAGACTGTAAATTCCGTTAAAGGGAGAAATTAGTCCAAGTAAACATATAGAATCGTAGCCTCTTAGAGGTGAACTGCGCTTACAGGTTCTTTCTTCAGGCCCTTGCTCCACAGCCAAGACCTCGGGAGGGGGCGTGGCTTTGCTCCGCTTGGAGCCCGCCTGCGCAGAAGAGATTAGAACCCAGGCCCCAGATCCCAGCGTCTTTGCTGTACGTCAGTCTGCTGGTTTATCCAGAGGCAGATAGGCACAATGGCGTGGTTCTCTGGGGCATGTGATGCGTCAGAGAAGCTCTTCACGAAACTGTCTCGCTTCTCCCCCCACTTACCCTCTCCAGCGCCACTTTCTAGGCAGTAGTAACCTCCTGCCTATTCGGGCCTTGAACCAGGGATGGGTCTTCCCACCTCCCTTCCCTCGGTTCTCCCTAGGAGAGTCCCTGGGTAGGCGGAGGGAACTCCACTCTGCCTCAAGCCCCTGTGAAGCAATCCCTTGGCAGCAGTTTTTCTTCCGGGGATTCCTTTACTTACAGTCAGCATGGTTTAGTTCTGCACTTAACACTTGGAGCCACAGATATGTGTACGTATTGACTGCCCTAGAATGAGTATTTGATTTCATGTCAGCCATCCAGACTTCGTGTTGAGGCTCAGCTACCCTATAACGCTCGCTGGGTGCGCGCGCGCGCGCACACACACACACACACACACACACACACACACACGCACACACACACACACACGCGCGCACACACACACACACACACACACACACACACACACACACGGCCAACTCCAGGGAGCCCCATTCGTATTGGAGTCTTACCTGCACGGAATCGTCTTGAGTTGTGAAAACCACTGGACTGACTGATCTCCCAGGGCTACCACGCCTCTGCACACAGTTACCCAGTTGCTCTGGTCACGCTGCCTGGGGAGAAAGTACCTACTTCCTTCCTCAGTGTGAGTCCTCCTCTGGCATCGTGGCTACAGCCCCTCAGCTTCTAGCTGCCATTGATTTGATGGACATTCCGCCTCTGTGGAAACATCACTCCAGAGTCAAGCTACCTTTCAGAACAGAATGCCTCCAAAAGCTTATTTTAAAATGATTTGTTTCAGATTTATGTGAAAAAAATTTTTGAGTGAAAGACTTCTCTCTGTTCCTGACACTGGAGAGTAATGTGTTTGGTGGGACTTAGCTCCAGAGTTTATTAGCCTTGAAGGACGATCTTGGAAAGAAACTCGGACTAAACTGATGGGGAAGGAAGGAAGTGGGAAACTAGTCAAGCCCAGAATCAAAGAATTCATTTCCAGAACATTCACAGAGTCCCTGCTATGTGCCAGGTAAGTACTTTGCTAGACGTGAGGGTGTAAGGATGAGACAAGTAATTTAGGGAGGCTTCTGAAGGACAACACAGAAATGTCCCAGTTTTTAAGGGGCTCCATCAGGACATGTGGAGTGCCTGGGTGGTGCAAACAGTTAAGCGCTCGGCTACTAACCAGAAGATTGATGGTTCAAATCCACCCAGAAGTGCCTCAGAAGAAAAGCCTGGTGATCTACTTCCAAAAGATCACAGCCATTGAAAAGCCTATGGGGCACAGTTCTACTCTGACACACCTGGTGTCACCGTGAGTTGGAATTGACTGGATGACAACTTTTTTTTTTAAATTAGGACCTGTTCTTGCTGAATGGGAGGACTGGAGAGAAATTCAGAGCTGTGCCAACTTCTTACCAAGGCAAAGAGAAGGGGATTAAATCAGTGTTAGATACAAGCTGGTAATAATCAGCTGTAGTCTTTTACTTACTTATTTTCTATAAAGTTGGATTTTCCTAAGAAGTGAAAAATCTTAGTAAGGCTGGGTCTACAGATGTTCAGTTTTTATAAAAATAAATGGACATCTCATTGTGTCATTCCATCCTTCCAATGTGTCAGGCACAGTATGAGGCACTGGAGATATGGGATCTGTCATGGATTGAATTGTGTCCCCCAAAAAATGTGTGTAGCAGCTTGGCTGGGTCATGATTCACAGTATTGTATGATTGTCTTACCTGACGTGATGTCCTTGTGTGTTGTAAACTCTACCACTATGATGAGATTATATGTGATCTCCTCATGCGTTGTAAATTCTATCACTGTGATGAGGTTATACTGATGAGGTTGACAAGATTAGTGTCTTAATGTAATCTCTTTTGAGATATAAAAGAGAGAAGCCAGCAGAGACACATGGGAACCTCATACCACCAAGAAAGCAGTGCTGGGAGCAGAGCGTGTCCTTTGGACCTAAGGTTCCTGTGCGGAGAAGCTCCCACACCAAAGGAAGACTGATGACATGGACTTTCCTCCAGAGCCGATGAAGAGAGCGTTCCCCTGGAGCTGATGCCCTGAATTTGGATTTGTAGCCTACTGAACTGTGAGAGAATAAACTTCTCTTTGCTAAATCCATCCACTTGTGGTATTCCTGTTGGAGTAGCACCAGATGATTAAAACAGGACCTAATCCCCACTGAGGAGTAGTGGGTAGAGGGAGAGTATCAGAGAGAGCTTCTGAAAAGAGGTAACATCTACAATGATTCCTGAAGGAATTAGCCAGGGGAAACAGGTAGGAAGGGCATTCAGTGGTGAAAACAGCAGGGCAATGGCTTGGAAACACAAAACACCGTGGTATCTGCAAGAGCTGTGAGAGCTGTAAGTCCTTCTGTTTGCAAAAGTGTCAAGTGCAAGGGAAGGAGTCCCCTGAGATGAGGCTCAAGAGGTAGACGGGGTCTTCTATAATCTCCTGGCTCTGCAGGACTATGAAGGGTGTAAGCAAGCTATGACTACGTTTGCTCCACAGACATAGCATCCACCATCCTTCGCGTGCTTGGTGGAGATTCCTTCTCAGTGGTTCTCTTGGGGCTCTCACCACACTGTTCTATGCCTGTTGATTTACCTGTAGACTTCCCCTGAGGGTGGGAACCACACCTGACTCAGGGTTTCTCAGAGGCCTGACATACTGTGGATGCTCAGCAAATGTTTGTTGAGTAAATAAATGAAGCCAAGTGTTGCCATTCATCCATGCAGCCATTCATTCACTCAGTCAGCATTTGTGAAGTGCTTTTCCTAAGTGGAAGAACTGTGAGAGTGCCCACCACTGGAGCCACATCTATGGGAAGTGACAGAAAGATATGGTGGCTGAGAGCTGGAAATGTGGGCTTGATTATAGCCTAGCTAGATGATATTAAAGTATCCAAGACACTGATATTGTCAATGCAAAGTAAATTATTTACATGGAAACATGAAGAACCATGGGCTTCAGAAAGGCAGAATTTGGATGTATGTCCCAGCTCCACCCAGGGAAGCAGGCTGACTTGAGAATTATAATCACTAGGAAGGCCTTTCCCACCATGATACCAAACCTATTGCCAATGAGTCAATTTCGACTCATAGCGACCCTATAGCAGAGTAGAGCTGCCCCATAGGGTTTCCAAGGAGCAGCTGGTGCATTTGAACTGCGGACATTTTGGTTAGCAGCTGAGCTCTTAACCACTGCGACACCAGGGCTCCTCCCACCATAGTAAGGTTGCCATATTTAGCAAATATAAGACACCTAGTTAAATTTGAATTTCAGATAAACGAGGCGTAATTTTTTAGTAAATGTATATCCCAAATGTTGCAGCTCTACACCGTGGGGCAGGGACAGATGATTTGGCGGGCCTCTCCATAGCCTGGATGTTATGTGTCACCAGGCACCGATTCAGGCACAACAAGCAGCCTCGGATTGCACCATCAGCACCAGGAAGGGTGCCCTGCATGACAAACATAAATATTCTGGTGACCGGGTAGGGTTGGCTCTTATTGAATGTGGGTTAATTGACACCAGTATCTCTGCTCATTGTGTGTCTTCCTGGGTCTGTGTCTCTGCTCATTGTGTGAGAGACTTTGTGGGTCTGGTGTCTCCATTCGTTGGGTGAGTCTTCCTGGGTCTGATATCTCCATTCATTGGGTGAATCTTCCTGGGTCTGATGTCTTTGCTCATTGTGTGAGTCTTCCTGGATACGGTATCTCTGATCATTGTGTGAGTCTTCACGGGTCTGGTATCTTCATTCATTGAGTGAGTCTTCCTGGGTCTGGTGTCTGTGCCCATTGTGTGAGTCTCCATGGTCTGGTATCTCCATTCATTGGGTGAGTCTTCCTGGGTCTGGCATCTCCACTCATTGTGTGAGTCTTTGTGGGTCTGACAGATTCTAGGGCCTGACACCATGGAGCTTCTAATCTGGGGACCAGCCCTAGTCATGCTACTCCGTCCTACCCCCTGGACTTCTGTGGTCCTTCTCTGTGGAGTCATCCACGGGGAGTGGATGTCAGACCTTCCCTCTGCCCCCACACTCCCACATGCCAGGCTCTCTCCTGGGTGCTGGAGGCACAGAGGGAGCAAGCCAGGGTCCCACAGGCCTTTGAGAGACACTCAGAAAATACATCACTGCAGTGTGATGAGCTCAGTACTCTAAGTGCTAATGACTACAGGGAGAGGACATGATTTTACCCAGAGGAGCCAGGGTAGATTTCCCTGAGGAGATGTGTTCTCTGTGGGTTATGGGATGCGAGGGCATGGATACCCACCTGTGCATCTAAGACTCCACCCAGACAATAAGAAACTTGGCCTCCTGGACTGACCGGGCCCCAAGTGATGCTGCACCCTGTACAACAACCCTCAGCAGGTCTTGGAGAGTGTGGGGGAGCTGAGGCTGGGAGATCACAGGCCTGAGGTCTCAAGTTGTACCTGCAAGAAGGCAAATGCTAGGCAGAACATTTGCATTGGTTCTGTGCAACCAGTAGGGGACTTAGCAGTGAGCCTGGGAGGGCTGTACAGGCACCTTCTGCAGTGGAATGGAATGAGGGTGGCATCTCGGTTCTCTGTGTGGCCTCATCCATTCCCATGGCTCAATGCCATCAGATGCTGTTCTGCCAAAAGCGAAGGATGGATGGTGTGACTTGTGCTCATTCCTTCCTGAAGATGCTAAAACTGCAACTTTGGATTCAGGAAAAAACAGTTAAGAGACCAAGCCTTATCCTTGGTTTTCTTTTTTGTCATGAGGAGGAAAAAGGTGTTAATGTATTTTTCCAAATTATAAATTAGTGTTGTTGTTAGGTGCCGTTGAGTCGGTTCCAACTCACAGCGACCCGATGTACAACAGAATGAAACACTGCCCAGTCCTGCGCCATCCTCACAATCCTGGCTAAGTTAAAATAGAACTGCCCCATAGGGTTTCCAAGAAGCAGCTGGTTGATTTGAACTGCCGACCTTTGGATTAGCAGCTGAGCTCTTAACCAGTGCACCACCAGGGCTTCAAATTAGTGTTACTGTGTTATAAACATTTTTGAAGATAAAGGAAAAAAATAATACCATTATTCCACTCCCCTAGCCCAACCTTAGTTAGAGTTCATTTATTTCACGAATATTTGTTTATTGAGCACCTGCTATATTCCAGGCACAACTCTAGGTGGTGGGGATATGGCAGTGAATAAAGCAGACTCCATCTCCGCCATCAGTAGTACTAAAGTCAAAGACACAAGCTCTGTGGCCCAGCAGTTCAGCTCCAGGTACGGTATGCATTCAATGCATATGTTCACCAAAAAGCATATGCAAGAATGTTCATAGCAGCACTTCTTGTAATGAGTCAGCTGGAATCCACTCAAATGCCCATCACAATACAATGGATGAATTGTGTCCTACTCACACAGTGAGATACAGGACAGCAGGGAAAATGAGAAAACCACACAACTGCTAGCATGATCTACATCCAGGCGTAACATTGGATCAAAGAAGCCAGTCACATACCATGTGATTCTACCTATGTTGCTGAGTGCTGTTGAGCCCATTCCAACTCACAGTGACCCCATGTGACAGAGTAGAACTGTCCTCTAGAGTTTTCTAGGCTGTAATCTTTGCAGGGAGGCCTGGTGGTGTAGCAGTTAAGAGCTAGGCTACTAACCAAAAAGTCGGCAGTTTGAATCCACCAGCCTGCTCCTTGGAAACCCTCTGGGGAAGTTCTACTCTGTCCTATAGGGTTGCTATGAGTAGGAATTGACTCGACGGCACAGGTTTGGTTTGGAATCTTTACAGAAGCAGATTGCCAAGTGTTTCTTCTCCTGCAGAGCCACTGGGTAGATTCAAACCACCAACCTTTCAGTTAGCAGCTGAGTTCTTAACCATTGTGCCACCAGGGCTGCTTGATTCTACTTATGTAAAGTACAAAATCAGGCGAAGCTAATCTATGGTGTTCCAGTGGTTGTCCTTGGTGGGAGTAGTGACCAGAAGTGGCCACCAGGGGGCACTTCTGCTCTTCATCTGTGTGAGTTGCTGATGTGTTCAGTTTGCGGAAATTTGAGCTGTGCCCTTATGATTTATGTATTTTTATGTATGAGTAGTACTTCAACAAAATGTTTACATAAAAAAATCTGTGCTGTGATGAAGCTTGCAGAAACCTCATCAGAAAATGCAGAAAAGATTTTCAAATTTCCATGGAATCCAGATTTTCCGGGGCCGTGGAGGCTAGATGAACTCCTGAAACTATTGCCCTAAGATAATCTTTAAATCCTAAACCAAAAATACCCCTGAAGTCTTCTTAAAACCAAATACTAATTTAGCTTAACTAGTAAAGAATGTCTGCCTTGAGCATTGTGCTCTTTGCATATTTAGTGCCTGGTAGTGGTCCAGAGAAGTCCTGGTGGTGCTGTGGTTAAGAGCTCAACTGCTAACAGAAAGGTCGACAGTTTGAATCCACCATCTGCTCTTAGAAACCCGATGGGGCAGTCCCACTCTGTCCTGTAGGGCCACTGTGAGTGAGAATCAACTCGACGGCAAGGGGTTAGTGGTATAGTGACTGGCAGGAGCCCCGCTGGTGCAATGGTTAAGTAAGTGTTCAGCTGCCAACCAAAAAATCGGCTGTTTGAACCCACCAGTGGCTCCATGGGAAAAAAGACCTGGCAATCTGCTCCCTTAAACATTACAGCCTAGGAAACTCTATGGGGGCAGTTGTACTCTGTCATATCAGGTTGCTATGAGTTGGAATTGACTCGATGGCACACAACAACAGAGTGACTGCCACACAGTGGACACTAGAATGAATTTAATTTTATAGTATGTGTTTATGAGCGTCTGGGGTGAGGGGGGCAACAGCGATGAACGTTACTAATACTTCTATGTATTGAGTATTCTGTGTCAGCTACCGCACTACACGCTTTCTCTGAATGATCTCACTGAAGCCTCACAACCAATCCATGAGCTGAGAGCTGCTATTTTTATCTTATGCACAAGGTGTCGATGATGTTCGGGGACTCAGCCAGGGCCACATGGCTGGAAGGTAAGTGAGGTGGCTGTTGTACCCCAGTCTGTTGGACTCCAGAGCCAGTACTCCAGACCATACTGCCCCACAGTGAATCAAAGCCATTCCATGGTCTTTCATCATTGTCTGGACTTATTCTTGGGACCTAACCAAAAGGTTGGTGATTTGAACCTACCAACTTCTCGGTGGGAGAAAGCTGTGGCTTTCTGCTTCTGTAAAGATTATAGCCTTGGAAACCCTACTGGGCAGTTCTACTCTACACAATAGGTCGCTATGAGTCTTAATCGACCCGACGGCAGCAAGTTTGGTTTTATTTCTTTTGGTTACAAATTGAGTAATGTCCACCAGGTGTCACTGCAGGCGAGAGTTGGAATTAGCACTTGGAGGCCTTTGTAAGCCTGGAAAGCAGACAGAGAACCAGGCAGTCAAGCTCCCAAATGCATTTAAAAACATTTTGTTTTATACACCAAAAGCATGAGCAGCAAAAGACAAAATAGATAAACTGGACTTCATCAAAATGTAAAACTTTTGTGCACCAAAGGACTTTATTAAAAAAAGTGAAGAGACAGCCTATAGAATGGGAGAAAATATTTGGTGACCATAAATAAGGGTTTAACACATATAAGAAACTCCTACAACTCAACAACAAAAAGAGTAACAGCCAACTTTTAAAGTGGGAAAAGGACTTGATTAGATATTTCCCCAAAGAAGATATACAAACGGCCAAAAAGCACGAGAAGACTAGTTGTTGTTGTTGTTAGGTGCCATTGAGTTGATTTTGACCCACAGTTACCCTGTACAGCTTAGAGCTGCCCCATAGGGTTTCCTAGGCTGCAATCTTTACAGGAACAGATCTCCAGGTCTTTTCTCCCGTGGAGCTGCTGCGTGGGTTCATACTGCCAACCTTTTGGTTAGCAGTTCTTAAACCGTTGTGTAACCAGGACTTTTTTCACACCCACTAGCATGGTTGTTATCAGAAAAATGGAAAATAATAAGTGTTGGTGAAGATTGGAGACACTGGAACCCTCATGCATTGCTGATGGGAATTCAAAATGATGCAACCACTGTGGAAGATACTTTTGCACTTCCTCTAAAAGTTAAGCATAGAATTACCATATGATCCAGCAATTCCGCTCCTAGATTTATACCCCAAAGAATTGAAAGCGGGGACACAGAACAGATACGTGTACACCAGTGCTCATTGCATCACTATTCACAATAGCCAAAAGGTGGAAAAAACTCGAATGTCCATCAACAGATGAATGGATAAACAAAATGTGGTACATACATACAATGGGATATTATTCAGCCTTAAAGAGAAATGAAGTTCTGATACATGCTACAGCACGGACGAACTTTGAAAACATTATGCTGAGATAAGTCAGTCATAAAGGACAAATATTGAATGATCTCACTTATATGAAATATCGAGAATAGGCAAATGCATACAGACAAATTTTATTAGTGGTCACCAGAGGCTGGGGGTGGAGGCGGGAGCAGAAATGGGGAGTTATTTCTAAGGGGCACTAAATTTCTGTTTGGGGTGATGAAAAACATTTGGAAATGGGTAGTGATGATTGTCCAACATGCTGAATATAATTCATATCACTGAACTGTACACTTAAAAGTGGTTAAAATGGCAAACATTTTGTTGTATATATTTTACCACAATAGAACTAAAAAACATTTTTATGTGTGCCTTTTCTCAGGAAAATGTTTTAGTAAAAAATCAAAACCCTAGACCCAAGAAGAAACTGGTGCTTCCATCTGGTGTTGGGGACGGAGCCCTGGACGGGGTCATGGGCATCGGTTTAGTTTCCACGTCTGAGTTTCACCTCTTCTACCCCTGAGGTGATTGCGTTAACCCAGATGCCCGTTGGGGGAAGGGTGTTACTTGCTCCTTGGCCTGTTTTCTCCCTGTTTTGGCTTATCCTCCATGACAGAACTTCTTAGAATTCTGCACTAAATTACAATGGCCACTTGTTATATGACCAATGGCAATAGTAACTGAAAACAAGGTCTTGCTTTCCACCTTGTTGCTGGCTGCTGTTGAGTCATCCTCGACTCACGGCCACCCCATGTGAGCAGCAAAATGAAACTCTGCCCAGTCTTGCACCATCCCCATGATGAATTGCAGATGGGACCATTGTGATCTACAGGTTTTTTGTTGGCTTTTTTTTGGAAGTAGATCTCCAGGCCTTTCTTCCTAATCTGGAAACTTTGCTGAAACCTACTCAGCATTACAGCAGCATGCAAACCTCCACTGACAGATGCGTGGTGGCTATGCCTGAGGTGCGTTGGCTGCGAATCAAACCTGGGTGTCCCCCATGGGAGGTGAGAATCCTACCACTGAACCACCAATGCCCCTCCCCCGCTGTCCACTTCCCCTAAAACCAAACCAAACCTGTTACTGTCGATTCCGACTCATAGTGACCCTGTATGACAGAGTAGAACTGCCTCATAGGGTTTCCAAGGCTGTAGATCTTTACGGAAGCAGACTGTTACATCTTTCTCCCGCAGAGTGGCTGACGGGTTTGAACTGCTGACCTTTTGGTTAGCAGCTGAGTGCTTAACCACTGCACCACCAGGGCACCTTGCTTTCCACCTTACCTTGTCTAATTCTCACACTGAGGTAGGGCAAAATCAAAGAAGCAGCATCATAAGCTCTGGCATTTGGAGAAGTGGCTCCACATCTTACAAGTTATCCCGAACATTTTCCTAATGAAAGGTGAGACTGACTCAAGGAACCCATGAGTGATGGGGGAGGGGACCTCCCAAGACCTGCCCTTCTTTTGAACCTGTAAAATTTGAGGTTGAGAATAGAAATACACAGGCAGCATGGGAGCCCCGTGAACACCAGGGGCTCTTGGGATGCATCTGTAAGTGATGAGGTATGGGGATGCTCGTCAGTGTTGGCCCAGCCTTGCCCTTAGGGCTCAGGGGTAGAAGAAGGAGGCCTGTCCTTTAAGGGGCTTTACACCTAGGGCTGAAGCACCCAGATGAGAAGTTAGCCTCAACCAGGGGGAGCCCCAATTCTCGAACGGTGTATGGGGACAGAGAAATTGTCTCCTTTTACCATAGAAGGGACTTTCCAGGCCATCATACCCAAACCTCTCATTTTGTAGGTGAAGACACTGGTGCTCAGAGTAGGCACTGAGACATCTGTTCTCCTCTCCCTCTACCTTCATCTCCATCCCAACGCGCACTCAATTCCAGGCTCAGGATTTCACCCCTCTCCTCCCACTAGGCAGCTATGCAACCACACCCAGCAATTCCACAAACAACTATTAAACTAGAACCAGCCCCTGCCCCCAAGGAGTGGAGCCCCTGGCGGGAGAGTCAGCTTCAGGCCCCACAAACAAGAGTGCAGGGTGGCCAGGGGCAGGGGCGGTCACAGGAGTACAATGAGCGTGGTGGGGCCTCCAGAAGGGAGTGACTCAGGCTATTCTCCCCAGTCCATGATAAAGGGCCATCCTGTATCCCAGGGAATCAAATGTAGGGCCAGAAAGGAGGACACATTTGTTCATTTCAGGGCTGGGAGACAAACCTCCATCTGCTGCTTTCAGGGAGAAAAAATTGCATCTGTTGTGGTAATCAAATACTATGTTTTTCTGGACCGCCATTGTTAAGTGCCATCAAGTCAATTTCAACTCATAATGACCCGATGTGACAGAGCAGAACTGCCCCATAGGGTTTTACAGGCTGTAATCTTTATGGGGAACCCTGGTGGTGCAGTGGTTAAGCGCTGAGCTGCTAACCAAAAGGTCAGTGGTTCGAACTCACCAGCCGTACTGTGGGAGAAAGATGTGGCAGTCTGCTTCCATAAAGATTACAGCCTTGGAAACCCTATGAGGCAATTCTACTCTGTCCTATAGGGAAGCTATGAGTCTGAATCGACTCGATGGCAGTGAGTTTGGTTTTTGGTTTAATCTTTACGGGAGCAGATCATCAGGTCTTTCTCCCTGAGGGTCGCTGGGTGGGTTCGAACTGCCAACGTTTTGGTTAACAGCTGAGCGCTTAACCATTGTGCCACCAGCACTAAGAACTCATTAAAGGGCCCTGGTGAGCAACAGTTAGGTGCTCAGCATTTTTTTCTTAATTGTAGTCGATGTATAGGCAACAAAATACTTGCCACTTCAACAATCTTCACATGTACGGTTCAGTGACGCAAAATGTGTTAATCTGTTTAGACTTTTCTTAATACTGTGTGTTTTTACTCCCAGTTTGTTCTATAGGAATTTAAGAAAATAAATGGCTTATTCCTGTAACATGGAGAGGATAGGGGTCTTGCATACAACCCTTCAGTGTAGCAGGCAGGGCAGTGGGAATCCATCTGAGATTAGCACCCCCAGTCCTCCATCCACATGAGTGAGCTGTGTGAGCACAAAAATGATAAAATTGTTCTGAGTCTCGTTTTTCTCATCCTTAAAAGTTAATTGAGCCCCTGGGTGGCCCAAATGGTTAGGCACTCAACTACTAGCTGAAATGTTGGTGGTTCGAACCCACCCAGAGAAGCCTCAGAAGACAGGGCTGGGAATCTGCTTCTGAAGGTCACACAGCCTTGAAATCCTATGGAGCAGTTCTACTCTGCACACATGGGATCCCCATGAGTCAGAATTGACTCGACAGCAACTAGCAACAACAATAAAGGTTAATAATGGTTAATAATGTAATTTGCCCCACTTATAACAAGGAAATCCTACCTTTCTTAAACAACAGAACGTTGAATCTGCCTAAGTACTGGGAGGAGAATTTTCTGGAAGTGGCTGGATGAAGGAGTCTGGCTTTGTTCCCTGTGTCTATTCTTACTGTAAGCTCCCCATTCCTGCGAGTGGAGCCACCACTGTGCTGTCCTCAGGGGCAGTGCTCCCCAGATTGGGCGCAGTCCCCTTCCTGGGACTTCCCTGAGCCCAGCTGGCTGGAGCTGACATTCTTACTTACTAAATATTAAAGGAGAGTACAGGAAATGGAGAGCCCAATATATATTACTTACTTATACTCTGCTTAGTCCCAAAAGTATTTGAGGCAGTTCACAAATATGCATTCAGTATGACAAGATTAAAAAAAGAAAAAAAAAGCGAGGAAACCAGGGAGAAATAAAAACGAGGGGAGGAAAAAAAAAATGAAGCCAGGGTAAGATTCGTACGGAAAATCCAGACCATGAGTTCACAAACACTCACACAGCACACTGACCCTGCGTCAGCACTGTCTAAGTGCTTTACAAATATAAACTCATTTAATCATCATGACAACCTTAGGAGGAAGGTGCTATTATTATCCCGATTTTACAAGCAAGGAAGCTCAGGCGCAGAAAGGTTATGTAACTTGCTCAAGGGCTCCCAGCTACTAAGTGGCAGACCTGGGATTTGAACCCCGGCCGGTCAGGTGCATGAGTTCATGCTACCTATGTTGCTTCTTCAGGAGCCCCTGGTTGGTACAAATAGGTAAGCCCTCGACTACTAGCCAAAAGGTTGGCACTTCAAACCCACCCAGAGGTGCCTCAGAAGACAGTCCTGACGATCTGCTTCCAAAAGGTCACAGCCTTGAAAACCCTATGAAGCAGTTCCGCTCGGCACACATGGGGTCGCCGTGAGTAGGAAGGCTGTTTCATCATGACATCACATATGTGTGCTGGTAGTGGGCAAGGGCCTGAACATGAACAGTGCAAACAAGATATATCTTTGAAGTCTTACATTTTGTCTTAGAAATCATAGGCATTTTTCATTTTATTTCACAGTATCCCTGTATCTGTATAACAAGATATTACACAAAATTAGACTTTTTCTGTCTTGGTTTCCAGATGAGGCCCCAGAGGGTGCCGAACAAAGTGAAAGGCGTCAAGTAGACCATCTATGCAGGACTTGCAAGTGGGGTAGCTGAAACCTGCTTCTGCCAGTATTAGCCCATCACTTACCTCCAGGGAGAATAAGACAGGGCTTAAAGTTTGGAGTCCATGGGTGGTGTAAACAGTTAACGTGCTCTGCTGCTAACTGAGAAGTTGAAAGTTCAAGTCCACCCAGAGACACCTCAGAAGAAAGGCCTGACAATCTGCTTCCGAAGGTCACAACCAAACCCTGTGGAGCACAGTTCTACTCTGACACGCATGGGGTCATCATGATTAAGGGTTGACTGGGTGACAACTGATTTAAGAGTTTGAAGAGAGATGGAAGAGTCTGGTGGAGAGGGTTTCTCTGGAAAGGTTATCAGTGTGCTCTGTGTTCTTCCTCCCCTCCCCACCTGAAGTTCAGGGGAACCATTTGGATAGACTGACATGTGTCTCTGGAATTGTCTAAGTCCCCGTTCTCAAGGTGAGTGGCTGTGACAGTGTAGTCAAGAAGGCTGTGTTAGCAGAGCTGCCCTTCATTCATTCAACAAACACTGAGGGCCCAGCATGTGCCCAGCATGTTCAAGGTGCTAGGGATACAACAGTCAACAACGCAGGCTGCCCTGTGGACCTTACATTCTAGTAATGAAAGACCCTGCCCAAGAGTACCCTGTGTAGTGGCGAGGGTACTGCAAACGAGGATGGCACTGATGGGAGGACTGTGATTGGATAACTGGGAGAGGTGCTGAGTCTGTGGCCTAGATCCCTCCACTCAGCATGCCCTAAAGATAATGAACTACTAACACTACTTATTGGTAGTTGTTATGAATTGAATTGTGTTCCCCCTAAAATGTGGATCAACTTGTTAAGGCCATGATTCCCGGTATTGTGTCGTTGTCCACATCTGATACGATTATCGTATGTGTTGTAAATCCTAATCTCTATGATGTTAATGAGGCAGGATTAGAGGCAGTTATGTTAATGAGGTAGAACTCAATCTACAGGATTAGGTTGTATTTTGAGTCAATCTCTTTTGAGATATAAAGAGAAGTGAGCAGAGAGACGGAGGCACCTCATACCACCAGATAAGAAATGCCAGGAGCAGAGCGTGTCCTTTGGACCTGGGGTCCCTGCACTGAGAAGCTCCTAGACCCAGGGGAAGATAGATGACAAGGACTTTCCCCCAGAGCCAACAGAGAGAGAAAACCTTCCCCTGGAGCTGGCACCCTGAATTTGGACTTCTGGCCTCCTAAACTGTGACAGAATAAACTTCTGTTTGTTAAGGCCATCCACTTGTGGTATTTCTATTATAGCAGCACTAGATAACCAAGGCAGTAGTCTACTATGTGCTAGGCACTTTAAATAGATTATCTTCTAATCTTGTACTCCCAGAAGGTAGGCTTTGTAACCCCATCTCACAGAAGGAAAACGGAGGCTCAGAAAGTTTATGTGAGGGTAGGTGCTGATGCCCACCCCTGGCGCTTTTGCTCAGAGCTGGCTGCATGCCCACCATTTGATGTGCTTCTCTTAGTTTCCACAAATGGAGAAGGAGGTAATGGAATCTCTTTGAGATCCATTCCTGCTGTGATCTGACACAGATCCTGAGTTATGTAGATTCCTCAGAGGGCTCAAGGGAAGAAAAGCTCTTCTTGGAAATCTCTACTGCTTTATAAAGGAGTAGGATCTGTGTGGAGCCCAAAGGAAGCAGGTTCTAAAAGCAATTTGCTCTGATCATTTATAGGTTTTTATTTTGTGAGTGCCTCCCTAGATTTTAACCAAATGGTAGTACAGTTGAGGAGTCCCTAGGTGGTGCAAAGGAGCCCTGGTGGTGCAGTGGTTAAGTGCTAGGCTGCTAACTGAAAGGTTGGTTGTTGAAATCCATCAGCTGCTCCACTGAAGAAAGATGTGGCAGTCTGCTTCTATAAAGATTACAGTCTTGGGAACTCTATGGGACAGTTCTACTCTGTCCTACAGGGTCACTATGAGTCAGAATTGACTCGACAGCAAAGGGGAGGTGGTGCAAGTGGTTAACATGCTTTGCTGTTAACCCAAAGGTTCGAGGTTTGAATCCACCCAGAGGTGCCTTGGAAGAAAGGCCTGGTGATCTATTTCTGAAAAATTAGCCATTGAAAATGTTGTGGAACAAAGTTCCACTCTGACACACATAGGGTCACCATGACTAGTCAGAATTGAGTTGACAGCAACTTTTATTTTTTTAAATACGACTGAGATTCTTTTCTTTTCTTTTTTTTTTTTAACATGTTATTGTGTTTTAGGCGAAGATTTACCCAGCTAATTAGTTACCCATTCAACAATTTATACACAAACTGTTTCACGACATTAGTTACCATCCCTGCAAAGTGTCAGCATTCTCCCCTTTTCCACCCTGCTTTCCCAGTTTCCATCCATCCAGTTTCCCTGCCCCTCCTTGCTTTCTCACCTTTGCTTTTGGGCAAATATTGCCTGTTTGGTTTTGTATAGTGATTATTCTAAACAGCACATTCCTCATGGGTGTTATTGTTTATTTTATAAGCCAATCTAACATTTGACTGAAAGGTGTCCTCCAGGAGTGGTTTCAGTTCCAGATTAAAAGGGTGTCTTTGGGCGATAGTCTCAGGGGTTCCTCCGGTCTCTATCAGTCCAGTAAGTATCATCTTTTTTTTTTTAATGAATTTGAGTTTTTTTCTACATTTTTATTTCATTCTAACCAGGACCTTCTATTGTGTCCCTGGCCAGAATTGTTGGTACTGGTAGCCAGGCACCATCTAGTTCTTCTGGTCTCAGGCTAGAGGAGGCTGTGCTTCTTTGGGCCATTAGTCCTTTGGACTAACTGCTTCCTTGAGTCTTTGGTTTCCTTCACTCTCCTTTGCTCCAGATGGTAGGAGACCAATAGTTGTATCTTATTCTCTTTTTTTGTTTTGAAGTTGTTATGTCATTTACAGCTTAATTCCTCCACTTCTCTGTGGTTACTTTTTTAGCTTTATTTTCCTTTTGTGAAGTCTTTATCTGGGTTGGTATCTGGGTGATGTTGTCATGTGTCTTTATCTCAGGTTGTTGTCTGATGTCGTTGGTTCTCTATCAGAAGGATTCCCTTTAATATTTCTTGTAAATCTGGTCTGGTTTTTACGAATTCCTTAGTTTCTGCTTATCTGGGAATGTCTTAGTTTTGTGATAGTTTTTTTTTTTTTAATTGTACTTTAGTTGAAGGTCTACAGAACAAACTAACTTCTCATTAAACGATTAGTACACATATTGTTTTGTGACATTGGTTACCAACACAATGGCACGTGAACACTCTCCCCTTCTCGAACTTCGATTCCCTATTAGTAGCTTTCCTGTCCCCTCCTGCCTTCCACTCCTTGCCCCTGGGCTGGTGTGCCCCTTTAGTCTTGTTTTGTTTTATGGGCTTGTCTAATCTTTGGCTGAAGGGTAAACCTCAAGAGTGACTTCATTACTGAACTAAAAGGGTGTCTAGGGGCCATACTCTCAGGGTTTCTTCAGTGTCTGTCAGGCCAGGAAGTCTGGTCTTTTTCTATGAGTTAGAATTTCATTCTACATTTTTCTCCAGCTCTGTCCAGGATGTTCTATTGTGATCCCTGTCAGATCAGTCAGTGGTGGTAGCCAGGCACCATCTAGTTGTACTGGACTCAGTCTGGTGGAGGCCGTGGTAGTTGTGGTTCATTAGTCCTTTGAATTAATCTTTCCCTTATGTCTTTCATTTTCTTCATTCTGCCTTGCTCCAGATGGGGTGATGCCAGTGAAGTATCTTAGATGGCCACTCACAGGCTTTTAAGACCCCAGACGCCACTCACCAAAGTAGAATGTAAAACATTTTCTTTATAAACTATGTATGCCAACTGAGCTAGATATTCCCCGAGACCGTGGTCCCCACAGCCTTCAGCCCTGCCATAGTTTTTGAAACACAGTTTTGCTTGGTATATGATTCCTGGTTGGCAATTCTTTTCTTCAGGATTTTATGTATGTCATCCCATTGCCTTCTTGCTTGCATGGTTTCTGATGAGAAATCAGAGTTTAGTCTTATTGGTACCCCTTTGTAAGTGGTATTTTGGTTTTGATGAGCTGCCTTTCAGAATTCTTTCTCTGTCTTTGGTTTTGGAAAGTTTGATTATGATATATGTTGATGAATTTTGGGGGGTTTGTTGAGCTTCTTGGATGATAACCTTCTCATCTTTCATGATATTTGGGAAGTTTTCAGCCAGTATATCTTCAACAATTCTCTCTGTGCTTTTTCCCCTCCTCTTCTGGAAGTCCTATTATGCATAAATTCTTCCTCTTGATGGTGTCCCATATAACTCTTAGGCTTTCTTCATTCTTCCTTCTGATTGTTCCTCAAATTAGTATCAAGGGATTTGTCCACTATTTCACTGATTATTTCTTCTATTGATTAAATTCTACTTCTGTGTCCTTCCATTGAGTTATCTATTTCTGATATTTTGTTGTTAATCTTCTGAATTTCTAATTGTTGTTTTTGTGTGGTTTCTAATTGTCTATTGAGTCTGTCATTTTGTTTTTGAATTGTTTTCCTGAATTCCTCTAGGGTTTTGTGTGTGTGTGTTTTCCTTGATCTCTTTGAGGATCTGAAATATAAGTCTTTTGACTTCCTTCTCAGGTAGTTCTATTATTGTTTCTTCCTCAGGAAGGTTTTCTTTCCCTTTATTTTGCTCACTTGTTTGAGCCATCTTATCCTGTTTTTTCATATGATTTATTATTGTCTGCTGTCTCCGAGGCATTAAGGTGTTATTTTATTTATTTACGTGTTTATTGATCGATTGTACAGTTGTTTGTTTTGTTCTGATTTTTTGTTTTGTTTTGATATATCAGGGAGCTCATATCACAGTCCATGGGAAGGCGGGGCAGCAGATTTGGGAGACATTTGAGCAGCTAATCACCAGGAGGACAGGGGAAGGGGGAGCATGCTCCTGTGGTCAGCAGGCCTGGGTGCCTGGGCACTCCCCATTGGCTGCAGTCAGCTATTGGGACCTGGCCCCAATGAGTTGTGAGGGGAGGGGGGCACTTCCTGCAATCTGGTCGGGTGGTGGACCTCCTGTGACACTCTATAGATCGATTATTTCATGTGTGCCACCACCCTAATGGTCAGGCACTGCCACTGGTGAGTAGTGCTATGTGTAGATCCTGGCTCCCTCCCTGCTCTGTGAGGTCCAGGATCCCTGGAGCTCTCACCATCCTTCCTGTGCTTTCTCTCCTTAGCTCTGGTTTGTGTCCTGCTCACCTTGCTTCACTCCAGGTATGTCTACACAGTTTCTCTGTCTCCTATTGGGAATTCCATGTAGTTGCCTTCCTGAGCTCCTCATCCAGGATCACTGCTGGCTTTGTCTCAAGATGGCCACGCAGTGCCAAGCTGGCTGGAAGGGCACCTCTGCTCAGTTTCTCTTCTCATTTGCTGTATTTGTTCAATTTCTGTCTCCAATTGGTGTTCAATCTAATTCTTTATCCTTCAGTTTGATGCTTAGGGTTCCAAGATCATCATCTGTATCTGTTTCACTTGGTTTCTTGGGTCTTTGCTGTATGGGGAGGGCATGGTGTGTCTGACTAAGCTGCCATGTTGGACCAAAGTCCATGAACTGATACACTTTCCTGGACCGCCACCCATGTCACTCACAGGTCCTGCTCAGCACCACCTCTGCCACTGGAAATATTCTTCTGAAGGTGTTTTGAGGATAAATGAGAATCTGTTCTAGGGCAAGGGAAGAAGGAAAGGATTTCAGAGAAGTTTCATAAATATGCTAGAGTATGTGACTAATGTCTAGATGTAGAGGGTAAGGACTGAGAATATTTTCTTAATGTTTATATGGGCTTGTATTAGGAAACAGCTTAATTAGTAGTAAGTTTATTTCAGCCAAGAATACTGCAAGATTATAATGTGGTCTCTCACAGGCACATCTTTGTCAAAGCAGGGTCTCATTATCCAACACAGATGGAAAATATAGACTCATTTCCAGGAGATCTGTGACTGTGGTTAAGGGTGTGGCTCAAAGAAACAGGAGGTGACAAATGGGGAAATGAAGCCCTAATCATAGCTCTCAGTTTCATCTTCTCTACACTTGATTGTTCTTCTCCTCAGAAATGAGGAGAAACTTCTGGTTTCTTGCTGTGCTTCTGGAGAGGCCTGAGTGGAAGTTCCCCTTGACAAGACCAGCCTTGTCCACACTGGGAGTCACACTGGGTCAAGAAAGGGCCCAGTAGGAAGTGAACTCAGACAGCATCAGGTCTGATCATACAGTGTTTTCCAGAACACCAATGGGAGAGAATAAAAGTGCTGAATATTAAGAAGAAAATCAGTACAATGCAGGGTTTCTTTCAGGTTGTTGTTATTTTTTTAAAACCTGAATTTTTAAGACACTGGACATTAATAACAGTATTCTTCAGACTCATATTCTAATAAACTAAAATGTCAAGAGTCAGTCAGACAACAAATATTTAATGAGCACCGGAGCCCTGGTGGCACAGTAGTTAAGAACTTGGCTGCTAACCAAAAGGTTGGCAGCTCGAATCCACCAGCTGCTCCTTGGAAACCCTACGGGACAGTTCTACTCTGTTCTGTAGGGTTACTATGAGTTGGAATCAACTCGATGGCAACAGATTTTACGGTTTTGCTATGTGCTAGGCACTGTTCTAGGCATTGGAGATAATAGGAAAGTGCAAAGGCAGAGAGTCCTTGCTTCGGGAGCTTACATTTTGCTGAGGTGAAGCAGCTAGTAGACATAGAACAAACAAATACGATAATCTTAGATACAGATACATGCAGGAAAGATTGTAATAAAACAAGGTCATGTGGTAGAAGGTTACCAGGAGGACAGCTTTAGGTGGTCAGCTTGGTCAGAGGAGGCCTCTCCTTGGAGGAAACACTGAGAAGAGACCTGAAAAATGAGAAGGCAGCATGCAAATATCTCGGGAATTGTAGCCCAATCAGAAGGAACAGCATCAGCAAAGGCCCTGTGGTGGGAATGAATTCAGCATGTCAAAGGGACAAAAAACAGGCCAGTAGGATTGGAGACTGGTGAGGAAGAAGAGATGTAGGTACAAAATGAGTTGAGGGTAGTAGACCGTGGAGCAGAATATGGATCTTATCTTGGTTTGGAAGTTTCTGGAGGGTTTTAAGCAGGGCAGTGACATAGTCTTATTTGCTTGTGGGAAGGGGCTGCAGACAGGTAGTGAAATGGGTTAGGAAGTTGTTGAAGTGGTACAGATGAGAGAGCTATGGTGACTTGAATTAGGGTGGTATATTAGTCAGGATCCAGTGAGGACATGGAAACCACACCAGCAATATCAACAGGGAAAAATTTAATACAAAGAATATCAACTAGCAAAAGGTGGCTAACTACTAAAACAGGTAAAAGAGAATGCTAAGGAACCTTCTTCCTGGACAAGGACATCATGCCTGGTAAAGTAGAAGGTCAGTGAAAAAAAGGAAGACCCTCAAAGAGATGGATTGACACAGTGGGTGCTGCAATGTGCTCAAGCATTACAACAATTGTGAGGATGGCATAGGACCATCAGACTCTGTGTTCCTGCAGCAACCATGGAAACTTGCCAAAGAGTGTGGGCCAGAGCTGGTCTACAGGATCAACCCACTGGATGGCCAAACAGCTCATTAGAGGGTAACAGAAGGCTGGAGCTAGTCCACAGAAAATGGCTTACTAGGTGATGGAGATGTTTGTCAGAATATGAACGGTGCAGGACTCCTGCGCATGGATCCCACTGGCAGCTGAGCTGAAGAAGGAAAACAGCACGCTGGAAGCGGGGAGAGAAACCCCTTTGTCTGCTATGGTCTCGCAATGTCCCTCTAGCGCCCTCTACTGACCAGTCAAACATTGTGCCAACTGGCAAAGTGGAAATGTTCACACGGTCTGGCTTTCAGTATTGCAGCAGAGAAAAGAAGGATGGATTTGGAGCTGAGAGACCACACACTGGTAACTAGCACATACGGTAGCAGTATAGTGGGGGAGATGTGTAGTAGGATGGGAGTTTGTGCCTCCCCACAATTGTCCATAGTTTTGTGACATTGCAAAACTGCATTTAAAAAAAAAATTGTGATAGGAATGAAACCATGCACTTGCTTAAACACGTAATCCGTGTCTGCCCTGTTCTCATCTGTCTTCTTAATCTATATAATCATTATCATCCGTGTTGCACAGATGAGTACAATGAGGCTCAGAAACATTAAATAACTTGTTTGAAGTCACGCTGATAATAAGTGATGTCCATCTGCCTCTAAGCCTGCATTCTTTCCCCTGCATCCTGCTGCCTCCCTCATGGAGAACGGGAGTCCCTGGTAGAGTCTGCTCCCAGGAGTTTAGCGCTGGCCCTCCCTTTGCCCTTCCTTGACCACTTGGCCCTCTGCTGACTGCGTGGGTCCTGACTACGGAAGACACTGTCTTCTATATCCCCAGGTTCAGGGTATAAACTGGCCTGGGCATAGGCCCTGGGACCGCAAATGCCCCTCACGGTTCCAATATTAGAACCTGGCCTTTGAACAGCTCTGAGAGAGCACCTGACCCCATGTACGCAGAGCACATAAAGGGCTCCTGAATAGATCTCACCTCCAGGACGGAACAATCTGGCTTTCAACTGGTTCTCTTCATTACCACTTAAAAATGTTTCTGCCCCTTAAAAATGGAAGGCTTTCTCCTTTGAAGGGAAGTGAGATGGGAACATTCCTGAGCACCCCTTCCTGCAGAATCCCTCCTCCTTTGGCTTCTTCACAGGAAAGAGTCTGGCAGGTGTGGAGAAAAGCTTGCTTAATATGGACAGGAACCGGCAAACTGCCAGCTTGGATCAGATGTCCCATCCCCAGGGCAGGGATTCAGAGCTCTATGAGAATGCCTCCGAGTGTTCTCGGCCAGCTCCTGTATCTAAGGTTACTAGCTGTAAGTCACACTGGGATGAGAGGGGACTGAATTTCTCTAGGAGAGCTGTAGGAATCCTTTCAGAGTCTGTATTCATCAATCCATGTGTTTACTAATATTTATTGAACCTATTATGTACCAGACACTGTGGTAAGGCCTTTTATGAGTTATGTAATCTTAACAACAAGTCTATGAAGTAGACACTATTGTTGTCCCCATTCTACAGATGAGGAAACTGAGGCTCAAGGACGTTAAATAGCCACTAAGCAGGCCTGTGGGAGATGCAGTTCTTGCAGTTTCTGGAATCTGCCTTGGATGCACGCTCACCTAATGACAGGCCACCTTTTCTTTTGGTCCTTTACCCCTTAGAGGTCTGGCCTGATGTGTGTTTATGGGCTTGCTTGCTTGTGTATCTTCCCTGACTCATTCCAAAACGGGTTTCAGATAGTGTACCAAAATACAAATGAGATGAAAGTAGATAAATTTAAAAAATCAGGGCAAAGAAAAATACAGATAAAGCAAGAAGATAACGCCTGGGAGAAAGGTTGTTGTTAGGTGCTGTGGATTGATTCTGACTCATAGCGACCCCATGTGACAAAGTAGAGCTACCCCATAGGGTTTTCTTGGCTGTAATGTTTGTGGAAGCAGATCACTGTATCTTTCTCCCATGGAGGTGCTAGGTGGGTTCAAACTGCCAGCCTTTAGGTTAGCAGCCAAGTGCTTAACCGTTGTGTCACCAGGGATCCTTGAGAGAAAGGTAATGTGAACATATTCAGTTACAAAATCAGGGCAGAGGCTCCTAAGAGACAAAACAGAGAGAGACAAACCTGACCAGTTAACATATTTACTACTTAGACACCAGTGAAAATAAACCAACCAGTCCTATATGCATCCACATTTGTAGATCTCAAAAATACAGAAGGTTAAACCCTAAGAGTATGGCCCCCGGACACCCTTATAGCTCAGTAATGAAGTCACTCCTGAGGTCTACCCTTCAGCCAAAGATTAGACAGGCCCATAAAACATAAGAAGATTAAATGGGCACACCAGCCCAGGGGCAAGGACTAGAAGGCAGGAGGGACAGGAAAGCTGGTAATAGGGAACCCAAGGTCGAGAAGGGGAGAGTGTTGACATTTTGTGGGGTTGGCAACCAATGTCAGAAAACAATATGTGTATTAATTGTTTAATGAGAAACTAGTTTGCTCTATAAACCTTCATCTAAAGTACAATAAAAAAAATTAAAAATAGTAAAAAAACCATATACATATATATGTATGTCTGTGTATATATGTATATACATATATATAGAAGGTTAAGCAGCAAAGAAGATGAAGAAAGGAAGGCTCAGAGAGTTTAAGCAACTGGCCCAAGGTTGCACAGCTTATAAACAGCAGATCCAGGTGCAACGCCAAGTGTTTCTGACTTGGGAGCTGGCCTCTAATTTTGTGTATCATTTTTTTCTTCCTTTTAAAACTTGACACAGTTCTGGCTCTCAAGAAGCTCATAAAACAGTAGAGAAAGCAGATACATAAACGGTTCACTGAGTCCCAGTGTGGTAAGTGTGCCGGAGGCTTAGGGCTTCAGCACAGGGCTTCAGAGGAGCATAGGGGTGGGGGTGGGAGGTAGGTGATCATAAGATGAGTCTTAAAGGATGCCCTGGGGTAGGTGGGTGGAAACCCTGGTGGCGTAGTGGTTAAGTGCTACAGCTGCTAACAAAAAGGTCAGCAGTTCGAATCCACCAGGCGCTCCTTGGAAACTATGGGACAGTTCTACCCTGTCCTATAGGGTCGCTATGAGTCAGAATCGACTCGATGGCAGTGGGTTTGCTCGGGCTGGGTGGTATGCTAGGAATTCCAAGCAGAGGGTACAGCATGAGCAAAGGCCCGGGAGCTAAAAATAGCTTGTGTGCAGGGGAACTATAAGTAATTCAGTATTTCTGGAGTTTAAAGAGCCAGGCCCACCACCCATCTTTCAGTTTGTCATAGTGTGGTGGCTTACGTATTGCTATGACGCTGGAAGCTATGCCACTGGTGTTTCAAATACCAGCAGGGACACCCATGGTGGACAGGATTCAGTGGAACTTCCAGACTAAGACAGACTAGGAGGAAAAACCTGGTGATCTACTTCCCAAAACTAACCATTGAAAACCCTATGGATCACAACTGTCAAAGACAGAAGTTGCTTAGAGAAACACCAAAAATTAGTGGAATAGAATATATTTATTGTGAGTAGAAACAATTAGAATTGGGCAAGATCGTCCAAACATGTGGGAAGGCACTCCAAATAGGGGTCAGTGAAAGTGGGTTATATTGTTGTTATTGGGTGCTGTCGAGTCGTTTCCGACCGATAGTGACCCTGTGTACAACAGAACAAAACACTGCCTGGTGCTGCGCTATCCTCACAATCGTTGTTATGATTGAGCCCATTGTTGTAGCCACTGTGTCAATCCATCTCATTGAGGGTCTTCCTCTTTTTTGCTGACCCTCTGTTCAACAAAGCATGATGTCCTTCTCCAGGGACTAGTCCCTCCTAATAACATGTCCAAAGAGCATGAGATGAAATCTCACCATCCTTGCTTCCAAGGAACTTTCTGGCTGTACTTCTTCCAAGACAGATTTGTTCATTCTTCTGGAAGTCCATGGTATAGTTAATATTCTTCACCAACACCATAATTCAAAGGCATCAATTCTTCTTTGGTCTTCCTTATTATATTGTTATGCTAATTTCTTAGGAGATAACCCCGAAGTATGAGCAGGGTTGCAGGGTCTGTCGGTTACAGAAACAGAATCACCAAGACACACCTTATATCCTAATATGCAACCTCTAGTCAGACCCTATAGTTCCTGCTTCTCTAAGCTGGCTGTACATAGATAATTTTCCAAAAGAACCCAATGCCTAAGGCAAAAATGCTCTTCACTAAGCTGCTTACTAAGCTATTGTTTGATCTAAAGTTGACTTCAGGGAACCAGTCCCTTCAAGATGCAAAAGGACACCTAAGGGCGGATGGCCTGGGTGGGTCACCCTAATTCCATGAGCCCAGAAATCTGGATTCCAGGAAAAACAAAACAATTTTGTCACAACAGAATATTGTCTGATATAGTGCTGGAAAATGAGCCACCTAGGTTGGAAGGCACTCAAAACACACAGTAGCCTCAACAATAGACTCGACCATACTAATGGTCGTGAAGATCATGCAAGACCATGCGAGACCAGGCAACATTTCTTTCTGTTGTACGTGGGGTTGCTACGAGTTGGAGCCCACTCAATGGCAGCTAACAACGACAAAAAGTCAGACGGGGCTATGTAGAATGAGGCTGGAGGGATGGGCAGGACATGGAGTGCTTGCATTCCTATTAAGGAGGGTGGACTGTATCTTTAAGGTGACAGATGAAGTGAGAATATAATTTATTGTCCTCTCCAGGACACTTTTGAGAGTGAAAATGTGCTAAAAATAATGGGTGTTAATTACTCTATACTAAGCATAAACTGTGACTGTCCCAGGCACCCTAGTAATAGAGCATCTTAAAGACCTTTTAAGTAGGGGAGTGACATGATCAGATCTGCATTCAAGAAAGATTGCTGGCTGCCATGTGCGAGACAGGTTGAATGTATGTTCATTTCAATAGGTAAAACATACTTAACATAAAGAATTCAGATGTACAAAAAGTATACGATGACAATTAAGTTTCCCTGACACCCTTAACCATGAGTCCCACTCCTCAAAAGCAGTCACTGTCCCCAGCTTTAGTGTCTTATCCTAGGGGTAGTCTATGAATATAAAAGCATGTATGTATATATCTCCCTTTTTAACTCAAGTAGTAGCACACAAGACACAGTTTCCTACATCTTGCCTTTTATTTAATATCTCTTCCAAGTTAGTACATATAAAGCTGTCTTGATCTTTTTATTATTTTTAAAATATTCCATGGATCCAGTGTATTGTCTTCAATTTCTTCCCTATTGATGGGCGTGTAGATTGTTTCCAGTTTCTTGCTATTGCAAACAGTGCATGGAATGAATTCCCTGGAGTGGAATTGCTGAGTCAAAGGATTATATGCACATTTATAATTTTGATAAATATTGCTAAATCACCCTCCATAGAGGTGGTTCCAGTTTGCAATCCTTCCAGTCATGTTTTTTGTCCTGGGTGACTTGGGGAGGAGGGTTATCCTTTGGACACAGGGAGACAGAACAGGTGGTTGTTGCAAGAGTCCAAGAGAGAGATGATGAGGTCTTATCTAAGGCTGTCATAGTGGGGGTAATGAGGAGGTGCTGATTTGGAGAAATACTTTAGGAGGTAAAATAAGCGTGATTGGGTAGATGTGGAGGGAAGGGGATGATTTCCACTTTTCTACCCTGGGTAACTGAGGGATACAGGAAGTTGGATACAAGGGCCTGAGGCTGGGAAGAAGCTCTAGGCTGGAGGCACAGGTTAATGAAGCACAAGCAGGTGGTGGGAGGTGAAGCCTTTTGTGTGGATGGTGAAGCCCTGAGAGAGTGTGTCAGGGAGAGGAGCATTGGGCCCAGAGTTGAGGGAAGGGCCTGGAGTAGGGTGAGGCAAGCCAAGTACCTAGGACACAAAATTTAAGGAGACCCTCACTCTCAGGTGCTGGCTCTGCACTTGCACAACCTTGAGAGTGAGAGCCACCTTAAGTTTTGCTCCCTAGGTACCTCACTTGCCCCAACTTAGTCCCAGCCTAGTGGAGGGAGCCTTGGGACTTGGCCTTATTTAAAAAGCAGGTCAAGGTGAGGAAGGAACAAAGATTCAAAGAATGCTTGGAGAGGCAGGTGTCCAGGAGGCCAAGGAAGTAAACTTCCTGGTTTCTGGGATACAATTCTAGCAAGGAAAGCACTAGAAATTGCCCATTAGATGTAACAATTAAGAGGTCACTAGCACCCTTAGCAGAGCAGTTTTAGTAAAGCAACAAAGGCTGGATGTTCTGGGATTCTATGAAACAGTAATAGAAAGTCAGGGTGTTTATCCATTGGTTGTATCCTAGCAACAGCATGTTCTTGACAGGGGTAAGTGTTCTAGAATGTGAGACCAAATTATACAAGAACACCATGTTCTAGAATGTCTACATACGTTTGCCAGCCAATTTTTTTACTTAAAGACACGCAGGAGATTAGTAAAAATTACCCCCTTTTCCTCTAAATTTCCAAGTGGTTGATGGCAGACATGTATTACACTAACAGAACTTAAAAAACTTTGCCAGGGTCACCTGCCTGAATTTAAGGTTAACATGAGGTGAAACAGGACAAGAGGAAGCATCTCAGCAGGGGAATGAGCTCCAAGTTGTACTTTGCCACGTCTTTAATCAAACATCAGTAAACATTTTGAGAATTTACTGTGGGATGATAAACACCCCAGAGACAACACTGGTGGTTGGTTCTTTCCCTCCTTCCTGGGGTCCTCCCCATTTGAACCCTTCCATCATTAGTGGTGACTGATGTGACCCAAAATTTATTTTAAGCAGCTTTTAATGATGAGCAGTAAATTGGGGGGTTGGTGGGGGAGGGGGCTAATTTGGCCTCTTTCTCCAGTTATTCCCTTGTTTGCTCTCTCCGGGGACTGTGCACACCTCCCCAAGATCACACCTTGATGCATAATATGTGCTTTATTCTACTGTCTCCTGATAGAGAGAACATGAGCTGGTCTCCAGGGCAAGGGCTGAGTCTCAGGTGTCTCTTGAGGGGCTACTATGCTAGGCACAGGGGATGAGAGGATGAATAAGAGCTGGTCTCTTTCTTTGAGATCCCCTAGTTGACTGGAGGAGATAAATTTGTAAATAGGTTCATAGGAGGAAATGCAACAAACTAGAGGGAAGAAGGCAAGATGAGGGGCACCTAATCAGCCCTAGGCAGTCAGCAAAGACTTCCTGGAGGAGGTGATACCCGAAGCATTCACCAGAGTCAGTCTGGTGAAAGTTGTGGGAAGCGTGTTTCTGACTGTAGAAGCAGCCTATGTAAAACACGCATGTGTGGAACAGCACAGTATACAGACAGTCCCCAGGCTACCAACGTCCATAAGTACAACAGTTACAAACCAACCCCCGTAAAGCCTATTATATTAAAAACTTGAAGGACATACAGTGGTTTGTAATAACAAATAGGTGCTACCTTTCAACACACATCAAGACATTATTATTATTACTGTATTATTAAGTTAAAGATATTTTAATGTATCTGGAAGTGTGTCTTTAATGTTTTTTTATGCAGAGAAGGGTACGTGATGTACTAATGCAAATATTTGACTAACTGACATTAGATACAAACCATACCTAATGGTTCCAACTTACATACAAATTCAACTTAAATACAGACTTAAGAACAGCACTCGTTCGTAAGATGGGGACTTCCCGTATACTGGGAATTACAAGGGGTTTGGTGATACTGGAACTCCAAGTCCAGAGAGTCGGCATCCCTGGTGTTATGCCTGGTACAGAACAGATCTAGCAATTGCTGTGGAATAAAGAGCAAAATGTCACAAGCAAGGTCTTTTTTTAGGCAAAAGAGAGAGGGGAGTTTTCTGGGCAAATCAGTGTGAGTTGCAATATTGTCAGCCTGTCAATGTCAGTCCCCTTCCACCATATGATTGCAGAAGGTAGTCTCTGAGCCTGGGTGTGGAATGAGAGCACAGAAGGAGAGGATCAGGCTCAGCCCTACAGGCTGGGAGGGCTTTGTGAAAGTTTTGAACTTGTCCTTATAGTTCCTGTCCCACATGCAGGATGGAAGGGGATTGACACCCTCTGCTTTCTCTTGAGTCTTGTGTTAATATGACCTTGGATGGGGTTATGCCTTGGGTCTTTTCTACTAGTACTTTGGCTTTTATTGTTATGCCTTTGGGTTGTCCAAGGGATGCCCTAAGAAACAGCTACCAGAACTCTTTTGTTTATTAAAGGAGTGTTGTTGAGGTCAGCGATGACTCCATCACTTTGTACCTGGTTTATGAGCACGTAGTGGGAGACATTCCTGTCAGGCCCATCTAACCCCTGGAAAAGCCAAGTCTTCTGCCCAATTTTTATTGTGGTAATTTGTTAAATTAAAAATTATTTTGAACACTTAAAAATTCAGAAAATACAGAGGATAACATAACTGTCATGTTCCTGACACCCCAAATGAACAAATGTTAACATGTTTTCTTTTTTACTTCAGATCTTTCTGTTTGCTTGTTTGTTTGTTTCTTTTAAATAAAGCATTACAGATAAAATTGAAGTCTCTTATGTTTGCCTTCCCAGTTCTTCTTCGTCTCTCCCTAGAGGAAACTACTGTCATGTTTCCATAATTTATAGTGTGTGCTTCCATAAGCAACGTGGCAATATACAGTATCATACAGTGTGTTTAAGAACCCCTGGTGGTGCAACGATTAAGCACTCAGCTGCCAACCAATAGGTTGGCAGGTCAAAGCTACCCAGCAGCTCTGTGAGAGAAAGACCTCACAATCCACTTCTGTAAAGATTACAGCCAGGAAGATCTTATGGGACAGTTCTGCTGTGTCATATGGGATCACTGTGGGTTGAAATCAACTTGTCAACACCTAACAACAACATTCTAGATATTTCATATAAGTGAGATCATATAGTATTTGTCCTTTTGTGACTGACTTATTTCACTCAGCATATTTTCAAGGGTCGTTGATGTTGTAGCATGTCTCCAAATCAGTGTCTCCGCTTAAACTATCAAGTGGGACCCTGGATGTGATCGTGAAGGTGTTAGCTTGTTAACTGATGCATTGTGCTGGGTAGGAGTGTGCTTTGCCTGTCACACATTCCTGGTTAGGCTTCTCTGGGTCTGGCCAATCTTGGGCACCACAGTTGGAACTCAAACTTCTAAAGATGCCCTCAGTTAACAGGAATCCCTGCTTCCTACGACTCCCATAGTCCTTTATACCAATCCTTCTTTATAAATCTATCTTAGCCCAGCCCCCTCAACCCAGCCAAAAGGGCTCCTCTGAAATTGCCCAGAAGCACAAGCTGGTTCCAGACTATCTTGATGTTCTCTTCTCTGTCAGCGCCCTTGTAGAATAACCCTGCTCTTTTTCTCTAGCCACCATTTAGGCTCAGTCTCAAAGCCTAACACCCCAGATAATTGCCTTAGGACCATGATAGTGTCCCAACTCCAAGACTGCTTATCTGGGCATGGTGGACCCGCATGAACCTGTTGTGACATCTTTCACATGGCTTGATGCCACTGTAACTGTTCACAACTTCAGTC
This sequence comes from Dugong dugon, assembly GCA_030035585.1. Classification (NCBI taxonomy): domain Eukaryota; kingdom Metazoa; phylum Chordata; class Mammalia; order Sirenia; family Dugongidae; genus Dugong; species Dugong dugon. Next base: position 93,748,739 of record CM057473.1, on the reverse strand, counting down.
ACCAGAGGGCCCTCTGCCTAGTGCGTACCTTGGTTTATGAGGATCTCAAAGGAGGGACCACATCTTGCTTATTAAAGCCACAGTGCCTAGAGCAGGCACACAGTACACACTTAAAAAAAAATTAATTGAAATAATGGCAGAATAGAAATGTTCAGCCCATATCTTAGTTATGTAGTGCCGCTGTAACAGAAATACCACAAGAGGATGGCTTTAAGAGAAATTTGTTCTGTCACAGTCTAGGAGGCCAGAAGTCTGAATTCAGGGTGTCAACTCCAGGGGAAGGATTTCTTTCTCTGTCAGCTCTGGGGGAAGGTACTTGTCATCAATCTTCCCCCAGTCTAGGAGCTTCTTAGCGCAGGGACCCCAGGTCCAGAGGACATGTTCCGTTCCCGGCTCTTTGTTGGTGGCATGAAGTCCCATTCCTCTATGCTCACTTCTGTCTTAGATACAACCTAATCCTATAGATTGAGTCCTACCTCATTAACATAACTGCCTCTAGTCCTGCCTCATTAACATCATAGAGGTAGGATTTACAACACATAGGATAATCAGATCACAAAATGGTGGACAACCACACAATACTGGGAAACATGGCCTAGCCAAGTTGATACACATTTTTGGGGACACAATTCAATCCTTAATAGTCTGTTTTAATATAAAACTGTGTTTAAAAAACCTTCTTTGCTGTGTGGAAGGATAGGATGTAATTACTTCCCCTGCTTTATAACATAGGAAATTAAGTTATCCTTGTCTTTGAAGGGAAACCCTGGTGACATAGTGGTTAAGAGCTACCGCTGCTAACCAAAGCGTCTGCAGTTTGAATCCACGAGGCACTCCTTGGAAACTCTATGGGGCAGTTCTACTCTGTCCTATAGGGTCACTATGAGTCAAAACTGACTCGACAGCAATGGGTTTTTTAGTTTTGTCTTTGATGGGAGTCCTGGTGTTGCAGTGGTTAAGAGCTCGACTGCTAACCAAGGGAAAGGAGGGGGAAGAAAGAGCCAGTCTTCACCATCCCGGAATGCCAATTCCTATGAGCATAGACCTGTACTTTGGGGGTTGTCCTGAGTTGGCCCTAATGTCTGAAAGCTGTTATCTGTTTGGAGAAGCTCCCCAGGCCTCCAGACACCTACCCCTGGAGGGAAGGCACTTGGGTGCTCACAGGACTACCTGTACCCCTCATGCTCCCCACTAGGTAGTCCTGGCATTGGGACTGCAGACTGGCTTCTGGCCCAGGCTTTCCCTCCCCTTCCAGCCTCCCAGCCCATTGCTGGAGTGACAGCCAGATTGCCACTGGTATCTTCTTAAAAGAGTGGCACCTCTAGACACATGGCTTGTAGCTCAGGATGCCAGGAAATGTGGATACTTTTCCGGTGGGTGACTATTTCCATGTAAAATCCTTCTTAGAAACTGGAGCTAATTGAAAAGTTCTGCAAACAGATGCCAGGGAACCTTTGTGGCCCTGCCCTGAAGTGTCTTCCTCTCTCTGTGTTAGCATGTGAACAGTTGTGCATTTGTTCCTGTTTGGGGCTCATGGGAGAACTAAGTAAGACATAACCATAGTAACAGGCAATTAACTCCAATCACTGTAGCTAATCACTGGGTTAGAATTTCCTGCTGGAAAGCTCTTTTTGAACTTCCTCAAGAGAGTTTCACAAGTTTGCTGTGAGAAGCGGAAGTTCCACTGCATGGAGGCTGCTTCCAGGTCCCTGGGACCTTGGCTGCAGGTGCTGTGATGGGAAGAACACCTGACCAGATGTAGGTGCCCTGGGCCCAGGTCCCAGCTTCACTGCTCCCACCTGTGTGAGCTTGGACAAGTTACTTCCCTTCTGGCCCTTAGTTTTCCCTTATGAAAATGGGTGGATAATTTTTGGCTGCCTTGGATTATCATGAGAATAAAAAGAGTTAATTCCTGTGTTATGGATTGAATTGTGTCCCCCCCAAATTATGTGTTGTAAATCCTCACCTTTACACCTGTGGATATAATCCCATTTGGGACTAGGGATTTCTTTGTTATGTTAATGAGGCATGTCATTGTAGAGTGTGTCTTAAACCAATCACTTTTTGAGACACAGAAGAGCAGATCAGGCACTGAAGAAAGTAAGGACAATCAGGGGAAGATAGATGCCATGTAGAGATCTCCAAGGAACTCCCGGAAGAATGCCAGAGAAGCTGAGATAAAGATTTTCTGCCAAAGGGGACAGAGAGAGCCTTCCCCTAGAGCTTGTACCCTGTATTCGAACTTTTAACCTCCTTAACTGGGAGAAAATAAATCCTGTTGGTCAAAGCCACCCACTTGTGGTATATTTGTTACAGCAGCACTAAGAAACTAAGACATCCGTGAATCCTATTTTAGAAGTACTGCAAATGTCAGGGGTTGTTCATATTAGTAGAACCCCTGTGTTTGACCTTGCTTTTCAGTTCCACAGGGTGTGTTTATGGATGCTGGAGTGAGGGAAGTTGGATGATGAGTCTTGTGCTAGCAGAACTTCAAATCAAAAGTGTCCAGACCTAGTTTGTAACAACGAGTTAATCTGCACCACTCTTGGGCAAACAAGGAGAGAGGTCAGGTGATTGTGATTTTTGCAGAAAGTACGTAGCAAAATTGTTTCCAGGAAGTATGTAACAAAAATGTTCTTGCCACAATGCTTGCAAGGAAAGTTCTCAGGAAATGCATGTTGAAAACAGATTAGCTGATGTTGTGAAAGGTTGCTTGAGGTTTAGTGTCACTAAGCCTTTGCGTGTAAAAACCGTTTTCAACTTTTCTGGAGTGGAGCACGTCATAATTTTTACCTTGTGTTGTCCAACTCGAGTTGCTACTCCTCAATAGAACTTCTTTTCTTTCACTCCTAACAGAGTATGAGACTTTCTTCTTTGACAGTCATCTGATTTTTAAAAAAATTTTATTATAGTGATTTTCAAATACAAATAAAAGTAGAGGAGAATAATTGATCTCCCGTGAATTCATCACCAACTTCAACAGTTAGCAACCTTTTGCCAATCCTGTTTCATCCATCCCCTTTTTAACAAAACAGCTTTATTGAAGTATAATTTACGTACAAAAAATGCACTTAAGTGTACCCTTCAGTGAATTTAGACAAATTTAGACACTCATATAACTGTTAACCACAGACATAAAACATTTTCATCACTTCCAAAAGTTCCCTTGTGTCCCTTCCTAGTCAATACTCCCTATGGTCCCAGGCAACCACTGATCTACTTTCTGTTACTATAGATTAGATTTGTCTTTCTTAGAATTACATATGGGGGCACTGGTGGTTCAGTGATACAATTCTCACCTTCCATGCAGGAGATGTGGGTTCAATTCCTTGGTCATCGCACCTCATGTGGAGCCACCACCCATCTGTCAGTGGAGACTTATGTGCTGCTATGATGCTGAACAGGTTTCAGCAGAGCTTCCAGACTAAGCTAGAGTACAAAGAAAAGTCTGGCAGTCTACTTCTGAATATCATCCAATGAAAACCCTATGGATCACAATGATCTGATTTGCAACTGATCTTGAGGTTGGTGCAGGATAGGGCAGGGTTTTATTCCTTTGTGCATGGGGTCACAGTGAATCAACGGTCAACTTGATAGCAGCTAACAGCAGAGTTCCATATAAATACAATCTTTGGTGTCTGACATCTTTCCCTGAGCATGATGCCCGTGTTGTTGTGTGTATCAGTAGTTCATTTCTTTTATAGCTGAGTAGTAGTCTCAATTCTACTGAACAAATATATCACCTTACGTATTGAATGAAATATAAGGAATATATCCATTCACCTGATGATATTTTTGTTTTCAGTTTTAGCTATTATGAATAAAGATGCTATGAACAGTCATGTGCAAGTCTTTGTGTTGTCAAAAAATTATCCAAAACTTGGAAACAGGCAAAAGTGGGTTTTCTTTCAATTCAGTGCTGGAGTTGCTTCTTTTGAGAATCTATTGACTGGGCTGTTCTACAAGCCTATACAATCAGATGTTAACATGTAGATATTTCAGCCTGGTAGAGATGCAAATAATTTCTGCTTGGTCAAAAAGATAACCCCAAAATTACGGTTTATGGCCTTGTAGGATATTATCCAGTTTTGTATTAAAATAGACATGTCTATTTTAAAACTCATTTTAAAAAAATGGACAAAAGATTTGAACACACATTTTACAAAACAAACAAACAAAGACAATACAGAAATGGCCAATGAGGATATGAAAAGATATTCAACATTATTAGTCATTGGGGAAATACAAACTAAAATCACAATGATATAAAACACACAATTATTAAAATAATTAAAATTAAAAAGACTAACAACACCAAGTATTGAAAAGGATGTGGAGCAACTGGAATTCTCATATATTGCTCATGGCATAAAATTTAACAGCTTCTGGGGAAAACACGTTGGCCATTTCTTATAAAGTTAAGAAGGTTCGAAAGGTTTAGAAACATGATTCTCATGCAAATATAAAATGAACATTAATCAAAGATTTTATTTAACTCATTAATTAATGAGGAAGTCAGTCACATGTTAGATTTAAAGCGCATTCAAGGAGTTGTTTTATCCAGTTTTATATTAAAAGAGACATGTCTGCAGTCAGTGGTTTAAACCCACCAGATGATGCATGGGAGAAAATACCTGGCAATCTACTCCCATCAAGATTACAGCCTTGGAAACCCTGTTGGGCAGTTCTACCCTGTCCCGTAGGGTTGCTATGAGTTGGAATTGGCTCCACGGCACACAACAAGATTGCTCATGGGTTCGGCAAAAAGGATGGATCACAATGTTCATTTCTTCACAATTACTGTTCTCATTTGGTGATTACTTCCCTCCAATCATAACCCTTGGTGAAGGGACTAGAGATGCCAAATGGAGAGAAAAGAGAGAGAGAGAGAGAGAGAGAGAGAGAGAGCATGAATATGTATATGTGTGTATTTTGTATGTGGCTAGTTACAACTCACTAATCTGAATATCCCCATGCTTAACATTCCTGAACTGAACAGAAGGTTTAAGCCCGTCTTCATTCCACTGAAATAGGTACTATTATTATTTCCATTTACTGATGAAAAAACTGATATATAGAAGAAACGTTGCCTAAGGTTGCATGGTAGATGGAAACTGGCAGTCTGGTTTAATATGTGAACTGTTAACTCATTGCTGTAGAGTAGATTCCAACTTACAGTGACCCTATAGGACAGAGTAGAACTGCCCCATAGGGTTTCCAAGCAGCGGCTGGTGGATTCAAACTGCTGACCTTTTGGTTAGCAGCCATAGCTCTGAACCATTGCACCACCAGGGTCCAAACTATTTACAGATACATTTTTTTTAAAGGTAAAAGATTCTCATACAAATATAAAATAAGCATGTGTCAAACATTTTATTTAACTCGTTACTTAATGAAGGAATCATTAAGATGTTATAATCACTTCAAAGAAAAATTTATAACCACTCATATACAGACAAATAAGAAATGCTGAACTGAATTTACAAATAGATGCAAAACAAGTCTACCTACAGGGAAATAATCAATTGCATTCCAGTAAACACAATTAATTTGCATTTCTATGGAGGAGGATGGTTTACATCATAATCCATTTTCTACAGTTTACAGAGTTGTAAAATAGCTCAAAGACAGTGAAAGGCTGAGATAACCTGAAGGGTGTGCTAGACAGTATCTTTTTGGTTCATTTCTAAGTGTCTCGATTTTTTTTTCCTCTTTTTTTTTTTGTTGTTGTACTTTAAATGAAAGTTTACAATTCAAGTTAGTCTTTCATACAAAAATGTATACATACATTGTTATGTGACCCTAGTTACTCTCCCTATACTAGGACATCACACTCCTTTCAACTCTGGATTTCCTGAGTCCATTCAACTAGTTCCTGACCCTCTCTGTCTTCTTATCTTGCCTCCAGACAGGAACAGCCCATTTAGTCTCATGTATCTACTTGAGTCTCTCAGAATTTTTAGTACTTCAACACTATGACCTATCATCTGGAAAACGTCCCACGTGGACACTCCTTTGCTTCCTGTCTTTATTTCCCACACTTCTTTCTCATTTACCCTTCCTTTCTTACTTCCTTGCTTACTTCTCCACTCCTCTCTAGAGAAATAATCAAGTTCCTCTCCCTTTCCCACTTCTTCCCTTCTTGTGCGTTAGAAGTTTCACAGCTCCAGGCTCAACTGAATGCCCTGGTTTTCTTGGCTGGGTTTCTGACAGCTCTGCAGAACTCTGATCCCAGTGACTGCTGGGTGAGGAAGGTGGAGGAGGGTCAGTTTAGACATTGTCTAAACTTTTAGTTCTGGAAAAAAAATTATACTTTTTCTATTTCTTTTTAATTGTCTTTTTGTTTGTTTTCTTAAACAACAATTAATCAAGGACTTTGATTACTTATAATTTCCATGTTTCAGATATCTTCCTAGATTTACTTCTCTTCTTCCTTCTAGTACTATCACAAATCTTCTGAGGCCTTGTATACCTGAGTATATTTATAGTATGCTCTCATATTTGATTGACAATTTAGACCAATACGTTATTTTTTCCCTTCAATTCTTAAAAAGAAATTGCTACATTTTCTTCTTGTATCTAGTGTTGCTTTTGAAAAGTCTGATATCTATCTGATTCTAATTCTTTTGTAGGTGATACAATGTTTCTCTCTGGAAACTTTTAGGATTTTCTATTAGCCTTTGATGCTTTTAAATTTTACTAAGGAGCGAGGGTGGTGTAATGGTTAAGAGCTCAGCTGCTGACCAGAAAGGTCAGCAGTTCAAATCCACCAGCAGCTCCTTTGGAAACCCTGTGGGGCAATTCTACCCTGTACTATAGGGTCGCTATGAGTCAGAATTGACTTGATGGCAACGGGTTTATGATTTTCCTTTCCGAAAACTTTTAGAATTTTCTATTAGCCTTTGATACTTTTAAATTTTACTATTGTTAGAATAAAGTAATATTAAGCCCGTTGTAGGGGAAAAACATCACCAAGTTTAGTAAAGCAAAAAGAAACTTTTATTCAGCATGTATTCAAAAAGGCAAAAGCGTTTTATCCAATTATCACGATTTTCACCTGATCCTAATCAAGCCTTCCCTCCCCTCAATTTGAATCAAATTTACAATTCTCAATAAATCTTGACCTTGTCTTCTAGCCGCTGAGACACTGCCAAACCTCTGGGAGGTGATTCTCTCCCTTACTGAGTAAGGTCAACAGTAAACTTGGCTTTGTCTTATCAATAGGTTATGTAGTTAATGTTTAGGGAGGCAGCTTTTGACACCAGGTACCACTTAAGACAGCCTTCCAATTCATATATATATATATATATATATATATATATATCATTGTTCTTGTTGTTTGTTCTAATCTATGCTTCTTTCACATCTGTAATTTTTCCAGGTTAATTTTAGGGGAGGAAGTCATCAGGCAGTGAGAGTTTGCCATCCTGACTTTCCTCCTGATTATATTAAACCACTGCATCAAATAGGACTCATATTGTTAACTTGTAGATTGTCCAGGACTACATGCCAATTCCTGATTTTGTACACTGCCAATTTCTGGGTTTGTTTAATAAAATCCCCCACTTAACATTTTATGTTTTCCGGTGGTTGACCCTGACCTCCGACTAATCTTGATCAACATTTCAGTTTCAAACAGGAGGGAAATTTGTTAATCGTATGACTAAAACACAGTGGTGATCTAATAACAGAGTAATAATGCCAACTTAATTATTCCTGCTGTTTGTGACTATTTTTTTATTGTTGTAGTTTAAATGAAGTTTACATTTCAAGTTAGTCTCCCATACAAAAACTTATGCATACATTGTTATGTGACCCTAATTTCTCTCCCCATACTGTGACAGCACACTCCTCCTTTCCACTCCTGATTCCCCATGTCCATTCAGCCAGCTCCTAACCCTCTCTGCCTTCTCATCTCACCTCTGGACAGAAGCCGCCCGCTTAGTCTCTTGTATCTATTTGAGCTAAGAGGTGCACTCCTCACAGGTATCACTTCATGTCCCACAGTCCAGTCCAATCCTTGTCTGAGATTCGGCCTCAGAAATTATTTTAGTTCTGGGCTGATAGTTAATCCAGGAGCCATGCTTTCCGGGGTTCCTCAGTCTCAGTCAGACCATTAAATTTGGTCTTCTTACTAGAGTTTGAGTTCTACACCCCACCTTTCTCCTGCTCCATCAGGGACTCTCTGTTGTGTTCCCTGTCAGGGCAGTCATTGGTGGTAGCTGGGCACCATCTAGTTCTTCTGGTCTCAGGCTGATGAAGTCTCTGGTTTATGTGGCCCTTTCTGTCTCTTGGGCTAATATTTTCCTTGTGTCTTTGGTGTTCTTCATTCTCCTTCACTCCAGATGGTTGGGACCAATTGATGCATCTTAGATGGTGCTGTTACCTCAATAACGCGGCTTGGAGCCGCCTGCCACAATAGCCAATTCTGAGACGGGTGAGGTGAGCAGCAAGATGTTTATTACATATCAATATATAGGAGACAGAGGGGAATAGATTTCTCCAAAAAACCCGTCTCCCCCACTGGAGATCAGCTGAAGTCTTTTATAGGGACAGGATTATGGATCTTTTGTGGTAGTTTCCCTCTGAGGTGATGATGTCTTAGATGAGTTAACCTTGTACTGGTATTCTTAGAGATTATCTGGTGGCATCTTTGGGGATTATCTGGCGACATCCTGCTTTTTCTTGTCACAAAATGGGTGCTTTGTTTGGTTTTTCATTCTTAGATCATTATCACTTGTTTTCCACCCTCCAGGGAGGAACATCGGTTAATCTTAAATCTTTTTGTAGAAACTGGAACTGGAGGGAAAAATCATGAGAAAATGTGACAGTTAGCAATGGGGAGTAAATAATAGTGAGCCGGGCGTATGCAGCCTGTTCCAGTGCTTGCAAGCTTTTAAGACCCCAGACGCCACTCACCAAAGTAGGATGCAGAACATTTTCTTAGTAAGCTTTGTTATGCCAGTTGACCTAGATGTCCCCTGAAACCATGGTCCCCAGACCCCTATCCTTGCTGCTCTGTCCCTCAAAGTGTTTGCTTGTATTCAGGAAACTTCTTAGCTTTGGTTTAGTCCAGTTGTGTTGACTTCCCCTGTAGTGTGTGCTGTCCTTCCCTTCACCTAAGATAATACTTGTCTACTATCTAGTTAGTGAATAACCCTCACGCTCCCTCCCCACCCTCGTAACAATCAAAGAATGTTTTCTTCTATGTTTAAATCTTTTCTTGAGTTCTTACAATAGTGGTCTTACACAATATTTGTCCTTCTGTGATTGACTAAATTCACTCAGCACAATGCCCTCCAGATTCCTCCATGTTATAAGATGTTTCATGGCTTCATCGTTGTTCTTTATAAATGTGTAGTATTCCGTTGTATGGATATACCATAATTTGTTTATCCATTCATCCATTGATGGGCACCTAGGTTGTTTCCATCTTTTTGCTATTGTGAACAGTGCCGCAGTGAACATGGGTGTGCATATATCTATTCATGTGATGGCTCTTATTTCTCTAGGATGTATTCCAAGGAGCAGGATAGATGGATCATATGGTACTTCTATTTCTAGCTTTTTAAGGAAGCACCGTATTGATTTCCAAAGTGGTTGTACCATTTTACATTCCCATCAACCATGTATAAGTGTTTCAGTCTCTCCACAACCTCTCCAGCATTTATTATTTTGTGTTTTTTGGATTAATGGTAGCCTTGTTGGGGGTGAGATGATATCTCATTGTAGTTTTCATCTGCATTTCTCTTATGGCTAATGATCGTGAGCATTTCTTCATGTGTCTGTTAGCCACCTGAATGTCTTCCTTGGCGAAGTGCCTGTTCATATCCTTTGCCCATTTTTTAATTGGGTTATTTGTCTTTTTGTTGTTGAAGTTTTGCAGTATCTTCTAGATTTTAGAGATTAGACACTGATTGGATTTGTCATAGCCAAATTTTTTTTTCCCAGTCTGTAGGTTGTCTTTTGACTCTTTTGCTGAAGTCTTTTGATGAGAGTAAGTGTTTGATTTTTAGGAGCTCCCAGTTATCTAGTCTGTCTTCTGGTGCTTGTGCGTTGTTACTTATGGTTCGTATTGTGTTTATGCCATGCATTAGGACTCTTAATGTTGTCCCTATTTTTTCTTCCATGATCTTTATTGTTTTCGATTTTATATTTAAGTCTTTGATCCATTTTGAGTTAGTTTTTTTTTTTTTTTTTATTTTTTTTTATTTTTTTTTTATTTTTATTTTTAGAAATATCTTTTTTTTTTTTTTTTTTTAAATATATATTTTATTGTACTTCAGGTGAAAGCTTACAGAGCAAATAGTTTCTCATGAAATAGTAGTACACATGTTGTTTTTTGACATTGGTTAACAACCCCACAACGTATTAAGCCTCTAAATTCTCAACCTTTTTTTTTGATGAAAATTACAGATGGCCAAAGATACACCGTTTCAAAAATTTCTACATTCACAGTTCAGTGACATTGACTACGCTCTTCCAACTGTGCTGTTATTCTCACTTAAGATGAAGGCTTACAGAAGAAATAGTTATTCATTTAACAGTTACTACACATGTTGCCCTATGACAATGGTTAACAATCTCACAGCACATCAAGAATATCCTTACTCCACCTTGTGTTCCCTATCACCAGGGGGCTTCCTTGTCCCCTTCTGTCTTCTGGACCTTGTCAGTGGACTATTGTACCTCTTTAGTCTCATTTGTTTATTTATTTATTTATTTATTTATTTATTTATTTTTATTTTATTTAAACACCATTTCAAAACTTTTTACTTACACATTTAAGTGATATTGGCTATGCTCTTCCAATTGTGCTGCCATTCTCGCCCAAGATGAAGGCTTACAGGACAAAACAGCCTCCCATTTAATAGTTACTACAAATGTTGCCCTATAGCAGTGGTCAACAATCTCACAATACATCGACAGTGTCCTTATTCAATTTGTGTTCCTTATCATCAGTTTCCTACTCTCCCTCTGCCTTCTGGCCCTTGTCACCGGACTCCTGTACATCGTTAGTCCCATTTAGTTTTACTGGGGTGTCCATTCCCAGGCTTAACATCGAACCTTGAAGGTAACTTCCCCTCTGAGCTGAAAGGGTGTCTGGGGGCCACACTCTCGAGGTTTCTCTAGTATTCTTTAGGCCAGTAAATCTGGTCTTCTTTTTTTTTTTTTTTGGGAGTTAAAATTATACTCTACATCCTACTCCAGCTCTGCCCAGAACCCTCTGTTGTGATCCTGGTCAGAGGAGTCATTGGTGGTAGCCGGGCACCATCCAGCTGTACTGGGCTCAGTCCCGTGGAGGCCTTGGTAGCTGTGGACCATTAGTCCTTCGGACTAATCTTTTCCTTGTATCCTGTTCTCTTCGTTCTCCCTTGTTCCCGAAGGGATGAGATCAGTGGAGTATCTTAGATGGCCGCTCATAGGCTTTTAAGACCCCAGACACTACTCACCAAGGTAGAATGTAGAGCATTATCTTTATAAGTAGTGTCATGCCAATTGAGCTAGATGTTCCCCGAGATCATGGTCCCCAGAGCCCTCCGTCCAACAACTCAGTCCCTCGGGGGTTTGGATGTGTCTATAGGGCCTCCATGACCTTTCCTTGTGCAGGTTGTGTTAGTTTCCCCTGTACTATGTACTATCTCATCTCTCACCCAAGTTACCACTTACCTATTACCTATTTAGTATTCCCCCCCCCCTCCCATCCCTGGTAACCAACAAGGATTGTTACATTTTGCATGTGAATTTTTTCATGGGTTTTTACAATAGAGGTCTCATACAATATTTGTCCTTTTGTGATTGACTTATTTCACTCAGCATGATGTCCTCCAGTTTCATCCATGTTATGAGATGGTTCACCGATTCATTGTTCTTTCTCGTTGCATAGTACTCCATTGTGTGTATGTACCATAGTTTGTGTATCCATTCGTCTGTTGATGGACATCGAGGTTGTTTCCATCGTTTTGCTATTGTGAATAATGCTGCCATGAACATAGGTGTGCATATGTCTATTCGAGTGATGACTCTTATTTCTCTAGGATATATTCCTAGGAGTGGGATTGCTGGATCGAATGGTACGTCTATTTCTAGCTTTCTGAGGAAACGCCATATCATTTTCCAAAATGGCTGTATCATTTTGCATTCCCACCAGCAGTGTATAAGAGTTCCCGTCTCCCCGCAGCCCCTCCAACATTTGTTATTTCCAGTGTTTTTGATTCGTGCCAGTAATGCCGGGGTGAGATGGTATCTCATTGTGGTTTTAATTTGCATTTCTCTAATGGCTAGTGATCGCGAGCATTTCCTCATGTGTCTGTTGGCCATTTGAATGTCTTCCTTGGTGAAGTGTCTGTTCATTTCCTTTGCCCATTTTTTGATAGGATTGGTTGTCTTTTTGTTGTAGAGGTGTTGGATTTTCTTGTAGATTATGGAGATTAGACCTTTGTCTGACTTGTACTGTCCAAAAATTTTTTCCCAGTCTGTAGGTTCTCTTTTAACTCTTTTGGTGAAATCTTTTGAAGAGCATAGATGTTTGATTTTTAGAAGATCCCAATTATCTAGTTTATCTGTTGGGTTTTTTGTGTTGATGTTTATGGTTTGTATCCTGTTAATGCCATGTATTAAGGTCTGAAGTGTTGGTCCTATTTTTTCTTCTATGAATTTTATAGTTTGAGGCTTTATATTCAGGTCTTTGATCCATTTTGAAGTAGTTTTTGTATATGGTGTGAGGTATGGGTCCTGTTTCATTTTTCTACAAATGGATATCCAGTTTTGCCAGCACCATTTGTTAAAAAGACTGTCTTTTCCCCATTTGATGTATTTTGGGCCCTTGTCAAAAATCAGGTGACCGTAGGTGGATGGATTTACATCTGAGTTCTCAATTCTGTTCCATTGGTCAATGTCTCTGTTGTTGTACCAGTACCAGGCTGTTTTGAGTACTGTAGCTGTATAGTAGGTTCTCAAGTCAGGTAGTGTGAGTCCTCCAACTTTATTCTTCTTCTTCAGTAGTGCTTTACTTATTCGGGGTTTCTTCCCTTTCCATATAAAGTTAATAATTAGTTTTTCCATCTCTTTGAAGAATGTTGTTGGTATTTGTATCGGAATTGCATTGTATTTGTAAATTGCTTTAGGTAGAATTGCCATTTTCACAATGTTGAGTCTGCCTATCCATGAGCATGGTATGTTTTTCCATTTATGTAGATCCCTTTGGGTTTCATGCAGCAGTGTTTTGTAGTTTTCTTTGTATAGGTCTTTTATATTCCTGGTCAGATTTATTCCCAAGTATTTTATCTTTTTAGGGGCTATTGAAAATGGTATTGATTTCCTGATCTCCTTTTCATCATTCTCTTTACTGGTGTATAGGAATCCAACTGATTTTTGAATGTTTATCTTGTATCCTGCTACTCTGCTGAATCTTTCTATTAGTTCCAGTAAATTTCTCGTGGAGTCTTTAGGGTTTTCTATGTATAGTATCATATCATCTGCAAACAGGGAGAGTTTAACTTCTTCATTACCAATTTGGATGCCCTTTATTTCTTTCTCTTGCCTTACTGCTCTAGCGAGAACTTCCAGCACAATGTTAAATAGGAGTGGTGATAAAGGGCATCCTTGTCTTGTTCCTGTTTTCAGGGGGAATGTTTTCAGCCTTTCTCCATTAAGAATGATGTTGGCTGTTGGTTTTGCATAGATGCCCTTTATGATGTTGAGAAATTTCCCTTCTATACCTATTTGATTGAGAGCTTTTATCAGGAATGGGTGTTGGACTTTGTCAAATGCCTTTTCTGCATCAATTGAGATAATCATGTGATTTTTTTCTTTCCTTTTATTTATGTGGTGGATTACGTTGATGGATTTTCTAATGTTAAACCATCCTTGCATACCTGGTATGAATCCTACTTGGTCGTGGTGTATTATTTTTTTGATATGATACTGAATTCTATTGGCTAAAATTTTGTTCAGAATTTTTGCATCTATATTCATGAGAGATATTGGTCTGTAATTTTCTTTTTTTGTGATGTCTTTGCCTGGTTTTGGTATCAGCGTTATGCTGGCTTCGTAGAATGAATTTGGAAGTGTTGCTTCCTCTTCTATGCTCTGAAATAACTTGAGTAGAACTGGTACGAGCTCTTCTGTAAATGTTTTGTAGAATTCTCCAGTGAAGCCATCTGGGCCAGGGCTTTTTTTGGTTGGGAGTTTTTTTATTACCTTTTCAATCTCTTCTCTTGTTATGGGTCTGTTCAGATTTTCAATATCACTTTGTTGTAGTTTGGGTAGGCCATATGTTTCTAGAAATTTATCCATTTCCTCTAGGTTTTCAAATTTGTTGGAATATAGTTTTTCATAATATTCTGTTATAATCCTTTTTATTTCAGTTGGGTCTGTTGTAATGTCCCCCATTTCATTTCTTATTTGGGTTATTTGTGCCCTCTGCTGTTTTTCTTTTGTCAGTCTGGCCAGTGGTTTGTCGATTTTGTTGATTCTTTCAAAGAACCAACTTTTGGTTTTGTTGATTCTTTCTATTGTTTTTCTGTTCTCTATTTCATTGATTTCTGCTCTGATCTTTACTATTTCCTTTCTTCCGGTGGTTGTAGGCTTTTTTTGTTGTTCTCTTTCTATTTGTTTGAGTTCTGTAGTTAATGTTTTGATTTTGTCCCTTTCTTCTTTTTTGATATGTGCATCTATTGCTATAAATTGTCCTCTGAGGACTGCCTTTGCTGTGTCCCAAAGGTTTTGGTATGATGTGTTTTCATTTTCATTTGATTCTAGGAATTTTTTAATTCCATCTCTGATTTCTTCTATTACCCATTGATGTGTAAGCAGATTATTATTCAGTTTCCATGTGTTTGATTTTTTTTCCTTGCTCTTTCTAGTGTTAATTTCTACCTTGATGGCATTGTGGTCAGAGAAGATACTGTGAATTATCTCAGCATTTTGGATCTTGTTGAGGATTGCTCTGTGGCCTAAGATGTGGTCTATTCTGGAGAACGTTCCATGTGCATTGGAAAAGAATGTGTACTTTGCAGCGGTTGGATGGAGTGTTCTATATATGTCTATGAGGTCCAGTTGGCTGATTGTGTCCTTTAGGTCTTCTGTATCTTTGCTAAGTTTCTTTTTAGTTGTTCTGTCCTTTACTGAGAGTGGTGTGTTGAAGTCTCCTACTATTATTGTGGAACTGTCAATTTCTCTTTTCAGTGCTGTTAGAGTTTTTTTTATGTATTTTGGAGCCCTGTCATTGGGTGCATAGATATTTATTATGGTTATGTCTTCATGATGGATCATCCCCTTAATCATTATATAGTGTCCTTCTTTGTCTTTTATGGTAGATTTTGTTTTAAAGTCTATTTTATCTGAGATTAGAATTGCCACTCCTGCTCTTTTTTGATAGTTGTTAGCTTGATATATTTTTTTCCAACCTTTGATTTTTAATAAATTCACATCTTTGTTTCTAAGATGTGTCTCTTGTAGACAGCAAATAGATGGATCCTGTTTTCTTATCCATTCTGCCACTCTCCGTCGCTTTATGGGTGCATTGAGTCCATTTACGTTCAGTGTAATTATTGATAGATGTGAGTTTGTTGCTGTCATTTTGTAGTGCTTTTTTTTTGTGATGCTGAAGTTTTCTTTGTTCTTCTTACTCTCTTGTGCTGAGTTCCTTTTGTTTGTGGATTTTGTGTTCATTTCTTTTGTTTTTGTAGGTTTTGGTTTTGTTGAGACTTTATGTTTTTCGTCTTTATTTTTATGAGTTGGTTTGTTAACTTTTTTTGTGGTTACCATGAATTTTACCCTTATCTTTATAATTTTGAAGCAGTCTACCGTTACTTGGTATCGCCTTGCCTTCTTCTCCTTTAGAAGGTTCTATACCTATGCCGTTTGTTCCCTCTTTCATTGTTTTGATGTTGTTGTCATCCTTTGATTGATTTCTCTGATTCCCTGTTGTATATCTTTTGTTTTTGGAAAGTCGTCTGTAGTTCAGTTCCTAGAATGGTATCTGGTTCATGTTAACCTGCATCCTAGGTCCTAGGTCCTGCCTGAGGGCTTAAGCTGTTTGTCCTCAGATCGAAGAACTCCCTTTAATAATTCTTGTAAGTTTGGTTTGACTTTTGCATATTCCTTTAGTTTCTGTTTATCTGGAAATGACCTAATTTCACCATCAAATCTGAATGAGAGTTTTGCAGGATATATTATTCTTGGCTGACAATTTTTTTCTTTCAAGATTTTATATATGTCATCCCATTGCCTTCTTGCCTGCATGGTTTCTGCTGAATAATCTGAGCTTAGTCTTATTGTTTCTCCTCTGTATGTGACTTCTTGTTTTTCCCGAGCTGCTCTCAGGATTCTTTGTTTGTCTTTAGTTTTAGTGAGTGTGAATATGATATGTCTTGGTGATTTTCTTTTGGGGTCTATTCTATATGGGGTTCGTTGAGCTTCTTGGATGACCAGCTTTTCATCTTTCATGATATTGGGAAAGTTTTCTGTCAGCAGTTCCTCAATGATCCTCTCTGTGTTTTCTGTTTTCTTCCCCTGTTCTGGTATGCCAATCACTCGTAAGTTTTTGCTTTTAATTGTGTCCCACATAACTCTCAGTGTCTCTTCATTTTTCTTTGTTCTTTTTTCTGAGTTTTCCTGAAACAGAGTTGTATCCAAGTGTTTGTCTTCAGTTCCATTGATCCTGTCTTCCATGGTTTCAAATCTACTTCTCAGCCCTTCTATGACACCGTCCATTTCTGAAATCTTGTTGTTTATCTTTTGGATTTCTAATTGTTGTTTTTGTATAATTTCGAGTTGTGAATTTATTTTGGCATTTTGTTCTTGGATCATCTTCCTGAATTCTTCCAATTTTTTGTCTGTATTTTCCATAAATTTGTCTATTTTTTCCTCATGTTTGTCAGCTTTTTGCCTCAGTTCTTGGAAAATTCCGAGTATTAGTGATTTGAGTTCCGTATCAGGTACTTCTAGTGCATTTTCTTCCACAGGAGAGTTATCTGGTGTTTTAATTTGGACGCCTATTGGAGCCATCTTGTCTTGTTTTTGTAAATGTTTTGATATTGTTTGCTGTTTTCGGGGCATTCAGTAGATATTTCTCTCGTTTATTGATTGTAGATTTTTTTTTTTTTTTTCGTTCTTGTGGTACAGCTGGGCAGATCTAGTTGAGGAGGAGCCACTGGGATGGGTTGCTTGTGGCACTCACCGCAGCCACCAGGACGGTCGGTAGTCAGTGCTGGGCAGGTTCCAATAGGGCGTGCCTGCACCGCTTGGTGATGTGATGCCTAGTGCACGGTGCAGGTAGGTAGGGTGCAGCGGGAAGATGGTTATGTGTGAAGCTAAGCTGGATATGGGAGAGAGGAGAGAGGAGGAGGAGCAAAAAGTGTACAAACATAAAAGAATGCTAGGGGAGCTTGTCGTTGGAATGTACAGATGAGAGACTATGGGATGGAGGAAACCAGAAGGGGGAAGAGAAAGAAAAGGAAAGAATGACCAAATAAAAATAAGAAAAGTTAAAGAACTGCAAAGTTCCCAGGGATCCCACCGATGCAGCTATGAGGTCTGGGGGAGTCGGTCTCAATTTTCACATCTCAGCCTGGCCAGAAGGTACAGAGGCATACATCGCCTGGAATTCAGGGATCAGAAAGAGAAGGAAGAGATAGAGAGACAAGAAATTAAGCAATGAAGAAAGACAAAAGAAAAAAAGAGGTAAAATATGACAAAACTAATCAAAAAAGGAAGAAAAATAAAATTGAGAAAAAAAAAAAAAAAGGGCAACACCAGCAGTCAGTGCCTACAAATGGGACCCAGAGAGCCCCCACTCAGGGGCGCGAATTCCAAGAAGCCGATAGTCTCGGGGTTAAGTGACCGTGGCCACGGGAAGCAGAGGGGCCAACGAACA
This sequence comes from Dugong dugon, assembly GCA_030035585.1. Taxonomy (NCBI): domain Eukaryota; kingdom Metazoa; phylum Chordata; class Mammalia; order Sirenia; family Dugongidae; genus Dugong; species Dugong dugon. The sequence continues at coordinate 93,730,858 of CM057473.1, read as the reverse complement.
AAGGCCCCAGGATCCCACCCGCGCTGGAGCCCAGACCTGGAAACAGCCACACGCCCGAACGCAGCCCTACAGCCCCGCAGGAGAGAGCAGAGACGGCCCTCGGAACCAGGCACCCAGGCAAAAGGAGGGGGAGGCGGCAGAAAAAGGTCCGCTAGGTGCCAGCAAACGGCTCCCAGAAAGCCCCCAGCCCGGGCGCGCAGAACCCAAGCACCGGCGCCCCCCCGCCCAGGGACCCCGGCCACGGAAAGCAGAGGGGTGAACGAACAAAGGCCCCGGGATCCCACCCACGCGGGAGCCCAGACCCAGAAACAGCCACACGCCCGCACGCTGCTCCACAGCCCCGCAGGAGAGAGCAGAGACAGCACCCGGACCCAGGCACCCAGGCAAAAGGAGGGGGAGGCGGCAGAAAAAGGTCCGCTAGGTGCCAGCAAACGGCTCCCAGAAAGCCCCCAGCCCGGGCGCGCGGAACCCAAGCACCGGCGCCTCCCTGCCCAGGGACCCCGGCCACGGAAAGCAGAGGGGCGAACGAACAAAGGCCCCGGGATCCCGCCCACGCGGGAGCCCAGACCCAGAAACAGCCACACGCCCGCACGCAGCCCTACAGCCCCGCAGGAGAGAGCAGAGACGGCACTCGGAACCAGGCACCCAGGCAAAAGGAGGGGGAGGCGGCAGAGAAAGGTTCGCTAGCTGCCAGCAAACGGCTCCCAGAAAGCCGCCAGCCCAGGCGCGGGGAATCCAAGCACCAGCACCCCCCAGCCCAGAGACCCTGGCCACGGAAAGCAGGGGATCCCCAGCTGAGGCGGAGAGGGGTGGGTGGTGGGAGAGCGCGCACCTCAGTTTACCGGTCGTTCTGTCTCCGACCAGATGCTCTGCAAGGCTGCTCTCCCGTTTGCTGGTCTCCGATAGGAATCCAAGATGGTGGATCCGCGCTGCGTTAGCTGGTAAGGAATCTCTGCCTGAGTCTCTCCTCGCTCTCCGTTCTCTTTTAGTATTCTCACTCCGTTTGGTGTTTGGCTGAGTTCTTTATCTCTTCATTTGGTGTTCTAGGGTTTCAGGATTGTTGATTCTCTGTTAGGCTTAGTTTTTCGGATCTTTGCTGTGGAGGGACGGCGTGGTGTTTCTGCCTAGAGCGCCATCTTGCCTGTAATCTTGAGTTAGTTTTTGTGCATGGTGTGAGGTATGGGTCGTTGCAGTTTTTTGCAGATGGATATCCAGTTATGCCAGCACCATTTGTTAAAGAGACTGTCTTTTCCCCAGTTAATGGACTTTGGGCCTTTGTCAAATATCAGCTGCTCATCAGTGGATGAATTTATGTCTGGATTCTCAATTCTGTTACATTGGTCTATGTATCTGTTGTTGTACCAGTACCAGGCTGTTTTGACTGCTGTGGCGGTATAATATGTTGTAATATCAGTTAGTGTGAGGACCCCCACTTTGTTCGTCTTTTTGAGTAATGCTTTACTTATTTGGGACCTCTTCCCTTTCCATATGAAGTTGGTGATTTCTTTCTCCATCTCATTAAAAAATGCCGGTGGAATTTGGATCAGGATTGCATTGTATCTGTAGATCGCTTTGGGTAGAATTGATATTTTCACAATGTTGAGTCTTCCTATCCATGAGCAAGTTATGTTTTTCCACTTATGCAGGTCTCTTTTGGTGTCTTGCAGTAGTGTCTTGTAGTTTTCATTGTATAGGTCTTTTACATCTCTGGTTAGATTTATTCCTAAGTATTTTATCTTCTTGGGGGCTATTGTAAATGGTATTGATTTGGTGATTTCCTCTTCAAGGCTGTCTTCGTTTGTGTAAAGGAATCCAACTGATTTTTGTATGCTTATCTTGTATCCTGAAACTTTGTTGATTCTTTGGGGTTTTCTGTGTATAAGATCATATCGTCTGCAATCAGAGATATTTTGATGTCTTCTGTACCAATTTGGATGCCCTTTATTTCTTTTTCTAGCCTAATTGCTCTGGCTAGGACCTCCAGCACAGTGTTGAATAGGAGTGGTGATAAAGGGCATCCTTGTCTTGTTTCCGTTCTCAAGGGGAATGCTTTCAAAGTCTCAGCATTTAGGATGATGTTGGCTGTTGGCTTTATATAAATGCCCTTAATTATACTGAGAAATTTCCCTTCTGTTCCTATTTTGTTGAGAGTTTTTTTTATCATCAATGGGTGTTGGACTTTGTCAAATGCCTTTTCTGCATTGATTGATAAGATCATGTGGTTCTTGTCTTTTGTTTTATTTATGTGATGGATTTTATTGATTGTTTTTCTAATGTTGAACCATCCCGGCATACCTGGTATAAATCCCACTTGATCACGGTGAATTATTTTTTTGCTATGTTGCTGAATTCTATTGGCTAGAATTTTGTTCAGGATTTTTACATCAATGTTCATGAGGGATATTGGTCTATAATTTTTTTGTTTTTTTTGTGGTGTCTTTACCTGGTTTTGGTATCAGGGTTATGCTGGCTTCATAGAATGAGTTTGGGAGTATTCCATCCATCTCTACACTCTGAAATACCTTTAGTAGTAGTGGTGGTGTTAACTCTTCTCTGAAAGTTTGGTAGAATTCTCCAGTGAAGCCATCTGGGCCAGGGCTTTTTTTTGTTGGGAGTTTTTAAATTACTTTTTCAATCTCTTCTTTTGTTATGGGTTATTCAGTTGTTCTACCTCTGTTTGTGTTAGTGTAGGTAGGTAGTGAGTTTCTAGAAATTTTTCCATTTCCTCTAAGTTTTCAAATTTGTTACAGTACAATTTTTCATAGTATTCTGTTATGATTCTTTTAATTTCACTTGGGTCTGTTGTGATATCACCCATCTCATTTCTTATACGGGTTATCTGCTTCCTCTCCTGTTTTTCTTTTGTCAGTTTGGCCAGTGGTTTATCAATTTTGTTGCTCTTTTCAAAGAACCAGCTTTTGGTCTTGTTAACTCTTTCAATTGTTTTTCTATTCTCTATTTCATTTAATTCTTCTCTAATTCTTATTATTTCCTTTCTTCTGGTGCCTAAGGGCTTCTTTTGCTGCTCTCTTTCTACTTGTTCCAGTTGTAGGGTTAATGTTTTGATTATGGCCCTTTCTTCTTTTTGAATGTGTGCGTTTATTGCTATAAACTGACCTCTAGGCACTGCTTTTGCTGTGTTCCAAAGGTTCTGATAGGATGTGTTTTCATTCTTGTTTGATTCTATGAATTTCTTTATTCCATCCTTAATTTCTTCTGTAACCCAGTAGTTTTTGAGCAAGGTATTGTTCAGTTTCCATCTGTTTGATTTTTTTTCCTTGCTTTTTCTGTTGTTGATTTCTACTTTTATGGCTTTATGGCTGGAAAAGATGCTTTGTAGTATTTTGATGCTTCGGATTTTATTAAGACTTGCTTTATGGCCTAATATATGGTCTATTCTGGAGAATGTTCCATGTGTGTTGGAAAAGAAAGTATACTTGGCTGCTGTTGGGTGGCGTGTTTGGTATATGTCTATGATATCAAGTTGGTTGATTGTAGCATTTAGATCTTCTGTGTCTTTGTTGAGATTTCTTTCTGGATGTTCTGTCTTTCACCGGAAGTGGTGTGTTGAGGTCTCCTACTACTATTGTGGAGCTGTCTACCTCTCTTTTCAGTGCTGTTAGAGTTTGTTTTATGTATTTTGGAGCCTTGTGGTTGGGTGCATAAGTATTTATTATAGTTATGTCCTCCTGGTGTATTGACTCTTTAATCATTATATAGTGCCCTTCTTTATCCTTTGTGGTAGATTTTATTTGAAAGTATATTTTGTCAGAGATTAATATTGCCACTCCAGCTCTTTTTTGAGTGTTGTTTGCTTGATATATTGTTTTCCATCCTTTGAGTTTTAGTTTGTGTCTTTAAGTCTAAGGTGCGTCTCTTGTAGGCAGCATATAGACGGATTGTGTTTTTTTATCCAATCTGCCACTCTCTGTCTCTTTATTGGTGTATTTAGTCCATTTACATTCAGCATAATTATTCATAGGTATGAGTTTAATGCTGTCATTTTGATGTCTTTTTTGTGTGTGTTGTTCACAGTTTCTTTGTTCCACTTAATTTTCTGTGCTGAGTCATTTTTCTTTATGTGTTTTCTTTTCATCGTTTTCATTGTTGTTGATTTTGTGTTTGCTGAGTCTTTATATTTTCCTAGTTTTTTACTTTGACTTCTAGGGTTGTTAGTTTCCTTTGTGGTTACCTTAATGTTTACCCCTATTTTTCTAAGTTTATTACAGTCTTTCATTTCTTTATATCGCCTTGACTTCCTGTCCATATGCAAAATCTATGTCTCTGTTTTTAAAGTCCCTCTTTTTTGTTTTAATGTTGTCATCTTTTACCTATTGACATCTGTTTCCCCATTTTCAGTGTTTTAGCTTGATTTATTTTTGTGACTTCCCTATCTGGGTTGATCTCTGGTTGCTCTGTCCTGTATTCTAGTCTTGGGTTGTTAACTGATGTTACTGATTTTCTAACCAGAGGACTCCGTTTAGTATTTCTTGTAATTTTGGTTTGGTTTTTGAAAATTCCCTTAACTTCTGTTTATCTGGAAATGCCCTAATTTCTCCATCATATTTGAGAGACAGTTTTGCTGGGTATATAATTCTCAACTGTCAGTTTTTTTCCTTCATGGCTTTGTGTATGTCATCCCATTGTCTTCTTGCCTGCATGGTTTCTGCTGAGTAGTTTGAGCTTATTCTTATTGACTCTCCTTTGTAGATGATTTTCTTTATTCCTAGCCACTCTTAAAATTCTCTCTTAATCTTTGGTTTTGCAAGTTTGATTATAATATGTCTTGGTGACTTTCTTTCGGGATCTACCTTATGTGGGGTTCGATGAGCATCTTGGTTAGACATCTTGTCATCTTTCATGATATCAGGGTTTTCTGCCAACAAATCTTCAACAATTATCTCTGTATTTTCTATTATCCCCCCCTGTTTTGGTACTCTGATCACTCGTAGGTTATTCTTCTTGATAGAGTCCCACATAATTCTTAGGGTTTCTTCATTTTTTTAAATTCTTTTATCTGATTTTTCCTCAAATAAATTGGTGTCAAGTGCTTTATCTTCAATCTCTCTAATTCTGACTTCCATTGCCTCAATTCTGCTCCTATGACTTTCTATTGAGTTGTCTAATTCTGAAATTTTATTGTTAATCTTCTGGATTTCTGATTGCTGTCTCTCTATGGATTCTTGCAGCCTGTTAAATTTGTTGTTATGCTTTTCTCTAATCTTTTTAATTTCTTCTATTGCGTGTTCTGCGTTTTGCTTAATTTCCTTCCTAATTTCTTGAAGAGTTCTGTCTATTGGTCTTTTGTATTCTGCCTCTGGTAATCCCAAGAAATTTTCCTCCTCTGGAACATTTCTAGATTCTTTATTTTGGGAACTTGCTGAAGCCTTCATGGATTGCCTCTTTATGTGATTTGATATCGACTGTTGTCTCTGAGCCATCAATAAGTTATTATATTTATTTATTTTATGTTTGCTTACCATGTCCTAGCTTCTTGTTTTGTTTTGATATGCCGAAATAGGCTGCTCATAAGAGCTAGTTTGATTATTGGCACCTTTGAAGCTCTAATGTCCTGTCACCAGGTGGTTAGATCTGTTACTACGTATGTGAGCTCAGGAGTCTGCCCACTCCTCCTGTATGGATTCAGCTCTGGTGCCAAGGTAGATAGTCACTAAGTGTGTGGTGTAGGCTCTCACCTACCGTCCTAGACAGACATGGGTGATTTATGTAGGCACAGGCATCTGGCTGCAGCAGGGGGCACACAGTGAGCAAGGCAGGGGGCTAATGGTTGCCCCTGAATGTCCAGGAGGAAGGCATGTCCATGTTCCCTAGAATATGTAGGTGGGTGGATTTTGTAGCCAGACTTTGAGCATCTAATGCTGTTGGGTGTTTAAGGACCGGGGGGCACCTCTTATTCTTGGGCCCCTATTGCAGGTGGCTAGGTGTTGTGGGTGGAGCCACCAGTCCTCAGGCCCCTGATGTGGGTAGGTGAAGACCCTGCTTAATGGACAGAGCAGAGTCAAATGTCACAAACCTGCCACTTCACAGCTGAAACAGTTGAAGTTAGACTTCAGCTATATACCCTGTTGTACAGCGGTAATGAGGGCCTACGCTGTTGAAATGGGCCCACACAAGTCTCTGCAGGGGGAAAGGCACTCAAAGTCCCTGGATCCTTTGTGCCTGTGCCTAGGCAATGGAGCTGTGGCTACCCTGGGTTCCAGGCATAGGAGAGCCAGCAGTTTATTTTTTCCCCTGTTTGTTAATTTCTTCACTCTCCAAGACTGGGAGAATGGCTCAGGGTATGTGACGGATCCTACTTCCGGCCCAGGGGACTTGGCAATTGCTGAAGCCAGTCCAAGACCCAGTGCAGAGCGGGGAGTGGGGAGGTAAGTGGGAGAAAGGTTTTTCCCTAATGAGGGTGTTTTTGATCCACGCTGTAGGCCATACACAAGTCCTTATCTTTTGCCAATCGAAGGCTGCTTCTCACTGGTTCTTGGAGGCTGAATAGACTTTCTGGCATTGGGTCTTTCCCGGTGCAGAAAACAGGCATCCTGAGTACTGCTGCTTGCTGGTCTCACTGCTCACACTTGACCTGATCAGGCCTGAAGGGCTCAGGCTTTCACCAGGTCAGGTCTGGCAATTCCTCGCTGCTTCTGAACTGTCTGTCCCTCCCCTTGCCACTCAATCTGGTTCCTCAGCTTTGCCTTAGATGTTCAGGGCTCCTAGATTGTCATATATAATTGATTCACTTGTCTTTTTGGGTCTTTGTTGTAAGAGGGTCCACTGGAAGCATCTGAATACTCCGCCATCTTGGCCCCACCCTCTTTGTGACTATTTTTAAGATATAAAGTCTGTAGGCAGTGAATAATTACATACTGGTAGATATTTTGGGGGTTTAAAAATTTCTTATTTTCCAATTCTAGGTATCTGGTTAGTGTAATGTGCATTTTTATTCATATGCAATAAAGAAACCAAGTATTTAAAAAAATGAAGTATGATATTGAAATCATGGTTGTTTCAGCTTGTAATTATTGCCTATGATAGCACTAGTGGCACCACTCCTGCTAAAGGTCTTGTGTTAACTAATTGCCCTTGACACTGGGGCAAAGACTATGGGATGAAAACAGCACACCCAGGATTTGAAGCCAAACAAGGATGGGTTCAAGTCCTGGCCGTGCTACCTACAAGCTGTGATGTATATTAAGGCTTGTGAACGTTCCAATCCTTGATTTCCTTAGATGTAAATAAAAATATTTGTATCTATTGTAGGATTGTTGGGAAGATGTTTGCCATTATTTTTGCTTGTTTGATTGAAGTGGATGCCATTTTAGGTTTTCAAAGTTATGATATCAGTCTCTACACCACTGAGGGCTTACATGTTGCCTTAGTCATCTAGTGCTGCTGTAACAGAAATACCACAAGTGGATGGCTTTAACAAAGAGAAGTTTATTCTCTCATAGTCCAGTAGGCTACAAGTCCAAATTCAGGGCATCAGCTTCAAGGGAACACTTTCTCTGTTGGCTCTGGAGGAAGGTTCATGTTATCAATCTTCCTTTGGTCTGGGAGCTTCTTTGTGCAGGAACCTCAGGTCCAAGGGATGTGCTCTGCTCCTGGCACTGCTTTCTTGATGGTGTGAGGGTCCTCTGTGTCTTTGCTCACTTCTCTCTTCTATATCTCAAAAGAGATTGGCTTAAGACACCATCTGTGATGGTTAAGATTGTGTGTCAGCTTGGCTGGGCCATGATTCTCAGTGTTTATATGTGCTCACTCCCATGATTGAATATGCTGTGAATAGCCAATCAGTGGAAAGGGAGTTTCCTTGGGGGTGTGGCTTAAATGTGAATATAAGCAGATGTTCTGGCTTTTTGCTCGCTCTGGATCCTGTGGCTGCCTCCTGTTGTCTCACCTCTGGTTCTTGGGACTTGAGCTAGTAGCTTACCTGTCGATCTTGGGATTCGTTGATCTTCCCAGCCTGTGAGCAAGAGTCCTGCTCCCCAACCTGCTGATCTTGGGTTTGCCAGCCCCTGCAGCTACGTGAATCAGGAGAAACCTTGTGGTCTTGCCTGCTGATCTTGGAACTTGTCGACCTTCACAACCTATGAGTGGGAGTGCTGCTCTCTGACCTGCTGATCCTGGGCTCGCCAACTTTTGCGGCTGTGTGAATTGGGAGAGGCCTCTACCCAGATCCACGGACTTTGGACATTCTAGCCTTTACAACTGGGCTGTTTCCTTGATACAAATCTCTCTCTATATATATTTATACGCTTTACTGTTTTGCTTCTCTAGAGAACCCAGCCTAAGACAGATGTCTTCCCATAATCTACAAAGCTGAACAGATCCTTCGAAATAGGAGGAGGGATACGTCTGAGTTACCTAGTGCTGCCATAACAGAAATGTCACAAGTGGATGACTTTAAAGAACAGAAACTTATTTTCTCATAGTCTGGGGGCTGAAAGTCCAAATCAGGGTCTCAGCCAGGTTGATTCCTTCTGTGAACCTCTCTCCTAATTCCTAGTGTCTGCTGGCGATACTTGGTGTCCTTGGCATTCCTTGGTATCTATCTTTCTCCTATGTACTGTCTCTCTGACTGTTCTGCTCTTCTTATAACTCAGAAATGATTAGGTTTAGAACCCAGCTACCTAAGTGATTAGGTTTATGAACTCATTAACATAACAAAAAACCTGTTTCCAAACAGGGTCTTGTTTACAGGTTCCAAACCAAACACCGGTTGCCACTGAGTCTATTCTGACTCATGGCAACCCCACGTGTTAAGGAATAGAACTACTCTGTAGGATTTTCTTAGCTGTAATCTTTATGGAAGCAGATCACCAAAGCTTTCTTCCATGGCATTGCCAGTGGATTCAAACCACCAATCTTTAGGTTAGTAAAAACAAACAAACAAACAAAAAAAAACGCTTGCTGTTGAGTTGATTCTGACTCATAGCAGCCCTATAGTGCAGAGTAAAACTGCCCCATAGGGTTTCCAAGGAGCATCTGGTGGATTTGAACAGCCAACCTTTTGGGTAGCAGCCGAGCTCTTAACCACTGTGCCATCAGGGCCCCTTAGTGGAGTGCAAACCATTTGTGCTACCAAGGGACCTGTTTATTTACAAGTACAGGGGTTAGGATTTTAACATATATTTTGGGGGACACAATTCAATCCATAACAGGGCATTTGCTCATTAAAAAATTACTACGATGGAGAAAGTTTGGTGGAATCTGAATAGGGATAAGCTCAGTTTCTACAGAAGCCCTTAAAAAGAGAGAACATGTCCCAAGCCACAAGCAGGGAGGGCACACACAGACTAATTGTAACCCTGATGGTGGTGTTAACATAGGAGAGATTGTGTGTATCTTGACAAAGGAGGAACTTGGCAGGAAAGCTTAGAACTGCAAGTATGGGTTGAAGCATTGCTCCAGGGAGAGAACTCTGACCCAGAGGCTCCACCCAACATGCCTCTTTCGTGGTAGAGATGGTGGGCCAGGCTGCCTTTCCCCAGCACTGCTTCTTCACATTCCTATTCTTGGAGTTCACTCATGCCACCTATCCTCATTATCATTAGCCTTTTTGTGTAATGCTGTCCTGTAGTTTAAAATGGGCTCTGCAGGGGTCTGGATTAACTGTCTCCTGGGTTGGAGTGCACAAGATGATTCACTGGGGAGTAGAGACAAATACTAGACCTTTTATTTATATTTATTTTTTATCTTGTTCTAGCATTTCTATTTTTGGTTTATTTGCTGTAGTATGCGTAATGTGGTGGTTGTTGTTGTTAGGTGCCGTTGAGTCGGTTTCCACTCACAGCGACCCTATATACAATAGAAGGAAACACTGTTTGGTCCTGTGCCATCCTCACAATTGTTGCTGTTTGAGCCCATTGTTGCAGCCACCGTGTCTATCCTTCTCGTCGAGGGTCTTCCTCTTTTTTGCTGACCCTCTACCTTACCAAGTATGATGTCCTTTTCCAGGTGCTGGTCTCTCCTGATAACACGTCCAAAGTATGTGAGACAAAGTGTAGCCATCCTCACTTCCAAGGTGCACTCTGGCTGTACTTCTTTCAAGACAGACTTGTTCGTTCTTCTGGCAGTCCATGATATATTCAATATTCTTCACCAACACCATAATTCAAAGGCAATCAATTCTTCTTTGGTCTTCCTTATTCATCCTCCAGCTTTTGCATGCATATGAGGCAATTGAAAATACTATGGCTTGGGTCAGGTACACCTTAGTCCTCAAAGTGACATCTCTGGTTTTCAACACCTTAAAGAGGTCTTTTGCAGCAGATTTTCCCAATGCAATAGGTCATTTGATTTATAAACTACTGCTTCCATGAGCGTTGATTGTGGATCCAAGTAAAATGAAATCCTTGACAACTTCAATCTTTTCTCTGTTTATCATGATGTTGCTTATTGGTCCAGTTGTGAGGATTTTTGTTTTCTTTATTTTGAGGTGTAATCCATACTGAAATCTGTGGTCTTTGATCTTCATCAGTAAGTACTTCAAGTCCTCTTCTCTTTCAGCAAGCAAAGTTGTGTCATCTGCATATCACAAGTTGTTAATGAGTCGTCTACCAATCCTGATTCCACTTTCTTCATATAGTAACATAATGTGGTAGTGTAATTATATTCAGTACTTAAAAAATTCACAAAAGATAAATGTGCATTTACTGAGGATGCATACACTAAATATTTTACAGGTGGGTTGACTGTACATTAAAAAAAAAGGGGAGAGATCACTGCACTAGACTGTTTGGTCTCATTGACCATTCTATTTAAAATTGCAAATTAATTGTCTGAAATCCTTTCTTATCGACCCAATCAGGTTCTCCTGAGCTTGGGTATTAGGAGTTGGTCTCTGTGGGTGATTAGCAAGTTGGAACATCTTCATCTGCAAGAAACCTAGCAGAGAACTAGCCTCTTAACTGTCATAATTCTCCTTCCACAAATGCATAACCCCACAGGCCAACATATTCCCTAAGTGTTATCTCTGACAAAGGGTTCCTTTGTTTAAGTTCTCTGCTACTATGTCTGACAGAACCTAGATCTAACTTAGTCACTCCTTGATTGACCCTTTTATACAGAGCCAGAAGTTTCATAGCTGAAAATGCACTCTAGTCTCACATTATCTTATAAGCCTTAACCTCTCTAAGCCTTAGCTTCTGAGTCTGGCAAGTAATGGAATTATAACTGTCTTGTCTACTTCATAGGATTGTTAAGAAGATTAAATAAGAGATCAGATATTGACACTGCACAATACCAAAGACAAGGAAAAAGATATTAAAAACAGTGAGAGGGAAAATGGCAGATTACTTTGAAAAGAATGGCAATTTATGCTAACAGATTTCTTCTTTCTTTCTATTTTTGTTTCTAATTCTTCCGCCTTTTGTAGATGAAAAGTTTACTATAGTTATTATTCACCAGCTGTACTCAATTTAAATGATCTCCTAACTTTGTTGGCCACATCCTGAGCCTCAGAGTCAGGGATCAGTTCAAGTGCCTTCTTTTCCCTATCAGCCAGGAAGGGTGTTGATCTTGGCCATGTCAGCATCATAGAGCTTCTTCAAAGTTAACTGGATCTGATGATTGTTGGCCTTGACATTCATGATGAATACCAGTGTGCTGTTGTTCTTGATCTCCATGGCTGACTATGTAGTCATGGGAAATCTGATGCTAGCATATAGGTTGAGTTGACCATTTAGGGTGAGCGCTTCTGGGGATATTTTAATTGTCTTTAGAGTCACAGTGTTGTGGGCTGCCATAGTGTGTGTGAAATGTAGAACACCTTCTCTGTTTTCACCTTTTTGTTTGTTCATTGCTTGGACCTTTTCTGCACTGCCTTCTTGGCCTTCTAAGTCTTTGCTTTGGTTTCATTTTTGGGAGTGGTAGTAGTTTCAATTTTTTATTTCAGCACTATTGGTGAAAAAGCAATAGCTAACGTCTTAATAGCAATAATAGAAGCCAGAAGATGGTGGACTAATACTTTCAATATGCTGGACAATATAGCTGACAATCTAGCATTTTATATGCAGAAAAACTGCTTTACAAAAATGAGGATAAAATAAAGCCATTTCAAGATGAAGAGAACTGAAAAGGTTCATCACCAATAGTTTCTCACTAAAGGAAATTCTAAAGGCATAGATCATCCTAGCTGGAAGATCTGAAATATAAAATGAGATGGAGGGCAAAGAAGTTGGAAATATGTGGATAAATCCAAACAAACTTTGATTATAATTAAGCAATAATAATAATAATGACTAATTTGTGAGGTTAAACAAATGAAATAGAACACATATATGAGCAATTATAGTTATGAGGTTCTTCTATTATTTGGAAGACAAAAATATTGATTATCTTTAGATTTGATTAAGTATGTTAAAAGCTTTAGGTTAACTACTGAAAGAAGAGAAACTGTGTAATTTTGAAACTATTAAAGGGAAGAAATGGAATAAGAATAAAGTTCCACTTCAGTCCATATAAAGGCAAGGAAGAAGGAAAATAAAAGATGCATAAAAAAGCAGGGCAAATATAAAGGACAAAATATGGTGGAGAAATAAATCCAAATATATAAGTGATCACAATACATGTAAATGAACTAAACATTCCAGTTCAAAGGTAACATTTATCAGACTGGATAGAAAAATAAACCCAGCCAGATGCTGTTTGTAACAGGCACATCTAAGACATAAGAGGTGGAATTTGCTTTAACATAATATGGGGGGTAGATACGTGGATGGTGGTGTGGATGGGGCAGGATTGGCCATTGATTGTTGTTGAGACTGAGTGATGGTTATATGGGGATTTACTATGCTATTCTGTCTACTCCTGTGCATGTATGGGATCTTCCATGATAAAAAGAACCCCCCCCAAATCATACAATAAAACAGATAAGCTATAAATAAACAGAAATGTTAAAAGTAAAAATATAGCAGAAGTATTATGCAAATGTTAATCATAAGACGATGTAGCTATAATTTAATAGCAGACAAAATAGAGTTTAGGGTTAAAAGCATTACTAGATGTAATCTAGAGGATCACTGCATAATAATTAAAGAACAAATTCATCAGAATGATATAATAATTTTAAACATGTATTCACTTAATAATATAGCCTTAAAATATATAAAGCAAACATTGGTCTAAAAAGATTTTTCAAGAGGAAATTGAAAAATCTCCTATCTCTTGGAAGACTGAAATATACCTCTCTTTAATTGTTAGGGAAAGCAGACAAAAAATTCGGTTTAGATATAGAAAATTTGAACAATACATTTAGTAAGCTTGATGTAATACACATGTTAATATGCAGAACACTGTATTCAACAAATGAGTGACACTTACTCTTCTATTAGCCTTTGAAAAAACTTTGCGCTATGGAAAATTTCTAAAATCTTGAGAAGGGGAGAGAGTAGCCTAACAATCCCCATATGCATATCACCCAGCTTCACCAATTTATCAACTCATGGACACTCTGTTTCAGCCATATCCACCCACTCCTTTCTCCTGGATTATTTTTGAAGCAAATTCCCGGTATAATCTTATCCATAAATATTTCAGCATGTATCTTTAAAAAGGCCTGGTGACCTGCTTCTAAAAGGTAACAACCTTGGAAAGCCTATGGAACGAAGTTCTACTTTGCACACATGGGGTTACCATGAGTCAAAATTGACTCAACGGCAACGGTTTTTATTTTCATTTTTTGTTTTTAATCTTTAAAAGACAGAGATACTTTAAAAACATAATCATAAGGCCATTGTCTTGCCTATAAACAAATGTTAATAGTAAATCCTTAATATCAAGTCAGGGTTCAAATTTCTCCAATTCTCATACATATATAGATTTGTAGCTTGTTTGAATCATACCTTGTGATTGGTTAACATGTCTTTTTGGTCTCTTTTCAACCATAGATACCCCTCCTTAAAAAAAATTTTTTTCCTTGCAATTTATTTGTTGAAGAAACTAGATTGTTTGTCATGGATGCATGTTTTGCCTATTGCATCCCCATGATATCATTTAACATGTTCTTGTAGTTGGCTCTGAAGGCTTGATTAATTTCAGATTGATTTTTTTTTTCTTTAGGAAAAATTTATAAGATATTGTTGTGTTTTATCAGGAAACACATAATAACAGATTCTCTTTCTTTTGGGGATATTAGCAGCCACTGATGATCATCGTCTATATCTGTTAATTCATCAGGTATTGTGAAATGGAGATATTCTGATCCTATAATTCCTTCTTCGTTTATTAAATAGAATACTGCTATACCAATAATCTTGTCCTCTTCAGCTCATGGGTTATCCAGAGATTTAGTTTGTAGAGGAAAGGTAGGAAAACAACTTGATTCCTTCCCTTTGTTTGTTGGTTTTCAAAATAGATTCCCTAGCATCCTCCAAAGGTGACCAATACGTTTTTTTTTTTTAAAGCATTAAGCAATACTTTTTTAAAAGCATTATTTTATGCATGGATTTAAACATATATGAAGTGTTTCATCCATTGCAGTTATACTTGTTACTGATGCTCAATTATTCTTCTTTGCCAATGGGAATCTATGTTCAAGTTGGGTCCTGAGTCCTTTTGACAAAACCCTAGAAATCGTTGGTAGCTTCCTTACTTTTTGGTTTGGCAGAATGTTCCAGGCTTATCTTGTACATTTCTTGCCCCAGGCTTGGAATCAGCAATTTTTTCCAAGAAACCCTGAACCACAATCTAGATGCTAAGGGTGCTCATTGCTATAGGATTAGTCACTATTTGTGGGCCTTTTCATTGGACAAAGCTTCTCTGAATAGTTATTCCACCAACTGGATATAGAGTTAGGTTCATTTGTTTTAATTTTTAAGGATTAATTTCTGTCAGTAACTACTGCTGCATAACAAACTTCCCCAAATTTAGTGAAGTAGATCAATCTTTTGTTTGTTTTTTAAATGCATGTAGACTTTGTGGGTTAGGAATTCAGATGGGTAACAGCAGGGACTGCTTATCTTTGTACTGTCCTATGGTGTCTGGAGCCTCAGCTGGGAAGACTCAAAGGCTGAGAGAACTGGTGTGCTAGCAAACTGATCCTCTGAGGAAAAATAAATAAAGTGTTGATATGTAGTGCTTACCAGTTTCCTTGGTGTAAACACTCCCACCATGGTTGATTTCAGCCTACCAGTTGTTCAACAACTGGTTCACAACATTACCGAATATTTAACAGTCAGCTCTCCTGAGACAATGTGAGTCAGCTCCAGCAACCCACTGGCTAGGGTAAATTAATAGCTGGGATAATAGTCTTGGATCACCTGCAAGCTTATTAACTCATATATTTGGCACATAAGCTTGGAGAAGTCAGGCTAAAATTGCTGACTGGAATTCTACCTGTTGCTTTTCAATGTGTGTTTTGGCTTCTTCGCAGCTTGGTGGCTTGAGAATGTTCCAGGAAACAAGGTAGAAGCTGCATTCTCTTTTCTCACCTAGCTTTGGAAGTCATGTAGTATCAGTTCTACCGCATTTTACTGGTTGTAAGTGAGTCAAAAGTCTTCCCAGATTCAAGGGGTCTATGAATGGATGGGGACCTTGGTGGCACAGTGGTTAAGTGTTAGGCTGCTAACCAAAAGGTTGGCGATTTGAATTTACCAGATGCTCCTTGGAAACCCTGTGGGGCAGTTCTACTCTGTCCTGTAGGGTTGCTATGAGTTGGAATCGACTCAACGGCAACGATGGGTTGGGAGGAGTGTCAAAGGACTTGTGGCTGTTTTTAAAAACCACGGTAGTCTGCTCTGTGGACACAAATCATTTACACTTCTTCCAAAATCCTGCTGCTGACACATTGAAAAAAAATCCCTTTGAGATCAGAAGAAGACAATGGTGCCTATATCACAAACCTTCCAACACAGTGGTGAAGGTTCTAGCCAGGAAAAAGAGAAAACATGAGTATAATATTGAAAGAGAAGAAGTGAATCTATCATTACTTGTGGATGGTAAGATTATGTATTTAGAAAATCCAAAAGAATGCACAGAAAAATTACTAGAATAAGAAAGTTTAGTAAAGTTGTCAGATACAAAATAAATATGCAAAAGTCAAATAATTTTTAATATTCCTGCAAAAGTCAATTTTAAGAAGAATAATATTTATATCATAAATAATATTAAGTGCATAGAGATATATTAACAAAAGATGTACAAAACCAGTATAGAGAAAGTGATACAATTTCCATGAAAAGCATTAAAGAAGACCTGAATAAATGGTATAATATGACATTTTTATTGATACAAAATACTCAGAATCATACAGATGTTAATTCTTTCCAAACCAATATATACATTAAATTCTATGCTAATCAAAATCTCAACAATTTTTTTTGGTGGAAATTGCCAGGCTGATCCTAGCATATATACAGAGATGAGCAATTGGTCATATAACCAAAAGACTCCAGAAGAAGAACATGGTGGGGGACCTAACCCTATGAGACATCAATACTTAGTACAAAGTTAAAGTAATTAAGACAATGTGGTATTGGCACAGAGATATAAAAATAAACCAGTGAAACAAAATGTAGCCTCAGAAAATGATTAGGAATACACACAAACTTATTTATAACAAAACAGACAGTGCACACTAGTGAGCAAATGTACTTTTCATTAATGGTGCTGGGATAAAAGCAACCATAAAGAAAAAAATCCTTCCTTACACTATATAGGAAAATCAATTCCAGGCACATTAACAACTGATGTACGAGAGGCAAAGTTATAAAATGTTAAAAAGATAATATAGTACTTGAGCCCTGGTGGCTCAGTGGTTAAAGCACTCAGCTGCTAACTGAAAGGTCAGCAGTTGGAACCCACCAGCCGCTCCACGGGAGAAAGATGTGGCAGTCTGCTTCTGTCAAGATTTACAGCCTTGGAAACCCTATGAGGCAGTTCTACCCTATCCTATAAGGTTCCTGTGAGTTGGAATTGACTCGATGGCAGTGGGTTTGGTGGGTGTTTTAATATAGTATTTACCTTTATTACTTCAAGTTAAGTAAGGAGTTCTGGAATAAGAGACCAAAAAGCGCAAACCATAAAGGCAAAGATGGATAAATTAGACATTAAAATTAAGAACTTTCGTTCATTAAATGGACCATGAGGATAGTCAGAAGACAGACCGCAAACTAAGAGATGTTTGCAATGCATAATTGACAAAGAATTAGTATCTAGAATATACATATAAAGAACTCCCAAAAGTTAATAAGAAAAGAACAATCTAATGCAAAAAATGGGCAAAAGACCAAACAGCCTCCTCTTAAAGGGGAAACTAAGAAAACTAATAAACATACAACTTCATTAATAATTTGGGGAATGCAAATTAAACCACGAGATACTATTTCACACCTACAGTATTAGCAAAAATTAAGCCAGACAATACCAAGAACTGGTTAGTCTATCCAGTGGTGGTGAGAATGTAAATTAGCACAAGTATTTTGGAACAAAATTTGACATTACCTAGTAAAGATGAAGAAACCTGTACTTTAGTACCTAGCAGTTCCACTCTTAGGTGTATATCCTACAGCAAGTTTTAGGATAGCCATAGCAGTGTTGTGTCTAGTGGCATAAAATTAGAAAGAACGTAAATGTTCATTGACAAGAGAAAGAATAAATAAGTTCCTGGTATATTTATACAATGGAATGCTATAAAGCAGTGAAAGCAAGCATTCTGCCTACTTTGAACGTGTTACCAGGAGGGACCAGTCCTTGGAGAAGGACATCATGCCTGGTAAAGTAGATGGTCAGCGAAAAAGAGGAAGATCCTCAACGAAGTGGATTGACGCATTGGCTGTAACAACGGGCTCAAACATAGCAACAAGTGTGAGGATGGCGCAGGACCTGGCAGT
Source organism: Dugong dugon (assembly GCA_030035585.1). Taxonomy (NCBI): domain Eukaryota; kingdom Metazoa; phylum Chordata; class Mammalia; order Sirenia; family Dugongidae; genus Dugong; species Dugong dugon. The sequence goes on along the minus strand of CM057473.1, from coordinate 93,713,018 downwards.
GTTTCGCATTCTGTTGTACATAGGGTTGCTGTGAGTCAGAACTGACTCGATGGTACCTAACAACAACAACAACATGTGCATTAAGAAGGGTGAATCTCAGGGGTTAAAATAGGAAGTTGGAGAAGAAGAATCTATATCATTCTATAGGTAAAGTTCAAAAATATGCAAAACTAAACATATTTTCAGGAATACAGACATGGTAAAACTGTGAAGTACAGCAAGGGAATAAGCTAACACACAGTTCATGATACTAGTACCCCAGGATTGAGGGTAGGGGATGTGATTGGAAGGGCACAAAACTGGCTGCAGAGATGCTGGCCATATTCTGTTTCTTAAGCTGGGTTGTGGGTATGGGGGTATTTGTAGCGCTGGTATTCTTTATACTCTACACGCTGGTTATGACTGTCCTTCTATATCTATACAACACTCAATAAAAACAAACAATGGTTGAAACACTTTGAGTTTACAAAGGATTATTATTGTTGTATCTTCTTGGGAGGATCAATCCATACTTTGTAACTGCTCTGTGTCTTGTAATTGGTAAACAAAAAAAAAAAACAAAAACAAAACAAAACCCAAACCCATGGCTGTCCAGTCAGTCCAGACTCATAGTGACCCTATAGGGCAGAGTAGAACTACCCCATAGGGTTTCCAAATCCAAGCTGGGGATTTGAACTGCCGACCTCTTGGTTAGCAGCCGAGCTCTTAATCACTGTGCTACCAGGGCTCCAGTTGCTAACCAGCATCTATTATATACAATCCCAACTCCCACAGCACGGTGTTGGGTGTACAGCTGGAGTGAGGATGTGACTGTGCCAAGGATCATAACAAAAAAGGAGGCAGAAAGGGGGCTTCCCAGGAGGGCACCCTGGACTTTCCCATGGTGACATCAGAAGCAGGGAGTTGTCTGTGCTCTTTTAGAGCCTGTTTGGGCCATTTTGTCTAAGAGTGGCTTAGCCAGACCAATGCCAATCCCTGATGGGCCCTGGGAGACACTGTGTCTGATAACTAAATCACCAGATACCAAGCTTTTGTGAGGAGAAGATAATAATGGAATACAGAGAGTCAGAGGCACCGTCCTTCTGTCTTACCTATGGTTGTCAAGGTTACCAGAGCCTCGTGTTTCTTAGTAACCACTCCTCCCAAAATAGCCTCCATTGGTGCCAGCCAGTGAACTGTATCCCATATCACAATCAATTGTTACACTGTTTTGAGAAGAAACAAAGGAGGCCCTTTACATTTAATAAGGTTATCCAAAGCACGCACGACCTTTTCCTCATCTGATTTTTACCACAGCTTAGTGAAAGATTATGATCCCCATTTTTCAGATGGGAAAACAGGCATAAGTGTCTTGCCCAAAGTCAGATGACTACCAAGTATCAGAACTGAATCAAAACCCGAGGTTTTCTGAAGACATTGGTCAGAACTCTTCATGTGTCCAGATACTGTCCCTCATTGCTAATGTTTTGTTTTGTTACATGACAGGAAAGGATGTGCTGGACCAACAGTCAGCTCTGAGTCTGAGTGTGTTGAGCTAAGGTTCCACCCGAGTAGCTGATGCTGCCATTGCACTCCACCTTCTTCCTTGCCAACAATTTGTTCAAGCATGTGGGGGGGCTATCTGCTTCTTAGGACCCTTCCCTGCCACAGGGTGTGAAGCTTGATTAGTTGTAATGATAATTCTATTTCCCCTTGCTAGTGATTATTTAAATATGGACATGTGACCCAAACCTGGCTAGTGGAGGTGAAAGGAAGTCTTCAGGGGAGAGTTCTTGGAAAGATATTTCTCTCTAAGAAAAGAAATTCACAGGAGGAAATGTCCCTCTTCTGTGACTGTACTTCCTTTTGTTCGTATGCGATGTTGTCTATTTGATGGCCAAGAAGAGGTACTTGCTGCTGTTGGCTAAGCAGAAGGATGGAAGGATGGAAAGCACGTGGTTCCAGCTCTGAGAAGCCACATGTTCCCCAAAGCCAAGTCCTCTCCATCCTGTAGCACGTTGAGTGCCCTTTTACTGCACCTGTGGCCTTCTGCTCTGTAGCAGAGCTCCTGTTAGATGTGTACTCCCTCCTGTTGGGCTGTGAGCAACCTGGTGCTGTGCACCCCCCTCCAGGTCAATCTTTACGTGGACTGGTAGAGGGAGATGTGGAGGGGAGGTGGGGAGGAGGGGAGTCACTGATGAGGGTTGGGCGAATTCTACTGACTTGTAGTAATTCCTAATGGGAAGTATCTGTACCCCACTTGGGGAGGACTCCTTGGTGGCTCTCTTCAGAATGACCTCAGCTTTGGGCTTTATTCACAATTGAAATACCATAAATATTGTCCCATTCAACATCTTCTGACAGTAGACTTATTTTGTAAACTCTCATTCGATGGAAAATCCCTCACAATATAGACAATAATCAGTGACAATTTGGAGGAAGTTTTGTTAAAGTGTACAGAACTATTGCTCTTAAAAGCGTCACTTCACTCACTCATTTCACCTTTAGTGAGCACCTGGTTAGTAAATGTCTGGTCTGTGCTAAGCACTGGCCCAAAGGAAGGATTCTACAAAAGTAATTAAGACATGGTTCCTCTCCTTTCAGAGCCCAAAGCCCAGGAGAGACAATGCAGATCCATGAAGAGCTCTTCCAAGTAGCAGAGGGCATTGGTGTTGGAGGATGGTGGCTTTGTCAGGAGGGGCTGGGTCTTGGAGGGTGAAGAGATGCTGCCTGGCCCTTTGAGTTGGAAGGGAGTGAGACTGGAGGAGGCAAAATGCATGGTGGGCTCCAGGATCGCTAAGCAACCCTGTTTGGAAGTTTGTGTTGGGAGTAATGGGAAGGATAGAGTGAGGAAGAATCCTGAGGGGCCCGAATGCCAGATGAAATACTGGGGACTTTAGTTGGTCTGTAGTGACTTGGAAGGGAAGGAAGGGGTTCAAGTGAGAGAATGAGATGCCAAGAGCTGTGCTTTTGAGATTGTGGTGAGACAGGTGGATTGAGGGAGAGATGCAGAAGGGAGGGAGCCTAGTTAGGAGGCGACTGCTGTATCCTGTGAGATCTACTGAAGGAGCGAAGGACGTACTGCCCAAAGGGGAAGAAAGGAACAGTCTACTGCCTAGAATAAGAAGAATGTTGAGCATCGAGCTTGAACACATGGAATCTAGTCCTGGTTTGACCTCTTAATTGATGCAACCTTGGTCAAATCATTACTCCTATCTGGGTTTCTGTTTCCTCAGCACAAACAAAATGGAGAGAAAATGATCTCCACTACCCTTAGCTCTCTGCAGTTCTGATTCTCTGATGCATGAGATATATGCAGAAATCTAAACATATTGTGGTTTTGGATTGGATGTGGGTGAAGGAGGGAAGAAAGACTCAAAGAGGTCTCCCCACCTCTGATCCCTGAATATCCCGGAGGGTGGTGTTGCTGTAACGTTCCTAGGTAGTACAGTTTGCATTCGACTACTAACCTAAAGTTTGGTGGTTCAGACTCACCCAGTAGAGCTCCAGAAGAAAGGTCTGGCGATCTGTTTCCATTACAGATTACAGCCAAGAAAACTCTATGGCGCACAGTTCTACCTACTTTGTATCGCAAGGGGTCGTCATGAGTTGGAATCAATGGCAATAGGTTTGGCTTTTGGTTTTCGTGTTGCTGTGAGCTGGGATAAGGAAGTTAGAAGGAGGAGTCAGCTCTCTTGGTAAATGATGAGTTCTATTTTAGTTATGTTGAATCTGAGGCAAGAAATTGGGGAGAGGGGAAAGGTTCCATATACTCAGCAAGGAGTTGGAAGTGGACAGGGTTGGAGACATTGTTTGGATGTTTTCTGTGTGGAAAGGAGAAGTTAAGGTTGGCACGGATGAAATAACTGAGGGAGGTGGTATAGAGAGAGAACTGAGAAGCTGACAGCAGACACCTGCATAGTCCTTCACTCAGGGATGCGAGAAGCATCGATCACAAGAAGATGATGTGGAGAGGAGTGGTCAGAGGTGTAGGGAAACTAGTTCAGTAGAGTGTGAGGGACACTAAGGGGGAGGAACTTAAGAGGAGTGACGTTAATGTGGATATTTATTGACATGCAAAGAATCTTACTGTATATTGTTATATATATATGTAAAAATACTAGTTGCAAAATAGCATGATGGTATGGAACCCCTTTTGTAAATAAACCTATATGTTGTCCGTGCCTGCCAGACAGCACCACCAGGAGCCTGCCTGGAGCTGAGCAATATTGGGTTCATTCACTTGTTGCAACATGGAAGAATGCACACCATGTAGAACCGTGGGGTGTCTCAGAAAGAGAGTGTTTGAAAGGAATTGCTTACAGGGTTGAGTCTTGTGTTGGGTGATTTGGGGCAGGTTTCAAGAAAGTGGAGCTTTGTTCTGGACTGGATGCTGTCCAGAAGCAGAGGGTAGTCCTATGGATAGCTGAATAAACCTTATCTAGAAGGCAGGAAGAATAAAGCCAGGCTAAAGCTATAATTCTATCAGTTTGTTGTACTGTGGTGGCTTGCATGTTGCTATGATGCTGGAAGCTAGGCCACCGGTATTTCAAATACCAGCAGGATCATCCATGGTGGACAGGTTTCTGCAGCGCTTCCAGACTAAGACAGACTACGAAGAAGGCCTAGAGATCTACTTCCTAATATTAGCCAATGAAAAGTCTACGGATCACAACAGAATATTGTCTGATATTCTGGAAAAGGAGCCCCTATGTAGGAAGGCACTCAAAGTACACAGTGGCCATAGCAGCGGATTTGCGCATGCCCATAATGGTGAAGATGGTGCAGATGGGGTAGCATTTCGTTCTGTTGTATATGGGGCAGTCATGAGTCAGAGCCTACTCCATATAACTCACAGAAATCGCTGTACCTGATACACAAACAGCCATCACTCATATTAGCCAGGATAGGGGAGTGTATGAAACAGCAAGAGGGACCCCATGTATCTCACGGTGGGAAGAAAATAGGAGCCAGTGGAGGGAGGTGGTGGGGAGAAGAATGGAGGCAGCTCCCTGAGAATGGCCTTCGTGTCTGTAAGGAAGGGTGGGGGCTGGTTTGTAGGAGCAGAGGAGTTAGAACCATCCTTCTGTAACTTCCTGCTGCAGCCAAGAGCTCACAGTAATGGCTTTTTGATGAGAACAGTCTCAGCTGCCAAGTTCTTAAGTCTTGAGACCTCAGGAATGTAAATGTCTGCAGTGGCTTGTTTTTCTAGCCTTTCTTTAATTCCTTTACTTGCTTCCCAAGCATGTATCAGAGTTAATGAAGCAGTTCTATGATTAAACCACTTAGAAATTTAGAAGACAATGTACTCAGGTTTGAATAGGATAATTAGATATGGGGGAAAATCACTTGTAAGAAAATTCCATGTAAATCTCTTGTGTTACCCCTTTGCACCACATCCCCCCCAAAAATAGGATCACTCACAGAGCTCAAAAATTGAGCTATTTCATGCATTTTGGTATAAAGGAAAAGCATTTCTATTTCCAGTGGAATGCTTTATGAAACACTTCAAAATATAGATCTGAAATTCCCTTTCTGGTTTAACAGCTACTGAGAAAGTTCAGGATCATTTTTCACTTTTGAAGAAGTGTGTGATGCTGTTGAAAGCCTTCAGGATTTGCTTTGGCAGAACCAATGCCTGCTAAGATGCTGATGCACCATTCCTTCTATTCTTTGCTGAGACTCGTCAGATATATTTTAAGCTATCATTTTGTTGATGGGGAAACGGAACATTTAGGATATGGCAAGGCTGTGGAAGGGAGTGGGCGTAGGGGACTCTCAGGCAGGCAGAGCAGTCTGGAGACAACCCCAGGAGGCCTTGTGGCATGAACTTGTGCCCCAGCCCTACTTCCTGATGGTGGACACACAGCGACACACATTTGTAGGAGCTCAGCACTTTAAAAGGCTCATTTACAGGCATTATGTCACCAGTTTCCCATCACTCTGTGGAACAGGTGCAAATAGTTTCCTTCGAAGGGCGCACATTGCTCACATACTCAAAGTGAGGGCAAATTTGAGTTGTGCTCAGCTCCAAATTTCTTTTGACTTGGTGCCAGTTTAGATGTAAGTATGTGTCTGTTGGAGTCCCTGGATGGTGCAAATGGTCAATGTGCTTCACTGCTAACCAATATGTTGGGGATTCGAGTCTACCCAGAGGCACCTTGGAAGAAAGGCCTGGTGATCTGCTTCTGAAAAATCAGCCATTGGAAACACTGTGGAGCACACTTCTGCTCTGACATACATGGGGTTGCTGTAAGGGGCAGTCGAACCCTCCTCCTCTTCCCTCTGTCCTCTCCCGTTCCTCCCCCTCCTCCTCAGTTTTATGTTTTTTTCTCTCTGGCTGGACATGCTCAAATAGCTGTAATTATTTAGTTGCCATTTTCATTTAATTGTTTGCCCATTAATTCATTCACTTATTTAACAAAATCTATTAAAACTTACATCCTAAGAAATGAGACTATTTGGCAACAGATGGCTGTGGCATTGGCATAGGAACCTTGGTTTTCTTGTCAGGAGACGAGGGATGGAGTCGAGGGACTGCTGTTATTCACAAGTCCTGGAAACGCCCCTGAGCCCCAGTTTCCTTGTCCATAAAATGGGGACAATGACAACTCCTTCCTCAGCGTTGTGGTGCAGACTACCTGTGTGCAAACACACTGTATTAATGGAAAGATGAGGGGATTCTTTGCAGACCAGATGCCTTCTGGAGAAAACAGACAGTGATCATCCAGGGAGAGAGCTGATGAAGGTCAGAGCATTTATAACACAATCTTGGGACTGGCAAGAATCGCTCTAAGGGATTCTGGGAACTCCTGGGAAGCACTGTGAGCTCCATCGCGCTTGTGCTCCATAAATTCTTTATGAGGAAGTTAAACCAACAGGCCCCAGCCCTGTGGCAATTCCTAGTTCCTCTATAAATTCTTTGCTGTCCTTGGGATGTATTAAAGCTTTTTTTTCTCTCTCTCTTTACAAGATTGAGCAACAGGAAAAGGAGTCTTTAAGAGCTTGCTCCATTAAACACTAAGTTGTTTGGCCATTTGAAAAATCTCAAGTGTCAAGTCTGGGGAAACAGGAGTTAGGAATTAGCAGTCAGACTGACCTGGGTTCAAACCCTGTCACCTGTGAGCTGAGGGACTTAAGCTCTCTGAGCCTGTTTCCTCTGCGAAATAGGGATGACAAGATTATGCCTCAGGGATTGCATAAGAATTATATGAAGTCATACTTGTGAGGCACCAAGAGCTTCACCTGGCACCTTGCAGGTCCCCACTAAGAGTTGTTAGCTGCTGTTGAGTCAGCCTGGCCAACTCATGGTGACCCACGCACAGCAAAACAAACATTGCCTGGTCTTGCATCATCCCCATAATGGATTGCGGATCGGACCGTTGTGATCCACAGGGTTTTCACTGGCTGACTTCTTGGAAATAGATTGCTAAGCCTTTCTTCCTAGTCCATCTTAGTTTGGAAGCACTGCTGAAATCTGTTCAGCCTCACAGCAACACACGAGCCTCCACTAACAGATGGGTGGTGGCTGTGCATTAGATACATCGGCCAGGAATCAAATCTGGGTCTCCCACATGGAAGGCGAGAATTCAACTACTAAACCACCACTGCCCCTCATTAAGAATTTTCTGCCCTCTCCAGAGAGACCACTTCTTGTCATTTTGCTTTTTGTATGCTGAAGAGAGTGAGCTGTCTTCTGGGTCTGCTTCTGCTCCTGCATTCTGGAACTCTGTAATCTCGAGACCAGAGGATAGTATCTTTCAGAGGTCACTGGGCTCTGTGCTTGGTCCAATTTATTATTCACAATTCAGATAAAGGCAAAAAGGGCCAACAGACCCCTCAATCTTAGAAGACTGGCCGACAATGGACAGCAGAATCAAGCCTCACAGGATTTTGATGGGCTCAATGATTGGCCAAATCTAACAAGGTTAATTAAGTTTATTGGGTTTCAGTTCAGGAACCAAAAACATACTGCCCCAGTCCAGACTGGGGTAGGCCTAGAGTAATGATGGCTTGTATGAAAAAGGTTTAGGGGTTTAATTGGTTGTAAGTTCAGTGTGAATTCACAGTGTTTGTGGTTTTCAAACCAGCTGAAGTATACAATCATAGGGTTGCTGTGAGTCGGAATCAACTTGATGGTATACAACAACAAAGCACACAACCCAGTATGACATCCAGGACAAGAGAAGTGACATATCCACTGAATTCTGCTGCAGTCTGGCTAGCTTCTCCTTGATCTTTACATGTCAAAATTATTTTAAATTGGATTTTTGCTTTTATCAAAACTATACATTTATATAGATTGCATAGTCAAATAATACTACAAGGCTGAAAAAGAGCAGGCTCTTGCCTTACCTTTCCCAATCCCTATTTCCCGCTCCCCAAAGGAAACTAACAATTTTGTCTATATCTTCTGTTACTTACAGCCATATTTTGTTTTTAGTTTTTTTATTGTTCTTTAGATGAAGGTTTACAGAGCAAATTTTTTTTCTCATTAAACAATTAATACATATATTATTATGTGACATTGGTTGCCAACCTCGTACTGTGGGAACACTCTGGTCTTCTTGACCTTGGGTTCTCCATTTCCGTTTGTCCAGCTTTCCTGTCCTTTTCTGCCTTCTCGTCCTTGCCCTTGGGCTGGTGTGCCCAATTGGTCTTGTATAAGTGGTTGAAGTACATGTGTTATTGTTTGTTTTATAGGCCTGTCTAATCTTTGGCTGAAGAGTGAACCTCAGTACTGAGTTAAAAGGGTGGCTGGGGGCTGTATTCTTGGGGTTTCTCCAGTCGCTGTCAGACCAGTAAGTCTGGTATTTTTTTGTGAGTTTGAATCTTGTTCTACATTTTTCTGCAGCTCTGTCCAGTACTGTCTATTGTGATCCCTGTCAGAGAAGTCAGTGGTGGTAGCCGGGCACCATCTAGTTGTGCTGGACTCAGTCTGGTGGAGGCTGTGGTAGTTGAGCTCCATTAGTTCTTTGAACTAATCTTTCTCTTGTCTTTGGTTTTCGTCATTCTCTCTTGCTCCAGTTGGGGTGGGACCAGTAGAGTATCTTAGATGGCTGCTTACAGGCGTTTAAGACCCCAGACACTACTCACCAAAGTAGGATTTAGAACATTTTCTTTATAAACTGTGTTATGCCAATTGAGCTAGATGTCCCCCAAAACCATGGTCCCTAACCCTCAGCCTAGTAATTCAGTCCCTCAGGGAGTTTGGATGTGTCTATGAAGCTTCTATAACTTTGCCTTGGTCAACTTGTTCTGACTTTACCCAGTATTGTGTACTGTCTTACCCTTCACCAAAGTTTCCACTTATCTGTTGTATAGTTAGTATTTTTCCCTCCCCACCCCTCCCCTTCCACATAACCATCAAAGATGGTTTCTTTCTGTATGTAAACCTTTTCAAGAGTTTTTATAATAGTGGTCTTGTATTTGTCCTTTTGTGATTGACTTATTTCACTCAGCATGATGTCTTCTAGCTCCATCCATATTGCAGCATGTATCAAGACTTTATTTCTCCTACTGGCTGACTAATATCCCAGTGTAGGTATGTACCACATTTTGTTTATCCCTTTGTCTGTTGAAGGACTTTTAGGTTGTTTCCACATTTTGGTTATTGTGAATAGTGCTGCAACGAACATTGGTGTACAAATTTCTGTTTGAGTCTCCGCTTTCAAGTCTTTTGGGTATATACCTAGGAGTGGAATTGCTGGGCCATACTGTAGTCCTATTTTTAGTTTTGTGAGGAGCCCCCACACTGCTTTCCACAACAACTCTACCATTTTACATTCCCATATTCTTGCCAACATGTGTTATTTTTTTGTTTTTTTAATCTTAGCCATCCTAAAACAAAGCCCTCCAAAAAACCAAATCTGTTGCCTTCGAGTTGATTTTGACTCATAGTGGCCCTATAGGACAGAGTAGAACTGCCCCATAGGGTTTCCAAAGAGCAGCTAGTGGATTTGAATTGTCAGTCTTTTGGTTAGCAACTGAGCTCTTAACCACTGCGCTGCCAGGGGTCTTACTGGGAATGAAATGATATTTCACTGTGGTTTTGATTTGCATCTTTCTGGCAGCTAATGATGCTGAGCATCTTTCCATGTGTTTAGTGACCATTTGAATGTCCTCTTTGGTGAAATGTCTGTTCAAATCTTTTGCCCATTTTATGATTGTGTTATTTATGTTTTTGTTTTTAAGTTGTTGAAATTTTATATATGTTATGGTTACTAGATTCTTATCAGATATATGGTCTGAAGGTATTCTCCCAGTGTGTAGCTCGTCTTTTCACTTTTTTTGGTAAAGTGTTTCGATGAACAACAGGTTTTCATTTTTATGAGGTCTCATTTATTTATTTTGTCTTTTGCTGTTTGTGCTTTTGTTATTATAGTAGATAATCCATTGTTAAAAGCTAGGCCTCACAGTGTTGTCCCTGCATTTTCTTCTAAGAATTTTATGGTTTTAGTTTATACTTTTAGGGATTGGTCTTTCTTGATGAAATGTCCAAAGTAAGAAAGATGAAGTCTTGCCATTCTGGCTTCTAAGAAGCATTTCGACTGTGTTTCTTCCAAAGCTGATTTGTTTGTTTTTCTGGCAGTCCACTGTATAGTCAATATTTTTTGCCAGCGCCACAATTCAAATGCATCAATTCTTCTTCTGTCTTCTGTTTTCATTGTCCAGCTTTCTCATGTATTTGTGGCTATTGAAAAGACTGTGGCTTGGGTCACGCATGCTTTACTCCTCAAAATGATATCTTTGCTTTTTAGAACTTTGAAGAGGTCTTTTGCAGCAAATTTGCACCATGCAGTACATTGTTTGATTTCTCTCTGCTACTTCCATGAACATTGATTGTTATTTCAAGTAGAATGAAATTCTTGGCAACTTCAATTTTTTCTTCACTTATTATGATGTTGTTTATTGGTCCAGTTGTGAGGATTTTTGTTTTCTTTATGTTCAGCTGTAATCTATACTGAAGACTGGCCTTTTATCTTTATCAGTAAGTGCTTTAAGTTGTCTTCATTTTTTAGCAACCAAGGTTGTATCATCTGCATATCACAGGTTGTTGATTAGTCTTCCTCCAATCCTGATGCCTTATTCTTCTTCATCTATTCCAGCTCTTGGATTATTTGTTCATCATACAGATTGAATAAGTGAGGTGAAAGGATACAACCCTGCCACAATCTTTTTCAATTTTGAACCATGCAGTATCCCCATGTTCTGTTTCAAGGACTGCTTCTTGATCTATGTACATATTTCACATAAGCACAATTAAGTGTTCTGGAATTCCCATTTTTCGTAATGTTAATTTATTATGACCTACCCAGTTGAGTGCCTTCAGGTAGCAAATAAAACACAGGTAAACATCTTTCTGGTATTCTCTGCTTTCAGCCAAGACTTATCTGACATCAGCAGTGATATCCATTGTTCCTGACCTCTTCTGATTCCAGCTTGAACTTCTGGCAGTTCCCTGTCGATGTATGATTGAAGTCATTTTTTAACTATCTATAGCAAAATTTTGCTAGCATGCGATATTACTGATATTTTTTGATTTTTTCCCTCATTTCATTTGATCACCTTTCTTTGGAATAGGTACAAATATGGATCTCTTTCAGTAGGTTGGCCAGGTGGCTGTCTTCCAAATTTCTTGACATCAACCAGTGAGTGCCTCCAGAGTTGCATCTGTTTGTTGAAGCATCTCAGTTGGTATTTCATATCTCCAGTCTTTTAAAATTTTATAATGAGGTATTTTGATGTGGTTCTTTTTTAACATGCAGTGGTCTTTTAATTCTATAAATTCATGTCCTTCAGTTTTAGGATACTTTCTTGTATTTTTTTCTTCGATAATTCTTACCCCCTCATCCCTAATTTCTCTCTGTTCTTTTTGGAATTAGTTGGAATTTGGAGCCCTTGAAATAATCCTTAAATTTACAGCTTTGTCAGTACTCTATGCTCTAAGACTTTCTTATTTTTGCCAGTCTTATACTTAAAAATGATATGTCACAATTTTCATTTGTATGTCTTTGATTATGAGTGAGAGTGAGCATCTTTTGTATATTTTTAAACCATTTATAGTCATTTTCTGTGAAGAGTAATGTGTGATTGTCCACCATTTTGTCATCTGATGTGATTTTCCTATGTGTGTTGTATATCTTACCTGTATGATGTTAATGGGAGCCCTGGTGGTGGTACAATGGCTAATGTGTTTACATTAGTAAGTTGACTAGTTTAGGGTAGGTTAACTGTTATAATGATCTCATGTCAAAGTCCTAATCAGGTGTTTAGTGTGTAGCCTTCTACCTGATGATTCAGGGACCCAGGCTCCTTCCATCTTGTGGCTCTGCCATCCCATAGGCCCTTGGGATCCTCCTCTGGATAATCTGCATCTGCCCAGCAAACAAGGGATGAGGAAGAGGATGGTGAAGGCATACCACTTTAACGACCTTGGCCCAGTGGTGACATGCATTCTGTTGGCTAGAACCATTTAGATGAAAGAGGGCTAGAAAATCTAGTCTGTGTGTGTGTGTGTGTGTCTAGTAAAAAGAGAAAACAAGTTTGATAAACACATAGCATTGTCTCTGCCACAATGTCTTTTGCCCATTTTCCACTCATTTGTTTGCATGAGGTCATTACGCATTAAGGAAATCAACCCTTTAATCCCATACTTGATTCTAGTGCTTTTACTTTTATAGTTTTTTTTTTTGTTGTTTAACTTTTTCTACCACTGTAGTTTATTTTGGTGAAAGTGTAAGACAAAGATCTATATTTTTTCCTCCAAATGGCCATTCAATTTTTCAGTACCATTTTACTGAATAATTTATAATCCCCACTGGATCGCAGGCATTTTAGAAACACTCACTTTCTTGTACATTCTTTCCATAGGCATTAAAAATGTGTCTTGTGCCCGTGTACATATATTCCAAGCACAGCTCTCCCTTTCCAAGTAGGATTTCAAGTGGCAGATAATGAGCTTGCTCTGATGTTTCGTGCTTGAGGGGTGGCACTGTCTGGCTAACTGCTTGAAATTCAGGATTGAGACTGAGTGTCTTCTTAGAAAGTCGGGAGGAAGGGAATTTTTACCTTTTCCTGGGTGCTTACTCTGCGCAGGCTCTCTGCTAAAGTCTTTCCACCTATTATACCAATCACTCCTCACAATACTCCTCTGAGGTAGGTAGTATTCTCCTCTTACACTCATGAGGAGGCTGAGGTCCAGAGGATAAGTCACTGACTAAAATTTCCACAGATGGTTAGTGATGGAGTCAGGGGGGTGGATGAGTGGGGGGTGAGAGAAAACCAAATTTAACCTCAAGCTGGAATTACCTGGAATAAGGAAGAGAAAAATAAATCATGAACAATCTCTTAGCAAAGTCAGCCCTTCAATGTTTTACAAAAGAAATCCACAGAAATGGTTTGTGTTAACACTTAATGTGACTAAATCAGGCTTCTTTGAACAAGGGACCTAGAAATAGGTCACTGAAATAATTCAAGATTCATTAGCTAGGGAAATTAGAAGTTCCTACCCTCTTAGGAAAGGAACAGTCGTCCTTTTCGCCATAGTAACAAGTAACTACCAGTGTTATGGATTGGATTTTGTCCCCCCAAAATATGTGTCAACTTGGTTAGTCCATAATTCCCTGTATTGTGTGATTGGCTACCATTTTGTCATCTGATGTGATTTTCCTATGTTGTTGTAAATCTTACCTCTATGATGTTAATAGGAGCCCTGGTGGTGGTGCAGTGGTTAAGAGCTACAGCTGTGAACCAGAAGGTTGGTAGTTTGAATCTACCAGTTGCTCCTTGGAAACCTTATGTCCCAGTTCTACTCTGTCCTATAGGGTCGCTATGAATCGGAATCTACTTGACGGCAACAGTAGAGAGAGATGATGTTAATGAGGTGGGATTAGCGGCAGTTATGTTAATGAGGCAGGACTCAATATACAAGATTAGGTTGTGTTTTAAGTCAATCTCTTTTGAGATATAAAAGAGAGAAGCAAGCAGGGAGACATAGGGACCTCATACCACCAAGAAAGAAGTGCCAGGAGCAGTGTGTCCTTTGGACCCAGGGTTCCTGTACTGCGAAGCTGCTAGACCAGGGGAAGATTCATGACAGGAATCTTCCCCTAAAGCTGACCAAGACAGAAAGCCTTCCCCTGGAGCTGGCACCCTGAATTTGGACTTCTAGCCTGTTAGCCTGTGAGAGAATAAATTTCTCTTTGTTAAAGCCATCCACTTGTGGTATTCCTGTTATAGCAGCACTAGATGACTAAGATAACCAGAATCAGTTTACATCTGTTCAAAAATGATCAATGATAATTTTGTACCAATACCCATGCTTCTGAAAGTCAGCCAATAATGGACAGTGCTCCTTCTTAAAGTCAGCCGATCAGCAACAACCTCTCTCCAGGAACCAGATTTCCAAAGCTAAGGTTCATTAATCCCTAAACAGTCCCACCTCTAAGCATGTTACAGTCCCTGGACCCCACATTTTCAAATCCCTACATAAGACCAGCTCTCTGCTTTGTTCAAAGAGACCACGCCTTCTTAGAACAGCACTCCCTTGCTTTTAAAGCAAGAAATAAATTCAACTGCTTTTCCTTACTCTAATTTTGAGAGCTGGAGTCTTCCCTGGACAGCTACTTAAATTATTATCAAATTGAAGTTTTATCAGGCTAGTTCTACACTGTACCTGATGATGCCACAAACAGCAAGAAAATCCTGCTACTAACAATAACGTCTATCTCACATAGATCAGATGACCTTGGTTTTCTGGTCCCATAATGTAAAGCAAAATCTTTCAGGCTTCAGTTTACTGCTGAACAGAGCACAACTACCGTACACAGTGCTTGCTGAATAAATTCTATTACTAGATTCCTAAAAAACAATCACCAGCTTCATAAGGGCGGGGACGTTCTCTACCTTATCACCAGTGCCTAGCACCATCGGTTCACCAGTTGCTGCCGAGTCAATTCTGACTCATAGCAACCCCACAGGACAGAGTAGAACTGCCCCATGGGGTTTCCAAGGAGCAGCTGGTGGATTTGAACTGCCTACATTTTGGTTAGCAGCCAAACAATTAACCACTGCACCACTAGGGCCCCACAGGACCTGCTACATTTCAGATGCTCAATAAATATTTTAATTTATTTTGTTGTTGTTGTTGAGAATATACACAGCAAAGCATACACTGAGTCAACAGTTTCTACACGTACAATTCAGTGACATTGATTACATTCTTCGAGTGGTGCAACCATTCTCACCCTCCTTTTCTGAGCTGTTCCTCTCCCATTCATATAAACTCACTGTCCCCTAGGTTTCCTATCTAACCTTTCGAGTTGCTGTTGTCAGTTTGATCCCATATAGATAGATCTTAAAAGAGTACAGTGCTCAAGGCAGACATTTTTTACTAGTTAAGCTAAACTATTATTTGGTTTTAAGTAGACTTCAGGGGATATTTTTGGTTTAAGGTTTAAAGATTGTCTCAGGGCAATAGTTTTCAACAAATATTTTGGCAAATGCTTTAGTTTTACCTACTGAACAGTAATGTGGGCCCAGGAGAAAAGAGAGAAGACGGTGCAGGAAAAAAAGGGAGAGCTCAGGAGAAGAGCAGCAGGGGCGTCTTTAAGGGAATGGAGGAATCCTGAGAGGGCTGGGTAGAGTGGAAAGAGCCTGAGCTTTGGAGTCAAGCAGAACCAAGTTCACATTCTGACTCCGCTGTGTTCTACTGGTGTGACCTTGGTCAAACTACTTAACCTCTGTGAGTCGCTGATGTTTCCTGATTTATGCAGTGAGGGTAATAAACTTTCAAGGTTATTAAGATTAAATAAGATGTCATCAAAGGAAATACTTAATTCAGTTCTTGGCAGATAGTAGATAATAAATCTCCATATGCTGTAACTCCAGCCGAGGCCTGAGTTGGGAGGATGTCAGTCAACAAATGTTTATCGAGCACCTACTATGCGCTAGACACTAGGGATATGACAGTGGAAAAGATAGGTGCAATCCCTGCCCTTATGGAGCTGAGAAAGTCTGGGGAGAAGGGAGACATTAAACAGATTATTATGAAGAATTACGAGCTGGAGTGTGTTTTGGAAAAAATGCAGACTCAGAAGATGTTAGGATTTTAGGAGCCCTCAGCCACCATCTTTATCAACAGAGAGGGGCGTGGTTTTCCCATGCTTACACAGCAAGGTAGTGAGAGCTGTCTGTCACGCCTTCTGCTGTGCCCTTGATCGGGGGGGGGGGGGGGGGGGGGGGGGGGGGAATGGTCCCTTAGGGAAACTGAAAGCTGAAGAAATGGAGTGGCCGTATGAGTGGCTCCCTGCCTGCCTTCCCGCTGCTGGCCCTGCCAGCCTGTAGGGACAATCTGGAACCAGCCAAGGGGCCAGCCTTTGGGAGCTGGGTCTGCTGTGCACTGGGAGGCTCTGGAAGAGGCAGGCTCGGCGACTTACCTCTCCCTCCACCAGCTGTGGCCCGGCCTAGAAAGGAGAGGTGACATTGACCACTACTGCTTGCCTGCTCTGCCCCTGGCTGGCACACTGTGCAGGGCTTCGGTACATGGTCTCATTTACTTCTTCCCCAAACCAAAAACCTCTGAAAAGCAGTTGCCGTGGAGTCAATTCCAATTCACAGAGACCCCATGTGTGTCAGAGTAGAACTGTGCTCCATAGTGTTTTCAATGACTGATTTTTCCGGCATAGATCACCAGGCCTTTCCTCTGAGGAGCCTCTGGGTGGACTTGGACCTCTGACCTTTTGGATTGCAGCAAGCCCTTTTATCCCCATTTTATAGGTGGGAATGTGGCCAACAGCTCATAGCTAGTAGTGGCTGAGTCAGGATTCAAAGCTATGCCTGTGAGTCTCCAGGCCCTCACTCGGTCCACTACATACACCCACCTCCTGGGGCCTGAGGGACACAGGAAGTGGGGCTGTCGTGCCCTCCTTCATAGGCTTGGGGTTCGTGTGTGTGGTCTTAGGTCCATGCTCCCGTGACTTGGGCCTCTTTGGCTGCTGCTGCTGCTGCTCGGAAGGCTTCCCTCTGGTGGGGGGGCACGCCCTCAGGCCTCC
Source organism: Dugong dugon (assembly GCA_030035585.1). NCBI lineage: Eukaryota > Metazoa > Chordata > Mammalia > Sirenia > Dugongidae > Dugong > Dugong dugon. The sequence continues at coordinate 93,695,985 of CM057473.1, read as the reverse complement.
CTGGCTTATCCTTTGTGGGGAGAGGTGCCCTGGGATGGGAAGGTGCCAGAATTCCTGTCCTAAGCCCCTGGCATCTCATCAGATGCCAGCTCAGCTCTCAGCTATGCACTCCCTCTGGACCATCTCCTGTTTTGGTGTCTTCCAGGCAGCTACTGTGAATCTCCATGAGTCAGAGAGCCTTTCCTTAAGCTGTGATTCTGCACACAGTGGGGAACAGAAGGTTGTTTATAACAAAACAAGGTCACAGGAATTAAGAGGCTCATTGTGTTGATACTATCCATGCATAATAGTTGAGAGTGCTTTGGAGTGGGGATCGGGAGACACATCTTCTGGTCCCAGCTTTGCCAGGGACTTGCTGTGTGAAATGGGACCAATTTCTGCCCCTCTTAAGGAATCTCTAGGTGATGCAAACGGTTAAGTGCTTAACTGTTAACTGAAAGGTGTGCAGTTTGAGCCTACCCAGAGGCACCTCGGAAACCCTGGTGGCATAGTGGTTAAGAGCTACGGCTGCTAACCGAAAGGTCCAAAAGGTTGGCAGTTTGAATCCACCGGGCACTCCTTGGAAACTCTATGGGGCAGTTCTACTCTGTCCTATAGGGTCGCTGGAGTCGGAATCAACTTGACAGCAGCCGGTTTTGTTTCGTTTTTAGAGTCAACTCAGAAGAAAGGCCTCTGGTGATCTACTTCTGAAAGGTCACACCCTTGAAAACCCTACAGAGCACGGTTCTACTCTGCAACACTGGTCATTCCATGAGTTGAAATTAACTTGAAGGCAACTGGTTTGCTTTTTGATTTAGTGGTGTTTAAGAGTTTTGTAGTCTGCAAAATGCATGGGTTTGGTTAGATGATGTGAGATAGCCTCCTTGGGTATAAACATCACCAGGTTTGGCATAAAGGCAGATTTGGGATCTAATCTTACCTATGCTGCTTACAAGTTGTGTGATCTTGAGACAATCACTCGACCTCTTTGAGCCTCGCTTTCCCCACTTGTCACCTGAAGACAATGATCCCTGTGCCGTTAGGTTCTTGGAGGGTCTCCTGAGGAAGTGCACAGACTGAGTTGAGCCACCACCTGGTCCACAAGGAATGCTTGCTGAAGGCTGCTGCTTCTCGCCTTCCTGCTCCTCGGAGCCCCTTTTCAAATGAGGAATTTTAGCATTCTATGAGTTTAACTACTCAGTTGTAGAAGAAACATGTCTTTGCAGGGGAGGTAGGCAGTGAATACACACTGATTCATAAACGGAGCAGGGGAGGAGCACAAGAGGAACTGGGTGGGGAAAATACGAGAGTACTGTTTCTGCATTCCCCAGGACGGACTCAAAGAGATCCGAGCTCAAAGGGCCCTACCATTCCCTTCCTCTCTCTGTCTCCTTTTAATGACAGGGAAGCTGAGGTCAAGGGAATGGCTGGGAGTCTTAGTTATCTAGTGCTGCTATAACAGAAATACCACAAGTGGATGGCTTTAACAGAGAGAAGTTTATTCTCTCACAGTCAAGTAGGCTAGAAGTCTGACTCAGGGCACTGGCTCCAGGGGAAGGCTTTCTCTCTTTATTAGCTCTGGGGGAAGGTCCTTGTCATCAGTCTTTCCTTGGACTAGGAGCTTCTCTGGGCTGGACCCCAGGTACAAAGGACACACTCTGCTCCCTGAGCTGCTTTCTTGGTGGTATGAGTTTCCCATGTCTCTCTGCTTGCTTCTCTCTTTTGTACCTCAAAAGAGATTGACTTAAAACACTATCTAATCTTGTAGATTTCATCAATATAACTACCGCTAATCCATCCTATTATATCATAGTGATAGGATTTACAACACATAGGGAAGTCACCTCGGATTACAAAATGGTAGACAATCATACAATACAGGGAATCATCACCTAGACAAGTTGACAGATATTTTTTGGGGAAACAATTCAGTCCATGACACTGGGCAATGACTAATGCTATCAGCACCCCCAAAAGCTATCCACTTCAAATTCCTGGAACTTGTATGTTACTTTGTATGGCGAAAGAATGAATATCACCTTACATAGCATAAGATGTGACTAAGTTAAGGATCTTGAGGAAAGGGGCTTATCTTGGCTTGTCCAGATGGGCCTTAAATGCAATCACATTTCTTACGAGAGAGGGGGTTTTGAGACTGACTCAGAGAAGAGGAGGGGACAATGTGACCATGGAGGCAGAGGTTGGGGTTGATGTGGCCACAAAGATAAGGACTGCCTGAAGCTCCTAGGAACTGGAAGGGACAAAGAATGGAATCTCCCCTAGAGTCTTCGGAGGGAGCATAGCTCTGCCAACACCTTGATTTTGGACTTCTGGCCTCCGGAACTGCAAGAGAATAAATTTCTGTTGCTTTAAACTACACACTTTGGGGTCATTTGTTACAGAAGCTCTAGGAGACTGATACAGCATCTTTGCAATAAGTGATCAGAAAAATCACAGCCGGGCAGCAGGACAGAGGCCTCGATCCTTCAGAGCTGAGCAGAAGTTTTTCCCATTTCTGCCAAATGTGCACATTGGGAGGTACCCACTGCGAGGATGGGAGCAGCAGAGAGAGCACTGGGGACCTCAGAAGCAGAAAACCTCTTGAAGCCTGTCCTGGGTTCCCTGCACACTATTCTGTTGCCTGCAACAACACGGGGGCTTTCTTCTTTGTGCTACTCCAGGTTAAACATGGCCCAGGTTTGAGGCTGCTGAGGCAGCCACAGGAGAAATTTTAGAGGCAATTCCAGAGCACATCCAGGGGCCAGGAGCAGTGGACACAGGGTAAGGGCCGAGTCTCTCAGAGAGAGACTGGGGAGGGGGTCCTGTCGCTGCCTGAGCCCCTTCTTTCCCCCTGCAGGGTCCTTCAGCCTTCTTGGTCATTACACAGGCGCCTGGCTGAGTGCTGAAGTTAGGTGTAGGGATAGGGTGCAATAAAAAACAAAACAAAAAACCCATTGCCATGGAGTCAATTCCGACTCATGGCTACCTCATGTGTTATAGAGTAGAACTGCTCCATAGGGGTTTCTTGGCTATGATCTTTATGAAAGCAGATCACCAGGCCTTTCTTCTGTGGTACTGCTGGGTGTGTTCGAACTGCCAACCTTCAGGTTAGTAAGCCAAAAAACGAAAACCAAACCCGTTGCCATCGAGTTCATTCCGACTCATAGCGACCCTATAGGACAGAGTAGAACTGCTTCTATAGGGTTTCCAAGGAATGGCTGGTAGATTCAAACTGCTGACCTTTTGGTAAGCAGCCGAGCTCTTAACCACTGCACCACCAGGGCTCCTTTATGTTAGTAGTGAGCGCAGACTGTTTGCTCCACATGCAATGCGGTTGTTACTTGCCAACAAGTTGATTCTGATCCGTGGTAACCCCATGTGTGCTGAGTAGAACTGCTCCATAGAGTTTTCAAGGCTGTGACCTTTTGGAAGCAGATCACCAGGTTTGTCTTCCAAGGCTCCTCTGGGTGGGATCGAACCGCCAACCTTTCAGCTAGTAGTCGAGTGCTTAACCATCTGTGCCACCCAGGGATTCCTAGGGGTTCAACAGGTGTTGTAAAAGGCAGATGAGCAGGGAGAAAAGAGAGTAAACCGTGCCACACTGCAGAAAGATGGTGTGCTAAAGCCAGTTGTAAACCACTCAGCTCAGGAAGGAACTATCAATTCTGAGATTAGTCAAGGAAAGAGGAGCCTGAGTGGCACAAGCAGTTTGAGATCAGCTGCTAACTGAAAGGTTGGCAGTTCAAACCCACCCAGCGACACCACGGAAGAAAGGCCTGGCAATCTGCTTCTGTAAAGATTACAGCCAAGAAAACCCTATGGAGCAGTTCTAGTCTGTAAGACGTGGGATCATCATGAGTCAGGGGCCAACCTGATGGCAGCTAAAAACAGCAGTCAAAGAAAGAGTCACAGAAAAGGTGGCATTTGACCCAGACCTTGAAAAATAAAAGACATCTCAGAGAGTGATAAAAGGGGACGAGGCATGTCAGGCTGAGGGAGTAGCATGAACAACAGCTTAGAGATGTACAGTGAGAGGAATGACTGGGGAAGGGGAAAAATTTTGATGCCCAGCTCTTATCAGAATGTAGCAGGAATTGCAGGGCCACATTGCCAAGTGTCTCGAATGGCAGGCCCAGGCGACTAGACTTTATTCCGGAGGCAGTGGACAGCTGCTTGTCTTAGTGAGTAGAGGGAAGTGACCAGACCTGTGGAGGACAGGGAGAGCCAGATGGTGGGGAGCCTGGAGCAGGGAGACCAGACAGGAGGCTCCTGCAGCAGTCCCAGCAAGGATGATGTCTTAGTCATCTAGTGCTGCTATAACAGAAATACCACAAGTGGATGGCTTTAACAAAGAGAAATTTATTCTCTCACAGTTTAGGAGGCTAGAAGTCTGATTTCAAAGCTCTGGGAGAAGCTCCTTGTCATCAATCTTCCCCTGGTCTAGGAGCTTCTCAGCATAGGAACCCTGGGTCCAAAGGACACACTCCACTGCCGGCTCTGCTTTCTTGGTGGTATGAGGTCCCCCTGTCTCTCTGCTCACTTCTTTTATATCTCAAAAGGGATTGACTCAAGATACCACCTAATCTTATAGATTGAGTCTTGCCTCATTAACGTAACTGCCTCTAAGCCTGTCTCATTAACACCGTAGAGGTAGGATTTACAACGTAAAGGAAAATCCAATCAGATGACAAAATGGTGGACAGTCACATTATACCAGGAATCATGGCCTAGCCAAGTTGACGCACATTTTGGGGGGACACAATTCAACCCTTAACAGTTGGTAAGGTCTGGACTCCGGCAGTGACTGGGGGCAGAGAGGATGGAGTGAGACAAAATGGGTAGGACTTGGTAATGAATCTATTGGCAGGGGTGAGAAAGAGGGAGGCATCAAGTGTTGGACTTGCCCATTTTTTTTAAGAGTGGAGTTGTGAATGGTACACAACCTAGAGTTCCCTTTGGAAATGGCTGTGAGTGCTTCAGGGAAAGATTCAAGTGGGAGTCCTTTCAAAAGATACCCACAAAGATAAAAGTACCAGAGTTCTATGGCAGCTGCATCCCGGTAAGGCTGGCTGAGGCTGAGGGAATTCCTTCTGGGGTGCGGGGCCGGGCTAGGCATGGAGCCTGGTGCTGGGAGGCAGGAGGCTGGGTTCTGGTCCTGGCCCTGTTTCTCCCACTCCATGGCACTTTGCAGAAGAGGGCTCAGATCTCTGAGCCTCTATTTCTCACTCATGAAATGGGAAGGTTCAGTCATCCCATGATTAAAATTCTGCAATTCAAAGCCAGCAGCATGTACGTTTTGGTAAGCATCATGCTGCTCATAGTGTGCCAGTTAAAGAAAGCTTGGGAAGTGAGACCGTTCACCGCATTTTGGATTTATGTTACACGTTTTCTTCAAGAAATCAGCTGGCTCTGAGGGACTGAGTTCCTGGGGCTGAGGGCTGGGGACCATGGTCGGTGGGGGAGGGTCATCTAGGTCACTTGGCATAACAAAATTTGTAAAGAAAATGTTCTACATCCAACTTTAATGAGTGGCGTCTGGGGTCTTAAAAGCTTGCTAGCAGCCATCTGAGATACACCTACTGGTCCTGTCCTGTCTGGAGCAAAAGAGAATGAAGGAAACCAAGGATACAAGAGAAATGTTAGTCCAAAGGCTGATGGACCACAAGTACCACAGCCTCACCAGCCTGAGCCCATAAAGACTAGACAGTGCCAAGCTACAGGGATCACAATAGAGGGGCCTGGACAGAGCTGGAAAAAAATGTAGAACAAAATTCAAATTCGCACACACACACAAAAACCCCAAACCAGACTTACCGGTCTGATAGAGACAGGAAGAACCCCCAAGACTATGGCCCCCAGACATCCTTTTAACTCAGAGCTGAAGGCACTCCTGAAGTTCACCTTTCAGCTAAACATCAGACAGGTCTATAAAACAAACAATAACACACGTGAGGAATGTGCTTCCTAGTTCAATCATGTGTACAAGACCAAAACGGCAACACCTGCCCCAAACCAATGATGAGAAGTCAGGAAGGGACAGGAAAAATGAACGGATGGAAATGGGGAGTTGGGGTGTGGAAGGGAAGAGTGTTGACACATCACAGGAACTGCAATAGATGTCATAAAACAATTTGTGTATACATTTCTGAATGAGAAACTAATTTGCCCTGTAAACTTTCACCTAAAGCACAATTGAAAAAAACGAAAAATCATCTGGCTGATCGGCTTCCCTCTCTGCTTCCTGTCTCCCTTTCTTCCTTCTCCCCTTCCTTTCCCTTTTCTTTTTTTTCTTCCTCTTGTCTTTCCTCCCTCCTTCCCTTCCACTCGCCCTCCCTCCCTTCTTCCCTCCCTCTCTTCCTCTTTCTTTCTCCCTCCCTTCCTCCTTTCCTTCCTCTCATCTCCTATGTCTCAGGCTCTGGACTAGCCCTGGCATGCAGAGAAAGCTAGGCATGGTCCCTGTCCTCCAGGAGCTCACAGTCTAATAGGGCCCGTAAACAAAGTGACAATGAAATATTTGTCAGACTTCTTACGGGCTGGTTTTGCCAGCCTCTAGAAAAGAGTGTGCTCCATTTGGGGTGGAGGCAACAAATTCTGAGAGGTGGAGCAGTGAGGAGATGCTGGGTTAGGCTAAGTTTTGGGTAGGCTGGCTCTGATAATGGAGGTCCCTGAGTCAGGACTCTGAACAGCTTAATAATGGCTGGGTCCTTCATGGCAATTCCTTCACCTGCAGCCTTCCCTAACCTATTGCTGTCTTCCCTAACCCATTGCTGTCGAGCCGATTCCGAGTCATAGCGATCCTATAGGACAGAGTAGAACTGCCCCATAGGGTCTCCAAGGAGTGGCAGATGGATTCGATCTGGCAACATTTTGGTTACCAGCTGTAGCTTGCCATAGCTCTTAACCACTGCGCCACATGGTAAATTCAAGCCCCAAGGCACAGGGACTGGGAAGGCAGCAGGGATGGGTTTCCTAGACTTCCCCTGGAGACAATTAATCCCCAAATCCCATTATTTTCCCAACACCCACCCTCCACCCATTATCTATAAATGGGGCTATTGATATTTTCTCACAGGGTTGTGGTTAAGTATTAAATGAAATAAAGAATGTGTCTGGCACAGGGTGGCTTAATAAACGGCAGCTACCCAGCCACAGACTCAAACATACTAATGATCAAACTTATGAATGATCATGAAGATGGTGCAGGACTGGCAATGTTTCGTTCTGTTATATATAAGGTCACCATGAGTCTGAACCGACTAGATGGCAACTAACAACTCAACCATGAGTCCCTGGGTGGTGGTGCAAATAGTTAAAGCACTCGGCTGCTAACTGAAAGGTTGGAGGTTGCAGTCCACCCAGAGATACCTTGAAAGAAAAAAAAACACCTGTTGATCTACTTCCAAAAAGTTAGCCATCGAAAACCCTATGGAGCACAGTTCTACTCTGACACACATGGGGTCACTATGTTGGAGTCGACTTGATGGCAACTGGTTTTACTGGTACTCAACCGTGATGTTTTGTAACCAGAGCTCTTCTTGAAACAATCCTGAGAACATAGACTGTGCCTTGTGATCCACAGTCACAAAATGACAACAACCACCTGTTTTCAACCCGTTCTAAACCAGGCCTGCCTCCGTGATTCCCAGAGGTGACTGTGAAGACACAGGGGTCTAACTGCCTTGCTCTGTGAGTCATCTGGGAGAGGTGAAAGGTAACCATGGCAGAGCTGTCCTTCTCCCCTGGGCCTCCTTGCACACAGGCTGCAAATGCTTCTCATGAGGGAAACGTTGGCCGAGGGGGTCTTGCCTGGCTGTTCTATGGATGTGTCCTTGACTGCTGGCGTTCGCAGCAACAATGCGACAGAGTTTCCAGGGCCTGCAATGGCACATTCACCCTGGACAACTACTGCTGCTGTGTGAAGTGTATGGGGACCTGAAATATGCCAGGTCTTGCAGCAATTTTTATTTTATTTATCTATTTATTTTTACTGTATTTTAGGTGAAGGCTTACAGAACAAATAGTTTCTCATGAAACAGTAGTACACATGTTGTTTTATAACATTGGTTAACAACCCCACAACATATCAACCCTCTAACTTCTCAACCTCTTTTTTTGTTTGGTGAAAATACACATAGCCAAAGATACACCATTTCAAAAATTTTTTCATGCACACTTCAGTGACATGGACTATGCTCTTCCAATTGTGCTGTTATTCTCACTTAAGATGAAGGCTTACAGAACAAAATAGTTTCTCATTTAACAGTTACTACAAATGTTGCCCTATGACAATGGTTAACAATCTCCCAACACATCAACAATATCCTTACTCAACCTTGGGTTCCCTATCACCAGCTTCCTTGTCCCCTTCTGCCTTCCTGCCCTTGTCACTGGACTCCTGTACCTCGTTAGTCTCATTTGGTTTTATGGGGCTGTCCACTCCCAGGCTGAACAGTGAACCTTGGAGTTAACTTCACCACTGAGCTAAAAGGGTGTCTGGGGGCCATACTCTCGAGGTTTCTCCAGTCTCCTTTAGACCAGTAAATCTGGTCTTTTTTTTTTTGTGAGTTAGAATTATGCTCTACATCCTTCTCCAGCTCTGTCCAGAACCCTCTGCTGTGATCCTGGTCAGAGCAGTCAGTGGTGGTAGCCGGGCACCATGTAGCTGTACTGGACTCAGTCCGGTGGAGGCCTTGGTAGCTGTGGACCATTATTCCTTTGGACTGATCTTTTCCTTGTATCCTGTTTTCTTCATTCTCCCTTGCTCCTGAAGGGATGAGACCAGTGGAGTATCTTAGATGGCCGCTCACAGGCTTTTAAGACCCCAGATACTACTCACCAAGGTAGAATGTAAAGCATTATCTTTATAAGCTGTGTCATGCCAATTGAGCTAGATGTTCCCCGAGACCATGGTCCCCAGAGCCCTCCGCCCAGCAATTCAGTCCCTCAGGGAGTTTGGATGTGTCTGTGGGGCTTCCATGACCTTTCCTAGTACAAGTTGTGCTAGTTTCTCCTGTATTGTGTACTGTCTCACCCTTCACCCAAGATACTACTTATCTATTATCTATTTAGTATTCCCCCCCCACTCCCATCCCTGGTAACCAACAAAGATTGTTACATTTTGTGTGTGACTTACAGCAATTTTTTAAAAAATAAAAGCTTTATTGAGATACAATTCTTATATTACACAATTCACCCATTTAAAGTGTACAATTCAATGGTTTTTAGTATATCCACAGAGTTGTGCAACCATCACTACAATCAATTTTAAAAACTTTTGCCCAGATAAAAATTCATACATACATTGTTATGTGACCCTAATTGCTCTCCCCATACTGTGACAGCACACTCCTCCTTTCCACTCCTGATTCCCCATGTCCATTCAACCAGCTCCTAACCCTCTCTGCCTTCCCATCTCACCTCTGGACAGAAGCAGCCCGTTTAGTCTCTTCTATCTACTTGAGCTAAGAGGCACACTTCTCACGAGTATCACTTTATGTCCCACAGTCCAGTCCAATCCCTACTACAGTCAATTTTGAGACATTTTCATCATGCCCAAATAAACCCCAAACCCCTAGAGGTCAACTTTCAATTCCCCACCTGGATCCCTAGCCCTAGGCAACTGCTAGTCTACTTTCTGTCTCTATACAGTTTCCTGTTCGGGATATTTCACGTAAATGGGATCATATAATATGTGGTCTCTTGTGACTTCTTTCACTTAGCATTAATGGTTTCAAGGTTCATCCATGTTGTAGCTTGCATCAGTAATTCATTTCCTTTTCTGACTGAATAATATTTTATTGGGATAAACAGCTGGGTGGTTTCTACCTTTTGGCTATTATGAATAATGTGGCTATGAACATTTATGTTACATATTTTATTGTGGACGTATATATGATTTCATTTCTCCACTATATGCTTAACAATGACAATGTTAGGTCATATTGTAACTTTGTGCCGACACTTGTTATTGTCTGTCTTTTTGATTGCAGACATCCTGTTGTTGTCATTGTTAGGTGCTGTCGAGCTGGTTCAGACTCATAGCGACCCTATATGTACAACAGAATAAAACACTGCCGGGTCCTGCGCCACCCTCATGGTTGTTGTTATGCTTGAGCCCATTGTTGCAGCCACTGTGTCAATCCATCTCGTTGAGGGTCTTCCTCTTCTTTCCTGACTCTCTACTTTACCAAGCATGCTGTCCTTCTCCAGGGACTGATCCCTCCTGATAACACATCCAAACTATGTGAGACGTAGTGGGTATAAAGCGGTATCTCATGGTTTTGATTTGTATTTCCCAGACGACTGATGATGTTGAGTATCTTTTCATGTGCTTATTGGCCTGGCCATTTGGAAACCCTGGTGGTGTAGTTGTTAAGAGCTATGTCTACTAACCAAAAGATCAGCAGTTCAAATCCTCCAGGCGCTCCTTGGAAACTCTATCGGACAGTTCTACTCTGTTCTGTAGGGTCATTATGAGTCGGAATTGATTCCATGGCTTTGGGTTGGTTTGTTTGTTTTTTGGTTTTATTGGCCATTTGCCTATCTTCTTCAGAGAAATATCTATTCAGATCCTTTATCTGTTTTTTAATTGAGTCATTTGTCTTTTTATTGTTGAGATGTAAGAGTTCTTTTTATATTCTAGATACAAGTTCCATATCTGATATATGATTTGTAAGTATTTTCTCCCATTCTGTGGACTGTCTTTTCATTTTTTGGGTGGTTTCCTTTGAAGCACAAAATTTTTTAATTTTGATGATGTCCAACTTGTCTATTTTTACTTTGCTGTTTATGCTTTTGGTGTTATATTGAAGAATCTACTGCCAAATCTAGGGTCACAGAAATTTAGTCATGTGTTTTCTTCTATGAATTCTGTAGTTTTAGCTCTTATATTTAGGCTTCTGGTCCATTATGAATTATTTTTTGTATATAGTATAAAGTAGAGGTCCAATGTCATTTTTTTTGCGCCAGCATTACAGTTGTCCCTCAGTATCCACAGAGGATTGGTTCCAGGACTCCCTGCAGATACCAAAATCCGAGGCTACTCAAGTCCCTTATATGAAATGGTATAGTATTTGCATATAACCTACCCACATCCTCCTGTATACTTTAAATCATCTCTAGACTACTTGTAATACCTAAAACAATGTAAATACTATGTAAATAGTTGTTTCATCACAATTGAAGACTTGCTCTGGAAGGTAGCCTTTCTCTTCTATGAGTTTCTTGAGCTCTTCTGGGAATGCAGATGCTACCTGGGCATCAGCTGATGCCTGTTCTCTCGTGATCTTGAAGTTGTTGAGGCTGTAGTGCTTTCCAGAGCTAGCCAGCCAGCCCTTACTAGCCTGACAATCCTTCCTCTCACTCTCCTCAACCCTCTCACAGTGGTGCTCATAGAGGCTAAGTGCTTTTTCACTCATAATTTTGCCATCAATAGGGATATGCTTCTGTGACATGTCCTCTAGCCACACACTTAATGCTTTCTCGGTCTTTGCAAGTACTTTATCACGAATCAGAGAAGCCATTTTTGCCGTTGTAGGGGCAGCACTAACACTTGCAGGCATTTCAGCTTCTTTCTGCTTTATGGTGCGAATGTTCGATTCTTTCTTACTGAACTTACAGCCTACTTGGGCAAGCGACATGCCACTTTTCAAAAGATTTAAGATTTTTATTTTCTCGTTGAGAGATAGCATAGTACTTTACACTCTCTCTTAGCCTTTGAGGGATTGCTTTGACCACTTCATTGCTTTTTAGGAGCCATTTTTCCACAGAAACAAAAGGTGCACACAATACAAGGAGCAAACGAACAAGACGCGAGGGGAGCAATGCTCAAACCAGGAGTGCTAGGGAGAGACTGAGGATCTGTGAGATGGCGGGAGGCTGTGACAGGGAATGCTACACATCACTTCATTTGCATGCATGCAGCCAAGGCCTCTGAGAATCTCAAATGCAAGTTTTGCTTTTTTGACACTTTCTTTTTGTTTTGTTTTCTTTTTCAAATATTGTCCATCTGCTGTTGGTTGAATCTGTGGATGTAGAACGCCCTGATATGGAGGGCCAACTGTATTTGTTGAAAAAAACTATTCTTTCCCCATTAAATTGTCTTTGCACCCTTGTCAAAAATCACTTGATTGTAAATATATGGGTATATTTCTAGACTTAAAATTCAATTCCATTGTTCCATATGCCTATTCTTACGTCATTACCACACTGTTTTTGATTACCGTTGCTTTGTAGTAAGCTTTGAGATAGGGATGTGTGAGTCCTCCGTCTTTGTTCTTCTTCAGGATAGTTTTGGCTTCAGGGTTCCTTGATTTTCCATATAAAGTTTAGGATTTTGAATTTTGTCAATTTCTACAAGGAAGGCAGCTGGGATTCTGATAGGGATTGCCTTGAATCTCTAGATCAGTTTGGGGAGTATTGTCAGCTTTACAATATTAAAGTTTTCAAATCCATGAATGTGAGATGTCTTTCCATTTATTTAGCTTTAAATTCGTTCAACAGTGTTTTGTAGTTTTCAGAGTATACATTTTGCACTTCTTTTGCTAAATTTATTCCCAACAATTTTCTTTTATGCTATTATAGTGGAATTTTTTCTTAAGTTTATTTTCAGATTCTTTATTGCAAGTTTATAGAAATGTGATTGATTTTTGTATATAGATCTTATATCTTGCAACCTTGCTGAACTTGTTCATTAGTTCTAATAGTTTTTTAGTGGATTATTTAGGATTTTCTATATACAAGATCAGGTCAACTACACATGAAGATAATCTTACTTCTTCCTCTGGATCCATTTTATTTCATTTTCTTGCCTATTTGCCATAGTTAGAACCTCCAGTACAATGCCGAATAAAAGTGGTGAAAGTGGACATCCTTGCCTCATTTCTAATCTTAGGGGAAAAGTGTCCAATCTTTGTTCAACTAAGTATATTATTAACTATTTTTTCCCCCTCATAGTCATAACAAAGCACCACAAACCTTTATCTTGTTGACGAAGTTCCCTCCTATTCCTGGTTTGTCAAGAGTTTTTATCACGAAAGGGTGTTAGATTTTGTCAAATGCCTTTTTGCATCTATTGAGATGAGTTGTTTGTTCAATTGATACGATATATTACATTAATTGACTTTTGGGTGCTAAATCAATCTTGCATTCCTGGGATAAATCTTACTTTGTTGTAGTGTTCAGGATTCAATTTACTAGTACTTTGTTGAGGATTTTTGCATCCCTATTCATAAGAGGGAGAACTAGTGGCACAGTGGTTAAGAGTTACGGCTGCTAACCAAAAGGTTGGCAGTTCAAATCCACCAGCTGCTCCTTGGAAACCCTATGGGGCAGTTCTCCTCGGTCCTACAGGGTCACTATGAGTTGGAATCAACTTGATGGCAATGAGTATTCGCAAGAGATACTGGTTTGTAGTTTTCTTTTCTTGTGATGACTTTGTATGGCTTCGTTATCAGTGTAATACTGGCCTCATAGATTGAGTTCAGAAGTTTTCTCCTATTTTGGGGAGAGTTTGTGAAGAATTGATATCTATTCTTCTTTGAATGTTTGGTAGAATTCACTAGTGAAGTCATCTGGTCCTGAGCTTTTCATCGTTGGTACTTTTTTTTTGATTATTAATTCTCTTTACTTGTTACAGATCTATTTAGATTTTCTGTTTTTTTTTTTTTTTTGAGTCAGTTCCAGTAGTTTGTTCTTTTCTAAAAATGTATTCATCTCATCTAAGTTATCTAATTTATCGGCATACAATTTTTCATTTGTTGTTGTTGTTAGTTGCTGTTGAGTGGATCCCGACTCATGGCAACCCCATGTGTACAGAGTAGAACTGCTCCATGGGGTTTTCAAGACTGTGACCTTTTGGAAGCAGATCACTGGGCCTTGTCTTCTGAGGTACCTTTGGGTGGGTTCAAACTACCCAACTTTTGGCTAGCAGTTGAGTGCTTAACTGTTTGTGTCACCCAGGGACATAATTGTTCATAGTATTTCTTTATAATCCTCTTTATTTCTATAAGATCAGCAGTACTGTCCTCTCTTTCCTCTCTGGGTCTACCAATTTGAGTCTTATCTCTTCTTCTCTTGGTCAGTCTAGCTAAAGTTTGTTAATTTTGTTTAGCTTTCAAAGAATCATTTTGCTTGTTTCACTGATTTTCTCTACTTTTCTATTCTCTATGCCATTAATTTCTGCTTTAATTTTTATTATTTTCTTCTTTCTACTTGCTTTAGGTTTGATTTGCTTTCTTTTTCCAGTGTTTTAAAATGAAAGTGCCATGGATTGAATTATGCCCCCCAAAAATGTCCGTCATCGTGGATAGGCCGTGATTCCCATTTTGTCATCTGATGTGATTTTCCTGTGCATTGTAGATCCTATCTCTGTGAGGTTGATGAGGTGGTATTAGCAACAGTTATGTTAATGAGGCAAGACTATCTGTTAAAATTAGGTTGTATCTTAAGCCAATCTCTTTTGAGATATAAATGAGAGAAGCGAGCAGAGAGACGTGGGGACTTCATATCACCAAGAAACAAGAGCCAGGAGAATAGCGTGTCCTTTGGATCTGGGGCCCCTGTGCTGAGAAGCTCCTCGACTGGGGAAGATTGATGACAAGGACCTTCCCCTAGAGCTGATAGAGAGAGAAAGCTGTAGCCTGGAGCTGGTGCCCTGAATTTAGACTTCTAGCCTCCTAGACTGTGAGAGAATAAATTTGTCTTTGTTAAAGCCATCCACTTGTGGTGTTTCTGTTATAGCAGCCTAGATGACTAAGACAGTTGTCTTTTTAATTTGTTGATAAAGACATTTGATGAACAAAAGTATTTAATTTTTATAAGTTTCTGTTTATCCATTTTGTCTGTTGCTCCTCAAGCTTCTGTTGTCATATCTGATAATCCATTTTAAAAACTAGGTTCCTCATCTACACCCTTATATTTTCTTCTAAGAATTTTATGGTTTTAGTTTTCACAGTTAGGTCCTTAATCCATTTCAGATTGGTTTTTGTGCATGGTGTGGGGCATGGATCCTGATTCGTGTTAACCATGTGGACAGTTATGACAGCCTAGGGGAAGGCAGAATAACAAGACAGAAGGAGCCTGGGTCCCTTAATGGACTTATTGCACCTAGTGCTTCACACCCTCATGCCTTTGTCCATGATATTCCCCCTGCATCCGTGTCCCTGTGCACTGAAGAGCTCCTACTTGCCTTATGACTCAACTCAAGTGTTCTCTATCTGCACTGATGGCCTCCCATGCGAAGCACCCCTTCTGAACGTCTATCAGAGCTTTACCACATTGAATTTACCTTAGCTGGCTGGTTTTCCTACTCGAGTGTGGCCTTATTATGGCAATCACTGCTAATTGTTCTCTTTAGAGGTAAGGATGAATTTGTCCAAGACTGGTCCCCATAGATTGGTCTCTTGCAAAGCTTTATGGACACTAGCTAAAGCTAAGTGCTTGAGCAATCAGTTCTGTGAGATTCCTGAGGTGCCCATGTCATAAGAGCTGTAATGGTAGAGCTTCAATCCCAGCCCTTGGTAATGCTCGAGAAGGACCAGTGCTTCCCTAACCATGAATGCTGAGATGGCAGGGCAGGATTGGAGCCAAAGACTCCCATGTCATACTACTCTTGTATCCTAGCCCCTGATCATGCCAAGGAGGAGCTGCTGCCCCTCTACTCGTGTGGCTTACGAGCCCCACAGTCCAAAGGCTATCCCTCTCCCAGATTCTGATGCCTGGCCTTGACAGGTGTCTGAGTGCAATGAGCAACAGAAGACTGCGTACCTGCTACTACTCTATGAGTTTCCCTCAATAAACAGGTTCCAGAGAGCTGGATATATGTGCTGTCTGGCTACTCACACTGTTTGCTTGACACCTCTGGTATGCATTCTCCCCTTCTTCTTAGAACCTCATGAGTTTTTGTTGGGCGCATATGGCAGCCCAACTAAAGGCGATTTTCTCTAGCCACCTTTGCAGCCCACACGGCCATATAACCATGCTGGATTCAGAGTTAGCCAATAGGATGTGAACAGAAGTGGTCTGTGCAACTTTCAGATTGCATTTTTATTAGGAAATTGCTTGCCTTCCACTTTGACCATGGTACAAAGATAACACCCTTACAGACCAGTAAGACAGGAGGGATACGGATGCTGGAATGTTCTGTGCTATGTTTGATCTGGTGGTGCTTGCACAGGTGTATACGTATGTAAAAATCAATTGAGCTTTACTCTTAAGATTTTTGTATTGTATGTAATTTATACCTCATTAAGAAAAAAGAAGGAGGAGGAGGAGGAGGGATCTGATTTCCTGAAATAACTTGTGGAGTAGAATTCACTCTGGACTACTACAAAAGAAAGAAGCAAACTCCTGTATGATTTGGACCATTGTATTTAAGGGTATTTTTGTTGTATCCTTTTAGTTTGTATCTTGACTAATACATTCCTTGAGCATAGGAACTTTTTATTTTTGTTCCTATTACCACCACAGAGCTTGGTGAATAGTAGGTACTCAATGCATGTTTAATGTATGAATGTTTTTGTATCTGCCTTTTATCAGCAGCATTAGGACATCTAGTATAAATAAATTTGAAAAATGAAAAAAACTCCAACTTGCAAAAAGAGGGAGAGACCTTCTTCCCCCATGGCCTGAGGCAGTTAGTGTGGCTTCCCAACCCACCTAACCCCCTGGACACTTCTTATAGTGGGATCTGGTTCCATGTTTTTCAACTTGCTTAAGCAAATGACAAGGACTTTCCGAGATAGGACATGTTACCTGCCTTACGATTGGGTATCCATGTGGGTATGAATGTTTAAATAGAGTGCTTGAGGGGAAAACACCTGCATGCTAATTTCCATAAGAATCACCCTGTGCTCCTCAGCAGGCAGGCTTAAGGTGGTGGTGGGGCAAGATCCAGAGGACGGCTCAGGAGCACAGAGGATTGTTGTCAGAGCCGTTAATGCTGCTAGTGCAGGTGAGTCATCTGGGGAAGGTTGTGAAACAGAATGAGAAGTTGGCTGACAACACAGCCTGCATCCTGCTGAGCCTCAAGGGAAATCTCCCGCTGGTTCAGGTGGCAAACATTCAATCCTGTGATCCAGCTCTGTGCTGGGGGCTGGGACACAGAGAACACACGCTGTCCTTGCCCTCAAGGAGCTCACAGTCCAGCTGGCAAGACATACCCTAAACAAATACTGCAATAATAACACTACTTCATTTACAACTATTTGATGTCTCGTCCTCTACCAAACATGATGCCCTTTGCTAGTCACTGGTCTTTCATGATGATGTGTCCAAAGTAAACGAGTGGAAGTCTTGCCATCCTCTCTTCTAAAGCGCATTTTAGTTGTTTATTTGTTCCAAGACTGACGTGTCCATTCAAAACGCATGCTCAAATGAAAATGAGGGAAGCCGTTAATGGACTTAATGGACTTGAAGCTACAATAATGGACTCAAACATGCTAATGATCATGAAGATGGTACAGGACGGGGCAACGCTTCATTCTGTTGTACAGAAGGTTGCCATGGGTTGGAGCCGACTCAATGGCAGATAACAATAACGACAGATGTCTGGTACTTTTTATACATTGTTTTATTTTCACACCAATCTTGCAAATAAGTATTGCTTACAGATGAGACAGAAATTTGAAGAGGTAAATCAGCTTTCCCAAAGTCAAAGTCAGGAGGCCAGACTAAACTAGATCTGATGACACGGAAGCCCATCTTTTCTTCACTGTCCCACTGCAGCCCGGGCCACTCTGGCTGGAGACCCAGGTGGTGAGGATGGTAATAGAGCCCCGAGTTAAGGTGCTGGGGGGAGGGTGTGGTCTGCGAGGGGCTTCCGTTGGATGGTATACGTGGATTTGGCCTTAAACAATGAGTGGTAATCCACCAAGCAGAGAGAGGGTGGGTTTGAGAGGGAGACAGGGGCCATTCTAGACAATGGGAGCAGCATGTGCTAAGGCACAGATGAGAGAGAGAGAGTGTGTGTGTGTTTGGTGTAAGTAAAGCACTAAGGGGTGGAGATGAGTCCGGAGAGGTGCCTCCCTTTGGGGACAAGCCCTGACCTGCTCCTGAAGAAAGGAGCCCTGGTGGCACAGTGGTTAAGAGCTCGGCTGCTAATCGTGAGGTTGGCAGTTTGAACCCACTAGCCATTCCGAGGGAGAAAGATGTGGCAGTCTGCTCCGTAAAGATTATAGCCTTGGAAACCCTATGGGGCAGTTCTACTCTGTCCTTCCTATAGGGTTGCTATGAGTTGGAACTAACTCGAGGGCAATGGGTGGGTTTGGGTCCTGAAGGCAGAGGTCAGTCATCTGTCAGTAGAACGACACTTCTACCAGCCAGGGGGCTCATTCACTCATTTAATAAGCATGAGCAAGACTCTTTGTGGGAGGGAGAACCCTCCCTGGAGGGGCACTTAGGCTGTATATGGACCTTGCCTGGCGCCTCATTCTGTGTCATCTCTGGGGCATCACAGAGGAGTGCTGCAGATCCCCATTTCCCAAAGTACCCTTCACAGAACACTAATTTTTGAGGAAAAGAGGTTCTGTGGTAAAATAAGTGGAGAAAATGGGGCTTATTTCTTCTCCCTTGGAAATGCTTGTAGGTAGCTTATTAAAGGCTCTGAGAAGTAAAGAATTGTCTTTTAACTTCGTTTAGCCTAGAATTTCTCACAGAACTTTTGTTTTATTTTCTTCAGACCTCTTTTAAAGATGCCTCTCCACCATTCCTCAGAGCTGGTAGTTAGAGCAACTCACTTTGGGAGATGCTGCTTGGGATGACCTAGATAGGGCCAACCTAGGGGTGAGCTGACCATAAAGGAGGCCTCCCAGTGCCGAAAGGGAAATTCTGGTACCTCCCTGAGTGAGGCACTGGAGGAAGAGAGGGAAGGTTGTAGGATGGAGGACAAAGGAGGTAGCTTTTATTGTGTGTGTGTGGTAAAAATATACGTAGCAAAACATACATCAGTTCAACAATATCTACATGTTGTTGTTGTTGCTAGGTGCCATTGAGTCAGTTCTGACTCATAGCCACCCTATGTACAACTGAACGAAACACTGACATACCCTGTGCCATCCTCACAATCGTTGCTATGTTTAAGCCCATTGTTGCAGCCACTGTGTTAATCTATCTCATTGAGGATCTTCCTCTTTTTCACTGATCCTCTGCTTTGCCAAGCATGATGTCCTTCTCCATGGACTGGTTGCTCCTGTTAACATGTCCAAAGTACATGAGATGAAGTCTTGCCATCCTCACATCTAAGGAGCATTCTGGCTGTACTTCTTCCAAGACAGATTTGTTCGTTCTTCTGGCAGTCCATGATATACTCAATTTTCTATGCCAGCACTACAATTCAAAGGCATCAGTTCTATATTGATTACATTCTTCAAGTTGCACAACCATTTTCGCTATCCTTTTCCAAATGATTCCACCATCATTAACATAAACTCCCTGCCCCCCTAAGCTTCTCATCTAACTTATCAAACTGCTGTTGTCAATCTGATCACAGGAGGTAGCGTTTCCGGGACTGCATAAGAACAGAATGTTTGTCAAGCCTGTCCAAGGCAGGAGGAGCATGGGGGCTCCTTCCTGGGGCCCCCCCTGGAGCCTTCTGTGTCCTATCCTGGGGCACACAGAATCTCTCTGATTCAGCTGGGTCTATATAGCTAGTGCATGGTGGAGCAGGATTTGGATCCAGACCCTTCTAACTCCAGAGGGGCTTTTTTCACTTCCTGACCCATCAAAGCAAAGAAACAGCAGATGCACCTTCCTGGCAGGGAGGCAGTGGTTGATTCACATCTGGTGTGTCCTAGTTCCAGCCCCACCTGGGCCCTCGATACCTCACAGGCACACAGTGTAGGTGGCATTCTCAGATTTATCGGAGCTGGTTTGTGGAAAGCACCCAAAATAGACCACAGGTCTGTAAACAATTATTTTTTTTTCTGCTCATCGATTTTCCCCTCAGCTGGGCTTACAATTACGTACATACCTCCCTCAAGCTTTTCACTTCGTTGCCTTTGGGGAGATTAAGGAATTTTTTGAGGTAAGAAGACATGGATTCAAGTTCAGTGTTTGCCACTGACCTGCTGTGTGACCTTTTGCAAGCTCTTTAAACTTCATTTTCTCATTTATAAAATGGAAACAATAATAATACTTGCCCTGCCTAGCACCCACTGGTTGTGGTAAGGGACACGTGTGAGAGGCAGGATAATAATAATAACTATCACTTTGTTCTGTGCCAGGAACTATTATAGAAGCAGGAACTCAAAGTTCCTTGTCAGGTACAGTGTACATTATGTACCATGTGAATATGACATATATATTTTTTATAGCTCTCCATATACAAAAATATGGTATTTAGTCATGTATTAATCAGAAGAAATTTGCATAAATAATGTTCCTTTTTCTCATTTTAATGAGAAACTTTTGCTAAAAAAGTAGAAAACATTCTTTGAATATGGTAATGATAATACTTAAAAATTGTAAAAGTCAGGCTTAACCCGTTGCAGTCGAGCAGATTCCAACTCATAGTGACCCTACAGGACACAGTAGAACTGCCCCATAGGGTTTCCAAGGAGTGGCTGGTGGATCTGAACTGCCGACCTTTTGGTTAGCAGCCATAGCTCTTAACCACTGCGCCACCAGGGCTCTGAGGTACAATTTACACACCAGACAATTTAGGTATACAGTCTTACTAGAGTTGACAAATGTATATAGTTGTGTAAACATCATCATGTTCCAGATGGAATATTACCATCATCCCCAAAAGTTGCCTTTGAAGGGGGTCCCCTCCTCCCATCCGCAGCCCCAGCAATCTCTGACTGGATTTCTGTCCTTCCAGTTTTTCCTATATCGGAATGGCATATAAATGAAATCATTCAGTAAGCTTTTGTGACTTCTTTTACTCAGTAGAATTGTTTTTTGTCTTTTTTTATTGTAGTGAAACTATACACAACAAAACATTCACCAAGTTCTTCGTGTATATTTAGGTGACATTGGTTTCATTCTTCATGTTGTGCAACCATCATTGTTGTTCTTTTTCAAATTATTCCACCCCATGAACATAAACTCAATGTCCCCTAAGCAAAAATTCCCCTCTCCCCCACTCCGTCTCATTCCTGGTAACTACAAATAATCTTTAGTTTCTATATATTTACTTATTTCATTTAAGTACGATCATACAGTATTTACCCTTTTGTGACTGATTCATTTCACTCAGCTTGATGTTTGTAAGAATCGTTCATGTTATAAATGTGTCAGTAGTTTGTTCCTTTTAGATGTTCAGTAGTAGTCCATTGAATGGCTGTACCACAGTTTGTTTATCCAGTTACCTGCCGAAGGACATTTGGGTTCTTTCCAGTTTTGGGTTATTATAAGTAAAGCGGCTATGAACATTTACGTACAAGTCTTTATATGAACATATGTTTTCATTTCTCTTGGGTAAACACCTCTGAGTGAAATGGCTAGATCATATAGTAGGGATATATTAAACTTTTTAAGAAACTGCGAAACTGTTTTCCAAAGTGGCTGTACCATTTTACATACCCACGAGCGGTGTGTGAGTTCTAATTGCTTACATCTTTCCAAGCACTTAATATTGTCAGGTTTTTGGTTTTTTTTTAATTTTATCCATTCTAATAGATGTGTAGTGATGTCTCACTGAGGTCTTAATTTGCATTTCCCTAATGACTGATGAGGAGCCTTGGTGGTGCCGTGGTTAAGAGCTGGGCTGCTAACCAAAAGGATGGCAGTTCGAATCCACAGCCGCTCCTTGGAGACCCTATGGAGCAGTTCTACTCTGTCCTATAGGGTCGCTATGAGTTGGAATTGACTTGATGTCAACAAGTTTTAATGACTAATGATGCCAAGCATCTTTTCATATGCTTATTTACTATCCATATTTCTTCTTTGGTGAAGTGTCTGTTCAGATATTTTACCCATTTAAAAAAACGGGTTGTTTTCTTGAGAGTCCTGAGATTTTTCTTTTAATATTTTGGATGTAAGTCTTTTATCAGACATGTGTTTTGTAAATATTTTCTCCTAGTCTATGGTTTGCCTTTTCATTTTCTTAAGTGTCTTTTGAAAAGAAGTTTTTCATTTTGATGACGTTCAGTGTATTAAATTATTATATATTTTTTGATTGGTGCTTTTTGTGTCCTACCTAAGAAATCTTTGCCAAATTCCAAAGTCGGAAAGATTTTCTCCCATGTTTTCTTCTGGGATTTTTATAGTTTTAGGATTTGCATTTAGTCTATGATGCATTTTGAGTTAATTTTTGTATATGGTATGAGGTAGGGGTTGAGGTTCTTTTTTTTTTTTTCCCCCCCTGTGGACATTTAATTTTTCCTGCACCATTTATTGAAAAAAAACTAGTCTTTCTCCACTAAATTATATTTTCACCTTTGTAAAAAATCAATTAACTATATATGTGTGATTCTATTTCTGAATTCTCTATTCTATTCCATTGATTTATATGTTAGTCTTTGCCAATACTACAGTGTCTTGATTGGAGCCCTGGTGGCTTAGTGGTTAAGAGCTTGACTGTTAACCAAAAGGTTGGCAGTTTAAATCCACCAGCTGCTCCTTGGAAACTCTATGGGGTAGTTCTACTCTGTCCTATAGGGTGGCTATGAGTCAGAACCGACTCGACGACACCTAACAACAACAACATTGTCTTGATTACTGTGGCTTTATATTAAGTCTTGAAAACAAATAGTGTGATTCTACCAACTTTGTTCTTCTTTTCCAAAATTATTTTGTCTATTTTAGGTTTTTTTTTTTTTTTTGTATTTCCTTATAAATTTTAGAACCAGCATGTTGATTTCTACACAACAGTCTGTTAGGATTTGGATTTGTATCACTTAGGATCTATATATAGTTCAATTTTGGGAGAGTTGACATATCAACAATATTGAGTCTTCTGATCCATGAACATGGCATATCGCTCCATTTATTTGGGTTTTCTTTGATTTCTCTCATCAGTGTTTTGCAGTTTTCAGCATACAGAGTCTGCACAAATATGTTTAAAAGCTTTATCCCTAAGTCTTTCATGCTTCTGATGCAATTCTAAATGATATATTTCAATTTCAATTTCCAATTGTTCACTGTATAGAAATACAGTTGACTTTTGTATTTGACCTTGATTTCTGTGACCTTGTTAAGCTAGTTTTGGTTTTTTTTGTAGATTCTTTGTGATTTTCTACACAGACAATTCCGTTATCTGCATGTAAAGGCAGTTAAATTCTTTCTACGCAGACAATTCTGTTATCTGCGTGTAAAGGCAGTTAAATTCTTTCTACGCAGACAGTTCTGTTATCTGCGTGTAAATGCAGTTAAATTCTTTCTACGCAGACAGTTCTGTTATCTGCGTGTAAAGGCAGTTAAATTCTTTCTACGCAGACAGTTCTGTTATCTGCGTGTAAAGGCAGTTAAATTCTTTCTACGCAGACAGTTTTGTTATCTGCGTGTAAAGGCAGTTAAATTCTTTCTACGCAGACAGTTCTGTTATCTGCGTGTAAAGGCAGTTAAATTCTTCCTTTTCAATCTCTATAGCTTTCTCTTTCTTCTCCTTTTCTTCTTCCTTCTTATTCTTGTTTTTGGACTCATTGCACTGGCTAGACTCTCCAGTATGATATTGAATATGAGTGGTGGGAGTGGACATTCCCAGTCCTTGAGGGAAAACACTCACTATTTTACCATTAAGAATGATATTAATTGGAGTCCCTGGGTGGGTGGTGCAATGGTTAAAGCAATTGACTGCTAACCAAAAGGTTGGTGGTTCAATTCTACCCAGAGGTGCCCTGAAAAAAAAGGGCCTAGCAATCTACTTCTGAAATATCAGTCATCGAGCACTCTGTGGAGCACAGTTCTACTCTGACACATATGAGGTTGCCATAAGTCAACATTAGCTAGACAGCAACCAGCAACAACATAATGTTAACTATGTGGTTATAGTATAGCCTTTTATCAAGTTGAAGACATCACTTCTATCAGTCTTAAACTTTTAGGCTCACAGAAATCATCAAATGGAAGAAACTCGGGGCAATCTGCTTCTGAAAACCAGCCATTGAAAACGCTGTGGAGCAGAATGGTTCAATCCCATTGTGCATGAGGCCTCCATGAGTTGGGGGCTGACTGTACAGCAGCCAACAACAGCAATCATCAGATGGGGAAGGAGAATGGAAACTAACATTTACTCTGTGCCTACTGTGTGCTCAGAAATTTCACACACAAAATTGGTTTCATTTTCTCTTACTTGACTTGGAAGTTTACTGAGGAGAAATCCGAGTTTAAGAAGACAAAGCTACTGAATGGCAGAGCTAGGATTTGAACCCAGATCTCTCTGATTCAGAGAACTTCGGAATCAGTGGTTCAGCCATACGTTTAAACATACTGCCCTGTGTGGGTTACATTAGCTGTCTCCTTATATATGTATGTGTGTGCCTTGATGGCAGGAACCTTATCAAGATCACTTATAGCTTCTCAACAGCATCTAGCATAGTGCCAGGTGCATAGTGGGGAGGGTTTATAATATGCTCGGTGAAGTGATGAGGGGATGGATAGATGGATGGATGATCGGATAAAATGATCAACTTCCTACATATGAGAGTCCTACCAACAGCATTTACGGATGGTCTGAGGAATCCCCCAAAGACCTCTAGGCTACATTCTGGGAACCACTGCTCTAAGTACTAAATCTTCTTGCTTTTTTCTGTGCAAAAGATAAGTGAGAAGGAGGGAAAAAAAAGTGGGAGGTGGGGAACATGACTTTCTTAGTATTCCTCAAGTCTCAAAATCAGAAGCTGCCCCATCCCACCTTCTCAGCACCTTTGGAGCCTGCCTTCATCGCAGTCTGGCTTGCCTTGGCTCTCTCCTGCCTGCTTGGGTAGGAGCCTTCCATACTATGGTCTGAAAGCTGCCAGAGAGAAAGCTCTTTCAGAAACTGACCAGACTTGTGTAGAAGGGAGGTGCGTTTTTTAGCCCTAGTCTTGGTTATGGAGATTTGGGTATTTAGCTGCGATCATTTAAAAGTCAATTTACCCCAGGAGACAAGGGGAGTAGAGTGCTTTAAAGCTCAAGTTGTGTGATTTTTGCAAAAATCAGACACTGGGTAAATCAACCCCATTCCCTTTTAAAACTATCAAAATCAAGGTCTATTTGTTCGGCTGTTTATTTGGTACAGACAAGCTGAGAAGGTTACAAATGAAAGGATGCCTGGCTTGTGGTTTATTCCAGCTGGTAGCTTTTAGAGGGGCAATCTTCCTTCACACTGTTAAGATTCGGGTAGCTCAGCCCCTCTGGTCCCCTCCTCTGGAGCTTTGCAGTCTTTGCCTTGAGCATTTCGTGGAGCTGTTGTGAGAACCCAATAGGCTAGTGGGTGTGACAGAGCTTTATTAAAGATTAAGCTACCCCTGTTTGAGGGATAATCTCTTCCATTGGTGCTGTTATTATCTATCTCTTGGTTTGCAAATTAGTTTCTCACATATTTACACACTCTCTTTCCAGCAAGACTGTCACTGCTCGAGGGCAGAGTTCATTTCCTACCCTTCTCGACAAGGCCTTCTCTGTCTTGAACATACCCAAACTAAACCCGTTGTCCTTGAGTCATTTCCAGCTCATAGTGACCTTATAGGACAGACTAGAACTGTCCCAGAGGATTTCCAAGGAGCTGCTGGTGGATTCAAACTGCCAACTTTTTGGTTAGCAGCCGAGCTCTTAACCATAAATACTCATGGATTTGGGGTGTGTGTGTGAGCACGCACGTGTATACACGTGTAATATGTCTGGAGATGGGAGAGTTAAGCTGCAAACCCCAAGGAGGCTGTCTGCACACAGCTTTTAAGATCAGCTGCTTGGGGGGTGGGGGGGGTGGTTGATAGTGGGACAAAGTCAACAATTATAATTTAAAGGACATTTTGTAATGGAGGAATCTTTTAGAGAATCAGCCCAGATGGCATTTCCTTCTAACCCTCAAACTCAAGATTCTTTGCCCATGTGACTGCCCAGAGAATTAGCCGAGCCCATTTTATATGGAAGGAGAGTTGTCCTTCAAACATTTATTTAATAGCAGAAAAGACAGGGTGTATTAGATTCCTAGGATTGCCAAAACAAATTACCACAAACTGGGGGGCTCAATACACAGGAATTTATTCTCTCACAGTTCTGAAGGCTAGAAGTTTGAAATCAAGGTGGCAGCAGACTGTCTCTGAAGGCTCTAGGGAGGAATCCTTTCTGTCTCTTCCTGGCTTCTGGTGGTTGCTGGCCATCCTTGGTGGTCCTTGGCTTATGACAGCATAACTCTAATCTCTGCCTTACTCTTCACGTGGTCTTCGTGTGAGGACATTGTCATTGGATTTAAGGCCAACCCTAATCCAATGAGAATTCATTCTCAACTAATTACATGTACAAACATCCTATTTCCAAATAAGGTCACATTATGAGATTCTGGGCAGACATGAATTTTGGGGGGACAGTATTCAACATAGTACACAGGGCCACTGAGGACAAGAAAAATCAGCTGATGGAAGACAGTGCAGACAGAGGTACAGAGAACTCCTTGCCTTCATGTTTTAGGTTGAGACCCTGTAATATCTCCTGAGATTAACAAGTGGATTTGTGGTTAACACAAAATAGTAGAATGAAAGAGCGAAAAGATGTGGCATCTCCTACATGCTCATGGGGAGAGACTAGTAGTAAACAGTGGAAGCAGATTTTATAAACAGCATTAATGGCTTAGCACCAAAAACCTGTTGCCATCAAGTCAATTTCAACTCATGGTGACACCGTGTGTGTTAGAGTACAACCGTGTTCCAGAGGGTTTTTAATGGTTGATTTTTTGGAAATTAGATTGCCAGGGCTTTCTTCTGAGGTGCCTCTGGGTAGACTCGAGCCCCTCTTTTTTGGTTAGCAGCCAAGTGCATTGACTGTTTGTATCACCTAGGGACTCTGATGGCTTGGTAAACTCTGCTTAGTTCATTCCATTGTGTGGGCTTAACATTTCCTTTACTACCCCTTTTGTTGTCTTCATATATACTATGTTCAGATTTAAAAAACTTCAGGTATTTAGCAACACAGAGGGGGGAATCCCTCTGTGTCCTGTAGGCTGAACCCTTGTGACTTGTATTTCCCAGAATTAGGCTCATTTACATAACCATACCAGACCATTTATTCCAAGTTTTTGTTCAAAACATATGTGTAAAAATGGCATGGCGGAGGTGTCTGACCTTCTCTAACTTCACAAAGGAGACAGAGAATCTGCATCAGTATCAGCCCAAAGCTGATTCATAGGAAGTGGAGGTCAGATATGCCTCTTCTCTCCAACCATTTTACCAATTCTAACACCAGCCATCCCTCCCATGGCACTCTCTACATCTCTGCTGGGTTCGAAAATTAGTTGCAGCAGTCACACAGAACTCAGAGATAATACTCATGATTATGGGGTTTATGAGGGAAGTAGCAGGTTACGATTCAGCATCAGAAATGACTCAGGATACAGTTCTTTGATCAGGACAGCCTCTTCTCAGCCGTGCCTACAAGCAAGCCTCTCTCTGGCCGTTGGCCTCTTGGCCTGGCCTCTGCCCTGCTTGGGCAAGTGTTACAAAGCTCTTTAGCTCCACTAATAAGGGCCTGGAGGCACCCCACTCTGCCAGTAAGCCTCTGCCTGAAGGTGCTCAGCTCTCTTGCTCTGTGGATTGGCACACCCACTGTAACCACTCTGCTTTGTGGGCCAGGAAGTCCACTGCACCATCTTGCACTGGTCTCTTGGTTCTGCTGCCACAATTTCTCTGCCACCACTTCTCACTATGTTGCACTGTCTCTGGTGTTACAACTGTCTCTCTCTGCATCTCCTGGGTGTAGGAAGTTCTCAGCACAGGGACCCTGGGTCCAAAAGACACGCTCTACTCCCATCTTTTTTTGGTGGTAGTGAGTTCCCCCCTTTCTGTTGCAAGGATGGCTCATTTGAAGCTTAGCAGGATGGCAAAACTGCCAACCCCCTAGTTAGGGTTCCATACACCTTATTTGCTGGCTCCACCCCCACAAGTGTTCCATGCACCCTATTTGCATTAGCAGTAAGCTGTCCAATCCCCTTCATAGACTACAAACACCTTATTTGCATAGTCCTGCCCAATCATTATATGGGAGTCACAAAGACTGTGGCTAGATGGGCCATATTAAGTAATTCACTGTACCCTAATATGGTTGCCTTAGGATGGCACCCCAAGTCCTTCATAATCTGACTCTTGACTATCCTTTCAGCCTCACCCCTGGGCTACTGATGTTCTGCACATACCTACCTCTCTCTGAACCTCCATGCCTTTGTACTACTAGTTGAAAAGCTTTCCCTTCCCTGAGCTGTTTGCTAATTTCTTACTCATCCTTTGAGACCCTGCTCCAGGTTTTGCTTCTTCTGGTTAGGAGCTGGTTGATTGCTTCCACTTCTGCGTTGAGCTCGCCCATTGGACATCACTGACCTCTGTGATGTTCTGCAGTGATCTCTTCTCCTTTCTGTTTCCTTCACTACTTGAGATCCTCACAGGCAGGGATTGGGGCTTATTTAAACCACAGCTCCTGGTACATAGTGAGTTCAAGCCATTTAATGGAAGGGGTGATTATACTAAACATTATGATTGGATTTGATTTAGCTCGCCCTGAAGCCTTCGGCTATTGTGTGGTGGCAGTTCAGTTTGCTTTAGGAAGGTGGCACTCCTGCTACCTTCTCCTCTGGAATTAAAAGATGAATATGTACTTGGGTGTGATAGGCTGAATAGTGGCCCCTAAAGATATCCATTGAGGACTGAGGCATGCCTGACCCAGGCCATGATATTTTCAATTGCTTCATACGTATGCAAAAGCTGGACAATGAATAAGGAAGACCGAAGAAGAATTGATGCCTTTGAATTACGGTGTTGGTGAAGAAGCGTGAATATACCATGGGCTGCTAGAAGAATAAATAAGTCTATTTTGGAAGTACAGCCAGAGTGCCCCTTGGAAGCAAGGATAGAAAGACTTTCTCTCACATACTTTGCACACGTTATCAGGAGGACCAGTCCCTGGAGAAGGACATCATCCTTGGTAGAGGGTCAGCGAAACAGAGGAAGACCCTAAACGAGATGGACTGACACAGTGGCTACAACAATGGGCTCAAACCTAGCAATGTTTATGAGGATGGTGCAGGACCAGGTAGTGTTTTGTTCTGCTGTACATGGGGTCGCTATGAGTCAGAACTGACTTGACGGCACCTAACAACAACAGCAATAACAACAACAAAAGATATCCAGGTCCAAATCCCTGGAACCTGTGAATGTCACCTTATTTGGAAAAAAGGTCTGTATAGATATGATTAAGTTAAGGATCTTCAGATGGGAAGATTATCCTGGATCATTCACTCACAAGGGTCCTTAAAAGAGGGAGGTAGTGGGTGATTTGACACAAGAGGAGAAGGTGATGAGCAGACACTGGAGAGATGCACTTTGAAGATGGTGAAAGGGGCCACAAACCAAGGAATACAGGTGGCCACTAGAAACTGAAAAAGGCAAGGAAATGGATTCTCTCCTCAGAGCCTCCAGAGGAATCAGCTCTGCCAACACCTTGATGTTAGTCCAGATTTTAGACTTCTGAATGCAGAATGGTAAGAGAATAAATTTGTGTTGTTTTAAGTACCAAATTTGTGGGAATTTGTTACTGCAGTCATAGAAAATGAATACAGTCAGTTACAAAGGAAAATAAGCAGACACTTAATAAGCCTCTGATTTCCACCTGCAAGTTTAGCAGTCACAGACTAAAATGGAATAATTTTTAACATTTTCCTTTGAGCAGCTATTAGTCTCCTCAGTCCTCAGTTTCCTCATTTGTAAAGTGAAGGGCTGGATCGCACCAGTGGTTCCAACCATGGTTCCTGACCATGTACCAGAGTCACTGCTCAAAGCACAGCTTTCCAGGTCCTCTCCATACCTAGAGAAATGGAATCTTCCTTGGTGGACCTAGGAATCTGCCCCTTGGATAAGTCTTGAGGGAGCCCTGGACTGGGGGGTCTCCAAGGCCCCTCGGGCCCTCCCTCCCAGTTATGCTCTAGCACAGGTACTGCTGGGGAATCTCCCTCTCAAAGCCAATCCTGACCATGGGAGATGGTGTCAGACCAACTATTAGCCAACTCAAGTTCTAGCCTTGCTTTAAATTTCAATTTCATTTTCTTCTGGCTACTAAATACAGATTAATTCTTTATATTTAAAATTCAATTCTGGATTTTACATTTTTGTGTTTTTTACTAGAATTTCGCTAGCATTTTGTGTTTTTTTCTTAGAAATAGAAGCACATTGGAATTCACAGTTGGTGTTTCAGAACCCAAGAGTACAAAGGGACTAGATTTTAAGAAGTACAGGCCCTCTTTTTATGGATGGTGAAACTGAGCCCCAGACGGGGAAGTGACCTGAGTCCCAGATGGCAGAGTGACACACAAAAGAGAGGGGCAGCGCCGTTGTGTCCTTCTTGTCTCTCCTGAAGAGCAATGCTTGGGTTAGAAATGGCCCAAGAAAACTCCCATGATGCACTCTTGTTTGCCGTATAAGTGTTCATCTGAGTCTGGGAGGAGAGAGAGTTGAGGCAGGTTTCAAATGTCACATAGTACAAGTTAACAATTCCTTAGGGCCAATTTATTTTGGAATCAAGTTTTTTTTTTTTTTTTCTTAAAAAAAAAGGTAATATAGTCTATAACCTGTATATCATACAACACCTCCAGCAGGTCTACAGGTCTGGGCAGCAGCCTATAATCAAACGCCTAAATATTTCTGCAGAGAAACTAAGAATATTCACACCAGGTGGGAGAGACAGCACATTGGATCAGGTGTAGTATGGGCATGAAATGAGATTGCCACAAATTTGTGAAAAAACTTTTTTTTCCAGTTTTTTGGATTTCAGAGTGCCCAACAAGGGAATGTGTACTGTAACAGTCCAACATACCTGAATATTTTGGTTGAACAAGAAGGAAAATTAGCATACTGGGAGCAGAAGGCCTGTTGAGTCTGGAGGCTCCCTCCAGTAACCTGCTCATCGGCAGTCTAGGCACTGGGGACAAAGGGGAACCTGTGTATTTGCCAGAGGGAGAGGAGACACAGTGATAGTGTCTTGAAAGGAAAGAGCACACATGGCCACCCCTCCGTGTTTGACTAGAAAGTCTCTCCAACAATTTTCCATTCACTGCCTCCTGAACTGCAGACTGCCACCTTGCCCCACACTGAAGTGTGCAGATATTTCCCTCTGATCAAGGGGCATAATTAACACCTGTCAAAGTGATAGGATGGGAAGGAAGGAGGAGTCCACTCACATTTCGAGAAGTGTTCCTCAAGAGGTTTTCTGTGTTTAGGAAGAATATTTCTGACTTGAAGGGATTAAAAAGCCATCTTATAAAATGAAGAGGCAGGTGGTGTTTGTCTGTGCTGCTGCCTCTGAGTTTACATGTTTGATTTCAGCAAGCATACTGACAGATGCCTGATGAGCTATGAAAACTTATTTTGTTTAATAATGGACCCATAGCCCCACACATTAATTCCAAATCTGGGAATGACATTTTACTTTGCTCTTAATGACTCAAGAGAGTTTTCTGTGGGTAGAAAGAGGTTATTTGGTAACATGATTTTTTTGTTTTTTGTTTTTTTTATCTCCATAGTTATTTTATACAAAGCAAAACAAGGGAAAGATTACCTTTAGAAGCCCTGTTTATGATAAATTATTTTGGGGAGCTCTGCAACTAATTAAATGTATGGTGATACATAAATTGCTGAGAAAGTTGTGGTCTTACAGGACGTAGCTGTACATGTCACCAGGGTTTTTGTTTCAGTTTTGAAAGATGTCAAAGCTGCTCATACACAGTGTTTGTAAAGACTTAACCTTACCCAAAGAGAGGTCTCGCCTTCCTTCAGCTCCTGAGGGATAATCTCTAAACCTTTGGAATGTTCTGCCTGATAAGAGTGTCTTGGGCCACACCATATAGTGTAACAATGTGATTTATGGTGGAGGTTTAGGCTGCATGGTATCAGCTTTACTTCCAAAGGGGCTGGAGATGAAAGGTCAGTCACACAGGCAGCCAACCAAATATCTGTGATCGAGCCCCAATAAAAACTCTGGACACCAAAGCTCAGGTGAGCTTCCCTGGTGGGCAATACTTCCTGCATATTGTCACACTTCATTTACAGGAGAAGTTAACACTGTCTGTGACTCCACTGGGAGAGGACAACCAGAAATTCCATGCGTGGAACTCTCCTGGATTCTGCTGCATTTGCCTCTTCCCTTAGCTGATTTTAATCTGTATCCTTTTGCTACAGTTAAACCATGATCTTGATGATAACAGCCTTCAGTGAGTTCTATGAGCCCTTCTAGTAAATTATCAAACCTGAGGGCAGTCTTGGGGACCCTCAAACTTATAGTTGATGTCAGAAGTGAGGGTGGGCTTGTGGCCTACCTATCTTTACACACAGATATGCTGACATGGCCATAATAATAACAATAATACCGAATACATTTAGCCCCTTCTGGTTTTTAAAGAATTTTCACATTCACTGTTTACTTTGTGTCACGCAACATCCTTATGACGTAGTTTCTATTCTGGTGACTTTTTGTTACAGATTTACAAACAGACTCAGAATGGTTACATGACTTGGGGGATGTTATGTAAAATAAGGGGAGGAAATGATTTTGGAAGTCATGCATTTTACCAGAGGTGGGAATGGTGTCACAAGAAAAGCTTAGTGATAGTGTCCTTGAAAGGAAAGAACACATATGGCTACCCCTCTATGTTTGACTAGAAAGGCTCTCCAACAATTTTCCATTCACTGCCTATAGCAGCATGCAAAGAACCACAAAAGTGTCACAGCTACAGGTTGGGCAGACGGAGCATCCCCAGTGCTGATCCTGGCGGAGTCCTGGGGGAGGTCAGTGTGGGTCTGCACTCTTCTGTAGCTCTACAGATGGCCTGGGAGCTTGACGTTGGGAAATCCAGAGGGGCACATAAATCTGGACCGGTTCAGTCTCCAAATGTCTTGACTGTATTTTGAAAACCCTTTTCCAGGTTGTTAACACCTCCCTGCAATTTATCTGTGGGCATTTTGAAAGTGAGAGGTTGATCTCATGGCTTTGGGAAACAGCTGAGTGGCCAGGTGTGAGTTCAGACCTGCTACACCCTACTGCTTAGCTCCTGGTAAGAGCAAGTGCTCGGATGAAAAGCACCCTTCTCCGGCCTCCATCCAGTTTCATGTGTGAGCGTCTCTGCCAGGTACTTTCCAGGTCCTAAAATGGAAGTACAGCACCCAGCAATTTCAAAGCCCTAGAAGGAAACCAGAGCCCTGGTGGTGCAGTGGTTAAGAGCCTGGCTGCTAACCAAAAGTCGCAGTTTGAATCTACCAGCAGCTCTAGTCTGTCCTACAGGGTCGCTGTGAGTTGGAATTGACTCAACAGCAACAGGTTTGGTTTTGGTTTTCTTTATAAGAGGGAAATAGCCAGGGTGCAGCCGCCCATATCTGGTTCAAAAGCAGGTAAAGTGAATCTTCTTTTAAAAAGAGAAGGGACCCAGCAAATTCCTCACCTCTTGTGGAGGACACAGATGTGCCTCTTGGGTCTCCCTTCCAGGAAGGACTAGTTGCCACTGCTGTCAGCTTCACGGTTTGCTGTAGTACAAACAGCTGCTTCAGCCAAGGCTACACCCTTCCTGGTGGTCCTTTTCTAGTGACTGATCAGGGCAGAGGCTTCAAATCTGGCCACCCTGGCCCATAGGGAGGCACCCTTGCAGGGCGAAGTCCATCCCAGAGGTCCCCAGGGGCCTGGCCAGGCTTTGCCAGGTCTGTATTGCAGTTTGACTTCTCTCCCTGCCCAATCCTTCCTTCTCCTCCCTTCCACAGGTGCCCATCTCTACTAAACCTCCTGCCCAACAAACTCCTCAGCGTCTGCTTCCAGAGGACCTGACCTGCAACACGTCTGTAACAAGGTTCTCTTTCCTATCTTGTGACCTGGCCAGACGTGGAAGGGACATCTGCTCTCGACAAATCCTTGTTGAAAGAGTGAGGTAGTGACTAGACCAGTGAAAACAAGGCAGGTCAGGGATTCTGGGCTGGGAGGAAGTCCAATCTGCCAGGGAGAACAATGTCCAGAGAGAATGTGGTCCGTTCAGCTGCAGGGCGGTCTAGCAAGAGATCAAAGAGCACCCTAGTGGGCTGGGCCAGCAAAAGGAAGACTGTCAGAGGGTAGCAGGCAGTGGGTGACTCAGGCCCTGCAGCATAAGGTAGCCCCTGCACAAGAGCAAGTAGGCAGGTACTAGGAGGCACATCAAAGTAGGGTCTCAGGCTCAGAGAACAAGGCAGGGACTTGGTTCCCAGACCTGGGATTCAAGCAGCCTGCTGAAGGAATGCACATGAGCATCAGGAGTTTCTGAGGACTCTGGGACTGGCCTCCCACTGGAGAGAGAGGGCCTTTGCGCAAATTAAGAGAAGGCCCCTCCTTGGCCCCACCTCTCCTAAACCTGGATAGAGCCATCCCTGCAGACACATGGCTTGGTAAGCAGAGGGTGCCTTTGGGTGAAGAAGATGGCGCTACTTCTTCCAGGCAGAGGCAGCTCTGTGTCAGTGAAGTACAGAACATGGTTTGGAGAGTGGAGCGTGGGCTGACTTTCAGCGCCCACTCGGCTCCTCTGCCAGGAGCCTTTGTTCTGTGCACAGAATGCAAAATTGTACATAACAGCTCTGCTCCAAGACTTGGAATTATGGGAGAAACCTCTGCCTCAACGAGAGTCATGCAGAGGAAGATAAGGCATCTCTGATGGTACTAACGGTGGGCATCATTATGGTCCACACAGTACTCACGGACGTGTCCTCTGTCACCTGCAAACTGTATAACAGCAAACTGTACATGGCCCCCTCACAGAACCATCTCCTCTGACCCTCACCAGGACACTAGAGATAGGTTTAGTAATAAGTATATTTTAGAGATAAGAACAAGGAAGCTTAGGGAGTACAGCTGAGCCGCCTAAGTTCACATGATGATCATGGAGCTGGGGCTAACATTGCTCCTCCTGACCCAGCAATCTAAAAAGAACCCATTACATTGTGGGGTATTTAGCATTTCTTACAGACGGTACCTGGGTAATAACAACCAGCACTTTAGAGCAAAGAGGGCCACATTACTTCATCCAATCTAACTATTGTCATTAGTTGCCATTGAGTCATCTCTGACTCATAGCAACTCCATGCATGACAGAGTGACACATTGGCCAGACCTGTACCATTCTCATAATTGTCAGTATGTTTGAGTCCATGTGCATTTGGAGTGCCTTCCAACCTAGGTGACTTATCTTCCAGCACCATACTGGAAAATCTTCTATTGTGATCCATAGGGTTTTCATTGGTTAATTTTCAGAAGCAAAAAACCAGGCCTCTCTTCCTTGTCTGTCTTAGTCTGGAAGTTCCACTGAAATCGGTCCACTATGGGTGACCTTGCTGATATTTGAAATACCAGTGGCATAGTTTCTAGCATCACAGCAACATGCAACTCACCATAGTACCATAAACTGACAGGTGGGTGGTGGAGTCTAACTATAAACCAAGAAACCAAACCCATTGCCGTCGAGTCGATTCTGACTCATAGTCATAGTGACTGGATAGGACAAAGTAGAAGTGCCCCACAGGGTTTCCAAGGAGTGGCTGGTGGATTTGAATTGCTGACCTTTTGGTTAGCAGCCAATCTCTTAACCACTGTGCCACTCTACAGGGGAGAAATCTTAGCCTTGGAGAGGTCTCGTGACTTGCCAAAGATCACATAGCTGCTTAATGAAGGAGCCATGCCTGGAACTGGGTCTCTGTCTGCTCAGGCTGCTGCCTTCCTGTCTGTTTCCCATGCCACCGTCTTGGTGATGCCAGAGAGAGAAGCATGTATTCGAAAGTCTAGCGTTGTGTTTTATCATGTAGCATCTCCTTCATGCTGGTAGAAAAACATCCCTTTCCCCCTTCTCTCTGTGTCCTTTGCATCTTTCCTATTTGCAAATTTAGTCAAAATCTGAGTCTGTAGCATCCACCCAAGGAACCCTGGTGGCACTAATCAAAAAGTCTGTGCTTAGAATCCATACAACGGCTCCACAGGAGAAAAGACCTGGAGATCTGCTCCTGTGAAGATTACAGCCTAGAAAACCCTCCAGAGCAGTTCTACTCTATGACATGGTGTTGCTATGAGTCAAAATTGACTTGATGGAACCTAACAACAACAACAGCACCCATCCAATCACCAAACATTTTCCAGGCCTAGGCTGGGTCCTGAGGACACAAAGGCAAAAAAGCCTCTGCTCTCAAAATCCTCACTGTCTAGAAAGGTCAAGACAAATGTGCAAATCAGTTGCCATCCAGTGTGAAAAGAACCATGGCAGAGGTCAATGGGGGTGGGAG
Source organism: Dugong dugon (assembly GCA_030035585.1). Lineage (NCBI taxonomy): Eukaryota > Metazoa > Chordata > Mammalia > Sirenia > Dugongidae > Dugong > Dugong dugon. Next base: position 93,659,614 of record CM057473.1, on the reverse strand, counting down.
AGAGCCTGGGAAGGGCACTAATATGGCTCAGGGATCTGGTCAAGGTCCCTGCAGATGGTGCTAAGTATTGCGGGTTGAGGAGTTGGCTGGTGGTGGTTGGGACAGATGTGAAGGCAGAGGCTGGGGACAGCCAGGAATTGCACCTAGGTTGGACAGCTTGAAAGCCAAGGCCAGAGTGGTCAGTAGGGACTTGAGAGTAATGCTGATGGGTTTGGACTTGATCCAGGGGGCAGTGAGGAGTCATGGAAAGGTTCTGAGCAGGGATGACTCAGAAAAACTTGAATTTTCAAAGATCGCCTTTACATGTGGAAGATGAACAAAAAAGGGATTGGCCTTAGTGACTGGGAGATGGAGGTGCCCTTCACTGAGATGGGGGCCTGGAAGAGAGCTGGAGGGGACAATGATGAGTCTGATTTTGGACATGTGGACTCTGCAACCACTGGCCTGTTCACAGAAGAGGATACCAAGGTGGCTGAGAACAGTGCAACCTGCATCTCAGACCTTTTTTCCTAATTTGTTGTTGTTGTTGTTAGGTGCCGTCGAGTCAGTTCCGACTCATAGTGACCCTATGTACAACAGAATGAAACACAGCCCAGTCCTGTGCCATCCTCACAATCCTTGCTGTGTTTGAGCCTATTGTTGCAGCCTCTGTGTCAATCCATCTCGTTTAGGGTCTTCCTCTTTTTTTTTGGTGACCCTCTACCTTACCAAGCATGATGTCCTTCTCTAGGGACTCATCCTTCCTCATAATATGTCCAAAGTATGTGAGACTAAGTCTCACCATCCTTGCTTCCAAGGAGCACTCTGGCTGTGCTTCTTCCAAGACAGACTTGTTCTTTCTTCTGACAGTCCATGGTATATTCAGTATTCTTCACTAATACCATAATTCAAAGGCATCGATTCTTCTTCAGTCTTCCTTATTTATCGTCCAGCTTTCGCATACATGAGGCGATTGAAACACCATGGCTTGAGTCAGGCTCACCTTAGTCTTTAAGGTGACATCTTTGCTTTTCAACACTTTAAAGAGGTCTTTTGCAGCAGATTTTCCCAATGCAATATGTGATTTGATTTCCTGACTGCTGCTTCCGTGGGCATTGATTGTGGATCCAAATAAAATGAAATCCTTGGAAACTTCAGTCTTTTCTCTGTTTATCATGATGTAGCTTACTGGTCCAGTTGTAAGGATTTTTGTTTCCTTTATGTTGAGGCGTAATCCATACTGAAGGCTGTGGTCTTTGATCTTCATCAGTAAATGCATCAAGTCTTCTTCACTTTTAGCAAGTAAGGTTGTGTCATCTGCAAGTGGCAGATTGTTAATGAATCTTCCACCAGTCCTGATGCCGAGTACGTCTTCATATAGTCCAGCTTCTCGGATTATTTGCTCAGCATGCAGATTGAGTAAGTATGGTGAAAGTACACAACACTGACGCACACTTTTCCTGATTTTAAACCACGCAGTATCGCCTTGTTCTGTTTGAACGACTGCCTCTTGGTCTATATGCAGGTCCCTCATGAGCACCATGAAGTGTTCTGGAATTTCCATTCTTCACAATGTTACCCATAATTTGTTATGATCCACATAGTCAAATACTTTTGCATAGTCAATAAAACACAGGTAAACATCTTTCTGGTATTCTTTGCTTTCAGCCAAGATCCATCTGACATCAGCAATGATATCCCTCTTTCCATGTCCTCTTCAGAATCCAGTTTTAATTTCTGACAGTTCTCTGTCGAGGTACTGCTGCCACTGTTTTTGAATTATCGTCAGCAAAATTTTACTTGCTTGTGATATTAATGATATTGTTCAATAATTTCCAAGATCTGTTGGATCACCTTTCCTTGAAATGGGCACAAATTTGGATCTCTTCCAGTCAGTTGGCCAGGTAGCTGTCTTCCAAATTTGTTGGCATAGATGAGTGAGCGATTCCAACGCTGCATCCGTTTGTTGAAACATCTCAATTAGTATCCCATCAATTCCTGGATCCTTGTTTTTTGCCAATGCCTTCAGTGCAGCTTGGATTTCTTCCTTCAGCACCATGGGTTCTTGATCTTATGCTACCTCCTAAAATGGTTAAACTTCGACCAATTCTTTCTGGTACAGTGTCTCTGTGTATTACTTCCATCTTCTTTTGATGCTTCTTGCATTGTTCAATATTTTGCTCATAGAATCCTTCAAAATTGCAACTAGAGGCTTGAATTTTTTCTTCAGTTCTTTCAGCTTGAGAAATGCAGAGTGTGTTGTTCCCTTTTGGTTTTCTAACTCCAGGTCTTCGCATATTTCATTATAATACTTTGTCTTCTTGAGCCGCCCTTTGAAATATTCTGTTCAACTCTTTTACTTCGTCATTTCTTCCATTTGCTTTAGCTACTCTACCTTCAAAAGCAAGTTTCAGAGTCTCTTTTGACATCCATTTTGGTCTTTTCTTTCTTTCCTGTCTTTTTAATGACCTTTTGCTTTCTTCGTGTATGATGTCCTTGATGTCATCCCACAGCTCGTCCGGCCTTTGGTCATTAGTGTTCAATGTGTCAAATCAGTTCTTGAGATGATCTCCAAATTCAGGTGGAATATACTCAAGATTGTATTTTGGTTCTTGTAAACCTGTTTTAATTTTCTTCAGCTTCAACTTAAACTTGCATATGTACAATTGATGGTCTCTTCCACAGTCGGAGACTGGCCTTATTCTGACTGATGATATTGAGCTTCTCCATTGTCCCTTTCCACAGATGTAGTCGATTTGATTCCTGTGTTTTCCATCTGGTGAGGTCCACACATACAGTCACCATTTATATCATTGAAAAAAGGTATTTGCAATGAATAAGTCTTTGGTTTTGCAAAATTCTGTCACCAAAGCCATATTTTCCAACCACAGATCCTTCTTTTTTGTTTCCAACTTTTGAATTCCAATCTCCAGTAATTATCAACGCGTCTTGATTGCATGTTTGATCAATTTCAGACTGCAGAAATTGGTAGAAATCTTCAGTTTCTTCATCTTTGGCATTAATGGTTGGTGTGTAAATTTGAATAATAGTTGTGTTAACTGATCTTCCTCATGTTGCATGGATATTATCCTATCACTGACAGCATTGTACTTCAGGATAGATCTTGAAATGTTCTTTTTGATAATGAAGGTGATACCATTCCTCTTCAATTTGTCATTCCTGGCATAGAAGACCATATGATTTTCTGATTCAAAATGGCCAATACCAGTCCTTTTCAGCTCACTAATGCCTAGAATATCAATCTTTATGCATTCCATTTCATTTTCGATGACTTTCAATTTTCCTAGATTCATATTTCCTACAGTCCACATTCTTATTATTAATGGATGTTTGCAGCTGTTTCTTCTCATTGTGAGTTATGCCAAACCAGCAAATGAAGGTTTCAAAAACTTTACTCCATCTACATCATTAAGGTCAACTCTACTTTGAGGAGGCAGCTCTTCCCCAGTCATATTTTGAGTCCTTTTCAATCTGAGGGGCTCATCTTCCGGCATTCATAAGGTTTTCACTGGCTAATTTTTTCAAAAGTGGACGGCCAGGTCCTTCTTCCTTGTCTGCCTTCGTTTGGAAGCTCCACTGAAACCTGTGAACGCTCGGTGACCCTGTTGGTATTTGGAATACCAGTGGCAGAGCTTCCAGCATCATGACAACACACAAGCCACCACAGTACTGCAAACTGACAGACACGTGGTGGTTTCCTAACTTAACCAAAAGCAACTTTCCTCCTCATTGTCTCTCCAGATCGTGTTTCCAGGGAAGGGTGGGATGGGAGTCTGATTGGCTGTATAAAGCATGGAGGCTTTTTATAGGTGGAAATATAGATTTATTCATAGACATATCTATAGAAAATAAATATAGATCTATTTGTCTATCTATTTACCTGTCTATCTACTTACGTATCTGCCTACCTACCTACCTACTTATCTATCTATCCCTTTTTTTTTCTCCCTTGTCTTCCTGCTATTGTATCTGCCTTCACCCTGTAATACTTGGTTTAACTTACAGATACACATTTAAACTTCTGTGGAGTCAAAATCCGTACACTTTTTGCTTGAAAGTGTTTTTGGTTAAGGTCCTTGCTTTATGTGGGCCAAGGAAGTTCAGATGGCGATAACAGAAACCACAGTTAACGGGATAGTACTCTGAATATTGGGCATTCTTAGCACCAATACCCTCAGAAGGAAAAAAAACTCCAACTCACCATTCTTCCGCCAACTGCATCCCCATTAGCACTCAATGTCCTGTGCTCTGGGCCCTGCTGCCCCAAAGGTAGTGTTGCCAGGGACAAGAGCCTGCAGGGGTAGCTGCCTGGCTCCAGAGTTCCTTCACCCGCCCTCCCACAGAGCCCCCAGGCCACACATCAAAGGAAGACTACTTGCTTTGTGGGCTCTTTGTTCAGAACCACTCACCTGACTCACTTTTTGCCCTGCATGCTGTCATTCTCTTGACCTTCCCAGCGACCACTTACATGGTTTCTTTTCCCATTTTCAATGTCACCTCATCTTTCCCAGTTAGCATTCACACTGTGATCCAGGCTTACACCAGGATTGAGCTCTACTTCCTAGCACACAACCTTGGGGACCTTGAATGAGTGCCCTACCTGAAGACGCCCATACCCGGGGGTTCATTCCACTGTGAACAGTGCTCCCAACCCAGACTACCCACCAGAAAGAACTGATCAGTTGGCTTGAACATAACCTAGGCTCCAAATCAGACACAATTTTACTGATTTTCCACTTGTGTTTTTTTTGCCACTGGCAACCCCAGACCAAAGTTGTTGGAGCAAATTTGTCTGGAATTAAATATTTTCTGGTCACTGGATTTCCCTTTATGGAGGCTTTCTTATCCTTCTAGATCCTTCCAGGGGCTTTCTTGTTCCATTTTTCTGCCTTCCCAGGCTGCAAGCTCACCCCTGTTCAGTCCACTCCCCTCCCCTCCCATTTCACTCAGCAAAGCCTCCTCCAAAGTCAGCTGTGAAAAGGGGAGAGCATATTTGCAGTTGACAGATTAGGGTGACTGCTTGTTTCCAAAATGCCCCAGTGGCCGTGTCCATGACATTTGCTTTGTACCTAACCATGACCAATGGATCTAAGAAAAAGAAACATAGGACCCAGGCCTGACCTATTTGATTCTGTCTTCTGCTATGCTTCCTGCCTCCATGCTTCTGTTCCCAGTAACAGCTTGGGAAGAGAATTTGGCTTCTCCGGTCCTGAAAAGCTCTGGATTCCTGGGCTTTAGGCTCCCTAAGATTACAGTCTAATTTTGCTAAGAAAGCAGAGAAGGCCTCTCTTGCAAGATTATATTTTCTTCTCTTTGTCTTTCTCCTGGGTCCCCTTTAGCCCTGTTGTTTTTAAGTGCCGTTGAGTCAATTTTCGACTCATAGCAACCCCATGTGACAGAGTTGAACTGCCCCCCATAGGGTTTTCTAGGCTATAATCTTTACAGGAGCAGATCACCAGGTCTTTCTCCTTTGGAGCCACTGGGTGGGTTTGAACCTCCAACTGTTTGGTTAGCAGCTGTGTGCTTAATCATTGCACCACCAGGGATCCTCTTTTAGCCCTAGCATATCTCTCTTTTACGAGACCTCACTGAAGACTGCAAGAAACAGCCAACCCACCTCAACATTCCTACTTTTCCCTTCTACGTCCCCTAATGCTAAAGTCATGCTAAAACATGGTCTGTAGCCCAGCGAACCACAGATAACTGTTAAACAACTGTTTGTTGTTGTTGTTAGCTGCTGTTGAGTCAGTCCTGTCTCATGGTGACCCCATGTGTGTAGAGTAGAACTGCTCCATGGGGTGTTCAAGGCTGTGACCTTTCAGAAGCAGATCTCCAGACCCATCTTCCGAGGTGCCTCTGGGTGAGTTTGAACTGCCTACCTTTAGCTAGTTGTTGAGCACTTGACCATTTGCACTGCCCAGGGACTCCTAACAACGACAGTAAAACCCGTGAAAGCCAGAACTCGTGTAAGGCAGAAACCTGTCAGAGAAGGAAAACGCAAACATTTTCCACTAAAACAAGTACTAGAAAAGCCATAAGGCAGAAAACTTGTGAGACCCAGAAAAACAAGTTGAAGCAGTCCTGCTGAGTTCCAGTTCTCACAAGTTTTCACTATATTTACAACAGCAGAACAAGAATGCCAATATACCAGCCCAGAACCAAAGCTTTCTCTTCCCTGGCCACTTGCCAGCTTCAGTTCCACCAGTTCCATATTTTAGGTATTTGGCAATGGTTACGTTTCCTTGTACAAAATTTGGTAATGGTTAAGATGCTGAAAGTTGCAACCCAAAGCAGCTTAAGCAATAAAGGAATTTATTGGCTCACTTAACAAGAAAAATCCAAAAGCAGTTTGAGCTTTAGAATTAGTCTGATCTAGTCTTTCAGTGATACAAAGATCACACTGATTTCATCTTCCGTTCTGCCGTTGCTCATGTCAGTTTCATTTGAAGGCTGATTCTCCTCATGGTTGCAAGATGAATGCCAGCAGCTTTCAGAGAAACATGCTTCCTTGTTCATATCCAGAAAAAGAGGAAACTTCCTTGCCCCACCAATCAAACAAAAATCTTTTGCTGGACTTTGATAGGAGAAATTTAGGTCCTTCCCACTCCTAGTCACTATGGCAAGGGAATGCTATGCACTGCTTGGTTTGTAGATGGACCACTTGCCTTCTTCTAAAACAAAAAGATATATGGGTCAAGGGGATGAGGTTAATGGCTTCATCCCGTTAATGATTAGGTTAATGATCAGGACCCCCCTCTAGAGCTGAAGATGACATCAGTCCTATTCAGACTCCATGGCTACTACACAATGGCAGAGAGGTGGAATAAAAGTTGGAGAGGCAAACAGTGAACAACGTAGGTGTCTATCTCGCCAGTACTTAGCCTGTCTGTGATGGTTAAAATTGTGTGTCAACTTGGCTGGGCCATGATTCTCCGTGTCTTGGCAGTCATATAATGTTGTGCTCACTTCCCTTTTGAGATTTGATATGTGATCATCTCCATGATGGGGTCTGTTGTGAGTAGCCAGTCAGCTGAAGGGGAGTTTCCTTGGGAGTGTGGCCTGCACTGGACATAAGTGGATGTTCTGGTAAGGCTCGTGGGCTTTTGCTCATTCTTGACCCTGCAGCTGGCTCCTGTTCGTCTGACCTCCAGTTCTTGGGACTTGAGCTAACAGCATACCTGCGGTCTTACCTGCCTATCTTGGTATTCCTTGATCTTCACAGCCTGAGAGCAAGAGCCATGCTCTCTGACCTGCCAATCTTGCGTTCAACAGCCCCCGCGGCTACATGAATCAGGAGAGGCCTCTATCCTGATCTGTGGACTTGGGATGTTGCAGCCACTACAACTGTGTGAGTCATTTCCTTGATATAAATTTCTCTATATATATGTCTTTTTACCCTTTACTGGTTTTGCTTCTCTAGAGAACCCAGCCTAAGACATCCCTACTTCTTTTTCCTGAGTGTTAGCACAGTTTACCATTAAGGAGATTAAAGCTCATTCATATATTGGTGCTGAGAAGTCAACAGGTTTATAACTATTTTTTTTAGGTCCGATTTCAGTCCCAAATATTATGGAAAATAAGGAGTTTTTGTGGTACAATGGTTAAGTGCTTGGCTGCTAACTGAAATGTTGGCTGTTCAAACCTACCCCGTGGCTCCATAGGAGAAAGATCTGGCAATCTGCTACCATAAAGATTACAGCCTAGAAAATCCTATGGGGCAGTTCTACTCTGTCACATGGGGTTGCTGTTAGGCAGAATCGACTTGATGGCACCTAACAACAACAACATGATGGAAAAGGGGCACAAATAGCAACTCTTCTCATCACAGTTCACAATGTGCATTCTCTGTCTCAAAATAACAATCTAAGTCAAGTGAGTGTTATCTCTATTTTGTAGGACAGGAGACTGAGACTCAAAGAGGCAAAGTGACTTGTCCAAGGTGACATGGCTAGTATATGGCAGAGGTGGGACTCAAAGCTTAGTTTTCTGACTAGAAATCTAATCTGCCTAATATTGCCATAATGGTCCCAAGGAGTGGGATGATTTTACTCTCAGGAAGTAGAAAGGGGCCTCTTTTCCTCCCAAGAGTTTGCATGTTGTACATGTCCCCTGAATATCATGAGCTCCCCATCACGAGCAGCATATCCAAGCCAAGATCTAGTGCCTACTTAGAACAATACAGTACCAGGGATTTCTAATTTGGATGAAAAGTTGACTAAACGATCTAAGTTTCCATGAAGTCCTATTTGAGTGTCATAACCACTCTAGGAAAGAAACTTCTACTCCCGCAACTACTCTGTTGTGCAGCCCATGATATGACTAAGACACAGAAGGCTCCTGGGGAAGCATAAACCATCTACATTTGATGACTGGATGCTAATTTGGAGGAAGGTACTTGGGCTCATGACATCATAATTATTTGGTTCTCTTGTACTGAAACATCCCGCAAATGACAGTAATTATCAAGTCCTGCCTGACATGACATTTTCTTCAAAACATTAGGAAATGCTCCTGAATTTTCTCTCTTTACTCCCATCCCATTCTGCATCCCACCTTCCATCCCTCTCTGTCTTACCTCCCGGTCTGCTCCCAGTTCACTTTCAGCCCACAACACTTCCACGTCCCATATCATGTCCGTTCTCTCCTCATTTCCTCGTAGGTCAAAGCCCAGGACTCCCAGCCTGGACTCCTCTCCAGAATTCTCCCTCCTTCCAGGAAGGGAGCCTATTCTGCCCCCTCCAGCTCACCCAGAGGATAGGGAGGACCTCCCCTCCTTGCCCCATCCCATCCAGAAGGAGGCACTGCCCATGTCCTTGTGCCCCAGAGATGGCCTCGGAGACTCAGTGCTGGGGCTTGGTCCTCAGTCTAAATAATGTTATTTATTGGACCAGTTATGAGGATTTTCATTTTCTTTATGACTCAGAAGAAGGTCCTGGAGATCTACTTCTGTTAATTAGCCAATGAAAACCTTATGGATAATAACAGAACATTGTCCCTTAACTAAGGCAATCTAAAGTAAAAAGAAAAAGAAAAAGAAAAAAAGCAATCTCCCGTCCTTCCAATCTCGGTCAGGATCGACATAATCTTTTTTTCTTATAAAAATCTTGAAAATGGCTTTATTGAAGCATAACTGATGTACAATAAGCTACATATATTTAAAATGTACAATTGGATAAATTTTCACATATGTATATATATACACTTGTGATCAGCACATTCAAGATAATGAACCTAGCCATCACTCCAAAAGTTTCCGTGTGTCCCTTTGTAATCTTCCCTCCAGTCCTGCTCACACTCTGCAGGTAACCACTGATATGCCTTCTGTCACTGTACATTAGTGTATGTATTAGTTTGTCTTTCTGATAATTTTATATAAATGAAAACATACAGTGTATACTCTTTTTCTTTGACTTCTTTTCACTAAGAATAATTATTTTGAGATTCATCCATATTTAGTCTTTATCAATAGTTCATTCCTTTTGGTTGATGAATACTATTCCATTGTGTGGATATACTACAATTTCTTTACCCATTTGCTGATTGATAGACATCTGGGTTGTTTCCAGTTTTTGCCTATTACAAATAAAGCTGATATGCACATTCGTGTACAAGTTTTTCTGTGGGCATGTGCTTTCATTTCTTTTGGGTAAATTCCTAGGAGTGGAATGGCTGGGTCATATTGTAGTATGTTTAAGTTTTTAAGAAACTGCCTTAACTGTTTTCCAAAATGGTAGTACTTTTTTATACATCAGCTAGCAATATATGACAGTTAAAGTTGTCCCACGTCCTCGTCAACACGTAATGTTGCCGATCTCTTTTTTTATTTTAACCATATCTAATAGTGATATGTAGTGATATCTCATTGTGGTTTTAATTTGCATTCCTCTAATGATTAGTAACATTGGATATCATTTTATGTGCTTATTTTCTATTCATATATCTTTTTTATGAATAGAAAAAAGTGAAGTGTCTGTTCAAATCTTTTGCCCATTTTAAAAACCGTTTTCTTATTACTGGATTTTAAGGGCTCTTTCTCCCCATCTTGTTGTTTGTCTTTTCATTCTCTTAATAGTGTTTCTTGAAGAGTAGAAGTTTTTAATTTCTATGAAGTCTAGTTTATCAGTTAGTTCTTTTATAGATAGGGGTTTTGGTGTCCTATCTAAGAAATTTTTGCCTAATCAAGGCCACCAAGATTTACTCTTCTAGTTGTTTTATAGTTTTAGGTTTTACATTTAGGCCTATAATCCATTTTGAGTTAATTTTCGTATATGGTACAAGGTATGGATCAAAGTTCTTTTTTTTTTTCCATGTTAATATCCAATTGTTTCAGCACCATTTGTTGAAAAGCCTGTCCACTGAATTGCCTTTGTGCGTTATCTAAAATCATTTGTCCGTGTATGTGTGGATCTACTTCTGATCTTTCTATCCTGTTTCATTGATCTGTTTGTCTATCTTTATGCCAATAGCACTGTGTTTATAAAGAGTCTGGAGATCAGGGTAGTATTAGTCCTCCAATTTTGCTTTCCTGTTTCAAAGTTGTCTCGGCTATACTAGAACCTTTGCATTTCCATATGAATTTTAGAATAAGTCTGTGATTTATATTTTTAAAAAAACTGCTGGGATTGTGATTACATTAAATCTATAGATCAATTTAGGAAGAAATGATGTCTTAACAGTATTGAATTTTTGACCCATGAACATGGTAAAAAAAAAAAACCCCACTGCCGTCAAGTTGATTCTGACTCATAGCAACCCTGTAGGACAGAGCAGAAGTGCCCCATATGGTCTCCAAGGCTGTAATTTTTTTTTAAAATTGTGCTTTAGATTAAGGTTTACAGAGCAAATTAGTTTCTCATTAAATGATTAATACACATATTGTTTTGTGACATTGGTTGTTAACCCCATGACGTGTCAACACTCTCCCCTTCTCAACCTTGAGTTCCCCATTACCAGCTTTCCTGTCCCCTCCTGCCTTTTCCTCACCCCTGGGTTGCTGTGCCCATTTAGTCTCGTTTTGTTTTATGGGACTGTCTAATCTTTGGCTGAAGGATGAACCTCAGGAGTGACTTCATTACTGAGCTAAATTCCACTCCTAGGAATACACCTAAGAGAATTGAAAACATGTTAAAAAAAAACAAAAAACTTGTATATAAATGTTGATAGCAGCATTGTTTCAAATAGTGGAAATTAGGAACAAACTTTATATCCAAACTTGTGGGAGTAGATAAATAAGTACTAACATGGAATAATATCTTGAGGTATAGCTAAGTAAAAAAATAACAAAATTCAAGTTGAAGAATTCTATCTCTATCCGTCTGTCTATCTATCTGTCTGTCTAACTATCTGTCATCTATCTATCTATCACTTGTTTATCTTCACTTTTCTATCTATCAATAAAAAGACCTGAAAATAATTACACCAAACTGTATGTGGTAAGCAGAATTCTAAGATGGTCCCCAAGATTCCACTCCCCGATATGCACGTCTTGTATGATGCCTAGGAGCTCTTGGCTGCTAACTGAAAGTTTGGTGGTTCAAACCCACTAGCCGATCTGTGGGAGAAAGATGTGGCAGTCTGCTTCTCTATAGATTTATGGCCTTGGAAACCCTGTGGGGCAGTTCTCCTCTATCCTATATGGTCACTACGAGTTGGAATTGACAACAGTGAGTTTTGGTTTTTGTACAATGCCTGTGCTTCCCTGTGAAGGCCTGTGAATATGATAAATGTCACTTCCATGCATAGGTTATATGGCAAAGGTGAAGAAATTCTAAAGATGTGATTAAGGTCCCTAATCAGTTTGACTTTGAGTTAATCAAAGGGAGATTATCCTAGATGGGCCTGACCTAATCAGGTGAGCCCTTTAAAAAAGGGTTTAGGCCTTTTCTGAGATCAGAAAAATTATACTGTTGGCCTCAAAGAAGAATTAAGCTGCCATGACTTCTACAGCTGCAAGGGAATTAATTTTGCTACATGAGCATGGAATAGGATCTTGAACATCAGATGAGACTGTAGTCCCAGCCCACACCTTGATTTCAGGCTTCTGAGAACGTGAGCAGAGGACTCATCTAAGCCATGCCCTGACTCATGACCCATGGAAAATGTGATATAATAGATACATGTTGTTTTAAGTGACCTTATGGATAATGTTGCCTGGTCCTGCACCATCTTCATGATCGCTGGTACTTTTGAGTCGATTGCTACAGCTATCGTGTCAATTCATCACATTGAAGGTTTTCCTCTTTTTTTCTGACCCGTTACTTAAACAAGCATGATGTCCCTTTCTAGCGATTGGTCTTTCCTGATGATGTGTCCAGAGTAAGCAAGACAAGGTCTTGCCATCCTCACTTCTAAGCATTCTGGCTATACTTCATCCAAGACTGATTTGTTGCAATGTGCACAAATATGGGTCTCTTCCAGTCGGTTGGCCAGGTAGCTGTCTTCCAATTTCTTGTCATAGATAAGTAAGCACTTCCAGCGTTGCAATGATTTGTTGAAGAATTGCAGTTGGTATTTCATCAATTCCTGAAGGCTTGTTTTTCACTAATGCCTTCAGTGCAGCTCAAACTTCTTCCTTCAGTATCGGTGGTTCTTAAGCATATGCTAAAACCCTGAAATGATTTAATGTAGACCAATTCTTTTTGGTACCGTGTATCTGTGTATTCGTTCCATCTTCTTTTGATGCTTCCTGCATCATTCAATTTTTTTGTCCATAGAATCCTTCAGTATTGCAATTCAAGTCTTGAATTTCTTTAGTTCTTTCAGTTTGAGAAATGCTAAGCACGTTCTTCCCTTTCGGTTTTCTAACTCTAGATCTTTGCAATTTCATTTAATACCTTACCTTGTCTTCTCCAGCTGCTCTTTAAAATCTTCTGTACAGCTCTTTTACTTCATCATTTCTTCTGTTCACTTTAGCTAATCTGCTCTTAAGAGAAATTTTCAGTATCTTCTGACATCCATTTTGGTCTTTTCTTTCTTTCCTGTCTTTTTAGTGACCATTTACTTTCTCCATGTATGATGTCCTTGATGTCATCCCATGACTCTGCTGGTCTTCAGTCATTAGTGTTCAGTGTGTCAGATCTATTCTTAAGATGGTCTTTAAATTCAGGCGGGATGTATTCAAAGTTCTACTTTGACTCTCTTTGGACTTGCTTTAATTTTTTTCAGCTTCATCATGAAATTGCACATGAGCAATTGATGATCTATTCGACAGTCAGCCCCTGGCTTTGTCTTGACTCATGATATTGAGCTTTTCCTTCATCTCTTTCCATAGATGTAGTTGATTTGATTCCTGGTCATTCTTGAAGGGTGGTGGTTTAAGCTTCTAAGTTTGTGTTAAACCTAGAAAGGTAAGCACTATATGCAGTGGTGCAGCAGTTAAGAGCTTGGCTGTTAACTAAAAGGTCAGCAGTTGGAATCCACTAGCTACTCCTTGGAAACCCTGTGGGACAGTTCTGCTCTGTCCTGTAGGGTCGCTATGAGTTGGAATCGACTTGATGGCAACAGGTTTGATTTTTGTATAGTGGTTACCTTTGGAGAGTAGGGAAGTTGGATAATGGAAATAGGAAGCTCTCACATTTTTCAAATTTATACAATGAATATTGTCATGGATTGAATTGTGTCCCCCCAAAATATGTGTCAACTTGGTTAGGCTATGATTCCCAATATTGTGTGGTTGTCCTCCATTTTGTGATTGTTGTAATTTTCCTGTGTGATAAATTCTAATCTCTGCCTGTGGTTAATGAGACAAGATTAGATTATGTTAAAGAGAATTAGGGTGGGATGTAACACCCTTACCCAAGTCACATCCCTGATCCAATGTAAAGGGAGTTTCCCTGGGGTGTGGCCTACCCGAGCTTTTATCTTTTTTAGAGATAAAAGGAAAGGGAAGTGAGCTAAGAGATGGGGATCTCATACCATCAAGAAAGCAGTGTCAGGAGCAGAGTACATCATTTGGACCTGAGGTTCCTGTGCTGAGATGCTCCCAGACCAAGGGAAGATTGATGACAAGGACTTTCCTCCAGAGCCGACAGAGAGAGATAGACTTCCCCTGGAGCTGATGCCCTGAATTTGGACTTCTAGCCTACTAGACTGTAAGAGAATAAACTTCTGTTTGTTGAAGCCATCCACTTGTGGTATTTCTGTTATAGCAGCACTAGATGACTAAGACAAATATATACTCATTTTGTGATTAAAGAAAAGGAAAATGCTAAAAGGCTTGTTTTAAAAAGAGTTTTCTTCAACACTTTTTTTTGTTTATTTGTTTACACTTCCAGTGTGCTTTAAAAGCAAGCACAAAAACAAACTGTACCCCAGCCCTCTCCAAGTGACTGCTCTACTCCAGATGAGTGGGGCCCAAAGCATGAGAGTCTTCCTTCTCTGTTTTCTAACTGCATTTCTCTTTCCCTAAGAAAGTCAAAGCAACCCAGTCCCTATATGTAGCCAGGTTCTGAGTGGGTCCTATTACCCTAGCTCCAGGGTAGCAGCACGCTTCCAAAGCCTGGCATCTTTACATATATTGAGCACCCAACACCAGTGGAGGTCCTGTCACGTGCCCAGTCACTCCACTCACCACCTACACAAGCCGAGGCAGGATGACTCACAGCTGGGGCTTAGGAACCAGAGAGGCAGATATGTGTGGACTCAAGGGAAATGTGCCAACAGTGGGAATGGTAACAAGAAAGTTGATTTCTCTTCCCCTTCTCTCCTTCCTGTCCTCTTCCTTTCCCTCCTCCCTCCCCCCTCCTCCCTTCTTTTCTTCTTCCCTTCGCCTTTTGTATTTTCAGCATCTTATAGCTTACAAAGCCTGTTCACACCCATTATTTTATTTGTTTCTTGTAAGATCTTGTACTCAGGAAGGAAAAGGTCACTAGTTCCATTTTGTTGATAGAAAAAATTGAGGCATAGAAAAGAAATGAAGCTCAGGAAGTGGGGCAAAAAAATCCCCCTAAGTTTCCTGATGATTTGGTTTTTTAACATTCTCTCTACCCCCATTCTCCATCCAACATCATAGACACCCAACCCCAGCCTGATCCCAGCACTTGACTTCCAAAAAACCAGTTTATCCAGACAGGAGTAGTTGGGCTGAGGTTTCTAGCCAGTCAGTTCTTTGAGGCCCCTGAGCTCCTTGCTGATGCTGATAGGTGCACAGCAAATAATGAAATGTAAATTTTCAATGGAGCACAAAACTGAATCTTAATGAAAGGTATTATTAAATTCAGGAGAACACAAAGAAATTTTAACTGAGCAGAACTGATTATTCCGTAAAAAGAGACTAGATTACAGCTTGCATCATTCACTGTCTAGACAAATCACTTAGATACATGAGTGCTGGTTTTAATTAGCACCGTAGAAATTGAGCATTCTGTTGCCCAAAATGTTATTAACAAATTAAAAAAAAAGAAAAATACATTTAACCAAGAAAAATGCTGCTCAAACAATCACTTCCCATAATGCCTATGCTTACAAAATAACTGTTTTCTTTTATCCTCACTTGAATGAGAAATCCATGAGTCAAAATTGCTGCTTCTTCCTGTGTCTAGTAGAAGTTTTTGTGCTCCCTCATGAGAGCATGAATGCACAATTCTAATAGAAGTTTACATGCAGGACTGAATACACCAGATCATGAAAGTTTCCATTTTTAGCCAAAAAGTCTAGAACTTTTCTCCCTTGTTTAAACCTTCAGGAAATTCTTAATGGATTTAGGCTGTTGGCTCAAGTTTCTACGTAACAGTGAACTTCAATGAGAAGTCAGAGATTTTTTTTTTTTTCAACCTATGGAATCCCAGCCTAACCTTTTTACAAAATCAGGACATGGTTTTGGGGTCAGATAATAAAGGGCATGGATCCAGTCTCTGGAGTCCCTGGGTGGTGCAAATGGTAAAGTCCTCCACTACTTTGTGAAAGGTTGGAGGCTTGAACCCACCAGAGGAGCTTTGGAAGACAGGCCTGATTATCTGCTTTGAAAAATCAGCCATTGAAAACCCTGTGGAGCAATTCTACTTTGACACACTTGGGGTTGCCATGAGTTGGAATCAACTCGGTGGCAACTGGTATACAGAACCTTGGAGAAGAAGGAGGTCTACAGAGATCTTGGCAGATTGGAGGGAAGAAGGGGGAGGTAGTGTGGGCCCAGAAAGAGCACTGGATGGAAGGAATCAAGAGGCTTGACCTGCAGGCCCAGCTTTGGCCAGATGAGTAAAGAGGGGCCTGAGAAGATGAGTCTGCTTTGGATGGGATATGAAGGAGGACAGCATTCTGGGCTTGGGCATATTAGGAATCAAGGCTGAGAGGTGAGTGAGCATTTGACAAGGAGTCTGGGAAGCTGAGCATAGGCTGTGTAGAGAATAGGTTTGGAGGGGAATAAAGATGGTGTCCTAACCATGAAAGGAGGACCATCTTGAGGACAAGTCACAGTCCCCAGCTCCAATATTGTAGCCATTGGCCACATGGGACTATTAAAATTAAAATTAAATATAATTCTAGCCAGGGCAATTAGGCAAGAAAAAGAAATAAAAGGCATCCAGATTAGAAAGGAGGAAGTAAAACTATTTCTATCCACAGATGACATGATCTTATAGATAAAAAAACTAAAAATTTCACACACAAAAATATTAGAAAGAATAAGTAAGTTCTAAAAGTTGTAGGAAACAAGATCAATATATAAAAATCAGTTTTATTTCTGTACATTAGCAATGAACAATTTGAAAAGGAAATGAAGGGTACAAATTTATTTGTGATAACACCAAAAAGAATAAAATACTTGGGAATATATTTCACCAAGAAAGTGCCAGACTTGTACACTGAAAACTACAAAACATTGTTGAAAGAAATTAAAGGTCTAAATAAATGGGAAGACATCCATGTTCATGGATCAGAAGACTTAATATTGTTAAGATGGCACGTTGTTGTTGTTAGTTGCTGTTGAGTTCATTCTGATGCACGGCAATCCCATGTGTGCAGAGTGGAACTGCTCCATAGAGTTTTCAAGGCTGTGACTTTTCAGAAGCAGATCACCAGGCCTGTCTTCTGAGACACCTCTGGCTGGGTTTGAACTGCCATTCTTTCAGCTAGTAATTGAGCACTTAATCATTCGCACTACCCAGAGACTCCTGTTAAGATGGCAATACTCCCCAAAATGATCTAAAGATTCAATGCTATCCTATGAAATCCCTGCTTGTTTCTGTGCAGAAAATGACAAGCAGATCATAAAATACTCATAGAAATTTAAGGGACCCAGGATAGTAAAAAAATAAATAAAAATAAAAACAAGAACAAAGTTGGAAGACTGATACTTCCTGATTTCAAAATTTACTGTAAAGCTATACTAATCAAGACAGTGTGTTACCAGCATAAGGTTAGACATATAGAGCAATGGATTGAGGGCCTAGGATTCAGAGTCCAGAAATAAAGCTTCACGTTTACAGTGAAGAGATTTTTTTGACAAGGGTGCCAAAAATATTCAATAGGGAAAGAATAACTTTTCAACAAATGGTGTTGGGATGATTGGATATTCACATGCAAAAAAAAATCACATTGGACCCCCTACCTCACACCATATACAAAATTAAAATGAATTAAAGACCTAAATGTAAGAGTGGAAGCTATAAAGGAAACATAGGTGTAAATCTTCATGACCTTAGATTAGGCAATGGTTTCTTAAATGTGATACCTAGAGCACAAACAACAAAAGAAAAATTGGATAAATTAAAAACTTTTGTGCTTCAAAGGACACCACCAAGGAAGTGAAGAGACAACCCATAGAATGGGAGAAAATATTTGCAAATCATATATCTAATAAGGGACTAGTATCCAGAATATATAAAGAACTCTTACAACTCAACACCAAAAAAGACAAATAACCCAATTTAAAAATGGGCAAAGGATTTCAGTAGACATTTCTCCAAAGAAGGTATACAAATGGACAATAAGCACATGAAAAGATGCTCCATATCATTAGTCATCGGGGAAATGTAAATTAAAACCACAATGAGATACCCCTTCATCCCCACTAGGATGACTAGAAATGACATACAATAACAAATGTTGACAAGGATGTGGAGAAATTGGAGCCCTCATACATTGCTGGTGGGAGTGTAAAACGGTGGACGCACTTTGTAGAAACAATCTGACACTTCCTTAAAAAGGCTAAACATAGAGTTGTCATCAGACCCAGCAATTCCACTCCTAAGTATATACAGAAATGAAAACCTCAGTCTACACAAAAACTTGTATAAGAATGTTCATAGTAGCATTATTCATAATAGCCAAAAAGTGGAAACAACCTAAATTCCATCAATTGATGAATGGATAAACAAAATACATTATATCCATACAATGGAATATTTTTCAACCATAAAAAGAAATGAAGTACTGATACATGTTACAACATGGATGAACCTTGAAAACATCATGCTAAGTGAAAGAAGCCAGTCACAAAGGATCACATATTGTGTGACTCCATTTATATGAAATATCCAGAATAGGAAACTCCAGAAAGTAGACTAGTGGTTGCCTAGCACTGGGGTGGGGCTGGGCAATTGGAAGGTGTCCACTAAGGGATATATTTTGGCATAATGAAAATATTCTAAAATTGATTGTGGTGATGGTTACGCAACTCTGTGAATATACTAAAAGCTATTGAATTGTCCACTTTAAATGGGTGAATTTCCTGGTGTGTGAATCATATCTCAATGAAGGTGTTAAAAAATTAAATGCAATTAAAAATTCAGTTCCTCAGTTGCACCAGCCACATTACAAATGCTCAGTAGCCACGTGTGGCTAGTGGCTACCGTAATGGATATCGCAGGTCTAGAGTATGTCTATCATTGAAGAAGTTTTCATTGGACAGGCTGTGGTGGCCTAGACAGGCCTCCTGCTGTCTGTATCCAGTTCTCCCCCAATGTTCTCTGTCCTAATATTCACTTCCCATGATTGGTGTTGCTTTTTCGTCTCTGTACCTCTAGTCTGCAAGCTCTGCAAGGACAACAACTTTGTCTCATTTTCTTCTGTATTCTCAGCACCCAGAATAGTGCTTGGAACACAGTAAGAACCAATAAATGTTCCTAGAACATATCCAAACAACTGGTGGGACTGGTTTACTGGGTCAAAAGGCTTGGGACCATAGTCTTAGAGGACAACTTAGTCAACTGGCATAACATAGTTCACAAAGGTAACGTTCTACATCCAAGTTTGGTGAGTAGCACCTGGGGTCTTAAAAGCTTGCAAGTGGCCATCTAAGATACAGCTATTGTCTCTACTCATATCTAGCAAAAGAGAATGGAGGAAATCAAAGGCTCAAAGAAGAAACTAGTCCACGGGGCTAATAACCCAGATGAACTACAACCTCTTCTAACCTGAGACCAGAAGAACTAGATGGCGCCCGGATACCACTACCGACTGTTGTGACCAGGGACACAACAGAAGGTCCTGGATAGAATGGGAGAAAAAAGTAGAACAAAACTCAAATTCATAAAAAAGGCTAGACCTACCGGACTGGTAGAGACTAGAGGAATCCCCGAGACTATTGCATTAAGATACTCTTTGATCTTGAAATTAAAGCTATTTCTGCAGGTCAACTTTCAGCCAAATAATAGATTGGTTTATAAAATAAACAATATCACCTGTGAGTAATGTGCTCTCTTAAACAATTAACTGCGTGAGAGAAGCAGTCGACAATTACCCAAAAGCAGAGATGAGACTGCAAGGGAGGAAGTGAAGCTAGATCAGTGGAAACAGAACAAATAGAATGGAAGTAATGAGAATGCCAACACATGATAAAAATAGCAACCAATGGCATGGAACAATTTGTATAAAAATTGTTAAAGGGAACCTAATTTGCTGTGTAAAATTTCACCTAAAACACGATAAAATGCTATATTAAAAAAAAAAGAGAACCAATAAATGTTTGTTCATTGGGTGACTAAATGGACCTCCTCAGGGAAGCGGTTCTCAACACCCTCATCAGTTTCTTCCTTCCCTGGGGTAACTACAGCATTTGGTCCACACCTGTCCCAGCATTTGGTCTTCCACATCTGTATTCTGTAGCCTTTATAATAGTGCACTGTTGCCCTGTCCTCATTCCACAAATGAAAGACTGGAGGCTTACAGCAGTTAAAGAACTGCCCAAGGTCACACAATCAGTGCATGTCAGAGCCTGGCAAGAGGCCCTTCGTAGCCACTATGTTAAACTGTCCCACTGATTAAAGGAATACACGTGAATGCGTAAAGTCCACCTCACCCGTTTTACAGCTAGAGACACTGAGGGGGGAGTGGCTGCCAGCCTTCTGCCCCCTTCTCTAAGTGACGCTGGCGCTGCTTCTGACAGAGCAGTATTTACAAGAGGAGGCCCGCCTCACACCTTCTCCTGATGGCGGCTCTCTCTCTCTTTCTCTTTCAAGCCCCTGTTGTCAGCGGGCATCTGCTCTGCTGTGAGCTGTTTGGGGACATTTTCTCTGCTATGTTTGCATCTGCTATCACCTCCCCTCCTGGACCAGCTTTCTCCTGCTGGGTTTCTGGGAGTTGCTGAACAGAGGTGCTGGAGCCAGAATCAGTCCTCTGACAAGGATGACCGGATGTAGGCAATACAGATTTTCATCATGTCTGGTGTGTTCTGATGTTTTCTATTCTATACTATTTCATTAAAAATTGCTGATTAATTCTCAATAAACTGATTTCACAACCAGCTATTGAAAGGTGACCTGGAGTCTGAAAAACTGACTTGTAGTCCAGACTCCTCATGGGCCCTGTCATGCCCTTTGTGGCCTGTTTCCAGCTTAACCCAGCAGTCTCATGTCTTGCCAACTCCACCTCCAAACCATGTGCCCCTTCCTCTACAGTGGCTGTCCTCTCCCCATGTAAGAAAGGCAAAGGGTACTCAGACCTCAAGGCTCAACTCAAGCCCCTCCTCTTCTGGAGGTCTGAGTCTCTGGCCTCCTCCGGGCTGGCTTGGGTAGCTGCATACTCCTGGGTTCCCACAGCACCTTGCACATAGTGACAGCAAGGGGTGGCTGGTGGGGCTTTACCTGCCTGAGGAATCTCCACTGGACTCCCAAAATGCACACCTAAGCCAGGTAAACACTGTGCTTCTAAACAGGCACAGCCCCTCCCTCTTCCAGCCGGATTGCCACCCCACACCCTTCCTGTAGAGAAATTCAGGAGCCATCACTGCTTGCCTGTGCCTCTCGTATTCCGATCACACAAACAGTAATTATTGATTAATAAAAACTGTATTCTCCACTAGAATATGACTCCTACTGTTATGGATTGAATTGCATCTCCCCAAAATGTGTGTCAACTCGGCTAGCCCATGATTCCCAGTATCATGTGGATGTCCATCATTTTGTCACCTGATGTGATTTTCCAATGTGTAATAAATCCTACCTCTATGATGTTAATGAGGCAGGATTAGAGGCAGTTATGTTGAGGCAGGATTCAATCTCCAAGATTAGGCTGTGTTTTGAGTCAATCTCTTTTGAGACATAAAAGAGAGAAGCTAGCAGAGAGACATGGGGGACCTCATATCACCAAGAAAGTAGTGTCAGGAGCAGAGCATGTTCTTTGGACCTGGGGTCCCAGTGCAGAGAAGCTCCTAGACCATGGGAAGATTGATGACAAAGACCTTCCCCTAGAGTTGATATGGAGAGAAAGCCTTCCCCTGGAGTTGGCTGAAAATAATAAACTTCTGAGTGAATAAACTTCTGTTTGTTAAAGCTATCCACTTGTGATATTTCTGTTATAGCAGTCCTAGATAACCAAGACACTCACACACAACCGGGGTAGTGTGTGTGTGTGTATGCCATAAATCAAAACAAACAAAACCCATTGCTGTTGAGTCAATTCTGACTCATAGTGACCCTGTAGGACAGAGTGTAACTGCCCCATAGGGTTTCCAAGGAGCAGCTGGTGGATTCGAAGTGCCAACCTTTTGGTTAGCAGCCATAGCTTATAACCACTGCACCGTCAGGGCTGCATGTATACCATATGAGCTCAATAAATGTTTGAATGGATAAATGATTGAACCAATGGGTGTTTTTAAGCCCATTAAGCTCAGATGACAATGTAGTTTGAATTTAACTCTGCAGGTATTAGGGAGCAACTAGACAAGTGAGAAGGGGAGTGACATGAATAGGGATTAGAAAGTGATTGTACGCTTGTGTGTAGGAGGTGGCACACTGCACGGTATTGGAGAGAAGAATAACCTGGGAGTCAAGCAGGCCTCAGTTCAAATCCCAACTCCAACACTTACTGGTTGTGTGACCTTGGGTGTGGGAGATTAAACATGTGGGCTGTGATGTCAGGTGTTCAGGTTCAGACCTTAATTTTGCCACTGGCTGGCAGAATGATCTTGGCAAGTTACTTAACATCTTGTTTCCTCATCTGTAAATGGCAATACTGATAACACCTCCCTCAGAGAGTTGTTGTGGGGATTAAATGAGAAAAGTGTAAGGCATATGAAAGGTGCTTGAGCAATGGTACAATTACAATAAATGTTAATAGTTATTACTTAACCTCTCTGAGTCTTAGTTTCTTAATTTATAGTAACATGTCAAGGTCCCTGGGTGCTGCAAATGGTTTGTGCTCATTTACTAACCTAAAGGTTGGCAGTTCGAACCCACCCAGCAAAAAAAAGCCCTGGTGATATGCTTCTGTGAAGATTATAGCCAAAAAAAAACCCCATGGAGTGGTTTTACTCTGTAACACATGGGGTTGCCGTGAGTTGGAATTGACTCGACAGCAATGGATTTGGTTTTCTGGTTTAGTCACATGGCAGAGGTTGATTTTAAATAGAAATGAAATAAAATTTGTAGAAAGACTTTTCACCAAACAATACTTACTATTTGCTATGTATTTAAATTATTCAATTTTATACTATCTCACTAAAGAACAAAAATAACTGCCAGTGGTTCAGTAAACTGATTTTATGATCCATTAATGGGCATGACCTTGAGTTTAAAACTTCAGTCTGCATCGTCCAAATTCTTTAACACAACCTTCAGACAACAGACGCTGCTCAATAATTTGCAGTGTTGATGATGCTGATGATGGTGAACTGGAAGCAGAGAGATGTTTTAAGCTAAGCCAGTTCAGAGTAGTTGCAATGGTTCAGGGAGGTGAGTCTGAAAGATAGCTGTGGCAGCAAGGATGGATAAGGGGATGTATGTGACATTGTGCAGGAAGAAGAGACAGGTCTTCGTGTCAGAGTCCTTGTGGGGCGTGGAGGGGCAGGAGCCATGGGCTCTCAAGGTCTCCAGTCCAGGGCCCTGGACACGGGTTGGGGTGGTGTTGGGCCAGGTTGAATACTGAGAAATAGGAAGCAGTGCAAGTACTTCAAGGCAGAATTTAAATCGGCTTAACTGCTGGAATTCTGCACTAGGAGGTGGCCTGTCCTGACCCTACTCCCATTTCACTGTGACCTTGGGCAAGTCCTTCTCTTCTGTAAAGGGGTTGGACTAGACGTGCTCATTATGCAATGCTCTGGTGAAGGTGAGACAGGCCCACCGACAGCTCGGTCGCCGTGGGGAGAGATGGCGCAAGGCAGGATTTGCGTTCCACAGCATAAGACAGGCGAAAATCTAAGACACAGACGAGGGGCCGCGGACTCAGGAGCAGACTCTGAAGGGGCTTCCTTGGGCACGTTTTTCTGACATGCAACAGGCGGCCCTGGTGTTCTTTCACCACCGACCTTCCTGAAACAGCAGTTAAGAGAAAAACTTTCCAGCCTCGAGTCGGCCCGCCGCTTTAAAGCCCCGGGTCCTGGCCCCTCAGTGACCCCGGTGCCCGCCCGCTGCGTCCGGGGAGGGGCGGGCAGTCGCTTGGTGGCAGTGGCTGCTGGCGGCAGCTGTGCGGGTTTGCCCAAGGGTTAACCGGTTCCCCTGCATCGCCGCGCGTGCCTTGCAGAATTTCACCAGAAGAGGGTATAGTTTGAAAAGCTCTTGACGTCAGGCTGGAATTCCTGTTGTGTTTAGAAACAGCTTCGGCACAGCAAGCCCGAGTTAGCTCTCTGCACACCTCGGTGGACGGTGTCGGTCTGGCAGCTCCCGGATACGTCCCGCGCGGAAGGCGCACGCGGGGACCGGCGCGGCTCCGGGACAGATCCACCACTTCGCGAGCGCCTGGGGGCGGAGGACGCTGCCTGCGGCCCATGAGGGGACCCCACTCCAGCAGGAGGCGGAGCCGAGGCGGCGGATCGCGCAGCCCCGGAGCCAGGGGTGAGTGCCCTCGGCCCGGCGGGTGCGGGTGAGAGTGCTCCCAGCCGGCGCGCTCCAGCCCTCGGATGCCCGGCCGGAACCCCGCCGCTTGTTGCATGCCTCCGCGGCTCTCCCAAGCCGGCTGCTGTCCGCTGTGACTCCCTTCCTGGCAGGCGGGCGCCGGTGAGGCTGTACCCCAGGCCACGCACTTGTGGGCTCCAGCGCACAACCCGAGGCTAGAAGCTGGGAGGATGGACGAGTCCGGAGAGCGCAACCTCCCGGAGCTGGGCAGCCAGGGTTCCGGAGCCGGCGAGGACATTGAGATTGTCGTGAATGTGGGGGGCGTGCGGCAGGTGCTGTACGGAGACCTCCTCAGCCAGTACCCGGAGACCAGGCTGGCGGAGTTGATCAACTGCTTGGCTGGGGGCTACGACACCATCTTTTCCCTGTGCGACGACTACGACCCCGGGAAACGGGAGTTCTACTTTGACAGAGACCCTGACGCGTTCAAGTGTGTCATAGAGGTGTACTATTTTGGGGAGGTCCACATGAAGAAGGGCATCTGCCCCATTTGCTTCAAGAACGAGATGGACTTCTGGAAGGTGGACCTCAAGTTCCTGGACGATTGTTGTAAGAGCCACCTGAGCGAGAAGCGCGAGGAGCTGGAGGAGATCGCGCGCCGGGTGCAGCTCATCCTGGACGACCTGGGTGTGGACGCGGCCGAGAGCGGCTGGCGGCGCTGCCAGAAGTGCGTCTGGAAGTTCCTGGAGAAGCCCGAGTCGTCGTGCCCGGCGCGGGTGGTGGCCGTACTGTCCTTCCTGCTCATCCTCATCTCCTCGGTGGTTATGTGCATGGGCACCATTCCCGAGCTGCAGGTGCTGGACGCCGACGGCAACCGCGTGGAGCACCCGACGCTGGAGAACGTAGAGACGGCGTGCATCGGCTGGTTCACGCTGGAGTACCTGCTGCGCCTCTTCTCCTCACCCAACAAGCTGCATTTCGCCCTGTCCTTCATGAATATCGTGGACGTGCTGGCCATCCTGCCCTTCTACGTGAGCCTCACCCTCACGCACCTGGGCGCCCGCATGATGGAGCTGACCAACGTGCAGCAGGCGGTGCAGGCCCTGCGGATCATGCGCATCGCAAGAATCTTCAAGCTGGCGCGCCACTCCTCAGGTCTGCAGACCCTCACCTATGCCCTCAAGCGCAGCTTCAAGGAACTGGGGCTGCTGCTCATGTACCTGGCAGTGGGCATCTTTGTCTTCTCCGCCCTGGGCTACACAATGGAGCAGAGCCACCCTGAGACCTTATTTAAGAGCATCCCCCAGTCCTTCTGGTGGGCCATCATCACCATGACGACGGTTGGCTATGGTGACATCTATCCCAAGACCACACTGGGCAAGCTTAACGCGGCCATCAGCTTCCTGTGCGGGGTCATTGCCATTGCCCTGCCCATCCACCCCATTATCAACAATTTCGTCAGGTACTACAACAAGCAGCGGGTCCTGGAGACTGCAGCCAAACACGAGCTGGAGCTGATGGAGCTCAACTCCAACAGCGGAGGGGAGGGAAAGGCCGGGGGCTCCCGGAGTGACCTGGACAACCTCTCTCCCGAGCCTGCAGGGAATGAGGGACCTAGATGGAACAGCCGGCTGAAGATCTCCCACAGTGACACCTTCATCCCCCTCCTGACTGAGGAGAAGCACCATAGGACCCGACTCCAGAGCTGCAAGTGATGAAGGGCATCCCAAACACAGAAGGACTGGGCCCGTGGGCGGATGGACGGTGAAATGGGCATGGTGGCGAGTGCCTGAGAGTAGCTGTCCTTTGTCCCCCCTTTCCTTTCCTGAACAGAATTCTGAAGGCCCTCTTGGGCACCTCTGACAAGGCTGGGTAAGACCCCTTTGTGCTGCTGACTGTCCAGGAGCCTGTGTGGAGGGAAAGGTGTCCAAGAGCCACTGGGCAGTGTGGGGTAGGGGCTGAGTGGAGGCCGTGGCCTGGCTGGTGGCCGGAGCCCATGCCCGGTTCTGTATCTCCTTCAATAAAGCCTCCTGCTCTGTGCACCCAACCCGAGTAGTAGGTTCTGTCATAGGCTGGCTGTCGCTCCCAAGATGTGGCTCAGAGGTGCCCCAGTGCCAGGCCAGGAGGTAGGTGTGCAGGGGAGGAGGTGGTATTTTTAGCTGGGAATGAATTAAAGTTGGGCTCATAATGCAGGGTTCAGCGCCAAGGAGCCTTGCCACATTCCAGGAGCTCTGCGCTGGTGATGATTCTTTCGTTCGTTCGCTTTCCTTCTGGGGAAAAACTTGCTCCCTGAGGGCTCCCAGGAGGGGCACGACTTCACAGAACAGAGATCACAGAGCAGCACGGTTACCATTTATTCATTGCTGGTGTGGGGCCCTTTTCACACATTCTCTGTTCCTCCCAGCAACCCTGCTAGATAGATGTCTCCATTTTACAGACGAGGAAACTGAGGCCCAAGGTCACACAGAGCAGGACTTGATCCTATGTCTGATGATCCCAAAGCCCATGCATTGCCTCTGATACCAGGTGGCCTTGGAACAGAGGTATATGCTTGGGCCCGTGAGGGGAGGGTCTGCACACCAGGAGAGGTGCTGAGGTCACAGTGGCAATGTCTGTTCTCCAGCGCTTCCTTCCAGCATGGATATCTTTCAGGTATCAGCTACATGGACAATTCTGGGCATAGCCCCAGATGGCCTACTGCCAGAGCCCCAGGGGAATGGAGTCAGACAGGCCTGGGTTGGAAGCCCAGGGAATGAGGAGATCTCTGAGATGTATCCTAGCTCTTTTCTGTAGCACCCCCTTGTCCCTACCACTTGCTTATCAGCTGAGTGACCTTAGGCCTGTCACTTAACCTCTCTGATCCTTAGTCTGATTATTTAGTGGAGTCCTTGGATGCTGCTAATAGTTAAGCACTTGGCTCTTAACCAAAAGGTTGGGGTTCAAACCCACCCAGAGTTACCTCGGAAGAAAGGCCTGGGATCTGCTTCCCAAAGATCACCTCTATGAACACCCAATTTATTAAATGGGGATATAATAATTACCTCAGAGACCCATGGTGCTTAACACAGTGCTTGGCACATAGTAATTGCACAATAAATGGTAGCTGTTTCTATTACTCTGTGCCAGGATGGGGTCAGTTGCCCCGTTGCCCACTCTGGCCTTCACAGGTCTGAGCTGGGCATGCAGATGGGGGAGAGAGAAGCTGTAGGGCATTGTACAGTCTTCTCAGCCAAAGGCAGGTCGACTTGGCACAGAGCTGGCTCTGGCAGGCCCTTCTCTCTGGCTTTCTATCTTTCTCCAGTCCAGAGCTCTATCCTTCCATCTTCTGCTGCAGCACCTGGAGCAGGGGGAGGAGCCCTGTGGGGGTTGGGGGGCGGGTGGGCTGGGAATGTGGTCCTTGGTCTACCGTCACACTAGGCAGATCCTTCCCCTTTCCTGGGCCTTGGTTTTGTCATCTGTAGAAAAAGGGGTAATTTTTTGGGACCCCTTCCAGTTCTGACGTTCTGGGATTTCAAAGTCTTGGGCTATATGATGGGTTGTGGTGGGGACTCCAAGGGGGTAGGAGGCTGCCGTGTTGTAGCTAGCAGGACTTGGAGGGGAGAGTCAGGGCTGTCCCTTTGGACTGCAGGACCCTGAGCCAGTGCTCTAGACCCTGTCTCACAAGTGTCTCCAGGAAAACACTAGGTCCAGTGACTACCATGAAAGGCAGAGGAATGAGGGAGGGGGCTTTGGGTGGGCAAGTGAGACGCTGCAGTGGGGAGGAAGAGCTGCCTCCCTCAGGCTCGCCTTCACATCTGGAAAGAGGTGATTGTTGTTGTCCATGGGGTGTGTGTCCCTCGGGCTTGGTGGGGCTTGCTGAATGGGGGATTGCTCCCTCTCTTTCTCTCCTGTGTCCCCAGAGTCCCTGGAAAGCCCTGGAGCCTGTGCTGGTCTGTGGGCTTCGAATCAGGAGGGGGAGGAAGCTCGGGGATTGGAGAGAGAGGCCAGGACAGCTGAGGATGGGGAGGCGGCCTTCTCTGCCATTCACCTGGGGCGAGCGGAGGGTGGTCAGAGAGGAGCGTGTTTACGGCTGTAAAGGCTGCTCGGAGCTCATCTATTCCACTGTTTGGAGGAGACTGAGTCCCAGAGAGGGTCAGTGGTTGTCTGAGATCTTTTGTAAATCGAGATTAGACACAGTCTTGGTCCCTGAGGGGCTCAGAGTGTGACAAATAATCCTTATATGGTGACATGCTTTGTCATCTAGAAGTGACCAGTGGCTTCGGGAGCCGAGAGGAGGGGCAGCCCTCTTTCCCTGGGGAATCCTTCTGGGTACTGGCTCTCAGACTTTGCTGCACACTGGACCCACCTGGAGCTCTGATGGCGCAGTGGTTAAGAGCTCAGCTATTAACCAAAAGGTCAGCAGTTTGAATTAACCAGCCGCTCTTCGGAAACCCTATGGGGCAGCTCCACTCTGTGCTGTAGGGTCACTGTGAGTCAGAAGTGACTCAACGGCAACGGGTTTGGTTTTTGGTTTTAGAACCACTTGGGGAGCTTTAAGAAATCCCAGTGTCCAGGCTGCATATCAATTATATGAGAATTTCTGAGAGTGATGCTCAGGCACCAGTGTATATATATTTTTAACTTTAAAGCTCATGAGTCATCTCGAGGTCTTGTTAAAATGCAGGTTTTGAATCAGTAGCGTCCCTGAGATTCTGCGTTTCCAACAAGCTCCCGGACAAGGCTGATGCTGTTGGTCCAAGGACCGCACTTTGAGGAGCAAGAGGCTAGAGCAGAGTTTGGCAAACTATGGCCTGTGGGACAACAGGTGGACAGACAGGCGGACTGTCCCCTGTGTACATACAGTTCATGAGTGAAGGAGGATTTTTACATTTTTAAATGGTTGGAAAGAAAAATCAAAGGAAGAATCATATTTCATGACATGTGAAAAGTCTATGAAATTCCCCAATTTCAGTATGGGCAAATAAAGACTTCCTGGGTCAGAGCCAGGCTCGGTTTGTTTATGTCGTGTCTGAGGGTGCTTTCACTCTACAATGGCCGAGTTGAGTAGTCGCAACAGAGATCATATGGCCCTCAGAGCCTAAAATATTTACTGTGTAGCCCTTTACAGAAAAAGTCGGCCAACCCTGGGCTATAGGAAATGATCATTTAGGTCAGGTCTTGCAGATAGAGTAGAGCCGTGCCGGAAGAGGAAGTGGAAAGAACATGCCAAGCAGCAGGAACAGAGTGAGCAAAGACACAGGCTTGTGGGGCCTTCTTCAGAGAGGAGGCGGTCTGTTCTTACGCCACAGGGCAATTGCAGGGATAACAGTAAAGAGGCTTCCCTTCTGCGCCCCCTCCCAATGTCCCAGGGGACACAGCTCCCCTTCTTCCTTTCCTACAGAGAACCCCCAGCTCCCAGTTCCTACAGCCGGTTCCTACAGTCCCCAGCTCCCACTTTGGAAACTGGCTTCTGCTCATGCTTTCCTGATCCCTCTCATCTGCAGAGCTGTCAAAGCTCCCCTTCCTAGGCACGTTCCCTCACACCCTCTTCCCCTGCTGGGGAGAATTTGATCTGCTCCTGTAAAGATTACAGCCTAGAAAGCCCTATGGGGCAGTTTTACTCTGTCACATGGGGTTGCTAAGAGTCGAAAATCAACTGGACGGCACTTGACAATAACAACAACTAGTGGCGGGATTTCAGACAGATGACAGGCCGTGTGGGGAATGCTTTTGAAGCAGGGGTTCTTGCTTCACCCTGGACCTGGCTGTGAAGGGCCGCCTGCTTCTCCTTAGCTGCAGCCAGACCCAGCCCTTCCCCTGTCCCCCACCACCCAAGAAGGGATAATGAAATGTCTCCCTGAGTCTCCTGTCATCTCCCAGGGAGACGAAGGACAGGAGGTGGCTCCAGCGAGGCTTCCCACCTGTTCCCCTGGGAGAAGACAGCTCTGTGAAGCATGCTCATTTGAAAGCATTTTACCAGCCGACTTGAAAGGGGACTTCACCAACAGCCATCAGCTGAGGTGAGGCTCCCCCTAAGTGCTTTTCTCCCTCATAGCAGCCCGAGGCATAGCTACAAGGCTGATGTGGGTTTCCAAAAGGAAAAAACAAAATGAGAATTAGAAGTTTCTATGCTTAGCCATTTCTTTGTTTTTAAGCTACCAGCTAGCCAGCCTGTAAAGCAGAGCCAGGACTTCCGTCATCACGGTTTTATTTCACCCTCTCATCAACCAGCCAGACAGGTGTGCTTGGTCCTGTTTCAGGTGAGACCCCTGGCATTCTGGGAGGCACAGTGACTTGCCAAGGGTCACAGTCTGGGATTGCAGCATGGGCCGGAGGGATCCCGCAGCCTGTGTGCCAGGAAGCTGGGTCCGCGTCCCTGCAGGGCCAATGCCCTCCCCAAGGAGCCAGGCACACTGTCCCCACTGCCATTCCATCACTCCAGCTCGGGTCAAGAGGCTTGGCTACAGGTGAGGGAAAGACCCGCCCCGGATGGGCGCTTGCTGGCAGTCACATGCCTCCTCCCCAAACACAAAATGTTATGCCTGTTGACAAGGGCTTGGCTGGGAAAATGGGATCTGTGCTTATAACAGTGGCAGCCTAGAATCCAGGAGAAGGTACAAATATTAATATATACAGGCCGGGTTTCTGCTCGGGCATATGTTGGCTAAGCTGTTGGGAGATGTTGCTCGAAGCTAGGGCTTTGCCTTGCCGCATTCCACTTGTCTTTCTTCTTCCTGGATTTGGCAGCATGGGGCTGACTTGGCTTTGGAGCACAGGCCCTAGGAGAGGCCCAAGTAGAGACCCCAGGGGCATCCTGGCATGGACTTCAGCCAGCTTATAGGTCAACCAGAGTCTCAAGCTGCCATCCACACTTTGCACCTGGGGCTGTGGAACGTTCAAGCCAGATCTTATCACTTTCCTTCTCTCCTCAAAGCCCTTTAATTTCTCCCCACTGTCACAGGGCAACAGCCAGAGTCCTGAGCTCAGCATTGCAGGCCCTCCATGGTGAGCGCTAAAGTACTTCTCCAGCTTCATCTCCCACCTCCTCCAGACCATTCAGGCAGACCAGGTGGCTATTCACATCCCAAACACTGGGAAATTCGGCTGCTCTCCCTATGGACACAGGATTCTTGGTGTCCCTATTGACTTTCTCCCAATTTTCTACCCATCCTTCATGACCCAGCTGAGATGCTTCCTTCCCTTCTCAGAGGTAACACTGCCTCCTGCATGGCTCAGGGTTGGGTATCCTGGCTTGGTAGGGGTGGAAGCTGTGGTGTGGAGATCCTGAAGTCAGTCCCTCTCATTGTACACTGAAAAGGACCCTCAGACATGTCACACAGCAGTTGGTGATCCTGCCTCTGTGCCCATCTTCCCTCTCTGCCTGCTCCCCGCCCCCACCTGGCTAAAGGTTCGAGCCTAACAGAGTCAGAGCTGAGGTTTTAGAGTTTAGACTGAAATATAGCCCCACATAACAGCTTCCCATCACTTACATGTGTGGTGTGGCAGTGAAGTATAACAAAGCCCAGGGCTTACCCTGTTGAAAGTACTTTGCAAACAGTTGCTTGTTCATTTCAAACCTTAACTGAGACCTCTTGGCCTTTGAAAGTCCTGAAGGTCACAGCAGAATGAGAGGTCCACCTATCCCACTTCTCATGAGGTTGGGAGCACATAATGAATTTCCTTTGGAAAATAAAGGACCATGAGTGCAAGAGCGTGTGTGTGTGTGTGTGTGTGTGTGTGTGTGTGTGTGTTTAAAAGCAAGTCCATTCCTGCCTTCTAAACGGAAGGAGGAAGATGCTAAGACTATGGGAGTGCCCTGAAGCAGTTCCTGCCCCTGGTATTACCCACCTTTCCCAAGAACCTGGTTGACAGCCAACAATGGCAGGGGCTACAGACAAACCTATTTTTCATCCCCATGAGCATCAGCCACATTTTGCTCCTGAGACCAGACGGGCATGGAAAGTGAGTACAGGGACACCCCAAACCTCCTTCTTAAGCTGATTGACCGGAGTCCAGTCATGGGATGTGCTGGTGGGGAACCAATACCTCCTGATGACCTACCCTGTGCCAGGGTTGGCACATTTCTCAGGAAACTGAGACTTGGAGAGCTTAAGCAGTTTATCCAGGATCTCCATTTGCATGTGGCAGAGTGGCTGGGCCAGAACTCGGAATTCATATTCAGAATCTGCCCCGTGAGCATTCTGTCACAGGGAGTGCACTGGAAGCTTAATAGGAATCCTCATGTAGGAAGAACAAATGCCCTTTCTGGTTTGGAGACCTCTGGTATTACAGGGCCAGGAATGAACAAAGAAGTCCTGTTTCTTGCTTGCTTGTTATCATCAGAAGACCCTTAGTTCGTTCTCCACTCTGAGGCCAGGAACCCCAAAGGCTCCTGCAGTCACTGCGCCCAGCACCAAGCCCACCATCAGAAACAAGAATGAGAGGCATCACTGCTCTGCTTGAAGCCCTTCTGTGACTCCCATGACTCTGCAGGAACATCCCAGCTCTTCAGAGCCACTCCCCAGCCTTCATCCTCTGCCCTATCCTCCTCTCCAGCCACTCTGCTCTTCCTCTGCCCTCCATACCGTCACAGCCACTTGAAGCTCTAACTCAGGCTTTCTCAACCTCAGCACTATTGATGTTTTGGACCAAACAATTCTTTGCGGGGGGCTGTGCTGCACAAGGTAGAATGTGTAGCAGCATCCCTGGACTCTACCCACTAGATGCCAGTAGCACAGCCCCCCCGCCCCCCGATTGTGACAACCACAAATGTCTCCAGACATTGCCAAATGTCCCCTGAGGGGCAAAATTGCCTTGGTTGAGAAGTGTTTCTCTAAATATCCTGGGCTCCCTCTCTCTGTCTCTGTTTTAATTCTGCTTGAACCCTTTCCCCTCCTTCTCAGCTGGACTTCATTTGGATTCTCTCTCTCATTCTTGAATAACCAGTTTGGTGTCACCTTCTCTAGGATGTCTTCTCAGATGTCTTTCCTCTGTGTTCTCTGGACATCTGGCCATCACAGCACTCTCTGTCCGTATTCTTGTCAGTCTCCACCAGGCGGTGTGCTCCCTGAGGACAGGCGCCTCATGCTCATCTCTAGCAGAACGATAGTCATGACGTAGGTTTTCAGCATTAAAACTTTCATCATATGATCCTAAGCTTGAACAGGCCTAGAGGTTCAGCTATTTTTGTTCTCCAGTGAAACTCTAAGAAGGCCAGGTAGTGGAACTCCTTCACAGTCAGACTCAGCAAATATCTGCGCCTGAGTTTTGGGTGTCATTCTGTCATGGGTTCTACTGCTGACACCTTAGTAGCCTCCTCTGCCTTTTCCACAGAAGTTTAGATGCTACAAGGTGCAATTAATTCTCTTTTGTTGTAAATGGAAATTCCTTTTGCCGACCATAGCCATCTCAGGCATCCTGAATCAAGGCTCCTAAAGGGCATGAGAGGCGTGCTTACCTTTTTTATAGATGAGGAACCGGAGACTCGAAGACACGAGTGACTTGTCCAAGGTAATACAGCTAAAAGGGGAAGACCCTCAAAGAGATGGGTTGAGCCAGTGGCTGCAACAATGGGCTCAAACGTAGCAATGATTGTGAGGATGGCACAGGACCGGGCAGTGTTTGGTCTGTTGTGCACAGGGTCGCTATGAGTTGGAACCGACTCGATGGCACCTAACAACAATACAGCTAAGGAAGACCTGAGGCTGGGCTGCAACTCACTTCCAAGTGATCAGTTCCTTGCTTTTACTTTAAAACAAACATTACCTGGAGAATGCAATCTTTCTCATGGTATTAGTTGCTATTGTGAATGGAATCTTTTTTTCCATTCTGATTTTCAGCTGTTGATTTATATGTGGTTTTAAATGGGATGATTGTATTCTTTTATCCTGTTAACTTAGAGCAGTGATTCCCAAACTTCTAGTGAACATCGGCATCACCTTGACAGTTTGTTGAAACATTGACTGCTAGGCCCTCCTCCAGAGTTTCTGATTCAGTAGGTCTGGGGCCAGGCCCGAGAACCTACATTTCTACCAAGTTCTCGGTGATGCTGATGCTACTGGTGGTCCAGGGGGCCACCCTCGGAGAATCACGTCCTTACTGATTTCTAGGTTAAAAAATCATGTTATCTGCAAAGAGGGGCAGTTATGTTTCTGTCTCTCTAATAATTAAACTCCTTTTTGTCTTGTTTTGGTGTGTGGGCTGGGGTTGCTGGTACAGTGTGGTTTTAGGAATCCTTTTCCCTGATGATGTCTGCTGTCCGCTTCTGGTAGATAGCCTTTATCTAGTGAAGAAAGTTTATTCTTGTCCTAGCTTTCAAAACATTGTTTAAAATTTAGACTTGAACATTTAGATTTTATCAAATGCTTCTTTAGCATCTATTGAAATTATCGACTATTTTATATCTCTTTAATGTATCTCGTGGAGATTTAATGAGTAAGTGATTTACAAACATTTCCATTCCCTTGCATTCTTGGAATAAACTCTACGTGGTCACAAGGTTTTTTTTTTTTTTTTCAAATTAATGACCAGATTCCATTTGCTAATATGATATTTATTAAGCATTGGTGATTCAGTAGTAGAATTCTCACCCTCCATGCAGGAGACACAGGTTTAATTCCCGGCCAACGCAGCTGATGCACAGCCACCACTCACCTGTCAGTGGTGGCTTGTGTGTTGCTATGCGGCTGAACAGGTTTCAGTGGAGCTTCCAGACTAAGGCAGACAAGGAGGAAAGCCCTGGAGATCGACTTCTGAAAATCAACCAATGAAAACTCTATGGATCACAACGGTCCAATCTGCTGCTGATCATGGGGATGGTGTAGAACCCGGTGTTGTTTAGTTCCGTTAAGTATCGGGTTGCCTTGAATCGGGCAATTTGATAGCAGCTAGCAACAACAACATTGTATTAAAAACTGTTGAGATTGGGTTGTACTTTGCTTGTTCTGTGCTTTCCCTTTCAGGATGTTGCTATCAGGGTTAAACCAGCCTCATAGAATGAGTTGGGAAACTTTCTATCACAGTAATGACCTTTTTCTTAAACTTTAGTAGAATTTGCCCATCTGGGCCTGAAACCATTTCAAGTGTATGAGTAAGGGGAGTGTGGGTAGATCATATTCACCTGCGGTTATTTGTCTACTCAGATTTTTCTACCTCTTCTTGAGAAAACATTGGTAATTATATTTTCCCAGAAAAATATCCTTTTTCGAATGAATTTTATTACTGATCTAGTCATTTAAAATTTCCTCCGTGTTTGTACTTGCATCTTCTTTTTTTGGATCTGATGTATATATACGCTCTCGCTTTTTTCTCTCAATCAGACTTACAAAATTTTGTCTGGTTTATTCAACTTTTAAAAAAGTTTGTGGCTTTTTTTTTTTTTTTTTAGCAAATCTCATTATTATCATTTTTTGCTTATTTTCTGTTTCTTTAATTTCTGCCTATATTTTTATTCCGCTTTCCTTAATTGGTGGTAGATGTTTCTTACCTCTTTGTGTTGACTAGTTTATTTCAGTCCTTGTTATTTTCTAATAAGTGCTTTTAATGCTATTTATTTTCCTCTGAGAGCTGCCTCTTCACATCCTGTTCTTTTGATGGACAGAGCTTTTATTGCCACTTACTTCTAAGTAGTAAGTTCACCTTTAGTTTCTTCTTTTAACTCAATAATTACATAGAAGAATATTTTGAAATTGAAATGTGGATAGATTTTTTTATTAACTTTTTTGTTTCTGCTAAAGATTGTGTGTGTATGCGTGCTCATGTGTGCGTGTGTGTGTGTGTGTGAGAGAGAGATTGTTTTATACATTTATTGTAGTATAGTCAGAGAATGGGTCCTTCATGTGGCTTGATGCTTATGCAGGGAATGTTTTTAACTAAGACTTCCACCACTTGAGAAGAGTACAAATTAAAAAATAAAAATCCCTCCAAACTTTACTCCCCAGCTCTCACCACTTATAAACTTGTTTAAAGAGTATACTTTTGTCTTTGATTAATCAACTTTAAATACACTCCTTCTTTGTAAATAAGATCAAGTTCTTTAAATAACATCAGGGGCATCCCCATACTTTTAGACCACAGTCCTCCACCTGCCCACAAGGCCGTGTAGAGTCTGCCTCCTGCCCACCTTCCCAGCCTCCTTCTCATTGCTCACTTCTCTTGTTCTACCTTCTAGCCATTATATTCTTTCAGTTTCTCACCTCCTCCTGCCACAGGGCTTTTGCACATGCTGTTCCCTCTGATAAAAATGTTCTTCTCTGCCCTCTTTGAGTACCTAACTCCTTACAGCCTTCAGATTTCAGCCTCCTTGCCTGACCTCACTGTCTAGGTCAAATTCCTCTAAGCTACACTCTTATTACACCATGCACCTCTTTTCTGGCACTCTTTACATTTGCCATTTTACCTTAATTTGTATGATTAACATCTGTCTCCCTCAGTAGACTGTCGGCTCTTTGAGAACAAGGACTGGGTTTTTGCTCACCCTTGAATCCCCAGAATGCAGCACTGTGCCTGGTACATCGTAGGTGCTCGATAAATACGTGCTGAATGAATGAATTGGCCCCTCACTATGAAATAAGACATTTTAACTTCTTCCAGATGCTGTGGAGTCAGCTCCGACTCATGGTGACTGTGCTCCATAGGGTTTTCAATGGCTAATTTTTTGGAAGCACTGTAGATTTCTGGGTCTTTCTTCTGAGGTGCCTCTGGGTGAACTCGAACCTCCAACCTTTCAGTTAGCAGCTGAGTGTGTTAACCATTCACCCTCTGCCTTTTCTCCTTCCCTTTGCTGCCCACTCTCTGGCCCTCACACCATTAACTCCTACCTTGCCAAGCTTTAAAACATTTGCTTTTTGTTCTGTAACTATAATTATTTCTGTGCTTGGACAGTCAGCTGATTCCAAACAAATTTAAACCGATAAGTAGCATTTTTAATGTTATGATTTTGTAGCTATTCTTTGTGGCAGATGTACTGAAGGATATAGAATCTCATGCTGCTAGGTGAAGGGGCGGTACATAAGTTTAAAATTTTTAATATTTTGATATGCCTTCTCCTTATCACTAGTATTACCCAACTTCTTCATTATAGTATTTGTTAAAGATGAACGTGTTTTGTGTTTTTCCTCTTGGAGACGTGCCTTTCAGAACCTTCTAATTTCCCGATTGAGTTTACACCGTTTGCTCTCATGGTCTGAAGCTGTCCTTGTCCCATGATTTTTTTTTTTTCACATTGCATCCCAGGTTTGGTTTCTTGGCTACTATGCCATCTTCTTTCTTGGATTCCTTTTTTGTTTTGCTGGAGCTATATCCTTGAGTGTATTTTTCAGGATAGACCCATGGATGATAAACTTTCTGGGTCTGTGCGTGTTGGAATATGTCTTAATTTTGCCCTCACGTGGAACAAACAATTTGACTGAAGATGCTTTCCAAGCTAGTTTGGACTTTTGTTCCTTTGCAGGTCGTTTGATTTTTCACTCTGGAGGCTTTTAGGATTTCTCTATATCCTTGGAATTCTAAAATTCTTTCAGAACATGAAACTTGACGAGATTTCATATTTCACCTAGAAAGTGTGCATCTTTTTAAACATTTCCTGTTCCACACTTGGTAGTGTCTTTCAATTTGAAGTCTCAAGTCTTTCTTTTGCCCAGAGAAATTCGCTTCTATTGCTACCTTATCTTTTCTCCTGCATTTTTTTTTTTTCCTGTTCTTTCCTCTAAGAATTCTTTTTGGCACTTGAGGAATCAGTCCTACATGTATATTCATGTTAACTGTTCTAGTGCTTGTGTATGTTTTGTTTTTGTCTTTCCGATCTATGTTTGAAGAAGATTTCCTTGCCTTTTTCTTTGATGCTATTAACTTCATGTCCAACAATGTCCGTTTTATAATTCATTTAATTGTCTAATTAGTGAGGGGAGAAATCTTTGTTTTTTGATTGTTCTTTTTCCATATCAGCTCATGGTCTCTTCAGACTCTGCTCCTGTACAGAACCTCAGGAGACAGGAGCCATCATTGGTTTTGTGGAGCCTGGACCCGGGGGATTAAGGTGGGTGAGGGTGGGATTTTTTTCAGTGTATGAGACGGTGTTGTGCCTGGAAGGGGTAGGCTTTCAGCCCAGAGAAATCACAGCTCAGATTCCTCCTCTGGTCCTTCCCAGCGTATGTATGATCTTAACTTTCTAGGCTTAGCTTCCCCATCTGTTGTTGTTGTCGTTGGGTGTTGTGGAGTCCATTCTGACTCATAGCAACCCCGTGTGACAGAGTAAAATGGTGAAAAATAATTCCTGCCTCGCAGGCTTGTGGCAAGGATGAAAGGGAGGGTGTGCACCAAGCTCCTGCACTGGCCCCTGGATTTGCACAGTGATTTTGAATGAGTCTCCCTCAATTAATCCAGCATAGAACCCTACATTACGCACTCACCCTTTCATCCGAGTGGCAGATTGCCTTTTGTTGTGCTTCACTCCAGAGCTGTCTTGCTTTTTGACTATATATATACGTTTGTATGTATGTATTTTAGTAATTTCTGGGCAGCTTCTCATGCATATTCAAACCCAAGCAGTTCGGGTTCTGGTAATGATTCAAATGTTTGCTGCACAATGTAATTGATCTTAATATAGCGGTGATTACCAAAGGATGCAATTCTGTGCAGGCCTCTTCACCCTCCACAACCTGTTTGGGCAAAAGAAGATCAACAGATCTGATACACTTCTGCCTCAGGCCTAATTGAGACTCAGTTGGCAGGGCTCAAAGAACCCCTTTTTCCCCCCCTGCTTTTTTTTTAAAAAAAAAAAACCAGCACCTGGTTCATTTTTAAACATCATTTCTATAGATCAAGAGGGGAAAATTGGGGCGATTGTGCAAGTCTTTGGAAACCCTGGTGGCGTTTTATAATGGACAAAGCATTTACCATACATTATCTCACTTCTTTCTTTTACTACGCAGCTGTTCTGTTCCAGGCGCTGTGCCTGATACTGGAATCCAAGGATTACTAACCTTGGTCCTCACTGCCCCTTTCTCCCCTCCCCAACAGGCACTTAAATAGGGGCAAACTAGCTCCAAGAAGCATTTACTTCCATCTTGTAGAAAGATGTAGAAAGTGGGGCCTTAGAGATAAATCGACATGCAAATAGGCACCATCACCCCATTTTACAGATGAAGAAACATATCGGAGAAGATACGCACCTGCCCAGGTCCCGCCGTCAGGCACCAGCAGAGAACCTCTCTCAGCTTTCTCCATCCACATGCTGCTTCCTGAGTGGGCTTCATGGGAGCAAAAGGAGCTGGGACTCTGGTCACCAAAGACCAATGTCTACTGCATTACAATTTTGCCTGAGGCTGAGCCCATTCTAAGCCTGAGGATGACACTCAGGCACCAGGGCCTCCTTCCCCTGCATGATCCTCCCCTGTCCTGACCTGCCTTTGTTTTGCATGTGTGTCCCTTTCAAATGGAGTCTGAAGTGGAGGAAATGCCTCTCCTACTTTGTGTTCTATTTTTGCTAAATCAACTTCTATCTGATTCTGAGCTATCATACTATGCCACCAGGCAGACAGAGGTGTCAACTGGGGTCATTGGTAGGGCTTCCCCTACCCCAGGGATGAGCAAAGATCCTGGGGTCTTTCCCAGAGCCAAATATTCAAGGACGTACCTGCAATCTTGAGTCCACATTAGTTACCCATGAGACACCCAACCATCACCCCATCCCTCGTGGTCACCAGCTACCACCTCTGGGCAAGGTGACGCATGGGATGCCTCATGCCCTGGGCCCAGGGTGCTGCACAGGCGGTAGAGTGTGAGTCCTCAGTTCCTGGTGAACCTGGTTTTCTTATGGGAAAATCTCCTTCGCCCTACTGATGCCATCTCTCTTCTCAAAGACGCTTACTCTTCTCATTGGGGACAAGGTTGCCCACCACACACTCCTTGGAGAGGGGCTGACTTTCACTGAGGCAGGAAGGAGGGATGGCTTCAGCCACTTCTGCTTCCAACCCACTCCATCCCTGAGGAAACAGGATCTCTGCCTCAAATGAGGGAGAGAAGAAGAGCAAACCAAAAAGATTCTCAGTAAGCTATCCTGCCTCACACGCATCCACAGATATCTGCTGTGCATGCTACATGCTAGGGTTGAGCATCTTCATCCTGGGTATTACCAGATCCTCCTAAATGACTTGAGAGGTGGGTGAGACAGGAGCTTTTAACCTCATTTACAGCGGGGACAACATGAGGCTCAGCATTGTCATGCACCTTCTCCCCAGCTTATCGATCCCGGGCCCCCTGCCTCTTGATTTTTAGCTATTGAACTTTCCCTCAGCTTTGGCAGACTCCTCACCCCTCGGTGAGCCCTCACTTTCCCCTCCCCTCAACTCCTGGCCAGAGGAGATCAATAGAATTCTTAGAGTCCTCATTCTCTCCACAGCCCCCCATTCTGTCCCCTCTGGGAGACTTAGGGTTCTGGGCTCTACCTATTGCCCAAGGGCATAAGAACAATCAGGAACAATCCAAAACAATCCCTCTGGCCTCATCCCATAGCACGGGGGTCGCACCTGTGACAGCATCTGTCATTGCCTGCCGGGATCAACGTCCATCCTGGAGACCAGTGTTCCCTCCAGGCCATGAGCCTCCTGATGGTCAGGGGCTGCATGGGAGGCCGTTCAGTATAAGGTGAAGCTGGCTTGAGCTCCTGGGTTAGATCGGCTGCCTTCAAGTGTTCACTGCACAAGTTACTAGTTGTGTGAGCTGGGACAAATTACCTAACGTCACTAAGCCTAGATGTTCCCATCTACAAAAAGGGGATGGTGATGTAATACTATGTAATACTGCATAGGATGGTCCCGAGGATTAACTAAGCTACTGCAAGTGAAGCACATGCACAGTGACTGGCACGAGTTAGGGGCTCCATAAATGTGAGCGGTAAAAGTATTGTTATGACTACTAGTAGCAGGGGTATTTGGTGTGTTCTGACACAAAGCGGGAGCTCGGGAATATTTCTGGAATGAACAAAGCCAACTTGAAGACTGGAGTGAAGATGGCTGCCGTGGGGAGGTGGGGTGAGAAATCTAGAGGTGAACCCTGCAGTCTCAGTAGCGGGTGGGGGCACCATGCACACCGAGTCCCTCATTGCCCACACGGAGCGGTGCTGTGACGGCTCAGGGCCCAGATGTAAGATGTCACCAAAGTGGCCATAATCAAAACAGCAAATGCGGGGCCCAAGCCGTGAGGGCTGGTCTGTGCAGCACCCAGGCCCTAAGGGAGTGAGGCGATGACTAGACTATTCCACCCACCCAGAGGCTCCTCCCTCCACCTCCCACCTGAGGATTTGCATTCAGCGGTGACACCAGATCTAGGCAGAGGCAAATCCTTGGGAAAGGTGATTTTGCACTTGAACAGCAAGACTCTTCCTTCCAAAGGCTCCAGGAGAACAAACAACTAACAAAGAGAAAGGCAACTGGTGCCTAGTCCAGTCCTGTCCTCCCCCCGAAGAAGAAGCTGAACGGCAAAGGGGTTGTCAACACAAGGAAGAGCACTGTCTGCCAGTTACCCTCAGGGAAAAGCCTGCACCCTTCCCTGGCCCTCCGCCCCTGTCTGCCGGTTGGTCTCCTCCTCCTTGATCTAGCACCAGTTGCAACCCCTGCTCCCCTTCCCCACATCCGGTGCCTTCCTGTGCCCTTCCTGATGGTGCTCATGGCCGGGAGCAGCCCTGTGACTCCTTCACTTATAAAAACTCTTCTAGGTCTTCAGGGGTCAGCCCAAACTCAGCCTTGTGACCCAGAATCCCCCTTCCTCAGGGCTCCTGTGTCCCCCGGTGTACACCTCTTCAGGGTGCCCACCAGACTCCAGCCTGGATTAGCAGTGTCAGGCCCGCGCTTGTACACGCTCTTTGGGGGCCAAGACTGTGCTCTGGTCATGCTTATAAAGTGGTGATGAGGGTTCTCACATGTGAGAGAGCATCAGAATCCCCTGGAGGGCTCAATCAGACATGGATGGCTGGGACACGACTCAGAGTTTTTGATTAAGTAGTTAGTGGTAGACTGGTAATTTGCATTTCTAGCCGTTTTCCTGGTGATGTTGAGGTGGCTGATTCCAGGCACCATACTTTGAGCACCACTGGCTCAGAGCTGGGGAGGTCTGGCCCAGAGTCAGGGGTGTGGCGTTCCAGGCCACACTCTGCTGGTGACGGCTGGGGGACTATCAATTCACCCACTCTGTGACCTCAGCAGCTCCCGCTGGGCTGTTCAAGTTGACATTTAGTAAGCACTGACTAATGGAACTGAACCCAGAGACCAACAGAGCCATTTACGTGGCCTGGTGGCCTTCTTCTTGAGAGGAGAGCCAACTGCCCACCTCCAGGCTTCGGGTCTGCTCTTCACCAGGCCTCGGGAAAGACTCAAGCCCGTGGAGGTGGGGCGGGGCCTCAGGACCATCCAGGAACAGGAGCTGGGGGCAGGAGAGAGGTCTCAGGTAGATGAGGAGGAGCAGGAAGGCCTCAAAGACCCTGGACAGTGCCTGACCCTAGGACACACCCCTTCCTTGGGTCCAGAGACAAAGATTTTAATTCTTCAATGAGAATAATAGCCGAAAATGCAACCCAGCCCACTTCTCATCCTATTACCAGTTGCTGTCTCTTGCCCCAGTCTCTTTGAGATCTCTCTGCATCACGGAGACTGCCGGAATCACCACCCAAAAGTACAGTTCTGTGGTGCCTGGTCTTTGCCCCAAACTTTAAACCATTCCCCACGACTTGTGGAATAAAGTCCACACCGCTTAGATTGGCATTTACAGTCCTCCATGGAAAGGTCCCAGCCCACCTATGCAGCCCGCCTCCTAGTTCTCCCTTTCACACCCTCATCTTAGTTACCTAGTGCAGCTCTAACACAAATACCACAAGTGAGTGGCTTTGAAGAACAGTTTATTTTCTCATAGTTCTGTAGGCTAGAAGTCCAAATCAAGGTCTCATTGGTGTCGATTCCTTCTGTGAGCCTCGCTCCTAGTTTCTGGCGCCTGCCGGCGATCCTTGGCGTTCCTTTGCTTGTAGATGATCATCAGGTGTCATCTGTCTTCCCTCCTAGTGTTCGTCTCTGTGTCGAACCTGCTCTTTTTATAACTCAGAAGTGATTAGGTTTAGGATCCACCCTGCATTGGTATGACCTCAACCGATAAACTGATAACTGATCAATTGATTGCATTACACTAGATTGCATTACATTAGATAGCATTATGGAAGGTATTCTGCTCGGCCCTCGGCCAGCTAAGGAGCCCTGGTGATGCAGTGGTGGAGTGCTCTCAACTGCTAACTGAAAGGTCAAGGTTTGAACCCACCAGCCGCTCTGCAGGAGAAAAGACCCGGCGATCTGCTTCCATAAAGATTACAGCCTAGGAAACCCTTTGGGGCAGTTCTACTCTGTCCTATAGTGTCACTATGAGTCGGAATCAACTCGATGGCACACAATAACTAGGCCGACTGATTTAATCACAACAGCATACGGCCAGGATTTCAATACATTTTTTGTGAGGGGAGACAATTCAATCCGTAACACCACTCCCGTTAAGACTGTGGTAAACTGCTTGCTGTTCTACACCCAGGCTCTGTCACCAAGCCTTTGCTTAGGGGACCTTCCTCCAGCTGCAGTAGTGCCCCCCATGTCTCCTCGAGTCCAGGTCCTGGCTACAGCTTCCCGCCGTCAGTCTTTCAACCTGATAACCCCTAGCCATGCCCAGCCCCCTGGACCTGCACTCTCTCCTGGTCACAACTGGCTGGTGCT
Source organism: Dugong dugon (assembly GCA_030035585.1). Classification (NCBI taxonomy): domain Eukaryota; kingdom Metazoa; phylum Chordata; class Mammalia; order Sirenia; family Dugongidae; genus Dugong; species Dugong dugon. Next base: position 93,615,687 of record CM057473.1, on the reverse strand, counting down.
GAGCTGCAGCTGCCCCTGCAGAGGCTTCAGTCAGGGTTTGGGTCAGAAGCTGATGGCACATGCAAACTGGGTAATTGGAAGAGAGTTTGAGAAAGAAACTTTTGCAAAGGTCTGGGCAGAAAGCAGGGAAGCCACAGTGGGTAGTGCAGGACCCTGGAGCCCACAGCAGTGCCCATTCCTCATCTACCTCTACCCAAGGACAGGGAGGCAGAGGCTCCTGGCACCTGGGCCCGGAGGAGACTGCCTGCTTGCAGCTATAACCTAGAGCCCAGGGATGCAGCCTGTCCATGGTGACCCATCCTGACTCTGCTCCTCCCACTGACCTCCTACCAGTGCCAAAGTCAACCAGAAGCCAGAGGGCACCCATTGAAGCAGTACATTGAGGTCAGTCTCTGGACCCACGTCAGGTGGGGCATGGCAGAGGTGAATCTGGGTGCCTAATCTGCGCTTTTTACATCTCAAAAGTGACTGGTTTAAGTGAGCCCAGGGCCAGTGGAGGGTGTCCTTCTTAGATGGGCTGCTCCATCCAGCACCCCACAGGCCTCCCCATCCCACCTGACCCTCTGCCGTCACTAACATCTTCATCTGTATGACCTGTCTTGCTCACATCACTTCCTGTCCTTGTACCCCTCCAGCCACACTCACTCTGCTCTCTCCCCAACATTCCCTAAATACACTAGGCTCTTTCTTGTGGTCAGATAAGGCTGTTTCTTCCACCTAATATTCTGGAACCCTCCAATGAATATCCCTATATCCTCAGGCAGAAAAAGGCTCTTTCTGCCTTTGGGCTCCCACATCACTTTGTACATCCCCCAATTTTAACACTTGCCATGTGGTTAACTGCAATTATTTATTTGTCCTGCCTGCTTCTCAAGGGCAGGAATGAGATTATGTTCAGCTGCAGGCCCGGTGTCTGGTAAGTGACAGGCACTCAAGGAAGAACGGATCCATGAGTGAGTGAGAGTGAACAAATGCACGGATGAACACTTTAGTGACAATGTGAGTGACCACGAGTGAGCATGAATGGATTAATGAGCGAGTACATGAGGGTCTGAGTGAGTGGCTGAGGGGATGAATGAATGAATCAGTAGATGGGTAAGTAAAGGTCAAACACGTTCATTGGGGAGAGCGGTAGAAAGAACAAAGGGAGCCCCAAAGCCTCAAAGGGCCGAGGGATAGTCCCAGCCTCTGCGGCAGCTCCACGTGCAGCATTTAAAATATTCCAAAGCCTTGTGCCTCGGCCCACATTGCAAGTGTGACTCACAGGATAAGCTAAAACAGGCTGGTGTCACTGAGTTGCAGTGTGGGCTCCCAGCTCCGGCCACTAGAGAACCATGGCAACCGCAGAGCCGGGCTGCAGGAAGCTCACCCCAGTGGGCCAGAGAGCATCACGGAGCCACGTGTATGGGGAATCTAGGGTTTTCTTTCTGAAAATGTGGGGCCTGAGATGTGGCCCTGTCCTCTCACTTTTGCCCTTTTTCATCAGTTCCTCGGTTCTTCAGACTCCCCCAGGGCTTCTGGAGTATTAATTCATGCTTGAAAATACATGCTCGGCCGTGTGACCTCAGCTACATCAATTCGGCTTTCTGAGCCTGGGTTTTGATGTGAGAAAATAGAGATGACGCATTTACATCATAAGGAAATGAGCACATGTCTTCCTGCCACAATTTAGGTTTCATTCTGTGTAGTGCTCAAAACTTTCCTCTTTTTTTGCGCCAGCCACCGCCTCACCCCCCACCCAGCTGTGCCCGATGGGTACTTGTGATCACAGTGCTGCTGTCATTTGTCACATGCCTATCTCAGGCTTCCCCACTAGGCTGGGCGCTCTTGGGGGCAGGGGGAGTCTCTTATTCATCTTCACTCCTTCATTTATTTTATCCATTTAAAAATCACTTCCTAAATATCAGCTCTGCCAGGTGGTGCGCTATGCTGTGGGACCAATGAGATGAATGAGCCCAAGGTTGGACCTTGGACAGCTCACGGCTAGCAGGAGAGGTGGCCGTGCAGGTAAGTAGGTAAAATAAAGGCTCTGGCTGCAATAGTATTAAGAATCCATCCAGCAGCTCTGCCGGAGAAAGACCTGGCGATCTGCTCCTGTAAAGGTTACAGCATAGAAAACCCTATGGAGCAGCTCTGCTCTGTTGCGTTGGGTTGCTATGAGTCAAAACCTACTTGATGGCACCTAACAATACCAACAACAACATACTGGGCTCCAGGAGGCCCAAGGGGAGCCTAGTGGTGAATTCCATTTGGTGGGTGAGAAATGCCCTGCAGGCTTGAGCACACTATCCCCAAGGCCAAGCCAGGCGGAAGTCTTAAAGCACACCAGTGGGTGCATGAATGAAGTAATGAGACAGTGGTGAAGGAGTGATGCAGAGAGGTCCAATGAGAAGATGGATTTGAAAGTACCTCACCCATCGGTTGCACCTTGGCAAATGCTGGTGAGTCACTGTCGTTGGTATTTTTGGAAGGGACGTCAGTGGAGATGGTGCTGCTCACCCTTTCTGGTGCACCTGCTCTGATCCTAGCATCAGGTAAGTCATTTTACACATCGCTTCATTTGCTCCTCACAATATTGTACCAAAAACCCGTCGCCATTGAGTCAATTCTGACTCATAGGGACCCTATAAGACAGGGTAGAACCGTGCCGTAGGGTTTCCAAGGCTGTAATCTTTATGCAAGCAGACTGCCACTTCTTTCTCCCACGAAGCACCTGACGGGTTCGAACCACTGACCTTTGGGTTCGCAGCCAAGCACGTAACCACTGCGCCACCAGGGCTTCCACAATCTTGTAAGGTCAGTGTTACTCTCGTTTTACAGATGTGGAAAAGGTGGCTGAGACAAATTTAGCAACTTGCACAGAATTCAAATCCAGGTTGACTCCAAAGCCTGCATTCGCCACTACTCTATTCCTCAATAGGAGAAGGACAAGAGCTCCAAGATGAGGTCCCTGACATCACAATGCAAGAGGAGGGGTGTACAAGGACGGAGGGAAAAGGGGATTTCTTGTGTTTTCTATCCATAATCTGTAGCTTATAGCTAGGGTGACCCTATGTCCTAGTTTGCTGGAGACAGCCCTGTTTATGCTTGCTATTCTGGTATAATTATTAATAACATCTGGGCTTGAACAACTCATTGTTTAGGCACCCTGCTGATAGCTCCAAAGTCCAGGTTAACACCTTTCTTTGTGGGCATCTCAGCTGGGGTTTCCCTGCCCTCCTAGTGGCCCTGGTACCTCCTAGAGGCAGATGAGAGAACAGGGAGGGGAAAGTGTGGGCTTTGGAGTCAGACAGGTTTTACAGATTTAGTTTCCTGGAAAATACTAAACGGATGCACATATTCATTCTCCTTTAGTCATGACATCCTGAAGCCCCCACCATTTGAGCCAATGGATTTTGTCTTAGTTTCTTAGTGCTCCTATAACAGAAATACCACAAGTGGGTGACTTTAATGAACAAAAATTTATTTTCTCACAGTTTAAGAGGCTAGAAGTCTAAACTCAGGGTGTTGTCTCTAGGGGAAGACTTCCCATGACCTTTGTCTCTGTCGCCTCTGGGGAAGGTCCTTGTCTCTTCAGCTTCTGTTCCTCGATTCCCTGGCAATCTTTATGTGACATGGCATCTGTCTTCCCCGTCTCCGCTTGTTTCTCTGTGCTTAATCAACTCTTTTTATATCTCAAAAGTGGTTGGTTTAAAACATACCCTATGATGATATGGCCCCATTAATGTAACAAAGAAAGCCTTATCCCAAATGAGATCACATCCATAGGTACTGGGGTTAGGATTTACAACATATATTTTTGGAGGATACAATTCAACGCATAATAACACCAACCGCTGCTCAGCTTTGCCTTTACTTCACATTTCTTGGAGACTAGAGCAAGACACAGTGGCTGCAACAACGGGCTCAAACACAGCAGAGATTGTGAGGATGGCGCGGGGCCTCGCAGTGTTTCGTTCTGTTGTACACAGGGTCGCTAAGAGTCGGAACTGACTTGACAGCAAGTAACAACAGAGCAAGACAATAGCGAGGTTTTATCAGGAGAAAGAAGAGATTTCTGAATTCCAACACTCTTTCCTACATATTAAAACATGGGCAGGTGGATTTGGACCTCAGAGAAGTGAAAGTCAGGATATTATGTGAGGGAGGTGCTTGGCGTACAGTAAGTGGACGAAGGCTCTCTCACATCCAGTGAAGGGAGGAGGCAGCAGCTTGGGTCAGAGATCAGGATAATTGAGACCACTGTAGCTCTTTCGGGTCCCCCACGGTTTATAAGCAGTGACAGTGGATCTAGAATTCTTGCCTGTCCTCCAGGGCATTGTGAGACCAGATGGAAGGACCAGCTACTTCAGCTGTGTGTGGGATGAGACAGCTCAACCACAGTCCAGCTAGGACTGAGGACACAGAGGCCTTGGTGCCCTGCCACCTACACCCCAGATGCCAGCTTAGAAAGGAGCGGGGTGGGGAAAGAAACCCTGAAATGGAGCATCCACACAAAACAACCAAACTGACTGATAAGAAATGGGTTTAAACCAAAGAAATGGAGATACTTGTCATTAGCAAGGTGGAGTTCCTTCCCAATACCTAGCTGGAGGGAAGTGAGGCGTTGGTGGTTCAATGGTAGACTTCTTATCTCCCACGAGAGAGACCTGGGTTCATTTCCCAGCCCATGCACCTCATGCACAGCCACCCCTCATCTGTCAGTGGAGGCCTGAGTGTTGCTATGATGCTGAACAGGTTTCAGTGGAGCTTCTAGACTCACATGGGACTAGGAAGAAAGGTCTGGTGATCTACTTCAGAAAGTCAGCCAATGAAAACCTGATCCACAACCGACCATGGGGGTGGCATAGAACAGGGTAAAGTTTTGTTCTGATCTGCACTGGGTGGCCATGAGTTGGAGGCTGACTCGAGGGCAGCTAACAATATCAACAAGCTGGAGGGTGCTGACGAGCAAGATGGAGGCAGTTATAGGAAGTAGAGCGTGCTACATTCCTCCCCCCTCCCCGTTTTTTGTAAATTTTTTATCCCAATCCAAGGGCTGGGTTAGAATCCCAGTTGTGTCCCTTATAGCTGTGGTAGGCTGGGCATGCTGTTTCCTTCCTTGAGTCTTGGTCTCCTCCCTGTAGAGAAGGTCAGGCCACCCTACAGCAGGACCATGTGTGCTTAAGTGTTGGTGTACGTAGGGACCCAGCCGAGTCCTTACAGTTGTAAACCCGCTCATTGTAGTGCTCGATATATGTCAGCTTTTACGACCCTTATATCCCACCCTCTCCAATCCCAGCCTTCCCAGCCCTGGCAGTGCAAACTACCCCCACCCCCAGCTCAGGCTTGGGCCCCAGCCTCCAGCCACACTCTTGCACCCTCTAGTGTGCCGGAAGAGCTGGGTGGGGCGGGGAACTGGAGAATCAGCCCTCGCTCAGCCTGGTACTTAGCCCCCAGCAGGCGGGCATTGGTGGTTATTATGACACAGACGCGGTTACTAAGAATAGCTGTGTTGGCGAGACCTTCCCACCACACAACCCTCCCCCCCACCTTTGGCCTGGATTTTCACAGGAAGCAGCAAACCTGAGATTTCTCTCTCTGTTTAGGTCTCAATCAAACTCTGTCAGGCCCAAAGCAAGTTTTAAAAATAAATCTTTTAAAGCAATTTTTTTTGTGGGTTGAAAATAATCATAGATCACAACATTGAACCCTGGCCAGAGGTGGCTTCAGGCCAATGGCCATCAATGAGTGAGGTGTCATGGGGTCCTTGGTGGGTTGAATCCTCTGCTTTAACCTCCACCCTGCCCTCTGCCCACTTATAGCCCCTGGCCTCTACCCTGGAGGGGATGGAGATTTTCTCAACATTGAAGTGGTACTCTCCCCACACTCGCCAGCACACACGTACACACTTGTACAAATGCACACACGCAGGCAGGCCTCCACTTCATAGCCTCAAACCAGAGAGTTTGGAAAGGACTTAGGGACACCAACTTCAACCTTCCGTTTTTTACAGATGGATAGACAAAGATCCAGAAGAAGGTGACTAAGTTTATTCTATCATTCAGCAAACTCCAACTAAGCATTTACTCTGTGGCTGTCTCTGTATGAGGTGATGGCTACAGGGAAATATAAGGCACTGAGCCCTGGTGTCTCAGTGGTTAAGAGCTTGGCTGCTAACCAAAAGGTGGGCAGTTCGAATCCACCAGCTGCTTCTTGGAAACTCTGTGGGGCAGTTCTGCTCTGTCCTATAGGGTCACTATGAGTCAGAATCGACTAGAAGGCAATGGGTTTTCTTTTGTTTTTGTTGCCCACCTCAGGAGTAATGGGCTCAAGGAGCAAGGGACTCATCTGTGATAAGGCCTAAGGCATGGGGGGCCTGAGGAGGAGTGTGACAATGCTGGAGGTGGGGCAGGACATGGCCAGGGAAGTCTTCACAGGGGAGACAGTAGTGAATAGAGTTGGGAAGGGCATCCATGGTGCCATGTTGTCCCCATGAGCGTGTGACTTTATGTCCTGTCTGCCCTTGCAAGAGATGAGGCTCTCAAGGAGGTATTCTGTTTCCCAAGAACCAAGCACAAGGTTTGGAGCTTAGGAAGGGCTTAGGAAGTTTTGTTGAATGAATAAGTTATTGTAGTTAGTTGCCATCGAGTTGGCTCCAACTCATGGCAACCACATGCACAAAAGAACAAAATGTTGCCTGGTCCTGCACCATCTTCATGATCCTTGGTATGCTCGAGTCCATCGCTGTGGCTATAGCATAGTGCCTTCCAACCTAGGGGGCTCATCTTCCAGCACTGTATCAGACATTATTCTATTGTGATCCATAAGGTTTTTACTGGATTGCCAGGCTTTTCTTCCTAATCTGTCTTAGTTTACAAGCTCTGCTGTAATCTTTCCAACGTGTGTGATTCTGCGGTATTTGAAATACCAAAGCATAGCTTCTAGCATCATAGCAACACACAAACCACCACGGTAGAGCAAACTGACAGATGGGTGGTGGGAATAAAAACTGGGCAGTTCCACTTCTTCTTCTGGAGACCAGGAAAGACGACCCATAGGGGCCTGGCTTTGGCTAAGCAAATGATTGGAGGCTGTGCATAGACAAGCTGGTGGGAGTCCAAGGCTCGTGTTGGAAAGTTAGGGCTCAGATTGGGAAGGGTCTAGAATATCAGAGTCTGTAGGTCATTACAAGGGGATGGCCCTATTGTCATTGAGGGGGCTTCTACTGAAGAACCATTCTTGAGGAACTACACTAGGCCTGCTTGCAAAGTCTCTCTTTTGGGCAGGAAAACTTAGGGTCATACCTAGTTTGGGGAGTTCAGTCAGGTGGGTGGCTCCAGACTATTAAATTGTCTTACTTGACACCTATGCCATGTAACATGGTGTGGGGCCACCAGGTGGCACTATGACATGACAGTCCAGGAGTTTGTTTACCTTAGTGTATAGGGAAGCAAGCCTTACGAGGGATGCGGATTAGTGTATAGGAAGGAGGGCTCTATGCTCTCATATTCCTCAATGCTGTCTTTCCATGTTTCCAGCACTGGCAACTCTTAAGTTGTACGGAGAGACAGATAACTTACAAAACTAGTCTAGCTTCGACGCTATTTCTTTTTGTGGGATGGAACTGTGTTCAATTTCTTGGTCCCATAGCCCCCTTGAACAGATACTCCTTTTGGAGTTGCTTCTTGGGAGCACATCTGAATCCCCTACTCTACTGCTGGATAAGCCAGAGGCTCAGACACCCATGGGATTGGGTAATCCATGAGATGAGTGTGTACTCTGGCAAACCGTGCCCTGTGTTCTGGGACTCCGAGATGAATAAGACATTGTCCCTGCCCCCAGAAAGGCAGGAGAGAAAACTCTCAAGTGTGGAATGCCTACTCCATTCTAAGAGAGGACGTCGGGGTGAAAAAAAAAAATACCCTTTACTCTCAAGATGCTCAGAGTCTTAAGCCAAAATCTGGGGCTCTTGCCCTGGTGATAAATTTTTGTGTGACTCTTAGGTGCAGGAGGGACCCTGGAAGCCATCTGTGTGTTCAAAGACTGGAATTTCCAAGACATATTCATGGACTATGAAGACAATGAAACAAGTGGTTTGCAATAAAGATTGTTCTAGAAATTCAAGGCTGCCTGATTCATGTGCCCACAAAGCTTCGTGCTAACTAAACAAAGCCCTGTCGTGGGCCAAGGACTTTGTCCTTTGAACCAGCTGTCTATTGGATAAAAGACTGTCCAAAGGAAAGAAAAAGGGCTTCAGAGTCAGCAGACCTTGATTTCCATTCTTACTGATTAATTCTGCTGCATTAGATAAATTTCTTAACCTTTCTGAGCTTCGATGCAACACCTCCCTCCCGGGGCTCATGTGAATTAGAGGTAATGCAGGTTAGGTGTCTGAGACCCTCAGTAGATGTTAACTTCCTCCCTTCCTTCTTCCCCTTCCCTGTCACTATTCTCTCCTCTCCTGGACCTTAGATTGTTGGCCCAGGTTGTGGCAGGCCCTCTAGAAATGTCTGTTCACTCTACTCAAGGTGGAACGAATGGTTCCCTCTATCTGGAGGTAGCCCAAAAGAAATGGGCTTCTCCTTCCTGTGGCTGTAAGCAAAGCAGGCTGGCAGCACCCAGCCACATGGACCCTGGGGCTGAGAGGGAAGCTGAAGGGGGGACAAGCTGAAAGAGGCGGGTAGGGGCACTATATGGGTCCAGAGAACAAGAGAACACCACGTGCCCAAGCTAGGTGGGCAGTAAGGAACATAGAGCAGGACAGGAGGCCTGGGCTCAGGCTTCTGATCCTGACCACCCGCTTCAGGCTGGGAGGGAGCCTGCTGAAGTTGAGGCTGCTGAGGTTGCTCAGGTCACAAGTGTAACTGAGGAGAAGTAGCAAGAGAGGGTTCCTCCCTCTCAGCGCATCCTCTGAAAGTGTTGCCTTTTCAGCCTTTCAAAAGGTAATGTATTAACATGATTTTAAGACTGATGGAAAGACAGCAGAGGAAATGACAGGCAAGATAATGAGGCAGGCAGAGAAGTTAGGCAAAGAGATGGGCTTTTCTGCAGACCCTGCCCCCAACCACTTTCTCCTGATAATTGTTAGTTAACCGTCACAACTCATGGTGACTCCATGTACAACAGAACAAAACATTGCCAGGTTCGGTACCATCTTCACAATTGTTGGTATGCTCCAGTCCATTGTTGCAGCTACTCTGTATTTTGGGTGACTTCCACCCTAGGAGGTTCATCTTCCAGCACGATGTTAGACAATATTCTGCTGTGATCTATAGGATGTTCATTGGCTAATTTATGGAAGTAGAACACCAGGTCTTTTTCCCTAGTCTGTCTTAGTCTGGAAGCTCCACCAAAAGCTCTCCACTATGGGTGCTCCTGCTGGTATTTGAAATACCAGTGGCATAGCTTCCAGCATCATAGCAAAAGGCAAGTCGCCACAGTACAACAAACTGATAGATGGGTGGTAGCTGATAATAATAGTTAACACTTACTGAGTACCAGGTACTGTTGTAAGTTGCATATATTAACCCTGCTGTCCTTACAACAACCCTATGAAGCAGTACTATTTCGATCATCTTTGTTTTACAGGGAGGTATCCTACGTTATTCAAGGTGGAACAGGATTCAAACCCTAGAGGTCTCGCTCTGAACCCACACGTTCGGCCACCAGGCCCTCCTACCTTCCTTGTTAGGCTCCATATGTGTCTCTGCCGCAGGTTTCTCCTGTGGGCTGGGCTGGTCTGAACCTCTTTCCTTACAGCCCCAGACCCTCAGCTTTGGGCCTGATGGTGTCCTGAGACATTGTCCAGTCCCACTGTTCTTCTTACAGAGGGCACACCGAGAGCCTGAGAGGCAGGGGTCCTCCCGAGGGGTAGGCAGCAATCAAGAGCAGAGTCTCCTAGCCCCAGAGCCCGGCCCTGCCTGCAGCTCTTCCCTCCGCAGCCTCTCTGGACTCAACGCGGACAAGAAAACAGGCCTTTCTTGCATCAAGGCGGCTTTGGGGACATAGAAACATTTCCATGCTTTTGTTCTTCTAATCCTTAAATCCATATTTATGATTTGCAGCAGCAAGCATCTACACCAACTGTTGGAACTAGATCAATGGGAACTGATTTGGGGAAGGGAATAAGTACATATGACAAAAAGCAAGTCATCTGCATTTGGCGCTGAGCGTTTGACAAGACAAACACTCTGGCTGTACTGATTGCCTGTGACTGACAGTGACACAGAAGGCACACCTGTAAGCTCTGTATTTAATTTTAAACACCCCAGTGAGCCAAGGGGAGCAGAATATGTTTTAATAACAACGATAAAAGCTGGTGCTGGAAGGCAGCTGGGAAACAACGGTTTTTGGACTCATGCACAGATATTGTTTTCTCTGACTCTTGAGTTGTCAACTTGGAGGCCAGCCTGCCCTTGGGGCTTTGCCCAGTGCTCGGGAGGGTGTGATGGGTCACTGGGCACCAGGATATGGGGGCACTGGAAGAAGGTTCTAAGTATCTGTCTTAGAAGAAATGTCGGTGCTTTTATCCCTAATTGTAAACGTGATACGTGCTTCTCATAAAAAATGAAAATAATGCATGAAGGTACAAACAAAAAAAGTATAAATCCACCTATATTGAGGCAAGTAACCATCATTCACATTTTGGTGAGCATCCTTCCAGATCCTTCTCCAGGCATGTGGTGGTTAAGATTATGTGTTGACTTGGCTGGGCCATGATTGTCAGTGGTTTTGCAGTCCTATGATGTTGCGATCACCCCCATGATGAGGTCTTCTGTGAATAGCCAGTCAGGTGAAAGGGAGTTTCCTTGGGTGTATAGCCTGCATAAAATATAAGTGGACATTCTAGCAAGGCTCGTGGCTTTTGGTCACTCTGGATCCTGCAGCTGGCTCCTGTTCGTCTGACCTCCAGTTCTTGAGACTTGAGCTAGCAGCTTACCTGCCATCTTGCCTGCCGATCTTGGGATTCCTCCATCTTCACAGCCTGTGAGCAAGAGCCCTGCTCTCTGACCTGCTGATCCTGGGTTCACCAGCCCCTGCAGCTGTGTGAATCAGGAGAAGCCTCCAGTCTGACCCACGGACTTGGGACATTCCAGTCTCTACTGCCACGTGAGCCATTTCCTTGATATGAATCTCTCTTTATATATATATTTGTACACTTCACAGGTTTTGCTCCTCTAGAGAACCCAGCCTAGGACAAGGCACATATAGTTTTGCATAAATGGGAGCTTATGATACCCTTTGTCTATAAGCCAAGAAGGGGAGGGGTCACAGCCATGCTGTTTCCCCCAGGAAGGGGAATGGGAGGGAGGAAACCTCAACTGAGGGCACAGTACATGCCCAACATGCACTACCTCATTTGTTCTCACAGCCAACCTATGTTGTTGTTGCCCGTTGCTGTTGAGTCAGCCCTGACTCATGGTGACTCCATTCACAACAGAATGAAACACTGCCTAGTCCTGTGCCAGCCCCATGATCAATTATGGATCAGACCATTATGATCCACAGGAGTTTCACTGGATTATTTTCAGAAGTTTCACCAGGCCTTTCTTTCTAGTCCATCTAAGTCTGGAAGCTTCGCTGAAACCTGTTCAGCATCACAGCAATATGCAAGCCTCCACTGACAGATGGGTGGTAGCTGTGCATGAAGTGCACTGGCTGGGAATCAAACCCAAGCTTCTTGCATGGAAGGGGAGAGAGAATTCTACCACTGAACCACCAATGCCCCTTACCAGCCTATCAGGTATGTATTCTTGTTCTCATTTTACTTACAGAGAAATTAACCCAAGATTCATGGCAGAGTTGAGATTCAAACCTGGATCTCCCTTTCACTACAAGTTGAAGGATTTATGGAAAATAAAATTAAAAAATGACCCCAAAAGCAGGGAGGTCGTTAGAGGTGGTGGGCGCAGGTGGCAGGGGGACAGCTCTGGCTACTCTCACTGCCCAGTAGTTGTCTTGGAAGGCCCTGGGTGCCCTCTCTGCCCACTCAGGCTGTCCTGGCAGGAACAGACAGGAGGAGGCTGCTCTGTAGATGGATTGAGACTTATGTGACACATGAGACCGTCTGTGCTGACTGTCCACCTCACAGAGCAGGCTTTCTTAGAATACCAGGGCTTGTGACAGCAAACTTCAAATTGGGCAGAATAAGTCCTTAAAGATAGTTTTCTCTAGTGATTGCACTGGCTGTTGAGCAAATCTCATTAGTAATTAGCTTGCCAAAGATAGCAACCCCCTCAGAGAGGAGAAGAAATGGTAATTACTGCGGCCAGACTTTCCAACTATTTCCTGCAAAAATAAACACTGGCTCCTTGGGATTTCTCTCCACCATTTAAAATCCTGGAGCTAAGGCCCAGGACTCTGCTACTAACTCTCTCTGTGACCAAGTATATCAACTTCTTTGAGACTCATTTTCCTTGCCATAAAATAGTGATAACAATTCCACCTTCATTACTGCACTTCATTAATAGCTGCACAATCTTGAGCCCAAATGGACTACCTGGGGTGACATTGGGACGTTTAGATAAACTGCAGGGACCTTTAGAGCTGAGGAGCAGCCTGGACAAAGACAGTTGTGAAGGGGCTGCATCAGCAGGACCATGTCATGAAGGACCTGGACTCTCAGGCCAGGAGTTTGAACTTGGCCCCCCTGACAGCCATGGGGGACCTACTGGGACATGACAAGATCAGATTTTGTCATTGTTTAATTGAAATAGTTTTATTAGCAGTAGATGACTTGCCAGATACAGAAGTGTCCCCCAAAATGTAATCATGTGAGTTTTAAACCATGCTTACAATTTTTTGATTGTGGTAAATATATATGTAACAAAACATTTGTCATTTCAATGTTCTACATGTTCAGTGACATTAATTACGTTCATCGTGATGTTCAACCATCATCCTTGTCTGTTTCTAATTTTTCCCACAAGATCAGATTTTGGTTAGAAGCAAAACTGGGAAAACAGGGTGACAATGGCCTGGAAGGGGACAGAAATGGAGGAAGGGAGACCAGTAAGAGGCTGTGACAGTGATTCAAGAGGGCTGTTAGGAGGGCCTCCAAGCTGTGCAAAGCCTCACCTTGGGTCTGCATGTTCAGGTGGGACAACTTAAGCAGCGTGAGCGGCTGCTACACCACGAGGACCTGCCAAGGGGATAAGCTAGTCCCAAATCTTGGCTGGACCTTAACCGTGGCAGTCGGCAGGTGGACGAAGCCCTCCCTGGATAATGGAGAGTCGTTTTGGTTTTCGATAATTACGGATCTCTCTCCCTCCCACCACCCCTTAGCTCATTCGATTGAGAGGTGAGCGAGGATGGGAATTAAAGCCCCAGCAGTGGCTGGGTTTCTGAGAGCTTGGGGAGTGGAGGGTGCCTGGGGAAGCCCGCACTTAGGGGCTGGCTGAGAATGAAGCACCTGCCAAGGAGATGAGGGAGGGACCATCAGAGCTGCACGTGGAAGGCCAGGAGAGCGTGGGATTGCAAGAGAGTGTCAAGAACAAGGGGCGGTCGACAGGGGCAAGTACGGAAGAGGACACCAAACAGATGAAGACTTTGAGGTCATGAGATGCCTGTTGCGGGGTTGGTGGCGACCTTTGCCAGAGCAGGAGGTGGACAGGAGGCCATAGTTGAGGTGTGAGTGGGAAGTAAAAATGGAGGTGGGATGTTCAGGCTGCTCTGAAAGAAGCTTGGCTGCAAAGCAGAGGAGATAGAGCTCCAGGCAGCTGGAGGGGATGCAAGCCCCCCCGGAGGATTTTGTTGTCTTTTGAGTGAGTGCTTGCAAGTGTGTGCCTACAAGTGAGCATGTGTGCCTATGAGTGAGTGTGTGCCCATGAGTGCGTGTGCCTGTGAGTGTGGGTGCCTACAAGGGTATGTGCCTATGAGTGAGTGTGTTCCTGCAAGTGTGTGCCTTTGTATGAGTGTGTGCCTGCAAGAGTGTGCCTGTGAGTGAGTGTGTGCCTGTGAGTGAGTGTGTGCCTGTGAGTGAGGGTATGTAATGGATTGAATTACGTCCCCCCAAAATATGTGCCAAATTGGTTAGGCTATGATTCCCAGTACAGTGTGGTTGTCCTCCATTTTGAGATTGATGTAATTTTCCTATGTGCTGTAAATCCTAATCTCTGCCTGTGGTTAATGAGGCAAGATTAGATTATGTTAAAGAAGATTACCCAGGTCACATCCCTGATCCAATGTAAAGGGAGTTTCCCTGGGATGTGGCCTGCATCAACTTTTATCTTACAAGAGATAAAAAGAAAGGGAAGCCAGCAGAGAGTGGGGAACCTCCTACCGCCAAGAAACAAGAGTCAGGAGAAGAGTGCATCCTTTGGACCCAGGGTCCCTGTACTGAGAAGCTCCTCAACCAGGGGAAGATTGATGACAAGGACTTTCCTCCAGAGCCATCAGAGAGAGAAGGCCTTCCCCTGGAGCTGACACCTTGAATTTGGACTTGTAGCCTACTAGATTGTGACAGAATAAACTTCCGTTTGTTGAAACCATCTACTTGTGGTGTTTCTGTTATAGCAGCTCTAGATAACTAAGAGTGTGTATGCCAGAGAGTGAGTGTGTTTGCCTGTGTGTGTCTGCAAGTGTAAGTGGGTGGCTTCTGTGGCCTCATGGAGATGGTGATGGGTCTCTGTGCTCTTTTTCGGTGTGGGTACTGAGCTTCGTCTAGGTTTGGCCCTGTCTTTGCATCTGCTGAGGTGTGACTAGCCATTGGATCTTCTAGGGTGTGCATTGCTGACCATTGGATTCCAGCCATACAGTCTCTGCCTCTGCAGCCTTCCATTCTTCTCCCAGGCCTTTCCTGGTCCACCAGCCTTCTTAGTCCCTGAACTTCCCCTCACCAGGGAGCTCAGAACTTCTCAGCTCCGTAGGCTTGGACACCTCCCTCCCCAGAGCTACACTCTGGCTCCTGCATACCAGTGGAAGGTGGAGCTTCTCCTAGACCAGAGGCTGAAGCCTCCCCCAGGGATGTGGGTGAGGGGACTCTGATGCACTTGTGTTTCTCCAAATCTTCCTACATGTTTGTACATCGGTCCCCTACCAGGGTTAGGCACGGGGTGGGGGGCGGTTATGACCTCTCTGCCCCCTTCTCTCCTCTCTCCTCTCCACCCTACAGTGCTCCAGGCCAGAAAGGCCAGTGTCCACCCCAGGCCCTTACAGAAAATGCCAGGTTGGAGTTCAGTGGCCAGTCCAGCTCTTGATGTGTAAATAAGAGCTGAAGGATCTAGAAAAGTCTTTCTCTCGGGACAATTCCTGACTTTCAACAGTATTGCCTTGCTGCAGATTTAAAAACTCTACTCTGCATATCAAAAAGCTGAATGTTGACTTTCTCTTTCTCTGCATTTCTGCTTCAGTAATCCAAATCCTCCCGGAAAATAACTGTGGGATGCTCCTGTCACTCATGAGGAACTGGAAAACAGAAAACCACTATCTCAGGGAGTCCTTCCCATGGTTACACTGATCTAAGGGGTAAGATTTCAGGCTTGAAAATGCCTGGTTCAGATACTAAGTGAAATGACCAGAGCTCAGATATTAGAAGGGAAAAGGAGGGGAGAGTCAGCACTTAGTAAACACCTGCATGGTCCAGATGCTGCCCTTCATCTTCTCACTGAGCCCTCCCAACCCTCTGCAAGATGAGAATTTCACAAATGAAGAAACCGAGGCTCGTAGATGTCAGGCCACTTAGCCAAGTGCAGGGAGTGAAAGAGCAGGATTCTATCCCAGGACCCCTGCTTCCAGAGCCTGTGCTCTTTCAAGCTACCTAAAGAAAAGCACACAATGGGGATGACGTCGACCGCATTCCTGCTCACCCGCCAGGACGTGAGGCCTCAGCAATGGGCGTCTGTTTGCAGCACACAGTACTGAAACTGCCCTGGGGCAAGCGCAGCTTTTGTGATGTCTGGATTCTAAAAAGTCCAGGGTAATAGAGGATCCCGGACAGAGCGGGAGAAAAATGTAGAAAAAAATCCAATTCACACACACACACACACACACACACACACACACACACACACACACACACACGAAGACCAGACTTACAGGTCTGACAGAGACCGGAGGGACTCCCGAGACTATGGCCCAGGACACTCTGCTAACGTAGAACTGAAGCCACTCTCGAAGTCCACCTTTCAGCCAAAGCTTAGGCAGGCCTATAAAGCAAACAGTAACACAAGTGAGGAACGCTCTTCTTAGTTCAAGTAAGTATACAAGACCAAGTGGGTAATACCTACTCAGAGCAACGACAAGAAGGCAAGAAGGGACAGGAAACCAAGACGAACGGACACTGGGAGGCCAAGATGAGAAGGGAAAGGGGGGAAGAGTGCTGACACATCGCGGAGATTGCAACTAATGTCACAAAACAATTTGTGTATAAATTTTTGAATGAGAAACTAATTTGCACTGTAAACTCTCGTCTAAAGCACAATACATTTTTTTAAAAAAATGAGTCCAAGTCTGAAAATTTCAAAGATTATTAGAATAATAATACTCAACATTCAAGCTGAAGAGTTTCAAAGGACATTTAAAAAAATCTCAAAACATAAATGTTAACATAATATTCCAATACATATAAAAAATTTGTACTTACCTTTCCACTACAAATTTCAAAAAAGGTGGCATATACTTGAAGTTCTAATTTCTTATAGTTTGACTTCTTTACCATTGAAAAGACATCTCGAGCTGTCGAGAATTTCATATACAGAAAAGTGTTAAGATGCAATGCATATTATCTTTTAAAAGCAATTTAAATTTTCCATTTTTAGAGGAATAAATTAATCTATGTCTAGAATGAGACTAAAGTCAATATTAATTCTTTAAAAAAAAAAAAATGCAGGGCACTGGATGGGAAATAAGAACATGAACCACAATCGCCACCTTCCAAGAGCGCAGAATCTGGTTCCGGGGAGAAAGCAACGCACACAAAAGACTGACCACCCTGGGAGACAATAGCTAAGCCCTAGCGGTGGTGAGAGAGGATGAAGGGAAGACATTCCACTGTGAGTTTACGCCTCTGTGCAATGCAGCCAGCTTTTGTGCTGGAGAAGTCCCCATCGTCCCCTACCTCCCCCCACCCTCTGCTGTAGCTTTCCTAAGTACCTACAACCTGCAGAATGGGTGTGCTCTTTCCGATCCAGACCCCTCCTTTCTTTAGTCCCTCCTAGAGGTGACTGAGTGAGTCGGAATCGACTCCACTGCACACACAACAACAAGAGATAAGGAAGGAGACCTGGTGGCACAGTGGTTAAGAGCTCGGCTGCTAACTAAAAGGTTGGCAGTTTGAATCCACCAGCCGCTCCTTGGAAACCCTGTGGGGCAATTCTATTCTGTCCTATAGGGTCACTATGAGTCAGAATTGACACAACGGTTTCTTTTTTTTTTTTTTTAGAGATAAGGAAATGAGCTCTGGTGGCTCAACAGTTACATGCTTGGCTGCTAGCCGAAATGGTGGCCGTTTGAACCCACCCAGTGGCTCTTTGGGAGAAAGACCTGGCGATGTGCTCTTGTAAAGATTACAGCCAAGACAACCCTATGGGGCACTTCTACCGTGTTACGTGGGGTCTGTGAGTTGGAACCGACTAGACAGCACCTAACAACAACAAACAGTTGGGGGCATATTTATGCTTAGGGCGCTGGTCTGTGCGACTAGGCTAAGAAAGTGATGGGGGATCAAGTCAGTGTCTTGATCTAGTTGATTCTAGTCTTCTTCCTTATGCTTTTCTGTATTTTTGTTACATGTGGATTACTTTTATCATCAGCAAAATAAGTTTTAAAAGTATATTTTCTGAGTGGATCATCAGGGAGCACACAGGACAGCGAGGGCGGATGGGAGAGGGCGGGCCGTGAGCAGGGGGCTGTTCCTGCTGTGGCCTCTCCTGTCTGGGCAGCAGGAGAGATGATGGCAGGGAAGGCTTGCAAGCAGGGAGCTGCAGACCAGTTGGTGTTTTCATGAATGGTCACAAAATGTTGGTCTGGTGCATCACTGTATGTTTATGTGTGTGCTGGGGAATATAAATCTAAATTATCACTGAACATTGCTCAGTTACACAGATGCTCTGGAAGGCATGCTCTTGATGGGACAAACTACGTAGCCAAAGAGGCTTAGAGGGCATCTCATCAACTCTTCCTTTTCTGGAGCCTTCAGAAGGGAAGTCACGGCCAGCACTGGACCCAGGGCTCCTGCCCCCAGCCTGCTGTCTCACCCCTGCCCTGTACAGAAATGTTAAAAAAAATATTTTTTTTCTGATTATAAAAGTAATAGTCAATAAAAATACAGAAAAGAACAAGGAAGAAAAGTAGAATCGACTAAACCAAAAAAAACGCCAACAAACCAGTTGTCATCAAGCTGATTCTGACTCATGTGACCCTTTGTGTGCAGAGTAGAGCTGTGCTCCATACGGTTTTCATCACCGTAATCTTTTGGAAGCAGACCACCAGGTTTTTTGCTCTAAACTGCCTCTGGTGAGTTTGAACTGTCAACCTTTCGGTTAGTAGTTAACCGCATAACCATTTATACCACTCAGGATTCCAGAATCAACTAGACAACTGCTGTTAACATATGGTTTTTCACCTTACCCATTGCTGTCAAGTCCATTTGAAGTAATAGTGAACCTATAGGACAAAGTAGAACTGCCCCATAAGGTTTCCAAAGAGCAGCTGGTGAATTCCAACTGCTGACATTTTGGTTAGCAGCTAAGCTCTTAACCACTGCACCAGCAGGGCTCCACCTTAGGTATAGATTTATAAATATCTAATATTCTTGTATGTTATATATAAACTCATAATACATATAAAATATATCTAGATGTATAAAACATATTCATAATTGAGAACATATTTTATGCATTATTTTGAATCCTACATTTTCTCATGTCATAAAAATGTCTTCAAAAACATGGTTTCTCTTGAGGGCCTGCCAATTGTCCATCTTATATAACAGCACCACTATTCCCGTACTGGTCCTCCAGGGTGTTTCCAGTTTTCTCTATTATGGATGCTGCAGTGCTGCACGTAACGCATGTTGGTTTCCCTTCCTGGGACTGACTTCAGAGAACAGTTGGGTAAAGCACTGCAAGGGAGATCTCGAGGCTGAAGGATTGGGCATATGTCGTTCATCCACAGTCCACTCCCACCCCCAAGGAGCTGCTGTGTTTGAAGTGCTTTTGGTTAGCTGACGGCTTAAAATTGCACCGCCAGGGCTTCTTTTTATTGTTTAAAAGTTCTTTCAAATGCGAAAACCCACCAAGCCACAAAAAGCTATCTCCTTGCTTATAGGCCATTAACCAGTTTCCTGTTACTAAACAGTCTGGCTGCTGGGTATCCAGCAGTGGCTCACAGCTGGCCGGTGGTACCAGGCAGGGCAGTGGTAATGATCCCCAATCTGCGTCTGTTTCCTACCAGGCTACAGCTGCCAAGCACTCAGGCAGGGAATTATCCCTGCAGTGTCCTGGCATACTCCCAGGGAATGCACAGCTAAGAACAAGGCTATGCCATGGCCCTTTCCTCCCGGCGCAGGGAAAGAGCGTCTAATCTAATGACTGTTTGCACCAGGAAACACCAGTTGTCTCTTCCTCAGCTCAGAGGGCTAACAGCTATGATGAAGCCCCCAAACCATAGCATGTTAGAGTCCAAGGATTCTGAGATGGAGGCCTAGAGTGGGAAAGGAACTTTTCCAAGTTAACCCAGCTGGGTACTAGCTCAGGTCTCTGCCTCTTATCGGCTCCTATACAGCTTTGTGTATATTTTTTCAGAATACTCCAATGCTCTTTATTAAATTTATTCTCAAAAGAATCCTGTGAAGTAGGAAGAGCTGGGAGAATGCATGTGAAATTATACTGGCAGTAAGAATTATGATGATAATAATTTTATCAGTGACCGATGCTAACATTTACTGAGGGTCTATGCTGAATCCTTTTTTTTTTGAACAGTGCTGAATGCTTTATGTGCATTATCTCGTTTAACACTCTGAGGAGAGCAGTGGTGGTTCGTTCAGTGGTAGAATTCTCGCTTCTATGCAGGAGACCCAGGTTTGATTCCCAGCCAATGCACCTCATGCACAGCCACCATCCATCTGTCGGTGAAAGCTTGTGTGTTGCTCTGATGTTGAACAGGTTTCAGCAGAGCTTCCAGGCTAAGAAAGACTAGGATGAAAGGCCTGGCCATCTACTTCTGAAAATCAGCCAATGAAAACCTTGTGGATCACAATGGTCTAGTCAGCAACTGATCATGGGGATGGCGCAGGACTGGGCATTCTTTTGTTTCATTGTGCATGGGGTCCCATGAGTTTGGTTTGGAAGTGGTTGGATTTGGTGAAGAGGAGGGGCCTACGCACTTAGAGAAACAACAGTAGCAAGGACTTTAGCTGTGGCTGCATAAGATGTAATGACAGATAGGAAGAGTGTCATCTCCACAGCACGCATTGCCTGGACAAGATATTTGTGCCCTGCCCACCTCTCCCTTTCACACCGTTAGGGCCCCGTAGACTGGCTGCCTCCCACCTGCACCTCGTGATGGTGAAGGTTGTGTGTCAGCTTGGCTGGGCCATGATTCTCTGTCGTTTGGCAGTTATGATGTAGTCTAGCGATAGTATGATGAAGTAATCACCTCCACGATGAGTTCTGCTGTTTAGTAGCCAAGCAGTTGAAAGGGAGTTTCCTTGAGGGTGTGGCCTGCATCCAATGTATGTGGACTTTCTGGCAAGGCTCACAGGCTTTTGCTTGCTCTGGATACTGCAGCTGGCTCCTGTTCAGCTGACCTCTGGTTTTTGGGACTTGAGCTAGCAGCTTACTTGATGATCTTGGGATTTGTCAGCCTCCAAGGTCTGTGAGCCAGCAGATTGCCAGTTTACCTGCTAATCTTGAGATTCATCAGTCTCCCCAGCCTGTGAGCCAGAGGCCTGTCGTCTGACCTACCGATCATGGGTTCACCAGCCCTTGTGGCTACGTGCATCAGGAGAAGCCTCCAGCCCGAACCATGAACTTGGGACTTTCTGGCCTCTGCGACTGCGTGAGCTATTTCCTTGATATAAATCTCTCTCTCTGTATATATAGACGCTTCACTGGTTTTGCTTCTCTAGAGAACCCAGCCTGAGACACACCTGTTTGCCTGTGGGCTTTCTCTGCCCTCTAGAATTTGTTTTGGCCAGAAGTTCCTGGAAATTAACCCCCTCTGGGAGTAGCTCTCAACTAATGACTGATGGGAATAGGTGTATATATGCCCCAGTGTGCTCACACCTTGGACGGGATAACTCGCAGGCCACCAGGGCTTCCGCAGTGGGGCTGGGGTCCAGTCACCCAGAGCAGACCATAGCACACATGTTACTGGCTGCAGTTCCACCCCTGACTCACTTCCTCAATTAAGGTTTCCTTCACCTCCCAGAAAAATGACTTGCATTTTAATTCATGTTTCAGGGTCTGCTATTGGGACTTGAATACCAATCTAATGACTCTTATTTGAGGTGGCATAAGGGAGTCATTGAAGGTTTCTGAACAGCAGGAGTGACATGATCAAAACAGTATTTTCTGAGCTGCAGCAGCAAGGGCTTACTGTTTAACAGAACACTGAATCCAGGCCCTCTTTGAGGTCCCTGAAGTCAGGTGGCAGATAGGATCTGAGGCTGCACTTAGGTGGCAGGAAAGCATGGTGGTGACCTCACGTCCCCCTCACAATGGCTTCCTGTCCCTGTTCCCTGCCTCCCTTTGCTAGCTAGGAGCTCACTTGCTGCTGAGTTAAACACTGCCTGTTGCTCAGCCCCAGTAGAAGCCTCACAGGGGCGTACTTCAAAGCCTCCAGCGCAAGGATGGCTGTGGTTTACTTGCTTTCCCTGCCACCTGTAATTTTCAAAAGGATTCCTGCTGAATGACACATCTTCCTCCCACCAAAAGGAGGGGAAGTATTGAGCTCCCAACACCAGCTGCAAAACTCCTCATCCCCTTCCCGTCTGTACTTAGCCCTCACTTGGAATCTGTGTACAAAAGAGGCCTGGTTCTGTCTGCAGCCCTCCCTGGATCATGACCATTTCCCCCTGGTGGCCCCAAGCAGGAGCCTTCTCTCATCTTCCACGGCGCTGACTGTCTACCCCTGCCCAGCACAACCAGCTATTGCACCAGGAACATGCCACTTGGTTAACATGTTACCTTCTGGGCTTCAGTTTCCCCAGACCTGATCCCCACCTGTGATCTCAGCTATATAAGTCATTACCAGCAGGATAGCCCCCAACCTCTCCAGGTGGCCGCTCCCAGACCTGTGGTACACCTGTTGTCTTAGTTATCTAGTGCTGCTATAACAGAAATACCACAAGTGGATGGCTTTAACAAACAGAAATTTATTTTCTCACAGTTTAGGAGGCTAGAAGTCCATATTTAGGGTGCCAGCTTCAGGGGAATGCTTTCTCTCACTGTTGGCTCTGACGGAAGGTCCTTGTCTCTTTTAGCTTCTGCTCCTGGGCAGTCTTCGTGTGGCTTGGAGTCTCTCTTTCCCTATTTCTGCTCCTTCCGCTGGCTTGTTTAATCTCCTTTATATTTCAAAACAGATTTACTCAAGACACACCCTACACTAATCTTGCCTCATTAACATAACAAAGACAACCCATTCCCCAATGGGATTATAACGATAGCCATAAAGGTTAAGATTTACAACACATATTTTTGGTAGACACCATTCAATCCATAACATTCCACCCTTTGGCCCCCCAAAATTCATGTCCTTGCCACATGCAAAACACATTCACACCATCACATTATCCCAAAAGTCTTAAATTAACTCCAAGTCCAAAATCTTATCTTCTAAAGCATCTAAATCAAATATGAGTGAGACTTTAGGTGTATTCCATCCTGGGGCAAAATTCCTCTTCATCTGTGAACCTGTGAAATCTAGAATACAAGTTATCTGCTTCTAAAGTACATACAATGGTAGAACAGGCACAAGGTAGGCATTTCTTTCACAAATGGAAGAAATTGGAGGAAAAGAAGGGATAATAGCACCAAGCAAGTCCAAAACCCAGCAGGAAAATTTGCATTAGCTCTCAAGGCTTGAAAATAATCCTCAATTCTCTGAGACCATCTGAGCAATGACCCTGCCCTCCAGACTCTGGGTGTTGACCACGCCCTCTGGATTCTGGGTAGAGGCCTCTCAGTCCTGGGCTTCAGTTCTGCCTTCCAAGCCCACCAGGACAGCAACTCTGCCCCCTTGGCTTTGGGTGGCCACATTCTCCTAGTCCATCTGAGTGGTGACCCTGCCCTTTGGCCCTGTTCTTCTGTCCCTTTGTCATGGCAGCCTTGCCTCCTCAGTTCTGGGCAGTGGCCTCATCCCCCTGGCCCTCAGTGAATGGCAGCCCCAGACTCCGGAACCAAGTTGGTGAAGATCTGACTCTTAACTCTAGGAGGCCATGACTCCATCCTTTGAAACCCAGGAGGCCATGGTTCTACCCTTTGAAACTGAGGCAGCCCTGCTTCCCATGCTCATTTCAACAGTTCTGCTGATCTCCAAATTGATCCAGGGATGGTTCTTTTATTTTCTTGTAGGGCAACAGATGTAGCTCCTTTGGCTTGTCACCTGCCTGTAGGATTCCAGGAGGCAGACAGCTTTCTTTCCTTTTATCCTGTCCCTTTCCCCTTCACTCTAAGCTGATGGTTTTTCTCCTGTGGTAGCTGGTTAGACCCATCAGTCACAGGCTTAATCTCTATAACAAAAGACTGAGTCACCAAGTCCTTGGTAAGAGCTTTAGGGCACAATTCTAGTAACATTTTATTGCTGGCACCATATGTATTCTCTAAGATGACAGAGACTTTCTCTGTAGTTCTCACTTCCTTCTGAGCCCTCATCAGAATCACCTTTGACGTCCATAATTCTACCAACAGTCCCTTCAAGGCAATTTAGGCTTTTACTGTCGGGCACCTTAAAACTTTTCCAGCCTCTACCCATTACCCAATTCCAAAACCGCCTCCACTTTTTATATTTGTTAGAGCAGCACCCCACTCTTGGTACCAAATTCTGTTTTCGTTTATCTAGTGCTGCTATAACAGAAATACCACAAATTGGTGGCTTTAACAAGCAGAAATTTATTTTCTCACAGTTTAGAAGGCTAGAAGTCCAAGTTCAGGGTGCTGGCTCTAGGGGATGGCTTTCTCTCTCTGTAGGCTCTGGAGAAAGGTCCTATCTCTTCTGATCTTCTGCTCCTGGATGATCTTCATGTGGTTTAGCATTTCTCTTCCCCCATCTGCTTCTTTGCTAGCTTGTTTAATCTCCTTTATATTTTAAAATGGCCGCAGGACTGAGCAGTGTTTCGTTCTGTTGTACATAGTGTCGCTATGACTCAACGGCACCTAACGACAACGACATATCTCAACAGAGATAAACTCAAGACATACTCTACACTAATCCTACCTAATTAACATAACAAAGATAACTCATTCCTGAAGGGGATTATAACCACAGGCATAGAAGTTAAGATTTACAACACATAATTTTAGGGGGACATAATCCAATCCATAACATCCATCTCACTGTGCCCTAACTCACCATGCTCTCTTGTGCATGTGGGTCTGAATACAAGCGATTTCTTCGGCTTGGAACGCCATTCACTCTTCTTTTTCACCAGGAACATTTCCATTCATTTTATTTAACGCCTTGGCTAAATATCTTCTGAGTGATTTTTCCTTGACAAATGACTGCTGCACCAACCCTAATCAGTTACTCCTTCTGCTGTCCCAGTTGCATTTTGTATATTTCTCCAAGGTAGCACTTATCCATTTGCTTCTATGCCTTCCCATTTAGGCCAGGAACTTCCCTAGGGCACAGTCTATGTCTGTCATTATTCCCAGTGCCCAACATAGTGGCAAACGCGTATGAGTATTGAATCTACAATGGTTGAACCAATGACTTGTGAACATAGTAGGGAATTCAGGAGATAATTACACAACTATACACTTTACAATTATTATTACACACCTCTCCCTACTTATATCTATATCTAGCCCTATCAATCTGTCTTTCTGTCTATGTATTTATCTATCTATCCATCTATTATCTACAAGCTTTCTAGATGCATAAGAAAAAAATGTGAAAAGCCTGCTACATCCAACACTCTTGTACTAGTAGAGCTTTGGGGAATGGAGGAGAAGAGCTGTTCCCTGCATGAAGGTAACAGGATGGGAGGAGACCAGGAGTTACAGAAGAACTGATGGGCAAGGTGGTTGGGAATTTAGCAAAACCTAGAATTCAGACCAGTGGGAAACCAAACAACTGTTATACTCATCCTGGGAGTCCTTGGAAGTCCTTGCAGGACTACCTACTCTACTGGGATGGAAGCTTGAGCCTTTTTAGTGAAATAGTAAGGAAAAGGCAGGAGGAATTGGGGACACCCAGGCTATAGTCTCTAGGGTCACAAGACTGGGTTATCCCAACTTCCCTGTCCCTGTCTCTCTACCAGGAGATTCATTAAGATACAATTATCTGCTTCTTCCTCACCAGGCATTCTAATACCACTCAGTCACTTACCAAGGTCCTTCTCTCCATTTGGGGGGAGTTTTTGTTCTCCCCATTTTGCCCCCATTCAGTGGCTCTCAGTCATGTCTTAGTCCCACCCCTGCTGGCCAGACCAGCCCCTCCTCTCACTGCTCCCTCTCTTGGATTTGTGCTCCATTTCCCAGAGCTCCCCCCTCCATGCCTTACACACATTGCTCTCTGTGCACCTGCCCTTCTTCCTCTTCCTAGGCAGTCTGGCCCAATACACTTTTATTGGGTGTCTACTGTATGCTCACCCCTAATGAAAGTCATTCCTGATTGTTGGTCATCTTCCCAAGCGGGGCCAGGTGCCCTCTGTAGGTGCCCCTTAGCTCCTCTGCTCACCTGTACTAGGGCCCTGAACAACACCTCTGTGTATGTGAGCCACCAGTCTGTGCATTCCTTGAGGGCAGGAGCCACGTATTATTTGTCTTAGTGCCAGTTTGGAGACTTGGCCACCACTTGCTACATGTTGTTGTTGTCAGGTGTATTGCTGTTGTTGTCAGATGCTATCAAGTTGATTTTGACTTATAGTGACCCCATGTGACAGAGCAGAACTGCCTCATATGGTTTTCTAGGCTGTAATTTTATAGGAGCAGGTCACCAGGTCTTTCTTCCAGGGAGCCTCTGGGTGGGTTCAGACTGCTAATCTATCTGTTAGCAGCCTAGCACATAATTGTTTGTGCCACCAGAGCTCCTTGCTTGGGACATAGTGGAAGTTTAATAGTTTGCTGACTGAATGAATGAAAGAAAAGGTATCAGATTCTACCAAGTTGAAATCCGAAAGGCCCCCTTCTTTTGTGAGGAGGACATTTCTATGTGTATAGGGGTTCTCTGTTATCATCAATCACAGTGGGTTTTAAGAACGTAAAAATGTGGAGCAGTGCTGCTGAGGGTGGACCTTATGGTGGTCTTTCAGTAGTTTGTCCGACTTTCTGCATTTCGCTTGTTGAGAGCCAGTGTGTTCACCCACCCCTCATCCAAGGTGACCCCAGTGCTAATGGTCTCGCTCCACCTCAAGGATGTGCAAAGACCACACTTGCCCTCCAGCCTCAATTACTGTAAGTCAAAGATAATAAAAGCAGCTAGTCACCAGGTGCACAGGAACATTAGAGACATTTCACATTAGTAATATGCCCTGGGCTCAATTTGTGAGAAAGACTGCAAAGTTGACGCAGAAACTTTCTGACGCCAGGGGAAGGAATAGATTTTAAAAAACACCCAACAGATGGCTTCCCTGCTCCTTTCTCACTTCCCTGCTGGAATCCCATTTCACTCTGTCACCTTGCAATGATACAGAATTTATAGACATCTTCCTTTCCTGCAAAGCAAAATGATATTTGAGAAACGAACTACGTCCTTAATATTAAATTTCCTTCTTAAAAGGAATCCTGTCTTTGTCTTGTCAAGTGCCCAGCCCATTTCAGCTTCTGGGACAAGAGAGGCTTCTTCCTGGTAGTCTGCTCCTCTTCCCTCCACCAAGAGCATTAAGTGGGGTGTGAAGTCATGGGTAGAAACCATCAAAGATAAAATTGATAGATCTGACCATAAAATGGAGCCCTGGTGCTAACCAAAAGGTCGGCAGTTTTAATCCACCAGCTGCTTCTTGGAAACCCTATGGGGCAGTTCTACTCTGTCCTATAGGGTTGCTATGAGTCAGAATCAACTCAACAGCAACGGGTTTATGGAAAAAAGAGAGAAAATATTTCTACTTAATAAACAAGCCATAAACACAACCAAGGTGATCGACAACCTTGGAAAATATATTTATAAAATATATGGCTAATAAAATGTTCAACAACCATAATATATAAATAGCTGTTAAAAATCAATAAGAAAGAGATAAATACTCCAGTAAAAAATGATAGAAGGCATAGGAAGATAGCACAAAAATATAATTAGTAAATACATAAATAAATGTTCTACTGCATATTAATCCAATAAACGCTAATGAAGTATCATTTTGCCCTATTCTTCAGTTGACAATGATTAAAACAAATAACAATCAGTTGACAAGGATACAGACAAATTGGCTTTCTCATACTTTACTCTTGGGTGTATAATCTGATATAACTTTTCTGGAGGTATTTTGGTGATACATTTCAAAAACCTTAATATTTGCATACCCTTTGACCCAGTGTTATAGATTGAATTGTGTCCTCCAAAAATGTGTTGTAAATCTTAACCCCTATACCTGTGGTTATAATCCCATTTGGAAATGGGTTTTCTTTGTTATATTAATGAGGTAGTATTAATATAGGGTGTGTTTTAATCAGTCTCTTTTGAGATATAAAAGAGCAGATTAAGCCAGCAAGCAATTAAGCAAGCAGTTGGGGGAAGATAGGCGCCATGCCTCATGAGTTCTCCAAGGAACCAAGAAACAGAAGCTGAAAAGAGGCAAGAGCCTTCCCCCAGAGTCAACAGAGAGAGAAAGCCTTCTCCCAGAGCCAGTGCCCAAATTTGGGCTTCTAACTTCCAAAACAATGAGAAAATAAATTTCTGTTTGTTAAAGCCATCCACTTGTGGTGTTTCTGTTGTAGCAGCACTATGGAAACCCTGGGGGCGTAGTTGTTAAGAGCTACCGCTGCTAACCAAAAGGTTGGCAGTTCAAATCCACCAGGGTCTCCTTGGAAACTCTATGGGACATTTCTACTCTGTCCTATAAGGTCGCTATGAGTCAGAGTTGACTCGACGGCAATGGGTTTGTTTTTTTTGGTTTATAGGGTCGCTATGAGTCAGAATCAACTCGATGGCATGAGTTTACAGATAACTAAGACACCCGGTAATTCCACTTCCAAAAACGTATCACCTCAAAATAATTGTGAGTATGTATAGAGATTTAGCTATAAGGACATTCATAGCAACATTGTTCACAGAAGCAAAAAAGTAGGAAAAATAGAGGATTGATTGAATGCTATCATGAATATTATGTAATCATTAAAATGATGCCATAGGAGAATATTTAATAAAATAGAAAGAAACTTATTGTATATTGTTAGCTGAATAAAAAAGCAGTTTATAATTAATAATGTATTTATTATAAGCCCTTTTTTTTAGTACATATATACATAGAAAGAAATATTCTATGTATGTTGACAGCAGTAATCTCAAAGGAATAATTTTTATTTTTTTCTGTTTGCTTCTTAGCATTTTCTATTTTTCTGCAATGAACATTTATTACATTACAACAAGACAAAAATTTTATTTCTATTTAAAGAAAAGAATGCTCCTCTTGGCCTATTGGTATTTACATTATCCTAAGATTCTCTCTCAAACGTAGGTTCACAAAGGTGATAGATGTAAAGTGAATATTAGTTTATGGTAGAAATAACTCTTACAGAAGGTACTAGAGTAGAACAGATGGTAACAAAATTTTCACTCTCGGAAGAAATGAGTGAAACAGGGGAACATATTTTAAAGTAAGGAATTTGGGCTAGATGGTCTTCCAAGTTCCATCCAGATGTAAGATCCTAGATTCTCTGAATTCTCTCATTTGATGTGGCTTTGCTGGTTGTGATTGAGTTACAGATGGGCAATCATGGAAGGAAAGTGTCTGCTTGTTATGGGCAGGGCTTGAAGAGTCAGGTGGGAGCTGCTGAAAGGCTCCAAAGATGGAAAAGAGGCAACTAGTGTCACAGCTGGGGTGACAGTGCCAGGAAGAGGAGCGTTGGTCCTAGGAGTGACGTTTAGGAGTTAAACTGAGTTCTTGGGCTCCGTACACTATATACTGCTGCTTCCCCAGGAAGGGGAGTTGCCTTGGCTTCCTCCCAAGGCCTCTAAATGCTCACTCAGTCTTAGTGGATGACTCCCTGCAGTGAGACAATATCCTTAGCCCCACCACAGCTTCGCAGCATCAAGAGAAAACCTAATGTGAGAAGAGGTTTGTTTGCCTCTGGCAATGGAAAATGTGTTGGGGAGTTGTTGACTACCAGGTCCAGTGTAATGGTAATCCTCCCATCATCCACCAGGGATACCTTTAGATTTCAAGACTCTCTGAACCACAGTACAGAGTTGTCTGGAATCCAAGAGAAGATGGCACCTTTTCTTAGAGGGATAAAGCTCAACCTCGAGTAATGCCTTATCTTGCATTTTGTATTATGTTCGTAGAGAACTATAACACCCATTGTCTCGGTTTCTTCTAAGTGGAATCAGGGTCATAGTACAGGGTCAAGTAGCAGGAAAAAAAAAAAAAAAAACATGGTGGCGTCGTATGTGAGAAGAAAGACTGGTGGAAGCTCAAGGAGCCATTCAAGTTGTTTTCAACCTGGACTGGTCTTTATGACCTCACTTCTCTCCCCTCATATCATACATCCAACCAACACAAATCACTTACTGTTCCTTGCAAATGTCCCCAAATTTCACACCCCATGTGTTTGCTTTTGCTCATGCTGTTCCCCTATCTCAAATGCTTTTTTTTCACCACTGTCAAATACCACTGTCATTCCACTCATTACAGGTAGTCCCCAACTTATGACATATTTGAGTTACGACGAACCACACTTACGACTTTTAGTGTATCTAATTGCATCTTCCTGGCAGGACGTTACAGAAAAATGCATGCAAGGGATATTGAAAAAATTGCTGAGTTACGTGAACACGCTCCAAGCGTTTGCTCAGGATAATATGATGGAAAAGATCGGTGGAAAAATCGTCCATATGGCAAGAATGCTGAATTTAGAACTCGATATTGTCAATGTGGGGCAGCTCATCGATCACAGAGAAGGGAAATTGACAGATAAGGACTTAATGGATTTTGAAGAGGAAAGAAATGCTGAAGAAGAAAGGGAGACTAAGGAAGAGGAAGGAGATAAGTTGACAAAAAATTTTACAGTGAAAGGATTAGCTGAAGTTTTTTTCTAAACTGAATCAGGGGCTTCAGCTGCTTGAAAACATGAACCAAAATGCTGATCCCTTTGCTAAAGTAGGTAGGCAGATGTGAGAAGCAGTGAGATGTTATTGTGAAATATATGAAGGAAAAAAAGAAAAGATATACAGATCACTCTCACTAATTTTCTGACTAGAAACACCATCCTCATTCCCAGGGATAATCCAGCTGATCCAGAACCTTCTACAAAAGAAGTTATTACCGCAACTGACAAAATGCCAATGTCATCCAACTCTTCTTCATCGTAGGAGTAAATTTTTATGATTTGTGTATTTTTTTATGTATGTATTAAAATATATGTTTAAGTTTATACGTACTGTTTTCAAATCCCAAAGACAAATAAAGATTGGAATTATAAAGATACTGATAGTAAAAGACAATAATAATGAAAACTAAAAAAAAAAAATGAGATATTCAACTTCCATCAGAACCAAGATATGATGGAGTCATTGGAGAGGAACCCCATCATAAGTCGGTGACTACCTGTATTCAAAATCCGGTTCAAATGTCCTCTCTTTATAAAGAAGTCTCTGATCCCCACAAGAGAAGTAATTCTGCCTTCCTCTATGTCCCTTCTCAATGTACTTACACTGTTAAGATGTTCCTCACTCTACTTTGCATCACAGTTGTGTACATGGTTATCTCCTCACACAAGCTGTGAACACTTCGAAGGCAAGGACCAGTTCTTCTTCACCTTTGCATCCCCAGGGCCCAGTATACACACAGAACTTAGTAGGCACTCAATCATTGTTTATTTGATTTAATCAACTGGTCGAGTCCCTGAGAATGAACAACTACGGTTTTCTTCTCATTTTACGGAAGAGGTTCAAAGAAGTTGAGTGATTTGTCTATTGTCAAAGAATTATCACATGATGAGGTGGGATGGTAGATGAGGAAGAGAACAGTCAAGGCCCTTATTCCCATGCATCTTTTTTTCCCTTTATTTTCCTTTAAAATACGCAACTATGCTAGACATTCCAACTGCAGTCTCTGCCCCTCCGTGGGAAATGGTCCCACCTCAACCTCGGCTGAAGAAGTTTCAGGCTTTGCCCCACACAACTCCCATTCCAACCACAGCTGAGTAAGAGCTCCACAGGAAGGCCAGCCATCTGTCACAAGGCTGCTGGGGAAAATTCCCCCACACTCCATCACCAACCACAGACAGAAGCCAGCCTATCAGATTCCCTCTCTTAGGAATGTGGGTGTGGACGTATAGAGAGAATCCACAGCAATGGAAACTGATGCTGAAAGGAACTGAGGACAGATAAGCCACAACCTAGAGTTGGGGCCTGGGGGAAAGCAAAAGGCCTGAGAAAGCAGAAGCTGTGAAAGTAACAGTATGGAGACCCGAGACGGGCAGACCCGTGTTACTCATGGAGCCGGGTCACTGGACGAGCACTGGGAAGATCCAAACCTGCAGAGGCCCAGAAGAGTATCCCAGAACCCCTACCCACTCCTGCCTCTGTAAGCCTTGCCTCTAGGGGTCAGAACTGTGCAGTGGCACAGAGGTCCACGCACAGAAGGGCCCCATGTTAAGAAAGACTTTGTGCTTGGTTTAAGGCTCTGCTGTTGCTATCTTGAAATCTACAATAATTCTGAATGAAAGATCACACGTTTTCATTTTGCACTGGACCAGGCAAATCATGAATACAGCTCCTGTTTTCAGAACTCCATGAGATTCCATGTCATTGAGTCAATTCCAACTCATGGCAACCCTGTAGGACAGAGTAGAACTGCCCCACGGGGTTTCCAAGGAGTGACTGTTGGATTTGGACTGCTGACCTTTTGGTTAGCAGCTGCCACGGATTGAATTGTGTCCCCCCCAAATATCTGTCAACTTGGCTAGTCAATGATTTCCGGTGTTGTGAGATTGTCTGCCATTTTGCCATCGGATGTGATTTTCCTGTGTGTTGTAAATCCTATCTCTATGATGCTGATGAGGTGGGATTAGGGGCAAATATGTTAATGAGACAGGACTCAATCTACAAAATTAGGTTTTGTCTTAAGACAATCTCTTTTGAGATATAAAAGAAAGAAGCAAGCAGAAAGACATGGGGACCTCACACCACCAAGAAACAAGAGCCAGGAGAACAGTGGTCCTTTGGACCTGGAGTACCTGAGCTGAGAAGCTCCTTAACCTGAGAAGATTGATGACAAGGAACTTCCCCTGGAACTGACAAGAGAGAGAAAGCCTTCCCCTGGAGATGGCACCCTGAATTCGAACTTCTAGCCTCCTAGACTGTGAGAGAATAAATTTCTCTTTGTTAAAGGCAATCCGGTTGTGGTATTTCTGTTATAGCACACTAGATAACTAAGACAGCAGCAGAGCTCTTAGTTTATTCCCCTTCCCTGAGTCCCTGAGTGGTATAAATGGTTAACTTGGCAGGTCAAGCCCACCCAGATACAACTCAGAAGAAAATCTTGGTGATCTACTTCCAAAAAATCAGCCATTGAAAATCATATGTTGCACAGTTCTACTCTGACACACATGAGGTCGCCATAAGTCAGAATCAACTCAATGGCAACTGGTTTATTCCCCCTCCCAGATCTTGACAACGGCTCACCCCTTTGCCTTAGCCAGCATGAATAAGTCTTCATTTCTTGTATCCTAAAAATAAAGATCTCAAACTTTTTACCCCTTCCACCTCCTTTCTTCTAATTCCCTCAAGAGGTGTTAGTTTCTCCTCTGGGTTTTTGGTTAGTTTGTCATCACCCCTACCCAGGCACTTCCTTTTGGGCAGGGCGGCCCTGGCTTATTTGATATTTGGGGCTATGTTTCAATTTATCCATTAAACCTGAAACAATCAGCATAATTCCCGCCCATTGGGAATGAAAGAGAGCCATTTGCCTCTCTCAGCCATGGATTCATTAAAAAACTCATCAGTGAGAGGCCATCCCTGGGCACTTCCCACTTGAGGCAAAGCCGATGAAGTAAACAGGACCCCAGACACTAAGGAGTAATTCTATTTCTTCCTAGCCTAACAAATTGAATTTTGTCCTTTAAGCACTTCCAGCATTTCCAAAAGGGAATAAAGGATTCAGATTTTGGTCCAGATTACATTATACTTGTGGCAAACATGGAGAACATGCAATTTATTCTGACGAAGTGTTGCAGAAGATGCTTTTTAGCGTGACCACCTGATCCCACAGGTGCTGGGGGAGATACCCTCCATCCTCTCCCTCTGATGGGGTCCAGCAACTCCTATCTCAAAGGAACACACTACATTGTTTATTATTGTCATTCTTTCTATCTTTTTGCTGGTATGAAAATGCGTGTATTGTTCAGCTATGGTAGATTTTGGAAAAGAAGTTCAGGTCAGGATCTGGATTCGACCAAGCACCAAAATTCCAAATGGAAATATAGCTTAACGAGAGATGATGAAAAAAAGCCAAGTGACTGTTCCATTCTGGATTCTGATCAGGCTCGCACCTCTGCTGCCTTCTGTCTCCTACACCCAGACATGGATCCATGAGGAAAGGATAAGACTCTGGTTTCCTGTGGTTTAACTCTTCTGGATTTGTGGTTCAGAGATAACCATACAGTAGTTAAGAGTGGGGCTCTACAATTAGACTACACCATGACTTTGACAAGTCACTTAATCTCTTTGGGTCTGAAAATGGGTAAAATTTTAGTACCTACCTCATAGGGTTGTATGTATCTGGCATCTACAGTTATAATTGCTGTTATACTCATGTAATTATTAGAAATTGTGTTTCCTGGGATCACTTCCCTAAGGATTTACTTGTACTGATCGTTGTCTCAGGGTTTGCTTCTGGGGGATTATGAACTAAGACAGTGCCAATACCTGCCTTTCAAGACTTGACGCAATTGGGCCTGACCTCCCCTCTGACACCACAGGAAAAGAGAACCTTCAAAGTTCAGTGAGAAAAGTTCTCCTGGACTGGTTTCCTGCAGTCTAAGCCTCAGAAGCTCCTTTAACTAACCTCTTTGGGAAACATTTTAAGCCTTTCATTATCCTGCTATTGTCCTCAGACTAATTCAAGGCCCTCATTACCTCTCTTGAAATGTGTTACATGTACTAGACACAAGTCGTCACACCTGGTCAGCCCACCAAAGAGTCCTGAGGTACCTTGATCTTGACGCTGAATTTATATGACCTTTAAAAAGAAGTAAAGATAAAAAAGTTGAAAATATCATCATTGCTGGTTTATGCAGAGAGGGGAAGAGGAGGTGTCTAAGTCAGAGTTTTCTAGAGAAACAGAACAAGTGATTTTATATATCTCTCCAAATATATATACAACCCCTCCTCCCTCACTCCCTCCCTCTCTCTGTCTCTCTATATGTATATGCCAAAACCAAATCTATTGCAACTGAGTTGATTCCTACTCATAGTGACCCTATAGGACAGACTAGAACTGCCCCACAGGGTTTCCAAGGCTATAAATCTTTATGAACACAGACTGCCGCAACTTTCTCCTGCAGAGCAGCTGGTGGTTAAAACCACCAAACTTAAATGTGCAAAGACCTGGAGTTAGAAAACCAAAAGTGAAGAACATGCTTGACATTTCTCAAGCTGAAAGAAGTGAAGAAAAAATTCAAGTCTCGAGCTGCAACACTGAAGAATACTATGGGCAAAAAATTGAATGACACGGGAAGCATCAAAAGAAGATGGAATACACAGAGTCACTGTACCAAAAAGAATTGGTCGATGTTCAACTATTTCAGGAGGGAGAATATGATCAAGAACTGATGGTGTTGGAGGAAGTGGTCCAAGCTGCACTGAAGGCATTGGTGAAAACATAAGGCTTCCAGGTATTGATGGAATACCAACTGAGATGTTTCAACAAATGGATGCGGCACTGGAAGTGCTCATTCGTCTATGCCAAGAAATTTGGAAGACAGCTACCTGGTCAATTGACTAGAAGAGATTCACATTTGTGCCCATTCCAAAGAAAAGTGATCCAACAGAATGCAGAAATTATTGAACAATATCATTAGTATCACATTCAAGTAAAACTTTGCTGAAGATAATGCAAAAACAGTGGCAGCAGTACATGGACAGGAACTTCCAGAAATTCAAGCTGGATTTAGAAGAGGGCGTGGAACAAATGATATCATTGCTGATGTCAGATGGATCCTGGCTGAAAGCAGAGAATACCAGAAAGACGTTTACCTGTGTTTTACTGACTACACAAAGGCATTCGACTGTGTGGATCATAACAAATTATGGATAATGTTGTGAAGAATGGGAATTCCAGAACACTTAATTGTGCTCATGAGGAACCTGTACATACACCAAGAGGCAGTTGTTGGAACAGAACAAAGCGATACTGCGTGGTTTAAGATCAGGAAAGGTGTGTATCAGGGCTGTATCCTTTCACCATACTTATTCAATCGTATGCTGAGCAAATAATCCGAGAAGCTGGACTCTATGAAGAGGAGCGCAACATCAGGATTGGAGGAGGACTCATTAACAACCTCTAATATGCAGATGACACAACCTTGCTTGCTGAAAGTGAAGAGGACTTGAAGTACTTACTGATGAAGATCAAAGACCATAGACTTCCATATGGGTTACACTTCACATAAAGAAAACAAAAATCCTCACAAATGGACCAATAAGCAACATCATGATAAACAGAGAAAAGTTTGAAGCTGTAAAGGATTTCATTTTACTTGGATCCACAGTCAATTGTCATGGAAGCAGCAATCAAGAAATCAATGACTTACTGCATTGGGCAGATCTGCAGAAAAGACCTCTTTAAAGTGTTGAAAAGCAGAGATGTTACTTTGAGGACTAAGGTGCTCCTGACCCAAGCCCTGGTGTTTTCAGTCACCTCATATGTATGCTAAAGCTGGTCAATGAATAAGGAAGACCGAAAAAGAATTGATGCCTTTGAATTATGGTGTTGGTGAAGAATATGGACTATACCACGGACTGCTGGAAAAACGAACAAATCTGTCTTGGAAGAAGTACAGCCAGAGTGGTCCTTAGAAGCAAGAATGGTGAGACAAAGTCTAACTTACTTTGGACGTGTTATCAGGAGGGACCAGTCCCTGGAGAAGGACATCACGATTGGTAAAGCAGAGAGTCAGTAAAAAAGAGGAAGATGCTCAACAAGATGAATTGACACGGTGGCTGCAACAATGGGCTCAAAAATAGCAAGGATTATGAGGGTGGTGCAGGACCCCGCAGTGTTTTGTTCTGTTGTACGTAGGGTCGCAATGAGTCAGAACCAACTCGACAGCAGCTAACAACAACTTACAGAGACAGAGAAAGATTTCTTTTAAGGAAGTGGTTCATGTAATTCCGGAGGCCTGGCAGTCCGAAATCTGTAGGTCAGGTGAGAGGCTGGAGACTCCTGCAGGCTTATGTCTCCAAACCCATAGATCATTGAAGAGTAAAGAGTGAGGGAGATCTGGCAAAAATGTCTATTTGTAGCCTGGGGCAGAATACACCCTAGGGAAAATACCCTTTTTGTTCTCAAGCCCTTCAGCTGATTGGTTGAGGCCCACCTACATTATGGAGGGTAATCTGCTTCACTTAAGACCAACTGATTTAATCACATGTAACTGTTTCATACACCAGTGTTTGTCCAAACTACTAGGAAGCATATCTTAGCCATGTCAACACATAAAATTAACCATCACAGAAAGAAACGCTTATTACACCGTACTGAGGTCCAGGTGCTGTGCTAAGTGGTCCCACATACCAATTCCATTAAGCCTTATGGCTACCTGACACCTTCTTTATACGGGTAGGCAAGGCTTCTCTGTCTTGCCCTTGCAGCATTACTCTTCTGAACCTTGATGACTGCAGGACGTAATCCGCCCTTGTTAATTTTAGCTTTGCTTGTGTCTGCCTTCCAGGCCAGCCTACTGGGGGCGTGCCCTCTCTGTGCCACACTGGGCACAAATAAGCCTGGATCCAGCCTTCCAGAATTTCGCAGACTGAGGGAGTCAGACTCATATAAAAATAACTGCAGACCATCCAGATGGCGTGAAGGCTAAAGTAGAGGCTCATGGAGCTGTGGGAATACATGAGAGGGAGAGATGAACTATGACGGGGAGTAGGGTGAGGGGGCATTGGTAAAGATATTTTGGAGGAAGTGGGATTTAGGATGCTCCTGGAATAATAATAACAACAATAACTAACATTTGTTGAGACTAATAACAGCAACGTTTAACATTTGTGCCAAGAACTATTCTAAGCCCTTGGCACGTTTTACATTATTTCATCCCCACCACAACTCCATGAGTTGGTGTAGTGGGTTGAATAGTGCTCCATCACACCCCTCCACCTCCATGCATGTTCACCTGGAACCTCAGAATGCAACCTTATTAGAAATAGATTCTCTGCAGAAGTAATTAGTAAAGTTAAGATGAAGTCATACTGGATTAGGGTGGGCTCTAAATCCAATGACTGGTGTCCTTATGAAAAGAGGAGATGACATTCAAAGAGATAGAGAGAAGATGGTCAAGTGAAGACAGAGGCAGATGTTGGAATTATTATGCCGCAAGCCAAGGAATGCTAGGAGCTGGAAGAGGGAAGGAAGGATCCTCCCCCAGCGAACTTTAGAGGGAATATGGACCTGCTGCACCTTGATTCCAGATTTCTGGTCTCCGGAACTGTGAGAGAACAAATTTATGTTGTTTTAAGCCACTCATTTATGATAATTTGTTACAGCAACCTTGGGAAGCTGATATAAGTGGATACTAGTATTAGCTATCATTTTACAGATGAGGAAACTGAAGCACAGAGATGTTACATAATTTGACAAAGGTCACATGACTTGAAAGTGGCAGAACCAGGGTTTAACCCTGGCAGTCTGACTCTAGAATGAGGCTGGGCAGAAGGGCATTCTGGACTTCATAAACAGTTTGAGGAAAGACTTGGTTGTTGTTAGGAGCCATCGAGTTGGTTCCAACTCATAACAGAACAAAAGGCTGCCTGCCCGGTCCTGCACCATCCTCACTATCATTGCTGTGTTTGAGCTACTGTGTCAGTCCATCTCATTGAAGGTCTTCCTCTTTTTTGCTGACCCTCTACTTTACCAAGCATGATGACCTTCTCCAGGTACGGGTCCCTCCTAATAACATGTCCAAAGAACATGAGATGAAGTTTTGCCATCCTCGCTTCTAAGGAGCATTCTGGCTGTATTTCCAAGACAGATTTGTTCATTCTTCTGGAAGTCTGTGGTGTATTCATTGTTCAGCTTTCTCATACATATGAGGCGATTGAAAATACCATGGCTTGTGTCAGGTGCATCTTAGTCCTCAAGGTAACTTCTTTGCTTTTTAACACTTCAAAGAAGTCTTTTTTTTTTTTTTCATTTTATTGTGTTTTAGGTGAAAGTCCACAGTGCAAATTAGTTTCTCATTCAAAAATTTATACACAGATTGTTTTGTGACACTGGTTGCAATCCCCGCGATGTGTCAGCACTCTCCCTCTTTCCCTTTATACTCCAGTTTCCCTGTATCCATTCGTCCAGGTTTCCTATCCCTTCCTGCCTTCCCATCTTTGCTTTTGGGCAGGTGTTGTTCATTTGGTCTCGTATGCTTGATCGAACTAAGAAGGACGTTTCTCACGTGTGTTATTGTTTGTTTTATAGGCCTGTCTAATCTTTGACTGAATTTAAAGAGGTCTTTTGCAGCAGATTTGCCCAGTGCAATACGTCATTTGATTTCTTGACTGCTGCTTCCATGGGCGTTGATTGTGGATCCAAGGAAAATGAAATCTTTAACAACTTGCAGTATTTTCTTTGTGAAAATATTAGAGAACTGCAAAACATATATGGAAGAGACTGGAATGTAGGGTGCAAAGTCGGGAATGGGGATGTGTGCTGTGAGCTAAGGCCAGAAATGTGGATGAGGCCCCAATCCTGTTGAGGGGGTTTAGAATGCTGAGGTGAGTGGCTCAGACATCATCACGTGGACAGCAGGGAGCTTCAGAGATGTTTGAGCAGGGTATCTGGGGCGGATTTGAAGTTTCTGAAGATCCTCATAGGTTGAGGGACCACCAAATGGAAAAGATCTTGGAGACTCTGGGCTGCAGCAATGGCAGGTGTCAGATGTCTCTGGCTGGTCTAGGAAGACAATCCTCAGCTGCCCAGGGTCCAGAGGAGGTGCCATGGGAACATCACTCTATGGAGTGATGGCAACTATGTGAATGGGGAGAGGATGGAGAACAAGGAACTTCACTGGAACAAATGGCCAGCTCTTTGCCAAACTGCGAAGTCAGAGAAGCTTGCCTCGCCCTAGCCTCCCACCTTCTCCAGGCCCTCTGCTCCCTACTCTTCTCACCTTCAAACCTCCTCTCCTGGAAGCACACAGGCACTACACCAACTCCAAGGGCAAAGAAGTGATAAAGTGTTATCCTCTGGGTATCTGCATTTTGGCATGGGGATAGGATTCTCAAGACAAAGGAATAGGGCACTAATGGTGGAATTTATAGACCCAAAGGATAGGAGGACATACTGTTCTATTAAGCTCCCATTAAGACCTTTGTTCTTAATGTTACACTGAAAAGAGGTCATTACAAAAGAGGACAGGAATTCTTATAGCAGTAGAACCATCAACTCATGTCTTTGCTGAGATGCCGTCACTGTCCTGCCATCCCCATTCCAGCTGATCACAGCCTCCACTGGTTTGGTCATGTCTCGGTTCCTAGGCTGCTGTAACTAAATACCACAAAGTGGGTGGTTTTAAAGAACAGAAATTTATTGTCTCACAATCCTGGAGGGTAGAAGTCTAAATCAGGGTATTGGCATGTTGATTCCTTCTGAGGGATCTGAAAGAGGAACAGTTCCATGCCTCTGTCCTAGCTTCTGGTGCTTGCCGGCAATCTTTGGTGTTCCTTGGCTTACAGCTGTGTCTTCATATGGCGTCTTGCCCCTGTGTTTCTCTCTGTGTCTGTTCACCACTTGCATGACACCACTCAAAAGGGATTAGGACCTTCCCTACTCCAGTCTGACCTCATGTAAACCTAACTGATAACATCTTCAAAGAAAGACCCTATTTCCAAACAAGGTCACGTTCACAGGTACAGGGGTTAGGACTTCGACATATCTGGGACACAATTCAATTCATAAAGAGTGTTTTATATTCAACAATGTGCTTTCAAATATGTGATCTCAGGCAATTATTACGCTAACTCTGAGAAGTGGTAGGGTAGATGCTATGATCCTTATTTTATAAAAGAGAGGACTGAGGTTCTAATAAACTGGAGGTTGAGTTTTAAGAAGGCAAGCAAGGAAATTATCTTACTAATGTGTTGCACCTGCAGTGCCTTGCACAGTGTTTAGCGCGTGGTGAGTGCCTAGTAAATGAGTGTGGAGTGAATGAATGAGGCTTGGTGAGGCTAAGCGTCATGTCCAAGTTCACACAGGCACAAGGGACAGAAGTGGGTTTCCAAACCAGGTCTTCCCCGTCCTATGCTGGGAGACTGAGTGCTCAGTTCTGAGGGACAACAGAGGGAGGGCCATGAGCTGAGGCTGAAGAAGGTCTGACTCTGAGATGGGGTCCAGAAGGGCCCACGGTGCAGAAGCACACTTCTCATTCCTTACTCTGAGGATGTTGGTGCTTTGTGTTGAGCAGCCCTGCCTGCTGCTGCAAGTCTTCCTTCCACAGGCTGAATTCCTTTCATTACCTCTGCCTTTGGAGGAGATGAAGGCAGCACATCCCTCTTCTCTGATTTGAATGCAAAGCCATAGATATCCTTGGAAAACATTGTGAACTTGCCCCTCAGCATCTGAGCAATCATTTAATGAAGGAAGCACTAGGGCTATTAAGATTAATTGGTTAATTTTCAAAGTGCTCATTGAGAGTCTCCTGGGCTCCGGAAGACACGGGAAGCAGAGGCCCAGGCCTGCTCTTACTGGCCTTTGCTTCATCAGCCTCACAATGGGACCTCAGATACCAACTGACCGGAGGCCACAATCCAGTTCAGCTTTCATTCTCAACTTCCCTCTTCTCAGAACCACCGCTACTACCTGCAGGTCTTTGCTATGAGTCAGCATAGACTCAACAGCAACGGGTATTGTTTTGTTTTAACTATATCATCTTTCATCCTTCCGGCAAGGCCATTATTATGAGTCTTATGTTACAGATGATGAAACTGAGGCTAGAGGAGGTTAAATAACCTGCCTAAGGCCATCCAGCTAGGAATTTTAATTCCTTTTTTTCCCACCAAGTTCACAGCAATAAGCACTAGCAGTAAGAAGGCAAGGTGACCTTTGAACTTGTTCTTTGCTGTTTTTTTTCTTTTATTGTTGTATAGTTTTTTATCTTATTTTTCTTTCTCTACTTTTTCATTTCCTCAGAACAGGCCCACATCCCTAACGTTTGTGGGCTGGGAAAAGAGTATAAATGGGTGTCCACTAGGTGTATCTCCAACTATTTTAAATACTCATTAACAACCTGTAATATGCAGATGACACAACCTTGCTTGCTGAAAGTGAAGAAGACTTGAAGTACTTACTGATGAAGATCAAAGACCACAGCCTTCAGTATGGATTACACCTCAGCATAAAGAAAACAAAAATCCTCACAACTGGACCAATAAGCTATATCAAGATAAATGGAGTAAATATTGAAGTGCTCAAGGATTTCATTTTATTTGGATCCCCA
The DNA here is from genome assembly GCA_030035585.1 of Dugong dugon. Taxonomy (NCBI): domain Eukaryota; kingdom Metazoa; phylum Chordata; class Mammalia; order Sirenia; family Dugongidae; genus Dugong; species Dugong dugon. The sequence continues at coordinate 93,573,736 of CM057473.1, read as the reverse complement.
ATCAATGCCCATGGAAGCAGCAGTCAAGAAATCAAACAATGTATTGCATGGGGCAAATCTGCTGCAAAAGACTTCTTTGAAGTGTTAAAAATCAAAGATGTCACTTTGAGGACTAAGGTGCGCCTGACCCAAGCCGTGGTATTTTCAGTCACCTCATATGCATGCAAAAGCTGGACAACAAATAACGAAGCTCGAAGAAGAATTGATGCCTTTGAATTATGGTGTTGGTGAAGAATATTGAATATACCATAGACTTCCAGAAGAACAAACAAATCTGTCTTGGAAGAAATACAGCCAGAATGCTCCTTAGAAGTGAGAATGGTGAGACACATCTCCTATACTTTGGCTATGTTATTAGGGGGACCCAGCCCTGGAGAGGGACATTGTGCTTGGTAAAGCTGAGGGTCAACGAAAGAGAGGAAGACCCTCAACAAGACAGACTGACACAGTGGCTGCAACGATGGGCTCAAGCATAGCAACGACTGTGAGGATGGTGCAGGACCGGGCAGTGTTTCGTTCTGTTGTACATGGGGTCGCTATGAGTTGGAACCGATTCAACATCACCTAATAATCGGCACCTAATAATAATAAAAAAAAAATTAGGAAGTTATAAATCATGCTAACACACAGTTAAATAAAATATGTTCTGTCCTCTTACCTTGACAAATATACCTTCATGAAGATCTGAAAAGTCAGGTTCAAATTTAGGATTCTCAGTCTCGTTGGAGTTCTGGGTGTCAGAGCCATCTCCAGTCCCCTGGCCGAGCACGCCTTCCTCTTCCCAACCTCAACTCTATTTCCTCCAGGTGAGGGGCTTTGTGCACAGGTCTAAGCTGCTTCCACACCACCTGCAATCGATCACCTTGGGGTGGGAGCTCTTGAAAGCTCCTAGTGACCCCATGTGTTACAGAGTAGAAGTGCTCCACAGGGTTTTGTTGGCTGTGATCTTAGAAGCAGATCGCCAGGCCTTTCTTCCGTGGTGCCACCGGGTGGATTCAAACTGCCAACTTATAGGTTAGTAGTCTAGTACAAACCATCTGCACTACCCAGGGACCTACACATTATAATACTCAATTCTATAAAGAAGCTGAGTGAGGTTCAGAGACGTTGAACAGCTTTCTCAGAGGCAAGCAGCTCAGGAGTGAAAGAGCTGGGATTTGAAGCTAGTGATGAGTGGGAAGTCCATGTACCCTCCACTTCCTACACATGGGTGTATGTGTCTTCCCTTGTGTGACAGTTAGAATTTTCATTGGCTCTTTTTTAGCTGTTCCACATTTATTCATTCAGCAACCATTTGCATGACTAATATATATCTGTTGTTTTGGTGGAGGAAGAAGTGGGGGGAAGGAGAGAGAAGAAGGTTAGAAGGAAGGGAAGGAGAGGGGAGGGAGGAGAGATGGAGGGAAGGAGGTGAGAGAAAGAAAGGGAGAGGAAGGAAAGGAAGGGACAGAAGGGAAGGGAGAAAAAAAGGAAGAAAAAGATAAGGAGAAAACATTCTTGAGAGTTTGCTCTGTGCCAGGCCTTTCTGGGGGACCCCATAGTCTACCCTCCTGGAGCTCACAGCCTGGTGGGAGAGGCAAACAGGTGAGCACGTGAGTGGGGCACTTGCATGAGAACCAAGGAAGCAGAATTAACAGCCCTTGGAGCCCTGGCTCATCGCATAGTGACCCGATAGGACAGAGTAGAACTGCCCCATAGAGTTTCCAAGGAGCTCCTGGTGGATTCAAGCTGCCGACTTTTTGGTTAGTGGCCGTAGCACTTAACCACTATGAGTCAGAATTGACTCAACAGCAGTGGGTTGGGTTTGGAACCCTGGTGGCACAGTGGTTAAGAGCTACTCTGTCCTATAGGGTTGCTGTGAGTCAGAATCCAATCAACGGCAACAAGGTTTTTTGTTTTGTTTTGTTTCTGGGCTCAGGGAAGTCTCTGAAAGAGAAGCCACTGTGCTCAGTCTTGTGGAATGCAGCATGTCTCCCTGTAGACACAATGAGGAAGAGCATCCAGACAGGAGGAAATGGTTCACTGGACAAGAGGGAATGGACACTTTCCCGTGGAGATTGTTTTTTTTAATCATGCTACTTCTCAGATACCATAGTATGAGATTAAGTAAATGTCTGTCCTCCAATTTACGACAAGTCCTGAGTCTCTGGGTGGATAAAATTGTTTTCAAGTAAAATCTCCATTATCCCTTTGAGGCGACACATCTTCTACTGCTCAGTGGGCTTTTCTGAGTCGTTCAAATCCACACAGCTTAACTCCTGGCCCCTGGTGGGGTGCCTGAGGTTCAGAGAGCTGGGAGAGCCTCACTAAAGGCCCCAGGAGCTGGAGCAGAAGCGGGATCTGGGAGGGCAAGTGTGCCTTTAGGCTTGTCAGTATCGCACCAACAGGGAGAAGTAGGCACCTGCCTCGCAGATATTTGTGGCAAGTTGTCGCTAGGCAGCACTGGCTGCCCTCCAGGAGGGCTCACTGGCAGGCAATTAAAAAAAATTAAAAATAAAAAATTAAAAAATAAAGTAAAAAATAAACGGTGCTGGAACTCCCAATCTGGGGAGACATAAACTGTAAGGGGAGCCCTCGCGGCACAGTGGTTAAGTGATATGGCTGCTAACCAAAAGATCAGCAGTTCGAATCCACCAGCCGTCCCTTGGGTACCCTATGGGGGCAGTGCTTTGTCCTCTAGGGTCACTGTGGGTCAGAATTGACTCAATGACGGCGGTTTTTGAAGCTGTAAGAGTCCATGGAGCTCCATAAAAAGTGGCCTCGGTATGGTCAGCCCCCTCCTCTCCCATAATCTCAGTCACCGTATTCCAGGCCCGTCTCCCTGTTTCTGGTACCCCTGCTCAGTTCTCTCAGGCATCCTGGGAACTGGTGTCTTCTGCTCCCTTCCTTCCCTCTGGCAAGGTGTGCTGTCAGGAAAAACACACCTGAATAACAAGAATAATAACAGAAGCAATGAAATGACAGAGCCCTGGTGGCACAGTGGTTAAGAGCCGGCTGCTAACCAAAAGATCATCAGTTCGGATCCGCCAAGTGCTCCTTGGAAGCCCTATGGGGCAGTTCTACTCTGTCCTTCAGGGTCGCTATGAGTCAGAATCAATTCAACGGCAATGGGTTTGGTTTTCTTTGAATGTGCGCTATCTCATTTAGCCTTCATAACAACTCTAGGAAGTAACACTTGTTACCTCTGTTTTGTAGCTAAGAGAATGACTTGTCCTCGGGCACAGAGCTGTTAAGTGTGAGGCCAGATTTCCATCCACATATGTCTGGTTATAAAGCTCGTGCTATTTTCCCTATGTTATTTCTGAAACGGACCCACTCTGAGCTGTAATTGACTAGTATAGCTTCAAGCATGCCCTTCGTCCCTGATTGGGGTGGGGCCATGGACAGAGTCTTAGAACAAAGGGATAAAGCTATGAAGGTGGAATTTCTGGAAGCAGAAGGTTTTTAAAGGGTGGGGCAGGGAGACCTTCCCAGGGCTGAAATCACCCCAAGTAGGCTGTTTCCTATTCCACAGCTGCGTGGGACCAACCCTTTGAATAGATTTCCAGCTGGTTCCTTCTAAACTGAAGTTCAATTTAAATTGAGTTAAAATGTTAAAAAAAAAAAAAAAAAAATGCTATGCCTGAGGAATTGTCTGCCCCATCCTCCCAAGATGGGAAGTTTGAAGCGAGAGGGGTCTATTGAGCAAAATCGAACATGGAGAGACCTAGGTTCCTTGCAGAGTTTTCATTTTGCTTCCCCTACTATGCATTGAGTCTTTCAGCCTGTGATGGGCACTTGACATGCATTATCACTTTCAATCCTCATAACTTTTTGACATTCCATTTTGTAGATGAAGAAACTGAGGCTCAGGGACATTAAGGGATTTTGCCAGGGTCGCATAACTAAGGGCAGAACTAGGTTTCAAACCCAAGCTTCTTTTGGTCAATGTCCAGTCTCTTTCCACTGAGCTACACAGGCAATACCAAGTAGTACAACAACTAAGACTAATAAAAAGACATTTTGAAAAGTAACTTGGGAAAGTTGGGCTACTACTTCTTTACCCCATTAATCACTTGGTATTTTCACAAGGGAATAAAATACACTCTCTTAAAGCTTCACAACTGCTCTAAGAATAACTAGGGTTTGTAAAAGCCCTGGCAATATTTCTTTTGGGTTTCTTATGGTAGTATTTGTTCATCTTTAATTGAATATTTAAACTTTTGAGCACAAATGGTAGGTTGTCAGTGATGTCCCAATGGTCACACACTCATTTTTCCAAGCATGTAAAAGCGGAGGAGAGGTGGGCCCACTGCACTGGACAGAAGACACGCTAGTTACGCCGGCTGTGGTCTCTTCTGGCGGAGCAACAAGGTGGTGATTAAAAAGGAAAGAAACATAAGGAAAAATAACCGTAATCTCTTAGTTACTGCTGTTGTTGTTATGCCATTGAGTCGGCCCTGACCCAAGGTGACCCCATGCACAATGGAAAGAAATGCTGCCTGGTCCTGTCTATTCCCACGACCAGCTGTGGGTTGGACCATTGTAATCCATAGGATTTTCATTGTCTGATTTTTGGAATTAAATCACCAGGGCTTTCTTCCTCTTCTGGAAGCTCTACTGGAATCCGTTCAGCATCATAACAACACGCAAGCCTCCTCTGATTGGGCATTAGGTGCATTGGCCAGAAATCAAACCCGGTCTCCTGCGTGGATGGCAAGAATTCTACTACTGAACCACCAGCGTCCCCTCACTTGGTTTATAACATATAAATATCAGACATACAGTGTGTGGGCCTCCACTGGTACTGTCACCCCAGGACGCAGCAATTCTCTCTGTAGACACCAGAAGGAAGAACACCCCAGACAGGAGGAAATGGTTCACAGAACAACAGGAAGTGGTCACTTTCTGTGGAGATTGTTTTTTAAAAGATGCTATTTCTCAGATACTGTAGTATAAGATTAAATGTCATTCCTCCAGTTTATGAAAAGTCCTTTGTCCCCAGGCTCTACTCAACTGAGAAGTGGGCCTGAACCAAAGAGCCAACTTCAGAGCTCGTGGTGGGACTAGGAGGGTATGGCGCAGCTGCAAGGGGTCCCCACAGCTGCTCCCTGAAGCCAAGACTGTGGATGCAGAATGAGATGCTGCAGAAGGTGGGGGCAGACTCCCAGGAAGTCACAGCACTCACCAGCAACATGTAAGCCCTTGTGCCCTGTCTTCGTTATCTAGTGCTACTATAACAGAAATACTACAAGTGGATGGCTTTAACAAATGGAAATTTATTTTCTCTACAGCTGCTGACCAAAAGGTCTGCAGTTCATATCCACCAGCCACTCCTTGGAAACCCTATGGGACAGTTCTACTCTGTTCTGTAGGGTGGCTATGAGTTAGAATTAACTCAATGGCAACGGGTATGGGTTTTTGGTTTAGGAGGCTAGAAGTTCGAATTCAGAGCACGAGCTCTAAGGGAAGACTTTCTCTATCTGTCAGCTCTGGAGGAAGGTCGTTTTCTCTTCAGTTTCTGCTTCCTGGTTCCTTGGAGATATTCATGCGTCTTGGCACCTATCTCACCCCATCTCTCTTCTTTGCTTGCTTGTTTAATCTCTTTTATATCTCAAAAGAGATTGACTCAAGACACACCCTACACTAATCCAGTCTCATTAACATAACAAAGACAACCCATTCCCAAATGGGATTATAACCACAGGCATAGAAGTTAGGATTAATAATACATGTTTTTAGAGGTCACAGTTCAATCCATAACACCCCCCAAGTACTCACGCACCAAATTTTGCTTCTCTAGAAGTAAGCTCCTCTGGCCTACAAGGGGCTTTGCAGCTCTTGTGGCCTGCAGCCCCTAACAAGCCAGTACTGACCCTCAACATGAATTTTTTCTGCTGCTAAAGGTTATGACTATGCTTTTCCTCCTGGGGAACACAGAGGGAGGCTCAGTTCTAACGTGTTAGGTCCAAAAGGCCAAGACAAAATTAAAAAGGCTTCAAACCCAATGACAGTAGGTGGTAGGAAGGAAGCACGGGCCCTCCCTCCATTGGTCTCCCATTTCCTTTCAGACTCTAGGATGAACTTTCCGTGGGTAAAGGGGACGGCAGGGACAACCTTCATGTACTGAGCAGAGCAGCTTGGATGGAGACTCTGAAAGGCATTTGAAAGACACAGTCAGATCCTTCACCTCTGCAGGGAAGCCTCAGTAATGAGCTGCTATCATTTCCTTCAAATTAGCACATAATTTGATACAACTGCTATTCCCTGGACAATTAGGTGTCCAGTTGTTCTGTAATAATACTCAGATGATCTAAACCTGATTCATTTCGGGTTGGGTTTTCTTTCCCCTGGATCTCCACATATCTAATTAGCACCTTCTCCTGGAGGCAGACAGGAGAAGTCATTAACTGCTGCAAGCGTTGGCACGGTGCCCACACATTCCCTCTTTCACGAGACAGAATTCTCCAGACATGAGCCAACTGTCCACTGTGCTCAAAGCACTGAGAGGGAGACCACGTGTCCAGAGGGAACATGCCCTCCAGTGAGGAGAAACAAGGGCATGAAGGGCTTCAGTATGTGACAAAACAGCGAGCATGAGGAAGACAGGGCCATAAAGACATCGGCACCCAGAACTGTGGAGCAGTTGTCTCTGGCCGGGGCATCAAGAGGAGCTTACAGAGAAGGAATGAGGCATTTTAGTATTTTTCCTCATTCATCGTGGTTTCTGTGTGATGTCACATCCTGTGCTCTGAGACCACAGTCCACACGTACTTGTGAAGCCAGATTCTAAAATAAAGTTGGGATGGCATGAGCTGGAATACAGGCAGGTTTTCACCCTCAAAGCCAAAATGGTTAAATTTGACACTGATATCTGAGAGATATTTTTATAATTTTTGACGCTTATGGCAACATTATTGTTGTCAGTTGCTCTTAGTACATTAGAATTTATCTGATACTAATGCTAGCCAATTAAAGATGAATGAAACTATTGACTTCCTGAGTATCTTTACTTGAGCCCTGGGGAACTACTAAGTGGAGGAGTAGACTGGTCTCACTATACACGCAGGATTGCCAACCTCAACATGGCTTGGGAATCCTACACTTTTCTCTGATTAACCACTCCCTTGTTTTCCTCATCAAATTTTTCAAACTTTTCCCACCCTCCCCATACCTCTGACCCAGTCTCTTCCCTCTTCTCAGCAGTTAAACTTGACTCCCGCCTCACATGAGACAATGACAATTATCATCTGGGAACTTTGTCATCATCTCATCACCACATTTATGAATCTGTGTCCCCCAACCCACCCTCCTCCTTCTCTTCTGTAACAAAGAGAGAAACCGTCCCTCGTGTGATCTAAAGCCAGTCTCTCCACTTGGGCTTTGGATCCCATCTCTTTTCCACCATCTAACTATCCATTATCTTTTCTCCCATTGTAAATGAACTCTCCCCCTCAACTGGGTGCTTTCCATTTGTATCAATCAGGGTTCAACGGGGGGAAAATAAAACAGTAGGACATATATATTAAGGTATATTGTAAGAAATTGACTTAAGTAAGGGAGATGATCCTAGATCATCTGATGGACCTGACTCAATCAATTGGAAGGCCTTAAGAGCAAACTGAGGCTTTCCTGAGGAAGAAGAAATTCTGCCTGTGGACAGCAGCTTCAGCTTGTACCTGAGAGTTCCAGCCAGCGCTCCCTGATGACCTGTCCCATGGATTTCAAACTTGCCTTGTCAGCTCCCTCAACCAGCTAGTCAATTGATTATGAACTTTAATCACATCTATTAAATATCTTCACAACAATATCTAGGTTAGTATTTGATTGAATAGCTGGGGACTATAGCTTAGCCTAACCCTGGTAGCACAGTGGTTAAAGCACTTGGCTGCTAACTGAAAGGTCGGTAGCTTGAACCCATCAGCTGCTCCACAGGAGAAAGACGTAGCAGTCTGCTTCCATAAAGATTTACAGCCTTGGAAATCCTATGGGGCAAGTTCTACTCTGTCCTACAGGGTTGCTCTGAGTCAGAATCAACTCGACGGCGATGTGTTTGGGTTTACAGCTTAGCAAAGTTGACACATACAACTGACCATCACACCATTATCTATGAAGTATGTTCAATTATCCCTCCGTTAACTGCACATTACCCTCCAACCATCACTCTATCTTTCTCCTCTCTGATACACTGAAACTTCCCCCGTAAAATTGCCTCAGCTCTTTAGGTCTCCACTCTCTCATCTGCATTCTAGGGTATTTCACAAGATTTCTCTTCTGTTTGGAATTTCATTACCCTGCTCTTCAGCTCATTAATACTCACTTAGCTTAATCACCACTTCCTCAGGGAGGTCTTCTCTCACCACCTAGTCAGTAAACAATTATTAATTGAGCACTTTCATCTGTGTGTCAGGCATCACACTCACTGCTGCATCCCTAAGGCCTGGCACATAGAATTAATAAATACTTCTTGAATAAATGATTTAATGTTTTTAGTTATACCGCATGACTTAAAATTCCAAAACTGATTGTTCAAAAAAGAATTTGCTTAAAAAGCCAAAATGTCTCAGTACTATGGTGACAAAAGTATGGTTCTTCTGTTAACATCAAATGAAGGCTATTGTAAACTTCAGCAAAAACAAAAAGCTTCACAAAATGGCATAACTCAAGTATAAAGCTTTACTAATTGTCTATTGCTGTATAACAAGTTACACAAAAATTTTATGGCTTAAAAGAACCATAAACATTTATCATAGCTCACAGTTTCTGAAGGTCAGGAATTTGGGGCAGCTAAGCCGGAGATTCTCATTTGTAATCTCTCATGAGGTTGCAGTCAAGATGTTGGCTTGAGTCTCAGTCATCTGAAAGTTTGCCTGAGTTTGAATCAAGGAACCCCCAACATGTAGCCTGCTGGATTTGCCTCAGGCTGGAGGATTCACTTCCAAGGTGGCTCACTTCCATGGCTGGAAAACTGATGATTGCTATTGGTGAGAGGCCTCAGGTCCTCTTCACATGGGCTTCTCCATAGGGCTGCTTGAGTATCTTCATGACATGGTAACTATCTTCCTCCAAAGCGAATGATCCAAGAGAAGCCTTAGAAATCACACACCATCACTTCTGTGGTATTCTACTGGTCACACAGACCAGCCATGAATCACTGCAGGAGAAGCCTACACAAGGTCATGAATATCAGGAAGTGAAGACCACTGGGGGACAACTTGGAGGCTGGTTACCACAATCTGCCCTCCAGCCCCCAATGATTCAGATTCCTCCCACATGCAAAATATAACCACCCCCTCCCAAGGCCCCTAAAAGTCTCCTCCCATTACAGAATCAACTCAAAGTCCAGAATTTCATCATCTAAGTTAGATCTAGGTGGGATGAGGTTCCTTGGATCAATTCTCTATAAATACAACTCCTCTAGTACAGTTTCTCTCAGTTTGTGAATTAAAGAGCAAATTATCTTCCTTATTCCATATACCCAAAATACAATGATGGAACAAACAATAACTATAGACACTTCTGTGGGGGAAAATGTAAGACACAGGAGTTTTGGGCCCATAAATTCTGAAATCCAGAAAGACATACGTTGGGGGTTCTTTGATTCAGACGCACGGCCTGAGAATGAATGATTCTCTAAGGCTCTAGGTTGCTCACTCTGTATATTTGTTTCTTCCCTCAGAGTCGTCCTTCCTTTTCCATAAAAGGCAGCATTTTTGCAAGTGAGTAGTTTTCTCAGCCTGCTTCCTGCTTGGAGAAGTTTGGGAGGTCTGAAGACCACTTTTCATTTTGTATCATCTCTGTTCCTTTCAGTCTAAGCTGGTGATTTCTTGCTAATATAATTCTCTCAAAAATGTTGTTGATCTTCTATGAATCTCTCTGGGGTTCACTACATTAGACAAAGAAGCACACCTACATATCTCTTTGAGATAAGCCCTTCCCTACCTTGGGCTTCTGCTGAGGCTGCTGAGGGTCAACACTCTTAAGAAGCCGTATTATTTAATGGATCTGTGAGGCATGCCCTTAAAATTGTTAGAGGGCCCTTAGTATGACTGACAGGCTCTTTGACGTATCACCTTAAGTCTTTCTGAGGTACTAAAAATGGATTTTACAATCACCTCCTCCATTTCATTCTTAGACCACATTGTCCTGACCATGTCCTAGGTTTGATCTTCTCCTGGAGCATTTCTTAATTTCAGCATTGTTTGCTCTCTGGAGAAGCTGGGGATTTTCAAAACTCTCAAGCCCTTCCTCTTTTATGTTTAATAATCCTTCCTTTAGCTTATCTCTCTCCTCTCACATTTTACTATCTGCAGCAAGAAGGCAGGTGGTCACGTGGAAAGTAAGAAAATGCACTAGGTGATCTAGCTGAAGAGAGTTCCAGGCAGACTGTTAGGGAGCTAACAGTTTTTCCAAGGCTATTTAGGCTTTCAGTAACCGTCTCCTCAAGAATCTTATAGTTTCTGCTCACTTCCTGGTTCCAAAGACACACGCACATTGTTAGTTTTTTATGATGGCTACACCTCTCTTCCAGGTACTAAAGTTTGTGTTAGTTATCTGTTGCAGAATAACCAATTACTCCAAAACTTAGCAACTTAAAAATTTATTCTCTCTCATAGTTTCTGTGAGTCAGGAAATGAGAAGTGACTTGACTAGGTGGTTCTTGTTCAGAGTCTTTCGGAGGTTGCATTTAAGATATTGGCCTAGGCTACAGTCATCTGAAGGCTTGTGTGGGGCTGGAGGATCTGATTCTGAGGTGGCTCACTCACATTACTGACAAGTTGATGCTGGCTGTTGTCAGGAGGTCTAATTCCTTTCCATGTGAGCCTCTCCAGAGGGCTGCTTAAGTGCCCTCATAAGATGGCAGTTAGTTTCCTCTAGAGCAAGTGATCCAAGAGAAACCAAGGAAAAAAATGCAATGTCTTTTATGACTTAGCTTCAGAAGTAACATACTGTCACTTCCATAGGATTCTATTTGTCACATGGGTAAGCCATGATTCAGTGAAGAGACTACACAAGGATATAAACAACAGAAAGTGAGGATCACCATCTTGGAGCCTGGCTACCACAAAACTAACAATATAAGACACAATTTTGAGCAACTGATAGAGTGTAAGAGATTTTATTTAGAAGTTTTTCCAACATTACAAAATTAGCCACACAGTTTTTATTTCCTTCTCTATTAACGGTTTCTGCGTTGGATGTTATTTACATAATCATATTAAAAACATTATTTGCTTTCAGATTTCAACATGTAGGGAAATCATAGGAGACTTCGAAAATTAGTAGTACAAAACAGAATATCAGTGTTTAAATTCTGGCGATATCAATGTAATGGTTTAGCTAAAGACTGGGGTGGGGGTGGAGTGAACAGAGTGGAATGAAGTATATGGGCACTAATTCTCTACCTCACATCACGAGGAAAGAAGAGACACTACCTATAACCGATTGATCGAATAATAAAGATTCGTATACAGTGTTTAAATTTATGTGGGTAACCATTAGGTTCTTAGGTGATGACAGAAGAACTATAAATATTACTTTTAAAATTGCAAGGAGATAATAAGAATGCTGACACACTGTAAAAATTGTAACCTACGGCATAGAAAAATTCTTATAAAAATTGTTAAAAAGGGAACCTAATTTGCAGTGTAAACTTTCACCTAAAAAAATAAAATATTATGAAAAGAAAAATCGCAAGAAGAAGTTGGGGAGAAAAGGTGGAGGGTAGTGTTATTGATCTAAAGTTTTTAGCCTTCATGGATATCAAAAGAAAAAAAACAAATCCACTGACGTCAAGTCAATTCCAACTCGTTGTGACTCTATATGACAGAGTAGAACTGCCCCATAAGGTTTCCAAGGGGCAGCTGGTTAATTCAAACAGCCAACCTTTTGGTTAGCAGCGGAGCTCTTAACCACTGTGCCACCAGGGCTCCAGGCCTTCATAGATAGGAGTCAATAAATATTGCTTCAAACTAATGAAGCAAAAATGATAGGTCTGAACATATTGTTTTGTTTTGTCTAACAAAATGTTAATACTGTTTATCACTAGGTAGAAAGATTTTGAGTGGTTTCTATTTTCTTCCATTTTTAATCTGAATTTTCTAAATACTCCATAGTAAAATATTTATTAAATTTAAGGTACCAAAAAACAAAAAGAGAGAAAGCAAGAACAGAAATGTATTTAAAGATATATCAGAAACTCTTAAAAATTGTTCCTGTTATGATTTATTTTATTACAAAGTTTATTTTGACTGAAAATTCCTAATTGTCAGAGCAGGGCCCCCTCTGTGCTAAATTCCCCATAGGAAGGCAGTTTGAGCCAAGAGGTCTGTCTCCATTGTCTCCTCATTGGTCACAAGCGACAGCCACAAGAACTGTTGACCTGGTGCCTCGGAGAAAATAACCAAGTTTTGAAGAGTTGGCCTCAAAACAAAATTGCTGGAGAAACAATGCACTCCCAGAGAGCAGGAGAAAGAGAATCAGAGCCCAGTGTTTCCTCCTGATTGAAGAAGCGGAGACGCCGCCATCCAATATCACATAGCCTGGCGGCTGGTGGGGAGGGACAGGGCAGGGAACCACAAAGATGGTCCTGCTCACTATCAGGCTGACGTTTCTGGACCTAATTTATCCATTTAGGTAAATTTGATCCTAATTTAAGGTTGAGAGGAGTCCTGGGTACTGCAACGGTTAACACGCTCAGCTGTTAACCCAAACGTTGGAGATTCAAGTCCACCCAGAGGTACCTCAGAAGAAAGGCCTGGCGATCTACATCTGAAAAATTAACCATTGAAGACCCTACAGAGCACAATTCTAATCTGTCACACTTGGATTTGCCATGAGTCGAAATCAACTTGACAGAAACTAGTTATTTGTTTATTTTAGTTTTAAAGTTGAGGGAAATTCTTAAAAATTCTTCAAATGTTGGCTAAAATATTACTTCCCTGTAATTCACTGAAAAGCTCTAAGTTACTTTCTGATTGTTATATTCACAAACGACACTTATTTCCAAACTTGTTGCGTAATTTGCTGAAAACAGTGCTCTTTTAATGAACTGTTAACATACATCTTTTGAGAATTTGGAGTTTCAATTTTTGTTCTTTTCACGGCATTAAAATGCAGGCCATTTTGAAACAGAAGCTGCTGTTCCAAAGGCTTTAGAACTTTGAACTAAAAAGGAATATTACTTTTAAATTATTTTTTCCCTTAAAAAAGGGATCATCAATTGTCCCAAAGGTGCAGCTAATATGGCAGGTAGGATGCTTGCCCTGGGCGGTCCTTGAAAAGGCGCGAACGGAGCAGTTCCTGTTGGCCAGCGCGATTTCCATCGCCCGCTGCGAGAGAGCGTTCCGCAATTTAAAACTAATGTCCTTACGCGCTTTCCGTAGACACACCCTGATTGCCTCTGCAGGTAAATGGGCAGCGGGTAGGTAGCATGCGTTTGTACGAGTTCTGCCTTTGGAGCCATTCTGCATGCCCTTCCGGAGGGACCACATCTCCTTCAGCCAGACAGGAAATCTATTTCGAATGTGAATCAGAGCTGGGCCTCATTGCCTGCCAACTTTTCATCCGTTTTCAAATAATATTTTTTTTCTTTTTAATTTTCTTTAAATGCAGTATGGCTGCCAAGACTACAATGACTGACTTGAAATTCTTTCAAAGGGAGAAACGTAGTCACAAGAACAGGAAATAAATATTTTTTTAATTAAATTGAATTGAGAGCAAAAATAATGGAAGTGGCTTCACCCAGGGGAAAAGCCAGCAACTGCAAATCCCCATAGACTTTTATCACTACTTAAGTAAATGGAAAAGTAAGGGCGAGGAAGGACGGACGATGAGAATAGTAATAGCCAGCCCCCAGCAAGGACTCACTCCCGCCGCTGGCGTGTTCCAAATGCTTTTCACGCATTGTCTCACTTAATCTGCGTAACAACTCTACGACATACATATTATTAGCCTTTTACAAAGGAAAGACAGAGAGAACATCTGTTTTTGCCGAGAAAAGAAAAAAAATCCTAAATAGGATTCATCTTGCTTTGCCGCCGCTTCAGATCTCCAGATTTCCATTTTCAAATTGCTGCCCTCACGCATCCTCATGCAACACAGGCTGGATGCTCTGCACAGTGCTTACGTGAATTTAAATGCTGTCTTCGTTTCTCTCCATCCTCACACCCTCACAACCCCACAGTTTCCTTTGTGGGGATGGGGGTGGGGGTCAGGGAAAGCACTGTGGTTCAAGCACATCCTGATTCCAGGGGAAAAGTTGTGATCACACCTCAGCTTGATAGAACTTCAGTCATGGAGAGACAAAAGGTGATCCAGTTTGACTCTGTATTTGACTGAGAAGATACAGAGGCTCAAGAAGGAGGAGTAACCTGCTTGAGTCACCCCGAGACTCAGTGGCAGAGCTAGATGGGAAGGAGCCCAGGCCCCCTGCTCCCAGCTCAGTGTTCTCCTCCCTTCAACACACGTCTGTGCCATTCCCCTTGGGTGGCACGTGTTTGTCTCTTCCCTCTCTCCGTTTCCCTCTTACTCCCCCTCTACATGGTGAGCTCCCAACACAGATCGGGTTGGTCTTCTACCCTCTTGAGAACCTACCATGCATCTTGCTTAGAGTAATGCATCCTCACGATTGACTATTGCCTCTATGTGCTCGATGGTTATATCCGTGCTCATCCCATATCATCTTTAAGGCCATCTATGCATATCGCACCCTGTGTCATTGTTCTCTTTTCTTATTTATTCAAATAAACTGAGAAATGAAGAAAAAATTGAAGCTGTCAATGATTTCATTCTACTTGGATCAACAATCAACAGCCACGGAAGAAGCAGCCAAGAAATCAAACAATGTATTGCATTGGGCAAATCGACTGCAAAAGACCTCTTAAAAGTTTTAAAAAGGCAATGACGTCACTTTGATGAGTAAGGTGCTCCTGACCCAAGGCATGGTACTTTCAGTTGCCTCATCTGTATGCAAAAGATGGACAATGAAAAAGGAAAGCCAAAGAAGAATTGATGCATTCGAACTGTGGAGTTGGCAAAGAATGCTGACTATCCCATGGACGGCCAGAAGAATGAACAAATCTGTCTTGGAAGAAATACAACCAGCATGCTCCTTAGAAGCGAGGATAACGAGACTTCCACGCACTTATTTTGAGTATGTTATCAGGAAGAGTCAGTCCCTAGAAAGGACATCATGGTTGGAGAGTGTCAGTAAAAACAAGGGAAACCCAGTATGAGATGTATTGACACAGTAGCCACAACAATGGGCTCAAACACAGCAACCATTATGAAGATGGTGCGGGACCAGGCAACATTTTGTTCTGTTGTATGTAAGGTTGCCATGAGTCAGAGACTACCTGATGGCAGCTAGCAAGGGCAAAACTTAGAAAAAGACAGACTTGAGAATTATTCCATATCGTACAGCAAACATATCGGCAAAAGTGAAAGAATTCTTAAGTTTAGCCTGAGGGAGCTACATGAGATGGTTAACATAAGACCCCTGCTCTTTGGAGGTTGTCACCTACGAGGAAAGGTCAGAGAGCTAGGCAGTGCTGTGCCCAGTGGAGGCCAACCTGCACGCTGAGGAGGCTTTCCAGTTTTGCTCCCGGGCAGGGAGAACAAAGATGGTTAGATTGACCCAGGGGACAAGGGAGTTGAGAATGTTGGCAAAAGCTGAGTTAAGCAATACGCCATGGAGCCCAGGTGAGAAAGGGGAGGAAGATGGGGGTGGTGGTGGCAGAAAGGAGTAGAAAGGAGGGGGTCATGTCTTTAAGAGGTCTAAGCATGAGAGTGACAGGTGTTGATGGGGAGAGGGACCCAGGAGGTTAGAGGACTGTGGTCGGGGAGTGGACACTGGGTCTTAGGACACAGGGGTGGTATACATCTGGGTGCTGATAAGTTCCAGCACTCATCAGCCTTCATAATTAGTGACGTTTCCCTGCCGGGGCACATACGAGAAAGGAAAATAATGGTGAGTCAATGGCTGGTCCTGAGTCCACTGAGATTTTATTGTTCATCACTGTGTTTTCTGGCTCTGCTGACTTCTTTCAAGGGACCCTCCTACAAAGGTTCTTCTGTAAGTAACAGATGTTTTGATTTTTCCCTTCACTCAGCCTTTGGAACACCTCGAGGATGTTCATTCCTTTTTTGGGCAAAACAATTACTGTGCAAACAGACTCATTTTCTCTTTCCAGTTACCATGAAGTTATCACTTCCACTTAAATAGAATCGGGACTAAAAATAGGTGTACTCAAGTGGGTTTCC
This sequence comes from Dugong dugon, assembly GCA_030035585.1. Lineage (NCBI taxonomy): Eukaryota > Metazoa > Chordata > Mammalia > Sirenia > Dugongidae > Dugong > Dugong dugon. Next base: position 93,557,494 of record CM057473.1, on the reverse strand, counting down.
ACCTGTCTCATCTTGCTTCCTGACACCTGCAGTCCCTCTTTGCAAAGCAAAATAAAGCTGTGTGCGGGCACACGGACACCCACCGACAAACGCAAGCACATTCCGCGAAATGGACATTGGAGAGAAAGACACTTTTATCTTTCCATCTCCTGTCTCTCTTTAGTTTCCAGAAAGCCAGGGAACAGAAGTAGCAGAAATGCCAAACGACATTTTTGGCCATAGCTTTGAAAAAAGAAGGCTCTGAAAAGTGGTCGGCCTATAAGATAGAGACGTAGGCTGGGTATGCTGCCTTTTTAAATGGCAAGGTTTTTTGTTTGAATAGGCATTGAGTTGGAATGGAAAGGTCAAAGCTGACAGACTAAACTCATACTCAGAAAAGCAGCTCGCAGTTCCTTTTCTTCCCACCACTTTCCCTCCCAAATGGAAGATTGCTGATGTCACCCCAGCTTTCGGCACAGCAATTAATGGCTCATGAGCACAAGCCAAAAAATAAAAAACCAGATTAAGAAATTGCTCAGGGAAATGCAATTGATGCTTAATGTCCTCCTCAAATCACCAATGACTCATGGTGACTGGATCATGATTTTTATCAAAGAAAATCTTCAGTCTTCTGTTTAGACAATAAACAGAGAGAGTCTCAGGTCCTTCCACGCTCCAGGCTCTTTTCTTCTCCTCACAGATGAAACCAGTTATTCCTGATACATGCTCAGTTTCAGCCCAGCCACTGGGACCAACCCAGCCTTCTCTCTGGGAGGATGTAGGAGCTCCAGATCAGCACCTGTCAAGGCGTCCATTATGCTTGTCTACTTCATTCACCGATTCACTACACACCCATCAATGACCCACCATGGGCCAGGCTTGGTGCTTGTTATTGGATATGCTGAGAGACTCTGCCTTCCAGAATCCCTCTGCAGCCTGAGGAGACAGCTGGTCATAGTACAGGGAGATGGGGTGGGGAGGGCCTCTGATGGGTTGGTTCAGGGTTCTCGAGAGCACAGAGAATGTGGAACAAGTCTCCCATTGTCTTTGGGCCCAGACCCTGCAAATGGGGCCCCTGCCAGTTTCCTCTGGCCAGGGTTTTATATTCCAGCCCAGAAACTGGTCTTACTTTTGTTCTTTGCACATCTAGGTGTTCACACATGTAGGTGATTGACGTGATGTTGCCAACCTGCACCCAATATGCTTATCTCCAGGTGCCTCACTCTCTAAACCAGTGGTTCTCATCCTTGGCTGCCCATTAGAATCACCTGGGAGACTTTTAAAACGTTGATGCCCAGATGTGTCAGTCAGGGTTCTCCAGAGAAATTTTATATATATATATATATATGCATGTATATATTTATTATTTACACACACACACACACACACACAAATATAAATTTATGTTAAGGAATTGGCACACAATTGTTGGGGCTGGCAAGTCCAAAATCTGTAGGAAAGATAGTAGGCTGGAAACCTGGGCAGGATGTCTATGTTACAGTCTTGAGGCAGAATTTCTTCTTCCCCAGGAAACCTCAGTTTTTTGCTCTCAAGGCCTTCAACTGATTGGATGAGTCCCAACCACATTATCGACAGTAACCTCCTTTACTTAAAGTCAATTGATTGTAGCTGTTAATCACATCTACAAGATGCCTTCACCGCCACACCTCGGTTAGTGTTTGATTGAATAACTGGGCACTATAGCCTATGAGTCAGAATTGACTTGACGGCAACGGGTTATAGCCTAGCCAAGTTTTAAGCAGGGCTTCGAACCAGTTCGGTCAGATTTGACCGCATGCTGAGAATTTACATTTTTAACAAGTTCCCTGCTGAGAATTTGCATTTCCACTCCAGATATACTGAATCAGAATCTACATTATAACAAGATCTCCAGGTGATTCTTATGTATAACTTCCTGGTAACTTGTTAGAAATGCAGATTCTCTGTTTGTCTGGTTAGAAGTCCTGGTTTTAAGACTAACCATCACACTGGCCACACCTTGGACTGATTAAATCACAATTCCTAAGAGTGGTATCCAGCAGGAGTACTTTGTAAAGCAGGTGATTCCAGTGTGTAGCCAAGGTCAAGAGTCCTGCTTTAGCTTCATTATTCTGACCAACCCAGTGATCTGCCCCAACTCCTGACACTGGGTCCACCTGACAGCTTCTGTCCCAACTGGCAAGTCAAGTCCACCACCAGCTCCCAGGGCCCATCCCCACTCTGGCTCATCCCCAAGCCGACAGCTCCCCAGCACCCATTCTGAGAGCTGGAGGCACTCAGAAAACTTGTCAAGGGTGATGGAAGGAAGCTTCTATTCCTGGTGCCTAACAGGGATTTCAGGAGTCTGTCAAATCTATTTGTCTTCAGTCTCTGAGTAGATTAGACACAGAGAAGAAGCCCACAAGGGCAAACAGATCTACTGCACTGAAAGCACCCACCCTCCATTCCTTGAATTCTAAGCTCCCAAGAAGCTCCAGCATCACTTCCCTTCAAGATGTGGAAAACAGGCTCCAGAAACTTAGAGCAAGGAACAATATTACCTTTTCCTGAGGGCCTCCCAGACACTAGGTATTTGACATGCATTGTTTTAGGTCTCACTCATATATGAACCCTATTTTATGTGTGAGAAAATTGAACCTCAAAGAGGATAGTAGAATGTTCAATTCTTCCTTGGGGTAAATGAAGAAATCAAGATTTGAATCCACATATGCCATTAAACCTTGAGTTCTTCCTTCTAGGTAAAGCCAGCAGGCACCACTTAGGTTCAAAGACAACGGATCCCGGTCCTCAAGTTAGAGGGACTCTCACGGCTCACTCCCTAGTTCACACGGTCTCTGAGCACCTCGTGTGTGCTGGGCTCTGTACTGAGGTGCCTTAGACAGACCCTGCCTTCCAGCAGTTTCCAGGCTAGGAGGAAGAGGTAGACTTTCACATGGATATTGCAACAAGGTATCTGGGTGCCAGGATCTGAAACAGGATTCAGTCATCATGCATGTATCCTATGGTTTAAGTTTTCCATTAGCCTCATATGAGTCTGATGAGCAGACTCTGGACCTGCACAGCATCTCCAGGCCCTTGGGAGACCCAGTGTGAACCACCCATTCAGCAGAAACATCTGGTAAACCTCCCTCCTAGCTTCTTAAACAACTAGGTTTCCACTTTGAAAGTTTATTTTCCCTGATCTGCTTTCTTCACCTGACAATAAACTTGGTTGCTTTCTTATTGATGTGTGTGTGTGTTTTTAAAGCCAGGACTGATTTATGGCTAAAGTATATGAAAAACAAATGTAAAACCGTGTTTTCATTTTGTCAGGTAGATGCCGGGTAGCAGAATGTGTCAGCAGTAAAACTCACATGATGATTTCACAGTTATTATTAGCCTTATGAGATTTTTGAGCCAAATAATCATTTTACCAATAAAGGACCAAATTCCAGACTATTGCTCTTATCTCTGCAGTATAATACATTCTGGCTAAAAAAAATAACCCCCAAACAGCACTGGGTTTTCAGTAAGGGCCATTTAAAGGAATTTATGGCTCATGGGTAATACACCTCAGACACGCTGCCTAATTTCAAATCCCAGGGTCTTTCCACAATGGTAGTGCCTCATACAGGAGTCTTCTTAAAAATAACTAGGCACTAGGAGCCCTGGTGGTGCAATGGTTGAGCACTCGGTTGCTTACCGAAAGGTCAGCAGTTGGAACTTGCCAGCCTCCGCGGGAGAAAGATGTGGCAGTCTGCTTTAAAGGTTTACAGCCTAGTAAGCGTATGGGGCAGTTCTACTCTGTCCTATACGGTTATTATGCGTTGAAATCGACTCAGTGGCAGAGGTTGGTCTTTTTTTGCTTCAGGAGCCCTGGTGGTGCAAAGGTTAAGAACTCGAGTGCTAACAAAAAGATTGGCGGTTCAAACTCACCCAGTGGCTCCATGGGAGAGAGACCTGGTGATCTGCTTCCATAAAGATTACAGCCAAGAAAACCCTATGCAGCAGTTCTGATCTGTCACATGGGGTAGCTAAGAATCGGAATCAACTTGATGGCACCCAACAACAACAACCAGACCCTTGGCTCTGACTCTCTCCTCCCTCTGCGCTTTATGGCTGGGGGCTCTCGGCCTCCCTCCACCCCTGCACTGCCTGCCCTTCCCACTGAGCTCTGAGTTCTCACCCTCTCCAAGTGCCTCCATCCTGCTTCCCACTTTACTCTGGTGCTGATGTCTGACACCAGCTGGTGGTTTGGATGTTTTCTTACTTCAAGACAGGGAGACAGACTAAATGATCTCTTGAAGACCCTTCCAGGTTTGCGAGTCTAGGAATCCAGGGAAATGAGAGTGGCTTGTCTTCCAGAGGCAGTTCCATCTGGAGCCATCTGGCTCCTGCGTCCACACGGCTCAGCTCTTCCTCCACCCCCAGGGTCTCCTGAGCGGGGCTCAGGCTGGGAGAATTTACGTATCAGCTACCTTTCTGAGCTGCAGTCTTAAGCCCAAAAACTACGTTCTTTTCACCCCTGAAACAGAGAAGCACACTTGGAAGAACAGAACTAGTCCTTCCTGAATCTAGTTATTGGCCAGGTCTGCCCACGAGAATCCATTTCTCCAAGGCCAAGCTCTGTTTGATCGCCGACCGGAGACGGAAGCAGCAGCCATGCAGTCACCAAGACAGGGAGAGGCGCCAGGCATCACGGTGACTATTCCCCGGAGGCTGATCCATTAGTGGAAAGGAAGAGGATTTCACAGTCTCTACTCATCTTGGCCTTGGAAGAAAGTCCGAGAGATCTACTTCCAAAAAATCAGCCACCAAAAACCCAGTGGAGCACAGTTCTACTCTGACACACACGGGGTTGCCATGAGCTAGAGTAGATGCAGTAGCATCTGGTTTTTGTTTTCTCACTCATCTTGGCAGGCCAACCGAGAAATAAAGTGGCTGGTGGAGTAGTGTGTGTAGGTGCCACTGCTGGGAAGCCCTGGAAACCCTCAAAGGCCACACAAGGGCTTCATTCTCACCATTACGCAGCAGAGGTAAGACTCCCTGGTAACAGCTACCACTCAGTGGGAGAAAGGACAGCCAGTTTCAGGGCTTTCCAGCTGTGGGTTAGTGAGCTCCCTGCCTGGATGTGTTTGGTCAGACACCCAACAGTTTCTTATTAATGGCCCTAAAACCTTCCATTGATCCATTTGCCCAACAGCGTGAAGTTGGAACTCTCAAACCTCATATCTGAGGCCCTCCAACATCTGGCTGTGTCTTAGTCATCTAGTGCTGCTGTAACAGAAATACCACAAGTGGGTGGCTTTAGAGACAGAAATTTATTTTCTCACTGTTCTGGAGGCAAAAAGTCCAAATCAGGGTCTAGGCCACGTTATTCCCTCCTTGTAAGTAGCCCCAGGTGTTCCTTGGTGATCCTCACACGACCTCTGTCTTCTCCCAGGTGTGTGTCCAATTTATTCTTTTTATAACTCAGAAGTGATTAGGTTTAGGACACATCTTACACTGATATGTATTCATTAGCATAGCAAAGAAACCCTATTTTCGAGCAGGACGACACTCACAGGTACTATAAAAGAAAAACCCTGTTGCTGTGAAGTCAATTCCAACTCATAGCGACCCTATAGGACAGAGTAGAACTGCCCCATAGAGTTTCCATGGAGTGTCTGGTGGATTCAAACTGCAGACTGTTCAGTTAGCAGCCGAACTCTTAACCACTGAGCCACCAGAGCTCCACCCACAGGTATAGGGGTTAAAATTTCAACACTTTTTTTTGGGGGTGGGGCACAAATCAATCTATAACCTGTCTATATTTCCTTATTTCCTATTCACACTCTGCACTTGATGCATTCATTCATTCATTGAATGGTTTGTTATTGAAAAGAAATTATGGACCAGGCACTATTCCTTTATATTTGCCCCAGGCTCTCTTTCCTCCAAGCTTTCCCGCGAAGTGCCCCCTCTGGCTTGGAGTATGCAGGCCACTGATCCTTCTGCATAGATGCACATCCCACCCAGCCTTCAAGGCCTAGCTCAAAGGCAGCCTAAGTGACTGGGCCCCTCGCTGGCAGGATCCTCCTTCTGAGTGCAGTGACCGTAACACTTGACCTCTCCGTTCCTTGTGGGGCACAACACTCTCGACCTTGTGTTATAGTCATTTATGTCATCTTATTGCACACACAGACTGTGAGCTTAGTGAAGGCAAAATCTGTGTCTAATTTATCTGCATATTTACTGAATGAAAGTAACCAAGAGAAACAATTTGTTGGATGGGATGGATGGGAAGGAGTAAGACCAAGTTATATGCAGGCTCCTTTCAAGACTCAGGTGTCGAAGAACATTGAGGTTTAACTTCTAACTGTGCATTTCCCAAAGCATTTTCTAGAGAACACTATGTCAAGAATTGGTGTGTCCATTCATGGAGAGTCTGAGAGGTTCCATTTATTTTGTTATATTCAACGCTGCCCAAATGTGTTGAACCACAAGGTTTCTCTCAAGTAACAACTATTTACCATCTGTCTTAGCTGTCTAGTGCTGCTACAACAGAAACACCACCAGTGGATGGCTTTAGCAAGGAGAAATTTATTCTCTCACAGTCTAGGAGGCTAGAAGTCCAAATTCAGGGTGCCAGCTCCAGGGGAAGGTTAAGCCAAACACTTAACCACCTTGAATATGGAGGGAGGGGCTATTCTTGAAGACCACACTAGTCCTCCAACTCGAGGGTGCTGGAAAGAGTAGAACGGCAGGGCAAGCCCACTTCCCAGGACAACTGCGCTTGAGCCCTCTCACCCTTTCCTCTTTCCATCCCTTTTGAATTGGCTAGGGGATATGTAAGAGTGGGAGAGACTAGTGGACTAGGACCCTCAGTAAGAAATATATTTACATGGTTACCCAGCACACATGTATCTAGGCATACAAAAACTGAACAAAAAGTTTCACAAAACATTACTTACCCTTACTACATGCAACATTATCTGATATTTTCTATTCTATTCTACTTTTTTTTTTTTTTTTTAAACGCTGGCTGTGATCCATTAAATTGGTTTCATGACCCTCTAGTGGGTCAAAAAATATAGTTGGAAAAATACTGGATGAGCTTGTTTATTTTATAGATCGAAAATTCCTGGAAAGTTACAAAATCTGCCAGATTAGAGAATAGTTAAAAGCAGGGACTGGAGAAAACTAAGACCATTTCATATGAAGGCCCTGCTGAGTTGGACTGTCTTATCATCTGGTTATATCTGAAGATTATAAAACAGAGTTTGCAAACCCAAATGCCCATGGGAACCAATCAGGTAATCTACGTAAAAAACCAGGCCTGTGTTAGGGAGTTCCTGGATGGTGCTAACAGTTAGTGCACCCAGCTGATAACCAAAAGGTTAGAGGTTTGAGTCAACCCAAAGGCACGTCGGACAAAAGGCCAATCTACTTCCAAAAAACCAGCTAGTGAAAACCCTATGAGATGTAGTTCTACTCTGACACACATGCAGTCACCATGAGTCAAAATCGACTTGACAGCAACTGGTGTTAGAGAGGCTGGAGCAGTGACTGGTGGGGAACTGGGCAGCGTGTGCTCCTTACAAAGGAGCAGCCGCTCCTCGGCTCCCACTGCTCTCCCGTGAAGAAAGGTGGGCCTGTGATTGTCACGTCCTCTGAATTTCAAGAGAAACTGGACATCTGAACTTTAATGTGAAAGATCCTGGTTTTTAAATGCTAGCAAATACTTTTAAAAAATGTTTAAAGCACTGTGAAGGCAACTTCACAGATCCAACTTTATCTCCAAACCATAAATGACCTGTGGGCTGCCTGTTTCAGAGGCTGCAGAGCTGATGATGGCGGAGGGAGAGCCAGACACAGAGGGAAGGGAACAAAGGTAGCTGAGGACGGTAGATGAGATGTGGCAGGGCCCAAACTAGACTAGTGACAGTGGAACAGCACCCAGGAACAGAGCAGATGCAGGAACAATTTAGGAGATGGAGTCCACAGGTCTTAAGTGACTGGCTAGATATGGCGGTGCCGGGGAGGAAGGCTAAGAGAGGGCAGCTGAGCGACGGTGCGCCAGGAAATCTGGGAAGAAAGAAGGATTGAGTGTTTCAGTAGTGCCTCCATCAAGGGCAGTGGGAAGGCTCACAGCTGAAGGATAAGAGGACTCTGAGCTGGTGAGGAGATGGCCCGGCTATTCTTTCAGTGTGGTAGCGGTGAACTCATGAAGAAAAGATGTTCTCTCAAGCTGTGCTTTTCAAGACTTCTGCCAAAAGAGGAGATACTTGCCTACAAATACAGATCACCATGATAAGCAGCTTCTGGGAGGGCCAACGAGGCCCTTCGAACCTTAGGGAACCCAATATCAGTACCATTCCATGGCATGTGGCATGCCTCTTCCCCATCCCAGCATGGCGTCTATGAGTCCAAGCTGCTGCAAACAGAAAAGCTCCTCTTTCCAACGCTTTGTGCTGTAAAAAGTCATCATTGATCTTTTGCGTTGTGTTTATACCTGTGGCCTGTTCTGTAACTGCAAGTCACATCTTCCCATTCAAGGTACCCTGCTCTTGACAGCTCTCCCTTCAATCCCTAATAACCTTGTCTGGCTCACCTGCCGTGGACATCCTCCATATCTCTGGTCTCGAAAGTAGGGGGAACATACCCCAGAGGTTGTATAAGCCAACCCATTAAGGTGCAGAATGGAAATATTAGAATCTTATTTATATTTTACTTTTATTTCATTCATTTTTAATCTATACTTTTTGTATATATTACTAAAGTAGTACTGACATATATTTTCTCAATATGTAAATATACATATATTAGCAGTGCATACTCAACAGATTTTTATTAATAAGAGTGACGATTAAAGATGTTTGGAGAACCTTACTCTGTGTCACAATCATCCATGTGAAGAAACTAGGGTGGTGCTAGGATCAGACCAAGATGGTTCAATGGTACACAGTCTGGAGGCAGGGAATGAATGAGATAGCTTCCAACTCTCCTTGGTTGCCTGCTGATTTAGTGAAGAGAAAGAGACAGCGCTCCGATTCTTATGATTCAAGGAGCCACATCCCTCCAGACTGACTGCAAAAACCAGGACTCTGTTGGACATTAAAATGCTGCCTGGAGTTTTGCTAAATGCTAAGAAGGCATCATCTGCCCAATGCATCTATTAATTTGTTGTGTTATTTGAAAGCAAACAAGAAAAATAAAACAAAACCCAGAAAGCCTTCTTGTTGATGGACATCCCTCAGCACTGTCTCCAAGCTCACATTTTGTGTCAGTACACATCTGCCTCTCTTCCTGCAGCAGTGTTCAGGGAGGTTGTGCCACAGAAAGGTTAATTATAACAAAATTGCAGGGGTGGTGCTCGCAGCATCCCCTCAGAACAGAGTGGCCCAGGCTCCCTCCTAATCCCATCTGGAAGGCAGGGCTCTCGGCTCGGAAATGCTCCCTCACCAAGTCTTCCCCTTACCTTCTGCATTCTCAGACTGTTCCCTTGAGCACACAACAGGTGGGGTGTTGGCCAGAAACAAGTATTCCCTGGGCTGCAGGTGGAGAAAGGGACTCTGCCCAGAGGCAGGCCTGGACCAAACTAAGAGTTATGTCTTAGGGATTTCCATTTCTGGGACATCTTGCTCACATATAGAGGGGAGCTTTTTCTGGCTCAGGCCCTGCCATCTCTCCTCCCCTAGAAAAGGCTTCCTCACAAAGCTTTCCCTCTGAACGTTCACCCACCAGAAGTGGTAGCTTGCTTAAGCTTCTCAGTCCCTATGTGCTGCCCAGGTGCCTTCCTGCCTTTGGAAGAAGCAGACCTCCAGTCCTCTGATTCAACACTTCCCTTGCTCTGTCTCGGTCCGCCTCTCAGTGCCTGGACTCCTTCCTCCTCTTTTGTTCCCTGGGATCCATAAGCCAAGTTCTCTCCTAGGAGATCTTGGAGGCTCCTTCTTGCTATATTTTATCAGTAAACTTGGCAGCACACTCTATTTCATGAATATAAGAGAAAGAAACTTTTTTCTAATAAAAATAAGCAATTACCATACTTCTATATTCTAACGGAGGGGCAGTATTCATCCCCGAGGAAGACTGCTCTCCTGTTGGAGAAAATGCCTGAAAAGGTATTTGGGTTATGCGAAGTGGGGCACCCTGGACTAGACTAGATGGGTGAGGGGTGAAACAGGGAGAGTGCTGGATTATTCTGCATAATAAAGTAATAGGGATTTTGGAATTGTACACTGTCATCTTAGTGATCAGAGAGGAGATTTGGGGTCTAATACAGAAATGTGCAGGAAAGAGAGGTCTAAGAAACATACAGGAAAGCCAGGGACTAATGGGGAACCCAACTCACTAAGAAAATCTCCTTAGAAGGAATGATTAATTTGTAGAATCAGATATCTGACATTCAATTTGAAGTTCTAAATATAACTCCTTCCCCCCAAATCATGAGTGGCATCTGTTATAAATCGCAACCTGTGATGGCAGGGCTCTGAGGGAATTAAGGTGAAAGGGTGAGTGTCAGTCACCTGTTGGAGTGACAAAGAGCAGAGAGCGGACAGTGGCCCCAGAAGGCAAAAGGGCAAGATGAATACTGAGAATTTAATGGGAACAGGAATGTGAAATGAGGGGTGAACGCAAGAATCCTTGGACATCTTCAAGAGGGCACTGAACCTGGATGAGGACTCAAGCAATCTTATTTGAACAGTAAATAAAAGGAACTCCCATATGGATTTCTTCTAGGACATCAGAGTTAGATACACGTGACCATTTCCCCACAACTGCAGCCTTATCCAACCAAAGAGAGTACTTATTGAGAGTGTCATCGGCCATCTGGTTAAGCTCACAGGTCGTGTGTGTGTGTGTGTGTGTGTGTGTGTGTGTGGACAGGTAGGGTGAAGCCCAGGACCTGACTCTCACAAGCTGGGTGTAAGATAGTAGCATCAGAAGTCCTCTAACTTCAGGGGGATAAGAATCACCATCAGCCCAAAGCTGGTCCCTATGAGGCAGACGTCAGACATAACTCCACTCTCCTTTTTTTACCTCTTCTAACACCAGCCATCCTCCCCATGGCACTCTCTACTTCCCTGCCTGGTTTTGATAATTCATTGCAATGGCCACATAGAACTCACAGACCATACTCACAATTCTGTGATCTGTTAGGGAAGTAACAGAGGATCAGGATCAACTTGAAAGTAACAGGATACACCTCAGGAGACAGGATACAGCTCTTCAATCAGGACAGCTTCCAACCAAGACAGCTCTCAGTTTCTTCTCGGCCGTGCCCAAGGCAGGCAGCTCTTCTCTCAGCAGTGCCTATTGCCAGGCCTTGCTCTCAGCCTGGCCTCTGCTTCTGGGCCTTGCTCTTCACCTCTGGCCTGCTTGGGCAAGTGTTACAGCTCTTTAGCTCTGCCAATAAGTGCCTGAGGCATCCCACTCTGCCAGCAAGCCTCCTGCCCGAAGGTGCTCAACTCTCTCTCAGTTTGTGGGTTGGCAAGCCAACTGCAATCACCACGTGCTGGTCTCCTGGTTTCCGCTACTCATACTAGTGCCACCATTTCTCTATTGCTGGGTTTTTCTGCAGTTGCTGCTGTTTCTTGCCATCTTCAGTGTTACAGCTCTCTCTCTCTTCTGTGTCTAGGAGGTTCTCAGTGGAGGAACCTCAGATCCAAAGGATGCGCTCCACTCCACACTCTTCTTGATGGTAGTGAGATCCCCCTCCAAATTCTGTGGGATTGGCTCTTGTAAGCCTAGCAGGATGGCGAAACTGACCAATCCCTTTGGTAGGCTGTGACTATGGTCACTCAACTTACCTAGTAATTGACCAGTCCCCACAAGGTCACTTAATCCTGTTGGGTGGTTTTACACACCCTATTTGCACAGTAGACTGACCAGTCCCTTTGCAAGATTGTGGCCTAGCAAATCATCTTGGCAGAACTACAGACCCACAGGCAGAAAGGTCATATATAAAAAGAAACCCGTTGCACTGCTCTGGACAATAGGAGCACATTTAGACCCGCTCCTCTTTCCCTGCCCTGAGGAGCCAGGACATGCTGAGAGGGAGGCAAGCAGAGCAGCTCCAAGACTGGTCCAGCCTGCTCCAGGCTGACTCCTGCTTTCCATTCACTTCCCGCTTTAACGTTGCCCCTTACTCTCATCCCACCACCCCACTGTGTCCTTCTCTTCCAAAAGAAAAAGAGTATGGAACTGGCCCAAGCCTCCCAACCAGTCAGGCTTCCTTTCAATTGTGTGTGGAGGGGACCTTCCCACCTGGGTGCAATTTCCCCTTGCCTGAATTTGTTCAAGGAGCCCTGGTGGCACAGTGGTTAAAGTGCTCTATCATGAACCCAAAGGTCGGTGGTTTGAACCCACCAGCCACTCTGTGGGAGAAAGACGTGGCAGTCTGCTTCTGTAAAGATTTATAGCCTTGGAAACTCTATGGGGCAGTTCTACTCTGTCCTTTAGGGTCGCTATCAGTCAGAATCAACTTGATGGCAACAGGTTTTTGGTTTTGGAAATTTATTCAAGGGGTCATTGGTTGTTCAATGGTAGAATTTTCACCTTCCATGCAGGAGACCCGGGTTTAATTCCCAGCTAATGCACCTCAGACAGAGCCACCACCTGGCTGTCATTGTAGGCTTTCATGTTATGATCCTGAATAGGTTTCAGTGGAGCTTCCAGGCTAAGACGAACTAGGAAGAACAGCTTGGTGATCTACTTTCAGAAATTAGCTAATGAAAACCCTGTGGATCACAATGGTCTGATCCCATCATGTACCGGATTGCCATAAGTCGGGGGCTGATTCGATGGCAACTAAAAATAATGACAAAATTGTTTATGCACAACCTCTGGAGTGGCAGTCAGATCCCCTGTATTCCAGCACAGCTCTGCCCCAGTCAACTATGTGACCTAAGGGAACTTGCTTCCTTTCCCTGGATGTCAGGTTCTGCACCTATACGGTGATGGGTTCGATCCTCCCAGTCCCCTTGGGATGTAATGTCGTAGAATTCTAAGCCCTTCAGTGTCATCTGCACTATTTGAGTTTACATCAGCAATTGTGATGGTCTATCTTTTACTCTAAGTCTATCTGTCTCTACAATCCAAGTTGCAGTTCCTGCCATCATTTACCTATAGCTCTCTTTGACAGTCATCCTCACTTCCAAGGAGCAGTCTGGTTGTATTTCTTCCAAGATAGACTTGTTCATTCTTCTGGCAGTCCATGATTTATTCAATATTCTTTGCCAACACCATAATTCAAAGGCATCGATTCTTCTCTGGTCTTCTTTATTCATTGTCTGGTTTTCCCATGCATATGAAACCATTGAAAATACCATGTTGCGTGTCAGGTGCACCTTAGTCCTCAGAGTGACATCTTCGCTTTTTAACACTTTAAATAAATTTCCAAAACCAAAAACCTGTTGCCATCAAGTTGATTCTGACTGATAGCGACCCTAAAGGACAGAGTAGAACTGCCCCATAGAGTTTCCAAGGCTATAAATCTTTACAGAAGCAGACTGCCACGTCTTTCTCCCACAGAGTGGCTGGTGGGTTCAAACCACCGACCTTTGGGTTCATGATAGAGCACTTTAACCACTGTGCCACCAGGGCTCCTTGAACAAATTCAGGCAAGGGGAAATTGCACCCAGGTGGACACAGATTTGCCCAATGCAATACATCTTTTGATTTCTTGACTGCTGCTTCCATAGGTGTTGATTTTGGATCCAGTAAAATGAAATCCTTGACAACTTCAATCCTTTCTCTGTTTATATTGATGTCGCTTATTGGTCCAGTTGTGAGGATTTTTGTTTTCTTTATGTTGAGGTGTAATCCAAACTGCAAGCCATAGTCTTTGATCTTCATCAGTAAGTCTTCAAGTTCTCTTTGCTTTCAACAAGCAAGGTTATGTTATCTGCATAACACAGTTTGTTAATGAGTCTTCCTCCAATTCTGATGCCACGTTCTTCTTCATATAGTCCATTTTCTCAGATTATTTGCTCAGCATACAGATTGGATAAGTATGGTGAAAGGATGCAACCCTGATGTACACCTTTCCTGACTTTAAATCACATAGTATCTCCTTGTTCTGTTAGAACGACTGCCTCTTGGTCTATGTACAGGTTCCACATAAGCACAATTAAGTGTTCTTGCATTCCTATTCTTCACTATGTTATCCATAATTTGTTATGATCTACACAGTTGCATGCCTTTGCAGAGTCAATAAAACCCAGGTAAACATCTTTCTGGTATTCTCTGCTTTCAGCCAAGATCTATCTGACATCAGCAATGATATCCCTCTTTCCATGTCCTCTTCAGAATCTGGCTTGAATTTCTGGCAGTTCCCTGTCGGTGTACCGTTGCAACTGTTTTTGAAATACCTTCAGTGAAATTTTACTTGGGTGTGATATTTATGTTGTTTGATAATTTCCACATTCTGTTGGATCACCTTTCTTTGGAATGGGCACAAATATGGATCTCTTCCAGTCTGTTGGTCAGGTAGCTGTCTTCCAAATTTCTTGGCATATATTATACATATATGACCTCTTTTTTTGTTACAGAAATGGAAATACAAAAATGCTTTTACATTCAAACATAAGCTTTTGAGATTTATTTAGTGTCTACCACAGTGTCCTGTGTAAGGAGAGCTTCAATGGAGATTTGATGATTGAATCAGTAAATTAGTGATACTGAAACTCTCATCAAAGTAACCAGACAGAATAATAGAGGCGTCTTCTTGAGTCTAGGCTCTACCCATTACCCATCACTGTCGAGTTAATTCTGACTCATAGTGACTGTATAGGACAGAGTAGAACTGCCTCATAAGGTCTCCAAGGAGCAGCGGGTAGATTTGAACTGCCAACCTTTTTGTTAGCAGCTAAACGCTTAACCACAACTCTAGACTCTAGATAGGAGTAAAATGAAAAATGCTTGGAAGCTAATATTTGAAGTCTCCTCTCTCTTGGATTTCTCCTGATTCTGTTCCTGTGGCTCTGTCCCCACCACAATGCTCTAGATAAAGCCTTCGTTACTGAGATGGAGCCCCCAAATCTTTGCTGAAGGCAGGATTTCCCTCCAGACCTTTCCCACTCAGCTTCTAGAGGGGTGGTTCTGCAGTGTACTTCATCCTCTCACCCCTTTGAATGTCCTTTGAAGCTGCACATCACAGCCAGGATAAAGTCCATAGGATTTATCATAAAATATAAGACACTCTATTGTTTGTGTGTTGTTGTTCTTTCTTTGTTTTTTGGTAAGAAGGGAATTCCTAGGATTCAGAACTTCCCCTTCCTTGAATTCATGGCCTTGACGTTACTACCTGGACAAAGATTGTTCTCTGAAAGAAGGGACAAGTTAAGCGAAAGAATAACTAAGCAGATGCTGGGCTGGAAGCACAAAGAGTAACCAGGCTAGAGGAACTGAGAAAGGTCAGAAGCCATCCCTGCCCCGAGTAGATAGCCTCCTCTTGCCTGATCAGTTCCTTCAGAAATATAGAGATAAAACAAAAAACCAAACCTATTGCTGTCGAGTCGATTCTGACTCATAGCAACCCTATAGGACAGGATAGAACAGCCTCATAGGGTTTCCAAGGCTGTAATCTTCATGGAAGCAAACTGCCACATCTTTTTCCCATGGATCGACTGATGGATTCAAATTGCTGACCTTTTATTTAGCAGCTGAGCACTTAACCACTGTGCCACGACTCCTCCTAGAAATAGACATACTTGCTTATTATTACTGATGTTTCAAATTTTTGAAATTATGTACTTCCCTAAGTCAAAATTTACTTTAAAAGCTGAAAGCCAAAACTTGCATTGTTGAATGTCTTTTATTTTTAAAATCATTATCAGAAGATGAAAACAAGGCAGCTCAGGCTGGCTAGTTCATTGACTCTTATTAATTACACAGGTCCTTGAAGGGCAAATTTATTCAGCCTGACATCAAGTTAATTGCCATAGACAACATTTTCTTCAAAGAAAGTACCCTGAAAAAATAAAGATTAGTTTAGTTATCACAAGCCCTAGCATCCCCAAGGGCCCACAGTGAGGAGAGAAAGAGGTCCTGATGCGGCATGGGCATCCAAGTGCTTTGATGGGAATTCTCATGTATCACTCTCTACGTCTCCATACCCACCCGTACCCCCACCACAGTGGAGGGTGAGGGAGTTGCTGGATGACCTCACCGTTGTCATTTCCTGTGGGTCCATCTTACCCTGGAGTCCTGAGCCATAGGGAAGAACCTGTTGCTCCCAGAAGGTAATTTCCCTCTGCCTATATACCCATCCCTAACTCAACCCCTTCAAACTTCTACCTACCTTTTGGGAGCTTTCTCTGATCCTTTCAGCTAAACCACTGTTTTTCAAACTGCCGGTGGAAATTCAACAGTAGGTCATGAAATCAGGTTAGTAATGGTTCAATGGTAGAATTCTTGCCTTCCATGCCGGAGACCCAGGTTCAATTCTTGGCCAATGTACTTCACGTACAACCACCACCCGTCTATCAGTGGAAGCTTGTGTGTTGCTATGATGGGAAACAGGTTTCAGCAGAGCTTCTAGACTATCTAGATTATCCAGACCCTGTGATCCATAGGGTTTTCACGGGCTAATTTTCAGAAGTAGATCTCCAGGTCTTTCTTCTAAGGCTCTTCTAGGTGGACTGGAACTGCCAACCTTTCAGTTAGCAGCAGAGCATGCTAACCATTTGCATCACCCAGGGACTCTTACTACTGCACATATCCTTCTGCATTTACAATCATGTAATTACTTATCTGTATTCCTTACCAGCTCATAACCCCTGGGAGGTAAGAGCTGGGTTGTTTTTGGCTCTGCAGCCACAGCAGCTTGCATAATGACGTGGCGTTGGCAGAATTTGGCAAAACTTTGCTGAGTGAATGTATGAATTTTCTTGATGACTCATTTTTTTCACTTAAGTATCCTGGCAATTTTTTATCAGTTCTTCTTGAAAGAGTTAAGGCATTTTTATTGGAATGCCATTTTGGGATGTGTGTGTGGTTTAAGTCATGATAACGTCAAGTGATTGCACTTTGTAAGACTGAACCAATCCACTATAGAAGAGGCCCGGGAGCAAGGATAGCAAAAAAAAATCCAGACTTGGGGAGCTCACTTGCCTGCAGCAGGATTAACAATAATCCTCAGGTTGCTTCCAGGCATTTTCAACCACGGCCTCTTCTCATAGCTAGACACCAAATGCGGTGGGGACTGTTGATTGCTCATTATTTTTTCTTTTTTGTGTACATATTTTAACTGTATATTTAAGTATAACACCAATGAAGAAAACGACACATGTCAAAACTGGATAGCTTGAAAAATTTTCACAAACTGCACATGCCCGTTTTGCCTTAAGACTAATCAAGAAACAAAACATGGCCAGAAGCCCAAAAGCTCTACTCATATTTCCTGCTACCACTCCAGAAGCTCTCTAGATACTCCTTCCAGTCCCTGTCCTCCCATATGATATCTATACTTTTTCTACCCAGATTTCTCAGATTGCCTGTGGATGACACAATATATTTCTGGGTGGTTGAAGATGCTGACACACCAAACAAGGAAGCCTTATTGTAGGGCACTATTGTACTTTGGCAAACGTATTCTGGTGAACATGAGGTGATATACTATGGATGATTTGGGAGTTGTAGGATTTCAAGGCCATTATTAGGAAGTTCAATGATTATTACAAGACAGGAGAGATAAAGTATTAGGAAATTGGGCTCCATTTCCAATCTTACAATAGAAACTTTCTGAGTCACTGCTTGGATTTTTTTATTTTGACATAATTGTAGACGCAGTTGTAAGAAATAATACAGAGAGATCCCTGTACCCTTTACCCAGTTTCCCCCAAGGGTAATATTTTACAAAACTGTTGTATGATATCACAACCTGGCATTGATACAGTCAGGATACAGAATACTTTCATCACCATCAGGATCCCTCGTGTTAGCATTTATAGCCACATTACCTCACTATCACCTCCTCCCTTGTATCCCCTGGCAACTACTAACCTGTATTCCATTTCTATAATTTTGTTATTTCAAGAATGTTATATAAATGGAATCATTCGGTACGTAATCTTTTGTGACTGGCTTTATTCACTCAGCATAATTCTCTGGAGATTGAGCCAAGTTGTGACTTGTATCAATAGTTCATTTCTTTTTATTGCTGAGTAGTATTCCATTTACCCCTTCAAGGCCATCTGGATTGTTTCCAGTTTTTGGCAATTACAAATAGAGCTGCTATATTCACTTGTGTGAACATTAAGTCTTAATTTGTCTGGGATAAATGGCCGGGAGTGCAATTACTGAGTCTTATGGTATTTGCGTGGAGCCTTGTGGCACAGCGGTGAAGAGCTCAGCTGCTAACCAAAAGGTCAGCAGTTTGAATCCACCAGCCACTCCCTGGAAACCCTATGGGGCAATTCTAGTCGGTCCTATAGAGATCAACTTGACACCAACGTGTCTGGTGTTTTTGGGTTGATGGTAGTTGCATGTTGAGTGTTTTTAAGAAACTGCCCGGCTGTTTCCCAGAGCGGTCATCCCAATTTACATTTCCACTGGCAATGTGTCAGTGATCCTCTTTATCTGAAGCCTTACCAAAATTTGCAGTTGTCACTATTTTTTATTTAGCCATTCTCATCGTTGTGTAGTAGTATCTCATTATTGTTTTAATTTGCATTTCTTTAATGGTTAATGGTGTTGAACATCTTCCTGTTGTAATGTCATTACCATGGGGCGGGGGGAGCCCTATCACCAGGGAACAGGGAAGGAGAAGGTCACTTTCAGTCAGTTGTCCCCTCTGCTCCATTTGACTCAACATTGCTCATGGCTCATCTCGTGTTTGGGATCATGAGGGTGCAAACACTGTGCGGTTTCCTCTTCTTCATTTTATCTGAATTCCCTGAATTCACTGGCTTCACCCATTCTGTGTCTCCTTACAGCCCCAGAACATTCACTTCCTCCAATTCAAGAGATTGTCTCTGAACTAAACTGCCCACTCAGCAATTTATATAATCAGAGGGAAAAAAAAAAAGACATCGACAAAACAAATTACCCTTGAAAATCGCTTAGGAAGGCAGAACCTGGTTGGACACCCACAGGTTTTCTCTCAATAGACCTGTCACAGTTTGCTGATTCTTCACGTGAGCATCTGAATGAGCCTGGAACTGCACTCCTGTGATGAACTGCTCACACCTACACTCCAGGGCTACAAACGGTGAGTGACTAGTGGCAGAGCATTTGATTGAAACTCTCCCTGCTCCCTGCCAAGGATAGCTGAATTCTTGGGGTTAAATATGCTTATGCTTTCACTCCTTGTTATGGATTGAATTGTACCCTTCCCCAAAAAATATATGTTGGCAACTTCATCTCATGGACATATACTGAACACTCCACCCAATAGCAGCCAAGTATACTTTATTTTCCAATGCATGTGGAACATTCTGGAGAACAGACCACATATTAGGCCATAAAGCAAGCTTTCACAGAATCCAAAGCATCGAAATACTACAAAGCATCTTTTCTGACCCTAAAGCCATAAAAGTAGAAATCAGTAACAGAAAAAGCAAGGGAAAAAAAAACAAACACATGGAAACTGAACAACACTTAGTTCAAAAACTACTTGGTTATAGAAGAAATTAAGGATGGAATAAAGAAATTCATAGAATCACATGAGAATGAAAACACATCCTACCAGAACCTTTGGGACGCAGCAAAAGCCTTGCTCAGAGGTCAGTTTATAGCAGTAAATGCACACATCCAAAAAGAAGAAAGGGCCAAAATCAAAACATTAACCCTACAGCTTGAACAAGTAGAAAGAGAGCAGCAAAAGAAGCCCTCAGGTGCCAGAAGAAATAATAAGAATTAAAGCAGAATTAAATGAAATAGAAAAACAATCGAAAGAGTTAACAAGACGAAAAGCTGGTTCTTTGAAAAGATTGACAAAACTAATCAACTGTTGGCCAAACTAACAAAAGAAATACAGGAGAGGAAGCAAATAACCCATATAAGAAATGAGGTGGGTGATACCACAACAGATCCAACTGACATTAAAAGAATCATAACAGAATACTATGAAAAATTGTCCTGTAACAAATTTGAAAACCTAGAGGAAATGGACAAATTTCTAGAAACTCACTACCTACCTACACTAACACAAACAGAGGTAGAACAACTAAATAAACCTATAACAAAAGAAGAGATTGAAAAGGTAATTTTAAAACTCCCAAGAAGAAAAAAAAGCTCTGGCCAGGACAGTTTCACTGGAGAATTCCATCAAACTTTCAGAGAAGAGTTAACATCACTACTACCTAAGGTATTTCAGAGCATAGAAAAGGATGGAATACTTCCAAACTCATTCTATGAAGCCATATAACCCTGAAATCAAAACTAGGTAAAAACACCACAAAAAAAGAAAATTACAGACCAATATCCCTCATGAACATAGATGCAAAAATCCTCAACAAAATTCTACCCAATGGAATTTAATAACATATCAAAAAAAACAATTCACCATGACCTAGTGGAATTCATACCAGGTATGCAGGGATGGTTCAACATTAGAAAAACAATGTAATCCATCACATAAATAAAACAAAAGACAAGAATCACATGATCTTATTAATTGATGCAGAAAAGGCATTTGACAAAGTCCAATACTGATTCATGATCAAAACTCACAGCAAAATAGAATAGAAAGGAAATTCCTCAACATAATAAAGGGCATTTATACAAAGCTAACAGCCAACATCATCCTAAATGGAGAGAGTCTGAAAGCATTCCCCTTGAGAACGGGAATGAGACAAGGATGCCCTTTATCACCACTCTTATTCAACATTGTGCTGGATGTGCTAGCAAGAGCAATTAGGCTAGAAGAAGAAATAAAGGAAATCCAGATTGGTAAGGAAGAAGTAAAAGTATCTCTGTTTGCAGATGATAGGATCTTTTACACAGGAAACCCCAAAGAATCCACAAGAAAACTACTGGAACTAATGGAAGTTTTCAGCAAAGTTTCAGGATACAAGATAAACATACAAAAATCAGTTGGATTCCTTTACACCAAGAAAGAGAACTTAGAAGAGGAAATCACCAAATCAATACCATTTACAGTAGCCCCCAAGAAGATAAAATACTCAGGAATAAACCTAACAAGAGACATAAAAGACCTGTACAATGAAAACTACAAGACACTATTGCAAGAAACCAAAAGAGACCTGCATAAGCGGAAAAACATACCTTGCTCATGGATAGGAAGACTCAACATCGTGAAAATGTCAATTCTACCCAAAGCAATCTACAGATACAATGCAATCCTGATCCAAATTCCAACGGCATTTTTTAATGAGATAGAAAAACAAATCATCAACTTCGTTTGGAAAGGGAAGAGGCCCTGGGTAAGTAAAGCATTGCTCAAGAAGAAGAACAAAGTAGGAGGCCTCACACTACCTGATTTTAGAAACTATTATGCTGTCATGGTAGTCCAAACAGCCTGGTACTGGTACAGCAACAGATACATAGACCAATGGAACAGAATTGAGAATCCAGACGTAAATTCATCCACCTATGAGCAGCTGATATTTGACAAAGGCCCAAAGTCCGTTAACTGGGGAAAAGACAGTCTCTTTAACAAAGGGTGCTGGCATAACTAGATATCCATCTGCAAAAAACTGAAACAAGACCCATACCTCACACCACGCACAAAAACTAACTAAAAATGGATCAAAGACCTAGATATAAAATTGAAAACCATAAAGATCACAGAAGAAAAAATGGGGACAACACTAGGAGTCATAATACATGTCATAAACACAATACAAACCATCAGTAACAATGTACAAGCACTAGAAGAGAGACTAGATAACTGGGAGCTCCTAAAAATCAAATACTTATGCTCATCAAAAGACTTCACTGAAAGAGTCAAAAGACAACCTACAGACTGGGAAAAGATGTTTGTCTACGACAAATCTGATCAGCGTCTAATCTCTAAAATCTACAAGATACTGCAAAACCTCAACAACAAAAAGACAAATAACTCAATTAAAAAATGGGCAAAGGATATGAACAGGCACTTCACCAGAGAAGACATTCAGGCGGCTAACAGATACATGAGGAAATGCTCATGATCATTAGCCATTAGAGAAATGCAAATCAAAACTACAATGAGATACCATCTCACCACAACAAGTCTAGCATTAATCCAAAAAACACTAAATAATAAATGTTGGAGAGGTTGTGGAGAGACTAGAACACTTATACCCTTTTGGTAGGAATGTAAAATGGTACAACCACTTTGGAAATCAATTTGGTGCTTCCTTAAAAAGTTACAAATAGAAGTACCATATAATCCAGCAGTCCCGCTCGTTGGAATACATCCTGGAGAAATAAGAGCCATCATACGAATAGATATATGCACACCCATGTTGTAGCACTGTTCAAGATAGCAAAAAGATGGAAACAACCTAGGTGTCCATCAGTGGACGAATGGATAAACAAATTATGGTATATTCACGCAAGGGAATACTATGCAATGATAAAGAACAAGGATGAATCCGTGAAACACCTTATAACGTGGAGGAATCTGGAAAGCATTATGCTGAGTGAATTCAGTCACAGAAGGACAAATATTGCATAAGACCACTATTATAAGAACTCAGGAAAAGGTTTAAACACAGAAGAAAACATTCTTTGATGGTTACAACGGTGGGGAGGGAGGGTGAGGGTTATTCCCTAACTAGATAGTAGATAAGAATTATCTCAGGTGAAGGGAAGGACAGCACACACTACAGGGGAAGTCAGCACAACTGGACTAAACCAAAGCTAAGAAGTTTCCTGAATACAACCAAACACTTCGAGGGACAGAGTAGCAGGAGCAGGGGTCCGGGGACCATGGTTTCAGGGGACATCTAGGTCAACTGGCATAACAAAGTTTATTAAGAAAACGTTCTGCATCCCACTTTGGTGAGTGGCATCTGGAGTCTTAAAAGCTAGCGAGAAGCCATCTAAGATGCTTCAATTGATCCCAACTTACCAGGAGCAAAGGAGAATGAAGAACACCAAAGACACAAGGGAAGTATTAGCCCAAGAGACAGAAAGGGCCACATAAACCAGAGACTTCATCAGCCTGAGACCAGAAGAACTAGATGGTGCCTGGCTACCACCAATGACTGCCCCAACAGGGAACAAAACAGAGAGTCCCTGACGGAGCAGGAGAAAAGTGGGGTGCAGAACTCAAATTCTAGTAAAAAGACCAGACTTAATGGTTTGACTGAGACTGGAGGGGCCTTGGAAGACACGGCCCCCAGATTCTCTGTTAGCCCAAAACTAAAACCATTCCCGAGGCCAACTCTTCAGACAAAGATTAGACTGGACTATGGGACATAGAATGATACTCGTGAAGAGCATGCTTCTTGGCTCAAGTAGATGCATGAGACTGAATAGGCAGCTCCTGTCCGGAGACAAGATGAGAAGGTAGAGAACGTCAGGAGCTGGTTGAATGGACATGAGAAATCTGGGGTAGAAAGGAGGAGTGTGGTGTCACAGTATAGGGAGAGAAACTAGGGTCCCATAACAATGTGTGTATAAATTTTGTATGAGAGACTAACTTGAATTGTAAACTTTCACTTAAAGTACAATAAAATACATATGTGTGTGTGTGTGTGTGTGTTGGAATCCTAACGCCTATACCTGTAGATGTATTCCCATTGGAAATAGAGTTTTCTTACGTTAACGAGGCCATATCTGTGTAGGGTGTGTCCTAAACTAATCACTTCTGAGTTATAAGAAAAAAAAAAAAAAAAAGCAAATTAGACACAGATGGAAGCAAAAATGGGAGAAAGATTGATTCCATGTGAAGATCACCAAGAGGGATACTGGGGCTACAGGAGCTGAAAGAGACAAGGACCTTCCCCCAGGTCCAACAGAGACAGAGAGCATTCCCCTAGAGCCGGTGCCCTGAACTTGGAATTCTAGCCTTTTGAACTATGAGAAAGTTAATCTGTTGGTTAGCGCCATCCACTTGCGATATTTCTGTTACAGCCGCTCTAGGAAAACTAAGGCACTGCTTTGTAAATGTAATGTGTGGTTATAGTTCCAATCAGTGTCTATCAGAGTCCACACAGAAGAGAAGCCTTATAAAGGCGGTGAGTGTGGAAAGGGATTTACTGACCTCTCATCCTTCATGTTCATTAAAGGCAGAGACGGACCCAATCAGGGGTGGTTGGCACTGCCTGAGCAACTGTGTTGTATCTGGATGATATCTTGGGTCCACCAAAATGTGGGCTCTTCAGTATCACCTGAACTCGGCCAAGTAAGATTAATGTTTCAAGGGGTTTACTCAAGATCTGCTGACTATCCCTAGTGTGATTAGGATTCTAATCCTGTTCCCTCAAGTATTCCTCTTTTCTTGGATAATTGCATAGCTGGCTCTTCCTCAGCTCCTTTAGATGTTTGCTCAAACCTCACTTGCTTACTGAGGTCTTCCCTGACTAGTTTATTTAATACTGCAACACCTCCCATCTGGTTCCAATTCTCCCTATCCTCCTTTGCGATTTTATTTTTCTCCATAGCACATATCACCACGTCTCTATGTATTTTTATCTTACTTATGTGTTTACCGTCTCTCCTCACTAGAAAGAAAGCTGAACGAGAGCAGAGATTTTTTTCTGTTTTGTTCACTGCTCTATCCTCAATGCCTAGAACAGTGTCTAACACATAACAGGTGCTTAATAAAAATTGTTTGTCAAATGGATGGATTTATTAAGCACTTAGCATTTGTAAATCGTTATTAATACGTAGAGCACTCTAAAAAAACCAAACCAGTTGCGGTCGAGTCAATTCTGACTCCTGGCGACGCCATGTGTGTCAGAGTAGAACTGTGCTCCATGGGGTTTTCAATGGTCGATTTTTTTGGAAGTAGACCATCAGGACTTTCTTCCAAGATGCTTCTGGGTAGACTTGAACTGCCAACCTTACAGTTAATAGCCCAACACAATAACCATCTGCACCACCCAGGGACACTTACCTGGGGATAAAACAACACAAATGAAGACTTCTGTGACACCACAATCTCCCCTTACCCAAGGAGCGAGGATCAGTTACTAGCTTAGGTGCCTTGTTCCAGGCTAAACTGCAAACCTCCCCTGTACAAAAGCTCTAAGAAAATTCTCACTGGTGTTGGAATCAGTCAGAGCCAAGCTCTTCCTTTGCAACGAGTTTATTTTTACCATACAGACACTGAGAGTCATGGAATTGATCGTTTCCTTATTCCTGCTGGCTGCTAGAAAGTTCAGAGCCAGGATGTGGCTTATCTCTAGCAGGTGCTTAGGACTTAGAGGCATGTATACTGTATAACAATCTCTCTCCTGGCTTCTGCTTACTTTCCTGTACTCATTTTACTTTTTGTCTATTTTCTTGTATGAATTTTACATATAATCTTGAAGTATTATTCATGTATTTATAAAATTTCTCCTCTTTTTTGGAAGGAGGTAGATGATGGATGGATGGATGGATGGATGGATGGATGGATGGATGGATGGATGGATGGGTGGATGGATGGGTGGATGGATGGATAGCAGAGTGTAGAGAGAAAGAGAGTGGAGAGTCCTTCTCCTCTGCTAGGGTCTTGATTTGCCATTATTTCTGACATTGCCCTACAGGATCTGATGTGCTCCCCTAGAAGATGGGGACCCATCTTCCTCCCTACCACGTGGTTGTGTATATTGCATGGGACTTAGAGACCTCCTCTGGAGACAGCCTCAAAGTCTAGTTGGTCTTATTTCCATGAGGATCTCTCGTCTCTTGAAAGTGTTCTACACACTGCCCTACACTTTTTTTTTTCCTCTTAATCTTGGACTTCTCTGCTTCATTTATAGTGAGAGGGGGAATATCTTTCCCTGTGTAGAAAAGAAGAGGTCCAAGAAGGAAGTGTAATATACAAGAGAGATGAACTAGAAAGCCATGTCAAAATTCTGCAACTCTAGGTCCGATTTCCAGCAATCTCAGTCCTCTGAAATATAGTCATGAAACCAAAACTAAGCAAAGAAGACACTGGGGAACTGGAATATCTGCTACAAAGCCCATTAATTTCACCCCAGAGAGAGATCTGTGCAGCTTCACTTGGGACCCAGTAACTCTTGGTTTATGCACAATTCCAACAAGCTTGGTTTCATGATTTTCTAGTTCACAGCAGATTAGCAGCGTCCCCTGGCCACTCTTCTCTGCACTTATTAAGCACCTTCTCCTCCGGACTCCTAGCCCACTTATACTCTGCATCTTGCAACAATTAAGTGCCCAAACTCTGTTTTCCTGAGCTAGTCAGTATGATTCTTATGTGTTATTCTTCTTTCCAAATAGTCTGTAAACAGAATGGCAAAATAGCACTATCACCTCCCTCGTAATAAGTGTCCCACTTGCTTTGATCTTGCTGATATTTCTTGTTCTTTTCTTTGTATTTTTATATGAAAGTGATATAAAAATTAAACTTACAAATATTTCTTCTCATTTCTTTCTAATCAGGAAAATTTATGGTACTTCAAGGGCTTTAAGCCAAAAGAAAGAAGCAGAATCTATAATTTATTTTTGGAGTAATCAGTTCCTAGTTAAGTTGCTCATTAATTTCATGACTAAATATGAGCAGGGAGCACTGGGACCAGTCCTGATGATTCGCCACATTAGCACCATTCCCCATCCTCAGCATCATCCCCTCCCATCTTTACTCATCTCAGAGAAGTCCACTCTCCTTGGGGCAGCTTACCACTGTCAGGATCTGGCCCCTAATCCTCCCCAGCCTCTGCTTTTGCTTCACCCTCCACTCTCCACCCTTCACTCCATTCTCTAGTCAAACGTACTTCTCTCACTTCCATAAGCAGACCGGTCTCTCTCACCACTCCTCTCCTGCCTTCCCCGTCTCAGTTAATGACGCCCTCATCTGCCCAGGTACTCCAGCCAAATACCTTGGAATCATCCTTAAGTGCTTCCTCTGTTCCCCTCTCACTGGCACGTCCTATAGGTGCTACCCTCAGAATTCATCCAGAATCTGATCGCTTCCTGCCACCTCCATTGCTGTCCCCCAAGTCCAACCTACCATCATTTCTCACCTGGACCAGTACAATAGAGCCTTAGCTCATCTCCCCTCTCCTGCTCTCCGATCATCTGTTTTCCACCCAGCAGCCAGGGCAGACCTTTAGGAACATAGATCACGTGATGTCATGCCCCTCAATGACTTTCCATTCTGTTGTTGTCACTTGCTGTCAAGTTGCCTCTGACTCATGGTGACCTTATGTATAACTGAACAAAACGTTGCTTGGTCCTGTGCCATCTTCATGATCTTTGGTGTGTTTGAGTCCGTTGTGGTGGCTATTGTGTCATTCCATCCTGTTGTTGTTGTTAGGTACCATCCGGTCAGTTCCAACTCACGGTGACCCTGTGTACAACAGAATGAAACAGTGCCTGGACCTATGCCATCCTCACAATCATTGCTGTGCTTGAGCCCACCTTCGCAGCCACTGTGTCAATCCAGTGAGAGTAAAATCCAAAGCCCCTGATACACGATCTGGTCCCTGTCTATGTCTGACTGAATGCAATTCCTGTCATCCTCCCTCTTCTCTCCACTCTGCACACACTGGCTTCCTTTCTGTCCCTAGAATACAAATTTGTCAAGTCCTTCTTACTGAAGGGCTTTTACTAGTCTCTCTGCTTAGAATTCTCTTTCCCTAAGTCCTCACATGGCTGAAACTTTTTATCATTCAGGCCTCAGCTCAATGTTATCTCTTCAGAGAAGCCTGACCCAACTATGCTGTATAAAGTGGACTTTTCCTCTCCCACCCACCTCACTGCCTCCCATTACCCTCTCTACTATCCTTATAGCATCTATTGTTATCTGAAAATACTTTATCTTGTGTTCACTTTTCCAAATTCCTGTCATACTGCTCTGGAATGTGAATTCCATGAGATCTGGAGCCTTGCTGGTCATGTGCACTGATGTATCCCAGAGCCCAGAACAGAGCCTGGAGCATCGTAGGTGCTCAGTAGATATTTGCTGAAGGAATGAATGTTATTGCCTCTGACCAGAGCATTCTCACCACCTCCACCTGGATCTTCTACTCACCCTCAGCTTTCAGCTTGGATATCACTTCTCCCTCTGCTCTATTCTCTCCAATTTCAGAACCCCCTGGCTTTCAAAAATAAATTTATAAGACATCCTAAAAGGCAAAAACATAGCCTGAAGAGATACGGCAATCATCAGAACTAGACTCAGATTTGGCAGAGATTTTGGAATTCTCAGACCAGGAAATTGGAACAACTATGATTAATATGCTAAGGGCTCTAGTGTAAAACATGGATAGCATTTAAGAACAGATGGGCAATGTAAGCAGGGATATGGAAACTGTAAGAAAGAGTCCAAAGGAAATGCTAGAAATAAAAAATGCTGTAACAGATTTGAAGAATGCCTGGAGTGGGCTCATTAGTAGACAGGACACACCGAGGAAAGAATCAGCGAGCTTGAAGACATGTTGAGGAAAACTTCCCCAAATGAAAAGCAAAGAGAAAAAAATAAATAAATAAATAAAACTCTGAGGAAAATGGAACAGAATATCCAAGGACTGTGGGACAACTACAAACAATAAAGAGAATAGCAATCATTACTATCTACTGAGGAGGACCTCCTCTGTGTCAGGTGCTGTGTTGGGCCCTTTATATATATCATCTCACATGTTTTATCTTATCTTTTAGCTGGATGTAGAAAATATCAGAGGATTTTACATACCCAGACAGACCTGGGGGTTGAACCCCAGGAAACTGGAGACAGACCAGGCAGGTGGCATTGACCTTCTCCTCCCAGGTTTGAATCTCTCCAGAGGTAGGGTCCTGCCAGTAGAAAGGCATTGAATAGAAGAATAAGAGTGAGGATGGGCCAAAAGATCTTGAGACATCAGGATAATAATCAAGATAGAAAACCCATCCCGCTGGCACCTTGAAAAGCCAGTCAGTGAATTCTGCAGGCTGAGTGAAAGCGATTTCAGCCAAACAGGAATGTTTAGTCCTACTCTGTACCGGGTCTATACATAATTTATCTTCTTAGTCCTCATCATTTTCTTTCATTCATTCAACATACCTATCAAGAGACCACTAAAAAAACCTTTGTAAATGATATCAACATCTACCCAGAGCTCAAGCCAAAAATCTAGGCATTATTCTTGATTTTGTTGTCTCTCCTCATGTATCCAACCCATCAGCAAGTCCTGTTAGAAAAAAACCAGAAATCCTTTTAGGTGATGAGGACTCTGTGGTGCACAGGACAAGTCCTAGCTCCTAAGAGGCTAACAATTTGCTAAGTGGGAAGAAGAAAAAAAAAGGGAGTAATGCAATAGACATAGGTCCCAGGGTGATGCAAAGGGTTTGCACTCGGCTACTAAAGTTTGGTGGTTCGAATTCACCCAATGGTGCCACGGAAGACAGGCATGGCAATTTGCTTCTGAAAAATCACAGCTATTGAAAACCTTATGGAGTGTAGCCGCACTCTGTAACACATGGGGTCACCGTGAGTTGGAATTAACTCAATGGCAACAGATATGGGTTTTTTGTTTAATGTGATAGACAATGTTGATAGTGTGTATGAGACAGCACCCATTAGGCACACTGATTGGGGAAGGTCTATCTGAGAGCAGGACATTTGAATTGAGAAATGAATAACCAGGAGCAAACATCAGGGCAATAGCGATTAGCGCAGCAGGAAAAACAAGTGCATAGATCCTAAGATAGAACGAGCTTGGTTTGTTCGAAAACAGAGGGAAGAGAGATGTGATTGGAGCATAGTCAGGGAGAGGAGAGTTGGAAGAGCTAAGGTTGAGAGAAAGGAAGGAGCTAGATCTCACAGGGTCCCGCGGGCCCAGTTCAGAGGTTTAAAGAGAGAGATGGTCAATGTACCTTTATAAACATCACTTTGGCAGCTGTGTGAAGACCTGATCATTACAGTGACCCGGGGAGAGATGGAGGTAGCTCCAGAGGTAGGCTCATGGTGGTGGAGATTGAAAAAAATCATATTGTAGAGGGTGGGCTGACAAGACTTGCTGATGGGTTGGCTATACGAGGAGAGAGAGAGAAGTCAAGGACGCTGCCTAGATTTTTGGCTTGAGCTCTGAGTGGATATTGGTATCATTTACAAAGGCAAAGAAGACAGGGTAGAAGCAGATGTGGAGCTGGTGGAGAATCTAAGTTGAGATGTAGGCAGGCTGTTGGATACATAATACCTGAATCTTACGAGAGAGAGAAAATTGTAGCCCCGTTCCATCAATGTGGAAATGAGGTTGAGAGGCTAGGTAACTTGCCACGCATTCCTATATATGGCGGAGCTTGTACTTAAACTCGGTTCTACTTCTAAGCAACTTAGAAAATGAGCTATTTTGCATAGTTAAGGTTTTCAAATAGCTGATTTACCCTTTTAAGAAGTGAAACATTTGATTTTAAAATTCAGTGGGAATGCAGACAGAACAAATCACAGATCTATATGCCATTTCAGTGGAGGTTTTTCCTCATTGCTTCACTGTGCTGTAAGACAATGACAGATCCCATGTTCTCCCAGAGAGTGCTTAGCTCACACTCCATTGCCCAGACTGTTGTGCTTTTTACCTGGGCCACTTAGAAAAATGACTTAAAGCAGACCCATCTGCCTTCCCACTGGACTTTCTGTTTTTACCCATCACTGCTCATCAGCTGGACCCCTGGTGGTGCAGTCGTTAAGAGCTATGGCGAGCTACGGCTGCTAACCAAAAAGGTCAGTAGTTCAAATCCACGAGCTGCTTCTTGAAAACCCGATGGGCAGTTCTACTCTGTCCTATAGGGTCACTCTGATTTGGAATCGACTCAACGGCAACAGGTTTTTTATGTGCTGTCAACTAGAAACAATAGCTGTTTTTGCTATTGACAATTGTTAACTAATGCCTGAGTTTTTTGGCTTCTGATGCAGGTGTGAAAATGATTTGCACTCAA
Source organism: Dugong dugon (assembly GCA_030035585.1). Classification (NCBI taxonomy): domain Eukaryota; kingdom Metazoa; phylum Chordata; class Mammalia; order Sirenia; family Dugongidae; genus Dugong; species Dugong dugon. The sequence continues at coordinate 93,526,573 of CM057473.1, read as the reverse complement.
CTACCAACCTAAAATATGGTGGTTTGAACCTACCAAGAGGCTCTGCTAAAGAAAGAACTGGCCATCTGCTTCTGTAAAGATCATAGCCCCCTCCCCTCCCCAGAAAACAACCTGTGGAGCAGTTCCATTCTGTAACACGTGGGGTTGCTATGCATCGGAATCAACTTGAGGCAACTTTTTGTTTCTTTGTTTTTTGTTTTGTTTGTTTTTAAATGTAGGTTGTGACGTCAGAAATCAGGAAACTAAGCCTGTCAAAAGATATGAAATAAGATCATTTTGGGGTAAGGACCACAGAGGTCTTACGGAATTAAGTCAGCTGTTTTGACTCCAGAAAGATCTTCTGGGTTCACATCCATAATCAGAAGGTTGCTTTTGGCCAGAGAAGTCTGATGTCTGCAGAACTGAGCTCTTAAGCTCCCTGGGTTGAACAGCTGTGGCGTTTGCTTAGACCACTGTGCAAATACTGCTTAGTAGCGGGCTAGACACTGATCCTCCTCTCATGGACTGAACTGTGTCCCCCCAAAATATGTGTCAACTTGGCTAGGCCATGATTCCCAGTATTGTGTGGTTGTCCACCATTTTGAAATTGGATGTGATTTTCATGTGTGTTGTAAATCCTGCCTATGTGATGTCAATGAGGCAGGATTAAAGGCAGTTAGGTTAATGAGGCAGGACTCAATCTACAAGATTAGGTTGTGTTTTAAGTCAATCTCTTTTGAGATGTAAAAGATAGAAAAAAGCAGAGAGACAGGGGGACCTTCCTACCACCAAGAATGAACCAGGAGGGGAGCATGTCCTCTGGACCCAGGGTCCCTGTGCTGAAAAGTTGCTAGACCGGGGAAGACTGATGACAAGTAGCTTTCCCCAGAGCCGACAGAGATAGAAACCATTCCCCTGGAGCTGGCACCCTAAATTTGGACTTCTAGCCTCCTAGACTGTGAGAGAATAAATTTCTCTTTGTTAAAGCCATCCACTTTTGGTGTTTCTGTTACAGTAGCGCTAGATAATTAAGACACCTGCCCTTTTTACTTACTGAAAGAACCCCAAGTTTTGGGAGGTGTCAGTGTGTCTAACTAAATCAAGTTGATTTCCCAGTCATCCTTGCAGCTAGGGCTGGCCATGGGACATGGTAGTGGACAATGAAATCCAGACAAAATTCCCTGAATGTGTCTCTTACCTCACAAAGGGAAAGCTCTTGGTTCCTTTGGCCTTCCCCTTTCTTCCTGCCTGGAACCGAGACAGGTGGACTGGGGCACAGCATGAAGGAGGCAACAAGCAGGATAGACATCGAAGTGCTCAGGAGAGCAGGGCGCCATGATGTCAGCCACACTTGCACATAGAACAGGAGGGTTTTCACCTTAACATGACCTGACATTTCCATCAGACATGATGATAACACTTTAGAGAATTAGTGACATGTCAAAGAAACAAAAGACAGCATCACAGCTATTAAATAAAAATAAACCAGAATGGCTGTTATTACTTTAAAGAGGGCCATGTCATAAAAGTCACAACAGTCCAATTAAGGTCACTTCTAGAAAACAAAAATAATCAACAAAGTGAAAAATAACAACAAGATTGTAGTACAGGAAATGATATTGGAAGAAAAAAGAAGAACGAAGGCTAGGAACAGAGAAGGTTCACAGAGTCGGAGAAAAAATTTTCAGAGACAGCCACCAAGACTGTCTCAGAAAAATTTTAAACCACAAGGGAAAAGCTAGAATTCAGCAATCACCTAAGCTGAAAAGACAGGTTACAATTATGAATCAGCGCTGCCTTTGATTTCTCCAACAATCTAACTTCCCAAAGACAAAAGAAACGTATCTATAGACCCCAGCACGGCAGAAAATGATGTACTGTGAGAATCAGTTACCCAAACAAGTTGTCATTCATATCTGAGGCTACAGACTGACGTTCCCATACCTGCCGGATGTCCTTACATGGCTGTGTGGAGCAGTGGATCAGAGCCCCAAATAGATCCCATTATGTATAAGAACTTAATACGTACTAAAATGAGCAACACTAAACACTGGGGAAATAAAAGACAATTTAATACAAGGAACTAGGATTACAGTATAGTGACAGGGATAGAAATTCATTTAGCTCCACATCTAACATCATTCTGCAAAAGAGACTTCAGATGCTTTAAAGAGTTAAATAATTGTAAGCATGTGAAATAGAGGAAAACTGGCTATAAATAGATTTGAATATTTATCTCAGCTTCAGAGAGAGGCTAGCTCCTTCAAAATGGAATCAATAGAAGAAATTTCACTGCAAAGAGCATTTGACTATTCAGCTGAGAATTAACATCTGTAGTACAGCAAAAACCAATAAAACTAAAATTTAAAATTACACATAACTATAATGTATTAGGAAGCCCCCGGGTGGTGTAAACAGTTAACATGTTTGCCTGCTAATTGAAAGGTTGGAGGTTCGGTTCTACCAAGAGGCACTGAAGAAGTAGCTATTGAAAAACCTGTGAGCACAGTTCTACTCTGACACACATGGGGCAGCCCAGAGTCGGAGTTGACTCCAGGGCACCTAGATTGGTTTGTAAAGTATTAAGATACATTAAGTTTATAATGTGTCTACTAAGTGTCAGCTTAGTATTGCATTGGGCAAATCTGCTGCAAAAGACCTCTTTAAAGTGTTAAAAAGCTAAGATGTCACTTTGAGGACTAAGGCATTTCTGACCCAAGCTATGGTATTTTCAGTCGCCTCATATGCATGCAAAAGCTGGACAACAAATAAGGAATATCGAAGAAGAATTGATACCTTTGAATTATGGTGTTGGTGAAGAATATTGAATATACCATGGGCTGCCAGAAGAACAAAAAAAATCTGTCTTGGAAGAAGTACAGCCAGATGCTCCTTAGAAGCAAGGACGGTGAGACTTCATCTCACATACTTTGGACATATTATCAGGAGGGATCAGTTTCTGAAGAAGGACTTCATGCTTGATAGAGGGTCAGCAAAACAGAGGAAGACCCTCAATGAGATGGATTGACACAGTGGCTACAAGAATGGTCTCAAACACAGCAATGATTGTCAGGATGGTGCAGGACTGGGCAGTGTTTCGTTCTGTTGTACACCGGGTTGCTATGAGTCGGAACCAACTCAAGGGCACCTAACAACAACAACCTAACAACAAGTGTCAGGCACTGTTGTAGGCACTTTACATTCAATTTCCTTTAATCTTTGTGATGGCCCTTCAGGGGTTATGATTACCCTGGGCACCAGTGAGGGGAAGGAGGTTGTGTGCCTTCCAGAGCCAGGGTTCACCTGAGTCAGTCTGACTTTGAGCCCTAGTTCCTCTCATTAGAACAGAACAGGCAGGAGCGAAGGGCAAATGCCTTTAACATGCAGTACGCTCATTTAAGTCAATTAGAAAATCACCGAGGTATTCTGACAGGCAGGAAGGCAACGAGTGCACAGTCAGAGGTTTCTGTAAAAGAGATGCAGGTGTGGCAGGAAGCTGTGGGGGAGATCTACCAACGTGCAGAGCAAGAGAGCTCTGAGAGAAGCTGAGAGGGGCCCAGGGGACACCCCTGAGCAGGTCACCCTGACCCCAGGCCTCTGGGTGGGCAGATGGGTCTCAGAGAGACACCACCAGCAAACCCGGGTCCAAATCACAGTTCCGCCATTACCACATTCAGCTGCCAACCAAATGGTTGAAGGTTCGAGTCCACCCAGTGGTGCCTCAGAAGAAAGGCCTGGTGATCTACTTCTGAAAAATCAGCCATTGAAAACCCTGTGGAGCACAGCTCTACTCTGACACAGGTGGGATCACCATGAGTCGAAGTCTAATATAGAGCAACTGGTTGGCTATCTTTCCAATTACATAGAGATTCACTTCAGACTCTGTTTTCAGGCCTGAATAATTCATGCTACTGTTTTCCATGGCCCACAGGGAGAGTTTAATATTTGCCTCCCATAGTACACATAACATGGTATATTCTGTAAAATGAAGCTAAACCGGGCATCATGATGACCACTCAACATACGTTCCTTATCTTATTCACCTCCCACGACAAGGCTGCAAGCTGAGCATTCTACCACCATTTCATAATCGGAATCCAGAGCTCAAAGAAACTAAGTAGTTTGCCCAAGTTCATGCCATTATTATATGTCAAAGCTGTGTTTTGTACACCAGCCTGTTTAAGTCCAAAACCAATGTGCCCTACTTGTGTTTCCCATTGAGCAAACTCACCTCACAACAGGAAAGCTGCTAATCCACAGAAAAGACCATGAGCCCTTGTGGCACATTGGTTAAGAGCTCAGGTTGGTAGCTCAAATCCCCCAGCCACTGCTTGGAAACCCTATGGGGCAGTTCTACCCCATTCTATAGGGTTGCTATGAGTTGGAATTGGCTCAATGGCCCCAGGTTTTGGTTTGGTTAAAGGGATAAAAAGAGATGGAGCAGGGTTACAAACCCAGCCTGATTCCAGAGCCTGGGCTCCATCACAGGCTATGATGCCTCTGTCTCCCCCAGGCTGACCATAAGTGCTTTAACAGAGAAATGAACGCCAGCAGAGGGGTTAATTCCTATAAGGAGTACTGGAAGGGTCAGAAGTCCTGGACTCCACACCCAGCTGTGTGCCCCTCCTGAGTTCCACATTGATTCATATAATTCCAGGCATGGCTGGGTGACCTTATGGGGCCTGCTGGATTCATGTCTCATATAGAGGGTAAAGAAAGGTAACCTCCTCTGTTCCTCCCGGGCATATGCTTTTGGACTGGTCGTGGGCCTGGGTAACTGAAGATGTTGCTTCGTGTTTAAACCAAGTACAATGCCTGGCACTGAGTATACACAAAATAATAAATTAATATTTTAAATTTATTACTACATATATAATAAATATATTTGTTGAATGATGAATTGATCATTGCTGAAGCTGGATGGTGAGTACATGATAGTCTATTCTACGATTCTCTCAATTTTTAAATATATTCAAAATTTTCCACAATAAGAAGTTGAAAAAAATTAACGTGATGAGCCACCCTTCTTTCCCCAAGGGTACATAAAAATTGCCTTAGAGTATGTGGTTGCCACAATCCTGTTCATCTAAGATGCTTTTTAGAGAAACTTGAAGGCTCATGGACAGATGTCCAGATGGTAAGTTCAAGTTCTGCTTAGTTTTTCACACTTACACAAGACACTCACACACACTCACTCCATTTTTATAGTGAAGTTGAACTTCTGCATCTTTGTTTTTAAGCTCAACGTTTTTCTTATTTGGTAGGCTTATCGAGACAGAGAAGGAAAGCAAATTTCTCATCACAGAAGCTTGAGGGAGGTGAGGATCCTTATTCAGCCCACCTCGTCTGGGAAGCCTTCTTGGAGGATCTCAAGTCTGAGGGTTTTGAGCAGTGTTGTTAAGAGACAGGAGGCTGCTCCCAGGATATGTAGGCAGTGTCTGAGAAGGCCCAGATGTTACAGTTGAAGAAGGTGGCCAAGAGGACACAGGACCTGAGACCCACTCTTCACTTTATGAGGCTACTGAAAGCTGGTGTAGATGCATTTTTCATTCATTCAATCATTCAGTACCCACTGAGCAAAAGGTTAGATGCTGGGAACACAAAGGACATCAAGGCCTTGATCCTGTGCCCACAGAGGGCATGCAGCTATGTGAGCAACTACATGAGTGTGATGGTGTTATCACAGAGGTAAGTCTAAGGGGATGTAGGAGTACACGGGGGCAGGCCAGGCTTCCTGGAAGAGGCAGCATCCTGAAAGACCACTGGGGGTCAGACCAAGAGTGGTGGGGGGGGAGGGGTAGATTGCAGGAAGAGGAAGAAGTTCTGAAGGACTTGAGGTGAAAGAGCTTAGCATGTTTAGGGCTTCAGGGAGACTGGAGAGCTGGGTAGCAGTGTGTGAGGGTGAGAGGCAGGATCAAGAGATGAGACTGGAGAGTAATGGGGGTGCATCATGGTGGGGGTGATGTGTACCATATTTTAGAACACATATATATACTTTCTTTTTATCCCCACAACCTAGAGAGAAAACAATGGAAGGGGTCCAGAACGTAGGCCAATGAGACTAGATGGGCAGCTGTTGTAGGAGATGAGGCCCAGGGCCACGTAGAAGCACTGGGTACCATCAGTGTGACCAGGGGTCCTTGAAGCACTGGGATGGCTGAGCTCCTGCTCTGGGCCAGCATCGATGGTACTGGCTGGCCACCAATAGAATCAGGCTGATTCCCTGCTTTCAGGAAGCTTACAGTAGTGTGATAACGCTCTACTGTGGTTAAAGGGAAAAGGTTTGTGGACAATGTTTCTGGGAGCTAACTTATCCAAGAGAAGTTAGAGGCAAAGGACACCCAGAACTCGGGCAGGTCCAGAAAGAGCTCTAGCTCTGACAGTGAAGACTGGCCATAGTGGCCCAGGATGCTGAGCAGACTGGTCCTTCAGGAGGCTATCTAGGTGCTTCCAGTCACAGCCTCCCATCTACCTCCGCCCTCACCTGAGAAATCCACCCAGCAAGATCTCTGTGCTCCCTGTCCCACTTTAAGCAATAAATAGTGAGAAGCATGTCTATCCCACTGCTTCTCATTAGCATTGGGAAGAAATGTTCTCCAAGCCTGCAGATTATCTGCACAGAGGCCCCTGCCACACTTGCCCTTGACTATCGCTTGAGGCCTGGGTGCATCTCAGAGGCTCACCTTTGTGCCTGCTGGGAGCTGCTCTGACTTATCTCTGGCATATATTCATAATGTCAAGGCCACGTCTGGTTAGTATTTGGATGGGAGGAGGTGTGACGCTAGCTGGAGATATAGGTATTTTGTTCTTCCTGGCTCAACTCTGGGGCCACATCCTCTCTGCCCTGCATGCTTTTCAGCCCTTCCCCTATTTGCTCTCCTATGATGTCCTCTAAGAAACCTTCCCCTTCCCGAATGGTGCCAGGATGGTTGGGTTCTCCCCAACTGCTCCATCAGCAATCTGCTTACCCCAACACTCTTTATCACACTGCATTGTAATCTGGGCTCACTGGTCTGTCTGTGCCGCCACTAGAGTGGGCTCAGCCGAGGACAAGAAGAGCATCCAATTTATCCCTGTATCTCCAGCACCTAGCACAGAGCTGAGCATGCATGAAAGTTTGGTTAGCTTAGTAGAACTCTATTCTGCCGGCTGCTCACCCTACAAAGCTCACATCAGTAATTCTACTTGTGCTGAGACACAGAGTGGCCGTAGGCACAGGTCATGTTTTGGATGTGAAAGTTACTGCTTCATATGCTATGTGCTGTCTAATCTGGTGCTCACACTTCAATTCTTCATTATTCCAAATTGAGCTGGCTCATTACATCTGGTATTCTGTCTCAGAACACAATGAACAGTGAACAATGAAGCTTGGAACCCAGTAAGTCTATCAGATAAACTCCCTTGTCTTGGCCTTTGCTTGTGCATATAACGGTACAAGCCAGGTGCTCAACAAATGCTCACCCCCTTACCTTAAATAGCCCCTAAAATATAATTACTATTCAAAAATGGAGAATTTTTTTTTTTAATTTATGAAACTTAACAGATGCACTCTAGAGTAATTCCCAGCCATCAGTGAACATTATTAATGGTGCAGATAACAGCAGAGGACCTGTGATTGACACCACTCCAAACCCCCGGAAAGTTGCAACAATTTGACTTTGACCCCAGCTCTAAGGTCCTTGTTACACATTCAAGGGGAGGCTTCGGTGCAGGATGGAAGAATGCAGCGTCCACCTTACATTAAGGGCAGTGCAACATGGCCTACGTGTAAATCACTTATTAGCGCCCCAAACTGAAAAACAATAGAAAATTTTCCCAAGTTTGTTTTGTTTTCCCAGACCTGGAAACAAACTAATCTCCATAGAACAAATATCTCATAAATTAAACATTCGGAGTTCTACTTCTCTCAGTTCAAAGATTTACAGAATGTCTTTTTAACTAGAATGCTCAAAATGATCTTATAAAAAATCAAATAGAAGTCTAAAGTATTGTTTTACATTATTTTTACCAGTGTTGGGGAACAGCAGATGGTTTGTAGGAACAATGAATTCTGCAGTTACCCTTTTATTCTCGTAAAACAGTGAACTGCGAGTGTCCGTTGATTTTTCTGGCTCAGAAATGCAAGCTGTCCAAAACAGTAATTAAAACATGTGGTACTGACACAGGAATAGAAAAATCAATGGAACAGACTAGAGAATCCAGAACTGATATTTCAAATCAGTAGGAAAATGGCAGGCTAATCAACAAATGATATTGGTACAATGGGCTATTCATTTAGAAGAAAAGTAAGATGGCTCCCTACCTCACACCTCACATATAAGTTCTGGGTGCATTAAATACCTAAGGATCCCTGATGGCTCAGTGGTTAAGCCTTCTGCTTCTAGCCCAAAAGTTGGCAGTTCGAATACACCAGCCACTCCTTGGAAACCCTATGGCACAGTTCTACTCTGTCCTATAGGGTCACTATGAGTAAGGGAATCAACTCGACGGCAATGGGTTTTTGGGTAAATATCTAAACATATCTCTTCAAATCTGGAAAGAAATACCATGATCTTAAATATAATAAAAATGTACCAAAGCACCCATTAGGAGTTCAAAATGAAATCTCTCTGATTTCAAAACCTGTTTCTTCCTGACATTGTAACAAAAGGATTTCTTCTCATGGGCCTTCATATTTTGTGGTGATGGGTTAAATCATTTTGGTTCTTACACCCATGGTCCTCTTCACCACCACTACCCACTCTAAGCCAACATGGAAGAGAGAAAATAGAAATTAGTAGGACCTTTCATAAGAAAATAACCTCCACTCTCCCCTTTTCCATAAAATCAATTTCAGTTCCTTCTTTGGAACATTTCAACATATTCTAATGACAGGAAGTAGGAGGAAGAAAAACAAAATTGTTCCAAAATGAGAAAACACCTAAGAGGTGTCTGTTAGATTGAGGCTTATGGTAAATTCTAGTTGCAGAGAAATAATGGACAGGCTATAAATTGCCAAGGCTGCCGGGAGGGATGACTACTGCTTAGGAAGATGAGTGGTAAAAAACAGGAGCAGCAGATGAGAGGAAAACTTACACAAAAAAACAGAAGGTAGAGCGGGTAGGATGAAAGGGGTTTTTCCATCCAAGAGAGAACAAAAAAATCATCAACGCCCAAAACGTATCCCACCAGATAACAAAGACCCAGAATAGAACAAGGAAGCCAAGCCTTCAAAACAAGATTCAAAGGAAGTTAGTTTACATGAATGAGCAAACATTTAATGGGTTCCAAGTACTTCAGCTTTGCCTCTTTAGCACCTTTACGCCTTCCCACAACCAGGGCTTCGAACCAGTTTGGTCCAGTTCAGACCCCTGCTGAGAATTTGCATTTCTAACAAGTTCCCTGCTGAGAATTTGCATTTCCACCCCAGATATACTGACCAGGATCTACAGTTTACAAGATTCCCAGGTGAGTCTTATGTATAACTTCCTGGGAACAGGTATCCTCCACTTTCTGAAAGTTAGCTTTACACCACTTCTGTTTTACGAAAGACCTACGTTGGTACCTGTTGCGGTTCACTGTAAGAAATCTGAAGAGGAGCTCCTTCCCCGTGAACTTAGCTTTTACTATACGTTAGAGCTTATTTTAGGCTTTATGTTTTATTTGGTATGATTTGGTATGTTATCTTTTTGGGTCTGGGAATGCTCAAAAATTTTTCCCATATAAATTAATGGTAATTGCTCCTTCGCTTTATGCCATTTCAGCTTAGGAAAGTTTCCTAAGAACACTCTACTTTCAGATAGCGGGGGAGCCCTGGGGCACAGTGATGAAGAGCTATGGCTGCCAGCCAAAAGGTCAGCAGTTTGAACCACCAGCTGCTCCCTGGAAATCCTATAGGACAGTTGTACTCTGTTTTGTAGGGTCGCTGAGTCGGAATCCACTCGACGACAATGAGTTTGGTTTTATATATAAAATATATATACACACTTGTGTATTTATACATTTCCTGGCATGCTTCCTATTTTTAAAGCAAAAATTTATGCCAGAAGACTTGTACTTAAAGCCCAAACAAGCAGCAACCATGCTTGTGTTCCATCCTGCCCAGAGAAAACCTCCCCCTCCCCCAACTTGCTCCAGCAGGACCCAGCAGCTTCTCTGAGGCACCATGCATGCCTCAGAGCAACAGGGACAGGATTTCAATGAGAGTGATTACAAAAGCAAACAGCCTTAATGTTTATTTTTAAAGCAGTTTAAAATGACGTCCTCAGGACTGAATGCTTCTTTCTTTTTAATCATGCTGCCCTAAATTCTTCTCAGGAAGGTGGCAGGTTCTGCAGAACCAGCTCATGTACAGGTGGTGGAGGGGGCAGGAGTTTGACTGGGGATAGGTTCTCTGTCTACATTCAAGGCACCCTGTGGTTTTCAGACCTAACAGCAGGGGCCTGAATTTAGAGCCATTTCCAAAAATCAGAGAAAAGCTCATTCAGAAGACTGCATTTGAGCTGCACCCAAAGGTCTAAGCAATCATGCTCTGTTGGAATTAGACCCAGACTTCCAAACTGGGCACCGCTAGGGGAATCCTGCATGTCTCTGGGCTCTGGAGCAGCTGGGGAATACTAGGAAGAGCCCTGGATTCCGTGTCAGGTGACAGGTGCAAACGCCAGCCTCATCACTTGTTAGTATTTTGGGGTGATTCCTTACCTGTCTCTCACGGTAAAATAACAACAAGGGTAACCTCCCAATTGGAATGACAGGGAAACTAAGGCCAGTAAAAATCACATAATAGATGCTCAAAAATCACATCAGTGCTAAGCCGCCCTGTGGAGCAGGGCTCTGGAGGCTGACAGCTCTGCGTTGTGCTTCTCTGCTTTGTCCCTGGCCAGCTGTGCGGCCCTGGCTGAGGTTCTGTCCTCTCTGAACCTCAGTGTTCGGCCCTGCAGAATAAGCCCAATGATCCTTTGTTCGCAGGCTACTGAGGAGGCTAGAGACCAAGTAAGAGCACCTGCCGCGGTGGGGAGTCAGCATCTCAGCATTCTGATGAACAAAATGTAGCCTATGTATTGAGAAGTCTCACCTGTTGGAGATACAGGAGAATCCACATGAAATAATTTTACTCTTTTCTGTAATTCCCCGCAAACTGTGCCGGGTCAAATCCTTCCTTTCCCCCTTGATAGCTGATGTTGTTAGTTGCCGTTGCATCGTCTCTGACTCATGGCAATCCCACGTACAACAGAATGAAAAGTTGCCCAGTCCTGCGCCATCTTCCTGATCACTGGCGTACCTGAGTCCACTGTTGTGGCCACTGTAGGACTCCTTTTCCAGCACTATATCAAACAATAGTCTGCTGTGATCCATAAAGCTTTCACTGGCTAATTTTTGGAAATAGACCTTTCTTCTTAATATGGAAGCTTTGCTGAAACCTGTCCACCATAGGTGACCCTGCTGGTATTTGAAATACCAGTGACATAGCTTCTTGCATTACACCAACACGCAAGCCCCCACAGTATGACAGACAGGTGGGTAGCCGCACTAGGTAGCAGCTCCCATACTAACGTCTTGATCATATCTCATGACTTTTAGCCACTCTCAGTGATGAGCAAAGTCCAATAAAAAGACC